>OZ023319.1:35683262-36290762 GCA_964007375.1 Ophion obscuratus | reverse complement strand
ACGGTGAATTGAGGGTTATCAAGTTGAAATAAACAAAATATGAATAATAGTAAAAGTTGTTATTTCGCTTATTTTGCGTTCAAATTAGAATTTTTCGGTCGTTGTCGAAAATAACGATTTTTTCGAATTTGAAAATTTCAAGGAACATCAGACAAGGTAACTTGGACATTTATAGTTTCAACAGTGTCTCAGAAGCCAAAAATGTATTTTAAATACCACTACCATGTTTTGCTCGCTTATAAGTGCGACTAGACAGAGAGTAAAGTAGTACTTTTAATCGCTAGGAGTCCGAAGAGGGATAAAAGAATACGGTTCATCCCTCTTCGGACTTGTAAGGCTCTAAGTTTATGTAAAATATATTGTTTAGTAATTTGGTGTAGTAATCATATGGAACCATTCTTATCCTTATAAATAAACAGAGAATATGAATAAATTAAGCATCATAATCTCGGAATTTATGTTGAAAATCATATAAATACTACGTTTAGTGGTTTTTATATGATACTACTAAACAAACCCAAACAAACCCAAACAAAGAAATACTTTTTGAAGCCCGCTTGGTCAATTTCCATTATTTGCGATAAAATTAAGATATTGTGCCCCTGAGCGAACAACAATCGTTGAATTTTGGCGTATTTCCAATTACCGCTAAAATCACTCATAATTCCTTAAAAAAAAGGCGAAACGGCAATTTTTTTGTTCTTGAAATTCTCATTATTTTGGTTCAAATATCAGGAATCAACGGTCAAAACTTGGCGCTCCGGATATCGTACTATCCCCAAGTTACTCGAAGATACATTGCAAAATTATTGGTCCGCATTTTTGAAAATGGCATTTTTTTGTCATCACGCCGGGACACTTGAGTTTGAAATTTCAGGGGGAAAAAACTTTCGTATGGTTCGGTAGCCTAGGGTGTTAACTTTAATTTGCAACTAAAATTTTGTAAGAGTTCCAAAAAATGACCGAGTTATGACGATTTTTGTGAAGGGTCAGATTGCCCAATGCGCTACGGCAAATCGCCCTGCTGCGATTCGCCCTTTTTCTATCGCGTTTTTCTCGAAATTATGTTTTATGAAACAATGTCAGCCGTATCCCAAAATCTATTCATCCGATTCAGTTGAAATTCGAATAGAGCATAGTTTATAATACTTTCTACCGTATAATCGGAATATTTTTTAATATGTTTACATATTTGTCGATAACAAATGATTAAAGTCTTTTTTTCTGGTCGAAAATCGATATTTTTTAACGGCTCGCCATTTTCAAAATTTTCAAAATTTTCAAAAGTATATTTTTTATTGTTAATTTTTGATGACCCTAGTTTGCAGAAGCCTCTACACCGATTGGCCATGCAGCACTTTGTTTAGATAACAATAAGTTCATTTTTTTATCAATATATTTCAATTTAAAAAAAAACACTAACTTCGCAAGATTACGCATTAACCCTTCATAACTCAACAACGTAAAAATGAAAAGATAATTTAGTTTATAGCCGATTTTAATAAATTAAAAAATAAACGCAATATTTAGCTTTCAATACAATTTATCAGGGGGGTAGTTATAAAGCAATGAAGGGAGTATGACATGTTACATTGTGTCGTAACATTCCTTTACGATGTATAGAATGCTTGGAAGCAATTATTTTCTGCGTTGAAGCACAAAGCCACGCTACCTTTTACGCTTAGTTTTGGTCGTTTCGATTTTTTTTTTCGAGTTTCGCAAATTTCGACTTTTTCAGCTTAAAAAAACTATGGCAGATATCACAAATATTCTAGTTCGGGTGAGAACTATAGATGTGCTGAATAAACCACACAAATTTGAGCGAAATCCGTTCAATAGTTTTTGAGATTCATGAAAGCCAATTACAAAAACACATTTTTGAGAAAAACGCGCTCAAAAGTTCAATTACGATTTACACAAAGAAAATGTTGATTCACCATTAGTCTGATATGTCATATACCACGGACGCATTTTTTGCAATTTGTGCAAAAAAAATTTTTTCGTTTTTTTGGACCGGTTACATGAGATAACCCCCTTAAAAAGCGTTTCACCAATTCCGAATTTTACAGAAACGGTGTAGTCGATCGATTTAAAATTCCGAGGGTGCCTTCAGAATATGACAAAGCATTTACTGTATAAATTTGAATCAAGTGGTAGAATATAGTCGATTCACCCGAAACTCCTTAAATGTTAATATGGGATTTTGTGAGGACTTGGATGGTTTTTTAAGGTAGTCCTATCGCCAGGCTTCAATTCATAGGATTTTCATAATTTTAGCTTCACTAGATATATTAATAATCGTCTCTGTCAAATTTCAGCGTCGTTTATCGACCAAATTACAGAGAAAAACAAATATTACAATTGCGTATTTTTGTGAAGGAATTCCGAGACGACATACAAAAACCCAATTTCCGGTCGCTACAAAAGTGTATATCATAGTGGGAATCCGTCAGATTCTTAAAATTAATCAGATTTACATACTTAAGACTTGTAGCAATCCAGTGCTCTTAGGAAAAATTACGCTTATTGGCCAAATTTTTATGTAATGTCAAGTTTAATTTGAACTTCCGGTATTGGATTTATTACCACTTGCTGCGATAAAGAGACGTGACAGCAAGGCAACAGCTGACTGTAGTCCTAACCTCATCTCACTCATTCGAATTTCCTCACATTTTTCATTTTTAACTGACATATTTCGCCGACACAAATTTTCCGAGCTTTTTACCAGTCGTGGCCCGAATACAATGCTTTATATTTCCCGCACCTGACATTGTTTTGACAGATCGACGTTGACAAGCATGGAGGTTAAACTCGCCTGGTTGAGTACAAAGAGACGGAGATAGAACCAATATTGCCAAATATCAAACCTAGAAATACTTGGCGAGTCATTGGAATAACTATTCTTTCATTTTTCTAATTAAATGTGATCATTCATTACACCGTTTACACATGGAAAATTTGGTCATTACAAATTTTTTTTTTTGCATATGTCAAAAATATAAATTGTACAAGTCTCAAGTATGATCCAAATACTATCATCAGAAAAAAAACATTGAAAATCGACCTGATTTTTTAATCTTGAGCCAAGACCCTAATTCTACCGAAGAACTTGTTTTTTTTTAATCAGTTTTAATTGCTCGTAAAACTATTTTTCTCATTCTTGCAAGGCGATGACGAGGTTTCTGTGACGAGTACGTATGTACCACCACTTAATAATATTTCACGGTCGACGAGGTCGCGCGCGCGCGCGCGGATCGTGATCTCGTTTCGCCAGAAACGCGGCGAAAGTACGAAACGCCGACGAGACTGTGGGGTTATTCACACTTCATTCCGTGCGCTCGGTTATATACAGCAGAATCTTGCCTCGGACGTCATGACTCGACTATGTGCACACATACGTGCACGATAATATATCTGCTGTGTGAGCACACATACACAGGGTGTCCCATTTTAATTGCACACCACGAACAAATCGTGATAATAATGTATTACACCCTTTTTTGAAAGGTGTCTCAATTTGGTCCCGTGATGGTAATAAACGACTGGATTTTTTATTTATATTTTATGACATCGATAAGTGCCATAAAAATGCATTAAAATGTTACGTTTCGTTTCATCATAATAATATAATTCAATTCGGCGAGAGGAGGTTTCTTCGACGAGACCAAAGTTCGATATGTAAGTAAAAAATTTAATTATATTTTTGTTATGGTATTCAGATCAATCGAGCTTTGACCGGAAATAAATGAAAAAAAAAAAAATTGGAAAAATTCTGAAAAAATTCTCGTGAACTCACAAGAAGCAATGCAAAGTTTTTGCTATCTTGAGGTTTTGTTGTAAATCTCTCATCGTTTTCGTACTCCGGAGCAATTTTCAAATAATCTATTTTTTCACAAAAAACGAAATATTGTTGAAAAAAAAAATCGTAGAACATTTAAAAAAAACGAAATTGAAGCTTAGGCTTCCCCCTTTATGATTGTGGTCGAAGAAATGCGTACATTTTTTATTTCACTGCAAACGGGGTCCACTCAAAAAGAAACAAAAAAACGACGAAAAATGATCGCATTCAAAACCGGGTGCTAATTGTAAAAAAAAATCGTAAATTTTGTTGAAAAACGCTCAAATGAAGGTAAATCCCTTCTCTTTAAAATGCCGTTTATTAAATTGGCCTAGGTCAACTGCCGGCGAAATGGCATAGAAAACCGTTCCGGCACCCTTTTGAACTTTTGTCCGGAAATTTTCCGCCGGTAGTGTATAGTTGTTGATGCTTTCTTTCACAGGTTAAAGAGTAATACGTCTACCGCTTTCTTTGTTTACTATGTCAATGACGTCACATCGGAATCCATTATGGCGGCTACCGTTTCGCATTTTCGTTGAACAGATGGGACAAGTATTTTTTTAAACATGAATTATAATATTTATTTAGTGTTTTGATAAATAAAAACCAACATTATTCGATTGCTTACTGCGAAAAATACCTTATTTATACATTCTTAGTATTTTTCTTGCATAGAGTAAAATACCCTATTGGACACCCTTTGTCTGCACGTATATGAGTCAACCGGCCTTGGACCGCAGCAACATAAATGCGCCTGTTGCTTCTACGACGAGCGAACGCCTCGAACGTAAGAACGATTGTTTCACAAATATTCGAGACTGTTCAAAAAATTGTTTACTATAAATGTCGACCAATTTTTCATTAAAATGGAGAACAAAGGGAAAAAGTGTTGACACTCATTTTCATTTTTCGAAGAGTTCAATTCGCGAAAAAGCAATTTTGCAAATACATAAAATCGAAGAGATTAAGGGACGATACGTTACTATTTTATTCAAATACAGTAAATTCTTAGTCATATACTGAATGCACTCTCTAAATTTCAAATCGATTGTCTACACCCTTTCTATGAAATTTATAATTGTAGAAACACTTTTTAACATGGGGAAATGGCTAATTGTCATACTGTAAAGAGCGACGAAATTGTCATATTGTATCGAGTGATTTGACAGTGTTTGGATAAAGTTTCGAACCCCCTCTGATCGAGCTGAAATTTTGCAGAAACCTTCCTTTCAATATTTTAAGACAAACCTTAAAGGGATTTTTGGCGGTTCGCCTTAGGTTTCGAGATATTGCATTTTAAAGTTTTTTTGAGGCTAAGGTTTCGAAAAACCCCCACCCCTCTCCGATCGAGCTGAAATTTTGCACAAATCTTCCTTTTAATATTGCAAGACAACCCCTAAAGGGATTTTTGGCGACTGGCAACAGTTTTCGAGATATTGAATTTTAAAGTATTTTATTAACGCGCGTCGACCATATCTGTATGTGCTACGTCTCCGTTTTGGCCAAACAAAAATACCCAAACGAACCCAAACCCAAACAGACCCAAACAGGCCCAAACTGAATATTTCATTGCAATATTGCTAAAATTGAATGCGCTGCAGCTTCTACCAGTCTTCTACCAACTTTAAGGCAGGATACACATTTAGACAGGAAAAAAATAAGCAATACTGAGGGTTTTTTAAAAATAAGAAATAGTTATTTTACGTTTATTAAACTGTAGGTGTACTTTAATAGTATATTTAAGTATACAAAACAATTTTTTTTAAATAATTCATCATCAAAATGATGGAGCTGTGGCAGAGTGTTACAGCAAGGTCGCCGCGGGAATTGTGAATCGGCGTGCTGTCTAGCTTCCCGTAGACTTTGATTTGCAAAAAAGTTCAAAATTTTTTTTCAGCCAGAACATGTATAGTTTCTATGTGATGGCAATTAAAATGAAGAAAAAGCAAATTTAAGAAAATGGCACGCATTTACAAAAAAATCAACATTTCACGCAACATTTCTGTAAAATGTGGATTAAAAAAGTCGTTTTTTTTTCAATTTTTCAAAAACAATTCTCGTCAAGTAGAAGGTACCAATATTATCAATGTTTCTACCAAGTTTCAACTCAATGGGCTTAATAGTTTTTGAGTAATCCACATTTCGTTTTTATATTTAGGATGGATCGTTTAAGCTGGAGACTGTCCACCGCCGAACGTCGCGAAAAAAATTTGTCATCCGTCCACGTTTTTGTTGTTCTGTATTTTTTGATTTTTTTAAGGGGCACCTTGCGATTTTGAAAAAATCGATTTTTTTTATTGCATTTTTTTGAAGTATAAGTATCTGAGAATATGTCCTGAAAATTTCAAGTCGATCCGAAAAAAAATTGACTGAGATATGAGCGTTGAAAGAGAAGAATCCGTTGTGTAAACGACCGGAAATTGAAACTTTAAACGCGTTTTTCTCAAAATGGCATTTCTGAAGTCGGTGACCAAGATTACTCGAACACTAATGAACCGATCTTCTTGAAATTTTGCAGGCTTATTTAATACATAAAAATGTAGTCTTTAATCGTTCGATTTTTTTTTCGAAAAAAATGGCCGTTTTATAGTAAAAATACGGCCGTTTTTTTCGTTAAAATCGAACCATTAACTTTGACTGTCCGCCATTTTGTGAAAAATGAATATTTTTTAAAATCCTTCGATTAAAGACTAGTTTATACTTATATTTGACTAAATCCATCCGCATTTTTTTTCTTCAGATGATCCACTTCGCCGCAATGTTGGTCACCGCAAACCGTGTATATAAAAACATTATTTCATTGACGGCCATTTGCCACTAAACAATGTAATATTTTTCAATAAAAAAATTACTGAAAGTTCTTCATGATGTGTTCTTTAAGATGGTATATTGATCGATTAAAAAAGTTTTGTAGTTTTCTTTAAAAAAATTCATGAACAAGGCCTTTTTTTTGCGCTACAAGTGGAGGTAACGCGTTAAAATGCTCTTATATATGTACCTTCGTGTTGAAAAAATGCGTATCTTTTTCAGCAACCGTTACCCAGTAAAAATTAGGAATTTTGCCATTTTTTGTAGGCCTCTAGGTAGATGTAACCCCTTAAAAAGTATTTCTTCCATTGTAGACTTTTGTAGGAAAGGTGTAGACGATCGATTAAAAATTTGGAGGGTGCATTCAGTATATGACAAAGAATTTACTGTATAAATTTGAATAAAGTGGTAACAAATCGTCAATTGTCTCGAACCCCCTTTAGGAAGGGGCGTCGAAAGTCCCGATTTAAACGTTGGAGTTCAATTTTCTTACGTCGTATACATCCATAATTGTAGTGTGAATGCTCAAGGTCGATTACCGCCCAATCGGAGAAGTATTAATTGAATGGGTTTTTAATGAAGCGCTTATGAACCATGATGGCGAAATGGTAATGGTAAGTCAACAGGACGAAAAGCTGTAAGAGCGTCAGTTTTCGGATTCACACAAGTATGGGCTCGGCGATGGCGAAGCTGCTTTTATATTTTTAAAAAAATCTACGTGAAATCGATTCCAGATATTAAATTTTCTGTTGTAATAATACATTTTTTCCTAACAAGAAAATCCGTTCAAATAATAAAATTAACGGTTGTTGAGAGTCACATGTCACCGAAACAATTACCATGCAAACAAAACTAACAAATATCCCATTGAGTATCTTTTGGGAGTTTTGGTTTTGTAATATTTGCTTCAACGACCAAATGTTATTTTATTTTCAGCAAAACATGCATTAATCGCCATTACCAATGTTTATTTTTTTTCCTAAAATTGTCACAACTGTTTGATAAAGAAACTCCAAATTAAAAAAAATACCTGCGAATAATACGAATCGATCAGTCAAAAAATAATTTATTAAAGAAATTTAAAAAAATTCATCAAAGGGATTTAAAAAAAGAATTTATCAAAGGAATAAAGAAAAATAATTTTTCAAAAAAATAAAAAATTATATTTTTTCAAAGGAATAAAAAAACGCGCTCTACTACCTTGGAGTAGAAGCCGACAGAAAAAAATATGAGCCACTTCCATATTTCTTGCAATTTTTTCTTCGTTTTTGCCATCAGATTTTGTTTGTTTCCTCATATCAATGACCCTCGCTAAATTGGGAAGATTTTGAAGTTTTTATATCACCCGTAACAAATTCAAAGTAATTGGAATATCGGGCAATACAATTTTTCTTAAACAGCGAGTGCTTATTTGCGAAAACGTGCATCCGAAGAATCAATCATGATGTCATCGATGGAAAATTTAATGATGATGGTTTCACTCTTGCTTTTTTCCGTTCTTTTCGAGTATGTCAAGTACGTCAAATTTTAAAGTCGTCGTTCTGCAAGATAGCTTGTGTCAAAGATAACCACAATCTTTTTCCGCAATTGTTGAATAATGACGTTGAAAAATATTCGATACGTTATCCGGCTTTATCAGTGGAGGAAATTCCTAGGAGGCAAACAACACGGTCGGACAACATTTTCAACGTTGTATTTCTTGAGGAGTTCGGCTACGCTAAAAATGACGAACATTCGTTCGTTGCCTGAGGCAACTCGAATTGAAGAGGAAGGTTTGACATATGGTGCAGGAATGGCAGGTTAAGGCGTAATGCCACAGTAACGGGTATAAAATCATGTGCGAATTTAACAATTTTTTTTCGTATGAGAAAGTGATTCACGTATAAAATTAATTACACATCTATCTACACAAAATATATATCTTTTTTTTATGTCCAAAATGGCCGACTACTAATATTTTTTTTGCTATCTTTTTTTAGGCGCTGCTTGGCGTGACATATTGCAACCACAATTTTTTACCTAGAACAAAAAAACAATAATTCTCGTAAATCTACATTGGAATACCTAGAGAAGTACGTACGGAATTTAAAAAATATCGTTTTATTCAAAAGTTGTAGGTATTTGAAATTAAGAAATTAATTTTCAGTGCAAAATTTCGCTTTAACTGCTCATAAACTGCTCATGAAATGAAAAGTTTTCGATTAATCAGAAATTCCGTACGTCCTTCTCTGCGAAATGCAATTACGAACGTAACTCAAAAATTTGAAGTACATCGAGTAAAAATTGTTGAAGTTCTTTGTCACGCCAATTGGAAAAAAGCTGTTTCGAGAAGTTTCGAGTAGTCGGCCATTTTGAGCATCGAAAAAAATATTTATTTACTGACAGCTTGATACTCATACTAAACAGATGGGTAATTAATTTTACGAGTGAATCAGTTTTTCATACGAAAAAAATTGTTAAATTCGCGAATGATTTTATACCCGTTACTGTGGCCTAGCGCCTTAAATGTTTACTTATGATTACAACTATAAAACTGCTAGTAAAACTTTAAATGCGTTTTTCTCGAAACTATGGTTATCAAAACGGTGTACACGATTTGGTTATCAAACTATGGTTATCAAAACGGTGTACACGACTTGTCGACATCTATTAGCGGACTAACTTGAAATTCGGTACACTTATTCTTCGTTTTCGGACGTTTTTCTTCTTAACATTTTTTTTAATAACAATAATGATGTCGATTTTTATCGAAAAATATTTTTAAAAAACATGCAAAATCCTTGTTTTGATCATTGAAACAAGATAACCGAAAAAAGCTCGATCAAGTCTTAGCCAGTATTATATATTTTGAGAAAGAAATCGTTTTTCTTGTTCCGGATCATCCGGGCGGCCAAAATCAAGTACACCGTTGAGCCCCTCACGTTGAAAGGACCTTCCGTTTGTAACTTTTTAAATGATTAATATTTTAAAATGACATTTGGTATACAACTTTCCTAATGCACATACGAATAAATGTGCAAATAATTTTTCAATCATCTTTCTTGTTCCTTCAAATCAATGTTATTTCAAGTAACCCTCATTTTCGGGTCGTCACAATACCCCTTAAGATTGTCGCACGAAACTTAAATTTGCGGCTCAAAATTTTTCCCTCTTTCACGAATCCCATAAAGAATAGAACAATTTCAACAATTTTAGCAGTATTGACCAGCTCGTTTTCTTTTTTTAATGATGCCTGGAAATTTGCTATGTTGAAGTGGTTGCAAAATTACCGATTGGGTCATTATGTACCACAAAAATGAAGATGTTAAAAATAATCATGGGTATAAATTTACGACAGCTGTAATTATTCCTGATTCGCCAGAGTAGCCTGACCCCTTAAGACCATCCCACGAAACCTAAATTTGAGGCTCAATGTTGCTTTTTCTTTCATGAATCACATGAAAAATGAAACAATTTCGACAATTTCAGCAGCTTCGACCGGCTAGTTTTCTTTGTTAGCATTGAAAACGCTTTTAAAACTGTTTATGTTTGTTGAGGTAGGCTGGGTATAGGGGTCCGCGTCAGCTGGATGTCACACGGAACTAACGTCGCCCCCACTCCACTGCCACTGTGTGTAGTAAAGGGGGGGGGGGAGCTGCGACATGCTGAATCGGTTGAAAAAAGACCCTCTCCCCACCCGCATTCCAATCTTGTTATTAATTAAAAACTTATATTATAAAAATGATATAACAATTATTACACAAACAAAACCCAATTATATATCTCAATGTATCAATATTTTTTGAAAATAATAAAAACCAACTCTTATTATTTACATGTATCCGTTTTTTGTTACCCGTAAAGTCTGATTACATTTTCAATGCCACGAAATAGTTGCACTTTGTGTAATATCTGTAGATTTTATTTAGCGAGGTTCGTAAATTTGCTATCTTGAAGTGTTGCGAAATTACTGACGCGGCGATTATGTATCACAAAAAATGAAAATGATAAAAATAATCATGGACATAAATGTAGGACAGCTGTAATTATTCCTGATTGGCGTTTCGCGTTTACTCAAACGTAGATACAGTCGTATCTACTTGTTCAAAATGATTCATGGTTCATATATATAGTGTGTCCCAGAACTGAATGCGTCCCCTGAAATGGGGGGTTGGGGGTGAAATTCTGAGTCGATTCATATAAGCATGTGTGGGTCTCAGATCAACCCCTGAATTATTATCAATTTTTAAAGGCAGGCCAATCAGGTGCGCCAGATGAGCCCGCGTATGCCGATTGCGTACACCTGATTGGCCCGCCTTTGAAAATGAATAATAATTCAGGGGTTGATCTGAGACCCACACATGCTTAATTCAATCGACTCAGATTTTCACCCCCAACCCCACATTGCAGAGAACGCATTCAGTTCTGGGACGCCATGTATGCATATATATATATATATATATATATATATATATATATATATATATATATATATATATATATATATATAGGCATACATACACATTTGTATCGGCGTACCGGTATACCGGTATATTCGGTGCACGTGTAAATACGTAATATACATATGAATACGTGTTAGTTCGGTATTCGTAGCGCGTGGAAAAAGTCCCGTGTGTTTTCAGTGGCCGGCACGTTAACTTATATAGCGTGTGTAACGAATCCCACACGTAGCCACGATAGCGAAAACGTGACATTACATAGAACGAGCGGAACGAGCTACGAGCACCGTGTGTGACATAATTCTCGCTTCCACGTCGCAACTAACGTATCTCATGAATTGCAAGAGTGAGAGACCAATGGATTTATATACGCATGAGCAAACTTGGAGGACAAAAAAAAACACATGGGCAATTCCAGGTCAGATGAGATGTTCCGTTGTTTGACGTATAGGTCGAACCAGAGAAAACCTATGACGAATACGCAACGCCAGTTTTGACGTTGATCTGCAAGCGAACTGGGACATATTTTTCTGTAATGATTCTTCATTTAACAAATCCAGGGCTTCGCTGAATGAAAAATGGACGATGGACTTATTGTTTTTCTATCGGTTTTTTTTGTGCAGTTTTTGCTTAAGGAGTAAAGCCACTCGAGGATGTTCGGATTTCCAGAAAAGAGAACGATGTTATTTTGGACGGAATTTTTTTTTAATTATCTAATAGTACAATATGTCTAGAATATTTTCCCAAAGTTTTAAGGCCATAGGCCACTCTAGAGGCCGACAAAATAGGCTTTTTGGGGATTTTTTTTCCAGGAAAGCTACAAAATACATCGAGATTACGAAAAAAACCAATTTTAAAAAATATATATAATAACTGCTATAGAAGTACGTAGGATTTTTGCGATCTATTGATTTTTGGCCAAATTGCGCACTTCTAAAGTGGAAAGTGAAAAGTTTTCCTAAAAAATCGTCAGATAATTGTTAATAACAAATGAACTATGCAATATTTTAAAAAATCCTACGTACTTCCATAGACAATGTATGTTTCAAGATATATTCAACATTTCAAGTGAATCGGTTGAATATTGTCTGAGTTATGTTTCCGGCCAACTTAAAAAATGCAGTTTTGAGATAAACGCTTTTGAAGTTTTGAGTAGTCAGCTGCGGACCAGGCGGGCTTGTACTAAAATTCGAAAACCGAGTACTTAGAGATTTTCCCCGGCTATAATCTTTTGGGACATCATTTTTGAGGTCGTAGGGGACCATTAAAAAAAATCGATTTTTCGAGAATTCTAGAGTGGCCTAACCCCTTAAGTCCATCGGAGTAAAAGTCTAGGAGAGAGAGCCTTTGGGAATTCCCCCCGGTGGGAGAGACCGGCCGGGCGCGACGTAGGTATATAGCATTTTTCTCCAAACACTATTTTTGAAGTCAATGAACACAATTTCTCAAAAACTAATACACCGATCTTGTTGGAATTTTGAACGCTTATTCAAAATAGCATTGACTAGTGATTGAACGAAGGTTTTTTTTCGATTACAACTTCACAAAGCTATACGTAGTGTAAATTGTACCAAAAATTGAACTATTTTGCATGCAACTCTGCCAAAAATTTAAATTTAAATTGTTTTCAAAATCCTTCGTTCAATCGCGAGCTATACTTATCTACTAACAGAAAAAATTGGTTGCTTGATTTCAGATAAGGCTATCAAGAATTATCCTGACCACCACCAGGACATTTTTGTTGGGGTCTCCGGGTCAGATCCCACCGGCTGAATTTCGCAAATTTTTGGATGAAATTTAAAAAAATATTGTCGAAATGTTGCTTTTTTATGTGCTTAACATTTTGAATAAAATAATGTATATATTAATTTTTTTTAATAGAGCAAATATGCTTTTTTTGGCTTCGAAACCCACTTAACCCCCTAAGGTTGTTGCTAAATCATTTTTGAAGAGGGGCGAAGTTCCTATGCTGATGGTTATTTGATATATTCATCCATTTGTTAATTAGAAATGATTCAAGTTGTTATTTTCGTAAAATATCGAACGTTCTTTCGTACAGCCCGACATTTTCGCAACTTTCAAAATTTCAAAAAATAGTACCCAGCCATACGAATTTCTATTATTATACTAAATTAACAAATTTTTCTTTTTCTTTTCAGATTGCTCTAGTTGCTGGAACCACATGCGCCATTCAGAAACGGCGGCCCTCTCTTCAACTAATAATAACTTCATTTTTTACGAATATTTTTCAACAAAAAAGATCAAACCTGGCCAGACTTTGTATTAAATATGTGTAACATCTCAATCTCGTCATTTCAATACTCTCATCAGAAAAAAATTGAATATCGACCTGTTTTTTTTGGGCCCTAAGCTTATGCAGACCCGTTGATTTATCTTTCGATGTTGAACATTCTTCACGTAATTGAATCACGTTAATATCGATACTTGCTGGCAATTCACTGTGAAAGTAACGTGAAAGTTATACAAAAGTCATCTAAACAATTTCTTTCGAATTAATCAATGAAAGAGAAGGTAATTCTTTAGACAAGTGACTTTTCCGAAAAATAAGCACAAAATTATTATTTCGCTATTTCCTTATTTAGTGGGTTATAAATGATGATATTCAGTCGGGGAAAGCTGAAATTCAACCCCCCCCCCCTCCCATAAAAAGTTATTGGGTTATGAAGTTCGCGGAAACACGTGATAAAATAGGGCATTTTTGAACATTTCGTACCCTATATCGGGTTTGTTTGGATTTGTTTGGGTCCGAAACCCAAACATTTATAATTCTCTTATTTTCATAATAATTTTTCGTTGAAAGGTCACTTATCTATAGAATTATCAAAGGGAATTATAAGAGTTGGTGGTGAAGTTTTTTAAAAATTGTTTCACGGCGGTTCGAAAAAAAAGGAAATATCGACCAAACCGACAAGGCGGCCTGTGTCGATTCTGCATGAAACGCCTCGTGTATAGAAACACGTGAATTCTCGTATTTAGCGTTCTTTTTTCGTACCTCGGAGATTATCTCTTTGGCCGAATGTCTAAGTGAAATTGATGATTTTCGAGGAGCATAAATTATTCCTATACCCGGTGAAAATTATATTACATCTTTAGCGTCTCACGAGTCTACGTGGTCTTTTTCCGGCCTGGTGTTTTTTTTTCTCCCCTCAAGGGGTCCCTTTTTTTACGCGGGCGTGTTTGGGGCAATAGGACACGACTGTGTCGAGATGGCTCAGGAGGCACGTGCCACTCTTCGGACACTGACCACCGGATTATCGAGGCTGTTTCGTGTGGAGCGAGAGCCCTGAGAGAACAGCTGCAACACAGTCCCGGGGACTCAACGAAAACGAGTTTCGATTACCAAAACGAATTTTATCTTCAACACACATTTGCTCGACTTGTTTGTTTTCTCCCTCTTTACAACGTCTCATTCATACGTGGATTCTTCTTCGCTTATATTTGGAATGAATTTTCGTTTGATACAAAAAATAATTTACACGCGAGGCAACCTTTTTCGGTGAATGGTTCAGATGGAAGAAAATGACATTGGTTTATGCCAAAGGGCAAAAATAGGTAGTTTATGACGTAAACTATGTCTTGTGCAGGCAATAGCACAGAGGGAGCAAATAGAAAAATCACAGGGTTATGTTAAGGTCTTCCTTTCACGAACTCGAATGTTTGAGGTAGTCTCGCTAAGGCGTTTTATAGTTTTATTTTTATTTTGAGGACACATTCAAGACACTATTAAGTGATTACCTGTCTAATTGCAAGAGGATTCACTGATCTGTATTCGGGATATTGGCAATCAAAGATTGCACGGTTTTACACGTGTTCTCATGGGGAACGGGGGGAAATTTCACATTTCATGCAATAACGTCGAAAGTTTTCTACAGATTTTTCAAAAATATTCTCAATTACAAAGGAACATATGACGAAGCGGGTAAAAAAAATCATGAATTTTGACCGTTTAGTTTCAGAGATACAGCGATTTAAATTAAGCAATGTCTAGCGACGAAATGACTGGAGCAGACTAGAGCCGGCGATCTGGCAGCGCTGCAAGCGTTCGACGCGTTCATCGGTAGAAAATGTAACTAGGGATGCAACAGATTATATATATTGCTAGGTCAAAATTAGTAAATGAATAAAATAAAAAATTCGTTGAAATAATAAAAAATACTTTTATTATCTATTCATCGAACTGAAATCCATCAATTCAACGATTCACGATACAATGTCCCACATTTTCGTTGTTCATAACCTCTCCATCGTTCCTCTTTTCGTTTTCTCTTTTTGCGCGGGTCATAATTTCGATCGCTTCTCTATTTTTGGCGATCGTTTTTCGTTTGGCAAATTTGCCTTTATGTTGCACTTGTTCCATTATTCCGGCCACAGCTCAAATTTTGCATTTCCGTTTATACTAAATATCACGACAAAAATTCGCCGGGCTTGCGACGTTGCCACGATCTCCGCGCTCGCTAGACTACAGTAGTGTGTGCATAGCCGTATACGCAGAGGGTCTACGTATCAGTAGCCGGAATGGATAGTTTGATACAAAAGTGAGGGTTAGGTGATGGAGGGAACGTTGTTATTTTTGGAAGTTTAAACATTATATTAGGTGGTTTTATCATTATTTTATAAGTTGTGCATCCTGATAAGATGTACAACCTACATTATAAAGATATTTCGAAGCTTTCATCGATTGAGCGGAGAATAAACTTTTCAACGTGACTGTGGCGAGCTTACTACCTTAAGGCGGTCATCCCATGTAAAAGATCCAAAAAATGGAAAAAAAATGTTTTTGCACAAATTGCAACAAGTGTATGCGTGTTATACGGACGCGGCATAGCAGACTAATGACGAGTCAACATTTTCTTTGTGTAAACCGTAATTGAACTTTTGAACGCGTTTTTCTCAAAACTGTATTTTCCAAATTGGCTTCCATGATATCTCAAAAACTACCGTAAGACTTTGGTAAGTACTTTAAACAGGTTTTGGAAGTTTTTTGTAGGTTACTTTTTTTAACATCCTAAATTCCAACTTTTTTGCGCCAATAGGAGAATGTGTCGGCTATCAAATGTATAAGAAAGTCAAGTCACGCCATCACCCCACAATTTTAAATAAAAAAAAATTGTCAAAATAACCTCGAGTGTGGGGTTTCTTTGACAAGTCATTGAAATGCAACTTATGTCAATGATTAAGGGTTACTTTGACATCATTTCGATTTAAAAAAATTAATATTTATTCATTATACATGGAATTTAATGAAAAACAACGATTTTTTTTATAATCAAATTGCCATCTTTGTTAAGGAAACATTTGCCATAAAAATATCAAGTACCTAGGCTACTTTTATAGGCACTTAATCAGTCTTATAAGTAGCTTTGAAATCAACTTGAGCAACATTATAATAAACTTGCACAACAAATTTGAGCAACAATAGAAAAAAAGTTAATAAAGAATTAGTCTGTGACACATTTAAACCGTATTTTGGCTGTCTGTTAAACTAGCCCCAAAAGCTGTACCAGCCTTAATGTCAATTTAACCCTGTTTTACGGCATTAAACGGATTTTGTTCAAATTGTTATGGTATAATCAACTCATCTATAGTTCTCACTCGAACTAGAATATTTCTGATATCTACCATGGTCTTTTTTTCAAGGCCGAAAAAGTCCTTGAAAAATGATGAAACTTGGAACTTAACTTTAGAAACTGTGCCAAAAATGTAACTTTTGTTGTTTTTACTTTATTCTACTTGCGGCGATGGCCGCAGGTCGACAAATTAAGATGCCGTTTGATTTTATGATTTCAGATGATCAAAACCTCCGGAATCATGGCAGGCGTCAACCAACTTTTTTTTACACCTGAGTGTTTTCCAAACGGTGTAAAGTCAATTCAACTCGTTATTTTTGTTTGATAAAATTCTTGACTGTGAAAATTATCATTAGTTTTCATTTGTTAACCATTTTTACTGTGTAAATGTTAACAAATGTGTGGTAAAAATGCAAAGATAGTGTGTTTTAATGGTTCATGAAACAAAATCCCCAAAAAATCGAAAAAAATAGCTACTACATGGGATGACCCCGTTAACAATTAACTGATTTTCGTCTGTAATCAAGTAAAAATACATCCCGGTATAAGGGAGTTGTGCTCAAGATGGCATAGTCAGATAAAACGACACACCCTCAATACCTTTTCAAATATTCGCGTTATACGAGTGACGATGACATTCTATGGTCGGCCAATAAGGGTCGCTTGTATCGGAATCTAGTACAGCCTAGCATAGCCTAGTACAGTGACTTTCTGCCATCTCTACATGAGCTTCATTATCACTCTTATTCAGCATATGTTTCTTTATTCTTTATTATTCTTTTTTTTTTCATTATTCTTCATATTCTTTATTCTTCATTATTAAGCATAGAAGTCCTGAGATCTGTGGGCAAAGAAGTCATTCAAGTGGCGGAACAAGTGATAGTCCGAAGGTGAAAGGCCCGGGCTATACGGTGGATGCACTAAAACATCCCACTCAAGCTGCAATAACTTTTTCCGGGTCACCGCAGAAACGTGTGGTCTAGCGTTTCCCTGATGGAACACAACACCCTTCCTATTCGCCCCTACGGGCCGCTTCTGATCAATTTCTCGCCTTAATTTGGCCAGTTGTGAGCAGTTCTTGGTCGAACCAATCGTTTCGTTGGGCGGCAGCAGCTCATCATAGATGATTCCTTCCCAATTCCACCAGATGAAGAGGGTGACCTTCTGAGGGTGTAATCCAGCCTATGCAACCGTCTGGGTAGCCTCCCCGCGCTTCGACCATGATCTTTTTAACTGACATTGTTGTAGACAATTCACTTTTCATCACCAGTAATCATTCCCCAGCTAGACAGTCATGATTATCACGCCGTTCATACAATTGATGAAGCAAATTTTACAGCATATTGACTACATGTCTTGATGCAAAGCCATAAACTCATTTAGTATCATCAATGTACAAAACATTTTGATCTCGATATGTCGTTTACAAATGCATCGTACGTTTAGAGCACGGCGAATTCATATCACTGTGCTCAAGTGTCCGCAATCAATATCCGCAAATTTTACGTCATATTGAAGCCATGTGTAGACATTTTGGCGTGTATTCACAATGCTAGCATTAATTGTTCTCATGAATTGTATTTAATATGAACGGAATTTCGTTTACGATGATGAAGATGTTTCATGAGCTCATTCAATATTATGAATTTGAGATATATCGTCACTTGAATTCGTCGCTTCAAAATGCATCATCCGTTGACTAGACGATGCACTCATAAGACGGCAAGTTTGAATTTTACAATGGATATTTGCAGATTTACTGGTAGTCGACATGCCATGCAAGCTAAATGACGGCGATATGTATGTTTCTCAGTGATGCGTTCGATGGGCGCAACATGACGCCGATATGCGTGTTTCTCAGTGATACATCTTTTGACGGCGATATGCATGTTTCTAAGTGATACGTTCGATGAGTGCAATTGACGGCGATATGTATATTTGTCAGTGATACTACATCCCGCGAGCGGAATATGACAGCGATATTCATGTTTCTTAGTGATCCATTCCATGACGGCGATATGCATATTCTCAGTGATACATTCGATGAGTGCAATATGACGGCGATATGTATATTTGTCAGTGATACTACATCCCACGAGCGCAATATGACAGCGATATGCATGTTTCTCAGTGATACATTCCATGATGGTGATATGCATGTTCTTAGTGATATATTCGATGAGCGCAATATGACGCCGATATGCGTGTTTCTCGGTTATACATCCTTTGACGGTGATATGCATATTTTTAAGTGATACATTCGATGAGTGCAATATGACGGCAATATGTATATTTGTCAGTGATACTACATCCCACAAGCGCAATATGACAGCGATATGAATGTTTCTCAATGATACATTCTATGACGTCAATATGCATGTTCTCAGTGATACATTCGACGAGCGCAATATGACGGCGATAAGCATATTTCTCAGTGATACATCCCATGAGCACAATATGACGGCGATATGCGTGTTTTTCAGTGATATATCCTATAACGGCGATATACATGCTTCTCAGTGATACGTTCGATAAGTGCGATATGACGGCGATATGTATATTGATGAAAATCGAGAATGATAAAAATAGACGATGAAACAAAGAAAGTTTACAGAAGTGTTAGAATGGCAAAGTAGGTAACACGCTCAGCTCTAGAATTAGAAGACGTAGGTTCAAATCCCGAGGGTAGGTAAAACTTTTAACGAGGCAGGACACGTTTTAATCCAATTAGCATATAGGCAGGAACATAAATAAAGCATATGGAAACAAAAAAAACTACCAGATTTTTTTATTCTAAATTTTTGGATTTTCTAACATTTTTACGCCGGGACACCCATATGAGCTCCATATGAGAACAACGTAGTTACGCCACGCCATGTCGCCAATATGGGCTCCATAGGAGTACTACAATTTCTTCACGCCGTGACACCCATATAAGCCCCATATGCACTCACTTATGGTTGGATATTCGTGAGCCGATCTTGCTAGTGCTGATGAATTCACTGCACGCATACTCGTCCGAAAACAACTTTGCTCCATTTTGGTTTGGACTTGAACGGGAGCATTCTTAAGGGACACATAGCTGTGTTTTCTATTCCTCATAGAAGATTTACATATAATGGCAATATGAGCTACATCCCGCGTAGAAATTCTGATGGGGCCCAAATCAGGGCCCGATCAGGTTGCCTGACTGCCCTGGTAGGATACTAATAAGGCAGCCTGAAAGGGTCCTACTAGGAAATGTAACGTTGTGTCACATATGGGCCTGACCTTGTCACCTGATCGGGCCCCTATCAGGTTGCCCGATCAGAAAGAAATGCATATAATATTTCAAAAATCTAAAATGGAATGAACCACTTAATTTAGAGTTCCATTACAATGAATTTGTATCATAATTCGTCATTCCCTGGCCTGCTGAAATGTTTTTGTTCGAAGAAAATATTTCGCCTATATGAGAATCGAACCTCGTACCTACCTACCCAAAGCTAGGCACGCTGCCCCTATGCTACCGAGTGCTTGTAACATCTTGGTCCCAGATATGGCATAAGAGACCAAATGAATTCCTATAATTATTTGTTGTATCACATAAAGTATATCAATTAGTTAATATCATTGTTACAATTAAAGAGGTTTATCGAATGACATGCTATAGATTTTTTAAACTTCACCTTGTATACATATATGTGTGCGTGTGTGCGTGTGTGTGTATATACAATTCCTCTCTCTCTCTTCGCTTTACAAAGCTGCCGAAATTTTCTAACGCGCATCCGAGTTGCACAACGTTTTTTGTCGTGAAAGTCCATAGCACCTTTTTTTAAATAGAATTCAGGAATGCATCGAAACTCCGAAGCTACGATGCTGTAAAATGGAAGTTTCCATGTAGAAAATAAGAGGTTATGTGCATCTATCGACTGCTGAGGCAGTTATAGGGTAAGTCTATTTATGGCCTCATCAGGGAAAGCCATACTAGGGCCTATCAGGGCAAGCCTTGGTAGGGCCCTATCGGGGAAAGCCTTAGTAGGGCCACGTTAGGGACAACCTTAGTAAGGCCCTATCATGGAAAGCCTTAGTAGGGCCTATCAGGGCAAGCCTTGGTAGGGCCTATCAGGGCAAGCCTTGGTAGGGCCCTATCGGGGAAAGCCTTAGTAGGATCTTATCAGGGACGGCCTTAGTAGGGCCGCTTTGGTATAGCCTGATTTAGGGCCTAAATACTTCCGGCCCGATCGGGGCTGGATCAGGATGTCCGTAATAGGTGTGTTACCCGTATCACACCCCGATCGGGGCCTGATCCTGGTCAGGCTAGCCCTAGGAAATTTCTACTCGGGATGTGTCTATCTGGGTCGCTTTGAAAATCGTTCGTTTCAATGGCGTTTGAGCAGCAAATCGTAAGCTGAAATTCGGTCCATTAAATTCTTTTCGCTCAGTTTGTGCGGCGCCCAAACATCAAGCTTGTTTACCATTCCAAGCTTCCGTAGATGTCTCGAAACAGTTGATTGGTCAATCTGGAGATTATGTCCGATCTCTGTAATCGTCAAATGCCGGTCGGAGTCGATAAAAGCCTTGATTTTATCAACATCAGTTGTGACTGGCCGACCGGAGCAAGCAGCATCTTGGAGATCAGAATCTGCACAACGAAATTTCGCAAACCACTTCCGACATCCACTTTCGCTTACCGCAATCTCTCCGTACACGGCGCTTATCTGTTTGTGAGTTTGCCACGCGTTTTTGCCTTTTCAGAAATAAAAAAGCGAGAGAAAACGAAAAAAACACGCTTTTTCCTTCCATGTTCGAAACATAATTAAACTTCCTATCAGTCACGGGTTTCGATGGATATTTTGTTAAATGTGGATACTAGCTTCACTTTTCACTTAATATATGACATTTCATATGGTTGAGGCATGTCCGGGCGGAGAAACAACTGCGAACGACATCTGTTGGAATTTCGCTACCGTGGATTGGGGTTGCTTTGATCAATTTTGAAATGATAATCAATATATTTCTTTAAATAATATCGCATAAAATAAAAAATAAATAAAAACATCAACTTTTATTAGTCTTTTTATCCTCCAAAATAGAATTTAAAATATTTAAAAATAAATGCGAAAAAAATAATTAGTCGTGACCAAGGTTATACTGAGAATGGGGTTACTTTGATACTCCCCGTTTTCTTAATGAGAATCGGACGTAACCCCGATAAAGGAGCATTTTTCCTAAAGAAAAAAAAACGGTCAACGGGATCGAAAGCTTCAATGATTTGTATGATTTTGAGGTTACTTTGATTTAACAAATATTACATGTTTACTTTTCAAAATCAACTTTATCGATAAACAACTGGGATTTCATACTTATTTATGCGGTGACACATCCATAAACTTCGAAACATTAAAAAACTAGCAAAAACAAGCCGTAATACTTATGCCTACCTAGATACCTAAATCACAAAACGAGATCACATTGGTTTCATTAGGAACATGTTTCACTTACATTAAACTAGGTCGTGTACCAAATCACACTAATTGTAAGACAAAAAATATCAAAAATCAATTTGATAATTTTTGTTTTACGATTTACAACTTACAATAAGAAAAATATCAAATAACAATTTGTTATTTTTTGTCTTACAATTAGTGTGATTTGGTACAGAACTGCAGAATTGTAGGTTGAGAAATGTTCCTGATGAACACATTAGAAACATTTCTTAACCTATAATTTAAAAAATGATCAAAAGAAGAAAATCCGTCAGAATACTCCGAGATTCAATTGGATTCAGTATTCGTTCCGAAAATAAATAATGAATCCAGTTGGATTCAGTATTCATTCCAAAATGAATAATGAATCCTACTGAATTCAGTATTCATTTCAACATAGGTAATAAATCCAATTCGATTCAGTATTCATTCCGTATTCGTATATCATCAAATTGATTAATCTGAAAAAATGACAGAAAACATGTTTATTCTATTAAAACATTATCGTCCAATTACATTATATTTACCCAAGGGGAATCGCGCTCTTAGTATCTATTAACTGAAGAAATGGGGGTAGAAATGGGATATTATATTTGTCCCATTTCTCTTGTCCATTTTTCCAGATTATTCAATTTGATGGTATTCGGATACGGAACGATTACTGACTCGAGTTGGATTCATTACGTATGTTGAAATGAATACTGAATTCAGATGGATTCATTATTCATTTTGAAATGAATACTACATTCAGTTGGATTCAATATTCATTTTGAAATCAATACTGAATCCAGTAGGATTCATTATTCACTTTCGGAACGAATACTGAATTGAGTTGGATTCATTATTCATTTTGAAATCAATACCGAATCCAGTAGGATTCATTATTCACTTTCGGAACAAATACTGAATTGAGTTGGATTCATTATTCATTTTGGGAACGAATTTTGAATAAGTATCTTTATTATTCATGAATTAAAAAAAAATCGAATATGCCCAACCCTGGCCACACAAAAAAGCATAATAGTGTAGTATAATAAACATCTGACAAGCTGATGATTACCAAAACAATGTAATTGCAACCCTCAACTTGTAATTTTTTACGTTATTCGAGCATAAAGAATAGTTTCAATACATTACTTACGTTTTTTGAATAATTTTACGGCCACTTAAACCCGTTCGTTCGTGCTGCATCTGAGTGATGTCATAAAGAGACATTCAGGTTTGCTAACCGCAACAAAAAAACCTGCGGTCGCGGAACTTTGTAATTTGAATTTAAAAACAAAACAAAGTTTTTATCAAAGTAACCCCAATCCACGGTACGCACTTATGTATACACCCAAAAGTTTCGTAATTTTGTGATGCAAAAAAAAGGACCTTGTTAGTAGATCGGAGAAAGGAATTATTTTCAAAATAATTCGTACAACGGCGTGATAATTCAAATGTAATTTACTGTGTAATCGATATGAGGCCTTAACGGCGGGGTAAAGTTAATTTGGCGAAAAAAGGCATGTTTTTAAGATTTTTTTTGGCGTAACGAATAGTGTTCGTTTATTGAAAAATTTACATATAATAAAGTAACATTTGAACAACATTCTCCTAAATTTGTATTGCAAAATATTCAAAATTGAGCGAGTGAAAATTAAACCCCGGAGGCGCCTCGAAAAAAAGTTGGTTTGCGGTGTGCACCATAACTCGCAACAGAATCATTTGAAACAAAAGAATCAAAATGCATTTGTTAAAGGAGATGTTTCTCGAGGTAATGACGGGAGGATTTTTTTTTTCGATTTTTCGATTTTTCGTAGCACTTGGGAGCCAAAAACCCGATTTTCGCTAAAAAAAATCGGCTAATTTGTTGTTGAAAAATTAGTAATTATTGAAAAAAAGCTCTCGACAATACCTGGTGAATGATGTGAAGAAGTACTGTGCAAAATTTCAAAGCGATTGGTCCAGTAGATTTTGAGTTATCGTGCACACGGACTTCAAATATGACAAGTCTCAAAAAAACGGTTTGAAAAACGCAGAAGAGAAGAGAACGGCATGGAGCAATAGACGCTCAAATACTCATAACTTCGTCAATTTTACTTCGATCGACTTGAAATTTTAACACAATATTCTTGATATATTATGCATACATTTAAAAAATGAAAAAAAAATTTAAATACTTTACCCCGCCCTTAACATTTTTACTTGGGCGGCGATAATAGGGACAAAAATGAAACGGAAGCTTCGAACGAACGCATCGAAATAGCAAGAGTCGATTCTAATCTTGCAGCCGAACCTGCACGAAAATCACAGCTGTTTCCTGCTGCAGAGATCGTCCACTGCAGCAAATCCCAGTGGGAATCTATATATACCGCTGTGGAAACGAAGGTTTCGGAGATCCTTTGTCTCGTGTGCATCGATGCATATTCCGACGTCTTACTCTCTCTCTCTCTCTTTCTCTCTCTCTCTCTCTCTCTCTCTCTCTCTCTCTCTCTCTCTCTCTCGCTCGCTAATTATCCGGAAATTCTTTCAACGCAGAGCAGTTGCAGTTCGTAGCGATTCCCTCGCCGATTATCTACACCCATAATTAAGCACGGCGGATAATGCTATATTATTTACAATCTGGGTATAATTTTACCGCGGTGTGAGAAACGAATTTGGATACTTTGATTTATGCCTTCCCTCTTCGAGCATAAAAATCTCGAAAAAGATGAACGAATATTTGCGACCACACACAAGCACGCTCTGTTGAATTAATCGTTTTTTTTTATTGGCTTTAATGATGTATAAACATCGCAAGAATGATAAGTAAATTTTTTATTTTATATCTAGAGCTCATTTTCCGAAGGGCCTTCGAGCGCCCCGAAACGCACTAAATTGCCCAGACGGTGAAGGTAGCAATTTGGAGTTGTTTAGTCCAGTCGTACAAAAAATATACAACGACGCAAAAACTGAAGACTTACTGTCGCAATGCCTCGGTCGATATACGCAGAATTCAAATTGGAGCGCCAATTCGGTAGTGTGGACGATTCAATTTTTGACAAAAAAAATATGTTGTTGTCCAGATTATACTGAATCTTTACGATTTTTTTTACAATGTTTCACTTCAAAACACCAGAGATAAAAGACAGTTCAATGTATGTAACTTTAGGTACTAGTCCAGTAAATATTTCGAAAGTAAGCACTTTTTAGGTGAAAGTAAGCACTTACAAGGGCAAGTGGATGCCGCTGAACCGAATGGCGATCATAAATTTGCAATCAACCACCGAAAAGTGTTTAAACCCTAGTACCCTACACTATTTGTACGAAACGAATAATTTACACTGGAGTTACGCGCACCTCACCACTTTAAATCAACGCTGGTAACAAACTGTTTGTCGTAGAGATTTTTTTTTGTTAAATCGAACGTTCGAGAACTGACAAATGGAATAGGCTTTGCGAGAAAAATCTAATATAAATTTATCACCGTGAAAAATGCGACTGAACAAAGCAAGAAAAATGATGTTCATTTCTCACTCATAATGTGGGGTTTGCGGTACCCATGTGTATGATCCTAGGGTTAATAAAAACCGTTTAATTCGGAACCCAATAATTTTATCAAAAAATATGTCAAACAAAAGTTGTTTAGGAGATAAAAGTAGGTAAAAAAGTATTGAACGTTCGTCTTTGTATCTTTAAAAATGAAGGAGAAAAAGACGAATGAAAATTTGTTAGCAAGACAAAATCGCTTTGCAGCTGAAACACCTCCGGGAGTGTAAAGAACGCAAGTTACTCGTTGGAGCGAGTTGCGCATGCGCGGCGGAACGATAGAAAGAACCTCCTATGAGTGCGAACGGCACAGCTATCTAGTGCGTCTCTTTCTGACAGTGATCCTCAATCAGTAATTTTGTCCATGTTCAGTCGTCATTTTTCAATACTTATACAATAAATAAAGATAAAACAATCTCCAGAAAGTTAGATTAACCTTTACTAAAGCTATATGTAACAAAAAAAACTCGAGATATATACGAATTTCAATTTTTTTTATTTTTTGAAACTTCGAGATTTTGATCTCCCAAAGGAATGGTTTTTCGTTCTTTGCTCCCTTATTTTTGAAGATACGAACATGAACATTCAATACTTTTTTACGTACTTTTATGTGCCAAACCACTTTTGTTTGGCATATTTTTCGATAAAATTATTAGGTTTCGGATTAAACGGTTTTTAACATTTTTAAACATTTTCAGCTTTTTAATAATAATCATCGATAATGTTATACTTTTTCAAGCTGGTGGTAACACAAATTTTTTTTTTATTTACGTATTAAAAACGAAAAATTTCATAATTTTGTCGTTTGATTATATATTTTATGAAAAATTAGCATCTACAGAATACGTTTTTCAAAAGCGTGTACACGATTACTCGACATCTAATGAACGGATTGACTTGAAATTTGGTATACTTATTCTGCGCAATAGTAGTTTAGTCTTGGCCGATATTTTTATTCTCAACATTTTTTTCATTAGTTATTAACAAATAACAATGTCACTCTTCCACGAAAAATCGAAAAAAAAAAAATCAAATTTTTCATTTTTGGTGTTGTAAACACGATACCAAAAAAGCTCAGTCAAGTCTTAGCCAATATGGTCTATTTAACGAAAAAAAATTCGTTTTTTCAGATCAACTGGGTGGTAAAAATCAAATACACCGTTGGGCCCCTCACGTTCAAAGGTCCTTCCCAAGATTGTTCATAACGTCTATAATTATTAATATTTATTTTGAAATTCGGTACGAAAATTTGTTAATCTACGTATAAATAAATGTTCATGCGATTTTTTAAATCATCTTACTTATTCCTTTAAAATAATTTTGTCCCAATAACCTTGATTTTTGGGGCGTAACAATCCTTAAGTTACTTTAGCTCGTTTTACATTTTGGGACCGCGCGAGAAATGTGAAAAAATTCTCAGCTCTTGCCATCGTTTTACCATGTGTCAGCTTTGATCTCGAAGTTCACGTTGCCAATTGCAAGCACCATTTACTTTTCACAGCTATATGTAGTGGAGGTTCCGTGAAATAAAATAAAGTTATTCACAACACAAACCACCACGAAAATCAGATTGGGGTAGAATATTCACAAGTCGAATATCCATAAGTCGAATTTCCATAACTGAATATACATAAGTACGAACATCCATAAGTCGAATATTCATGTCCAAACAAACCCAAACAAACTCACTATATTTGTCTACCTCCCGCCATTTCTGACACTCATTTCTACTCTAGTATACTCACTTATGGATACTCGACTTATGGATATTCGACTTATGGATATTCGACTTCTGGATATTCGACTTCTGAATATTCGACTTCTGAATATTCGACTTCTGGATATTCGACTTCTGGATATTCGACTTATGGATGTTCGACTTCTGGATATTCAACTTCTGGATATTCGACTTCTGGATATTCGTCTTCTGGATATTCGATTTCTGGATATTCGACTTCTGGATATTCGACTTATGGATATTCGACTTATGGATATTCGACTTACGGATATTCGTACTTATGGATATTCGACTTCTGAATATTCGACTTCTGAATATTCGACTTCTGGATATTCGACTTATGGATATTCGACTTATGGATGTTCGACTTCTGGATATTCAACTTCTGGATATTCGACTTCTGGATATTCGTCTTCTGGATATTCGTCTTCTGGATATTCGATTTCTGGATATTCGACTTCTGGATATTCGACTTCTGGATATTCGACTTCTGGATATTCGACTTCTGGATATTCGACTTATGGATATTCGACTTATGGATATTCGACTTACGGATATTCGTACTTAAGGATATTCACTTATGGATATTCGACGACAGTGGAAAATCAGAGTTTCCAGACCGGTATTTCAGACCGTGGCGTCGACCAATTCGGATGGAATGAAAATGGCAGCGATAAAAAAAAAGATGCAGAAGCATCGCGAACGAGGATTCATTCAAGGTCATCCTGTTCTTCTGCATCGTCGAATCTCTGGTCTCGATTCTTCGTACACCCCCCTCTCTCTGCCACAACCACTTTTTCCCTTCGGCATTTCTCTGCACATATCTGTGCGCGAAACACTATCACTGTGGTGTGCACGTTTGTGCTTTCTAGGGTATAAGTATTTTTCAGAGCATCGTGAATGTGGCCTCGATGAAAATACGCATGGTCGACAAGGCTGGCGATAATGATGAATAACAATGACACTATTGTAGTAACAAAATGAATATTTAATTGTGTATTCTTGGTAATTACGAATAAATAGATACGTGACTGTTATCGCCTAGCTCTTGTAATCCATAAGGGGGCAAACCTCTTTAAACGCTAAAAAATGAGAAATTTTTCGTGAATTTTTTTAAATGTGATAAAATAATCGCTTCATTTTCAAATTTTGACATTATCTTATTACAACTTCCAAGTGTTAAATTTTATTTTTTAAACAAAACAAAATGGCGGCATCATAAGGTTTAGGCGTCTTTTGAAAAACTGCTTATTTTATAGGTCAACAAGTTACTGATCGATCTGGCTGAAATTTTGGAAGGTTTCTCACTATAACATTATTGAAAGGATTATTGTTTTTTTTTATGATAAAAATCTGACCTCCGGACGGTTTTTTTTATTCGTTTGGGTATTTATAAATTGTAGTACGGTGTGTATACGTACGCGATAGTATAACACCTTTCGAAGATATTTTTGTCCACACGTGGCAAAATGGGTCGAGTGTTACGAGTTATATTAAATATAGCGCGAGAGGTTAAAACGTATCGGTTCTGGTATCACTGTACGTCGATTCTCCAGTTATTCTCTTAAAATGTAAAAATACAGTAGAAGATAACGAGAAGAAATAAAATTAAAAATAAATTCGCCGGCGAAAAATTGGAAACAGAAAAGAAACGTTTAAAAGACAGTAACAAATTGGGAATAGAAAGCGTCAACGTGTTAGATTAAAGGGAAAAGGCACTTTTTTATCGACATATTCGTTATTTGTATTCCATACCGTATCCTCGTGAATTTTAGGTTATGACGATCAACCTCGTACATTCGATATAAAAAAAGCTCATCTTTCCTCCCCCTACACTGAGAAAAAAAATCATTGGTGTTGTTAAATGAAATTTGATTTGTTGTCATTTGTTATGTTGATTCAATTGTAAAATTGTTGGTGTAAATAATCGGATTTACTAGTCCAAACAAAACGCTATTGACTTTAATAACATCATAAAAGTAAAAGTTTTTTTTCATTAAAAAGATATATTGTTAGCCGAAAACAATAATTATTGAAACTATCTAAAAAGTTATCGCGAACAAATTATATAGTTTTGAATCCATTTTCTGCAACGAACAAAAAAAGCGTTTCAATTCATAACATGAATATTGTTGATTCGAGTACACAAGAAAAATTGATTTTCGCTCGATTGATTTAAATAAAATTTCTATTGAGTGAATATGTTATTTTTTTTTTTTTTTACCACACCCGACATTGATTTTCAAGTACATTATTCGTTGAAATATTGATATTTTATTTTGATTAAAAAATATTAAGCAAATGTCTAAATGGGTTAAAAAATTATGCGAAAATAAAATTTGTTTCTTGCGAATTTGGTTGAAAAAATTCAATCAAATCATGGCCGAGCGCCACCGAAATTATAGGTGTGAGGAAACCCGTAGTTCTCGGAGTAACCGCTAGAAGCCGCACGCGCGCTAGTTTCTCGTAAGCGTGGCGCGAACCGAAAATGTACTTAAACGCCGGAGAAGCTTCTTCTTGGCCTGTGGCTAAGATCCAAGTGTAGTATCTGTTCTTATCAGTTGCATATCTGATATTCTCTCCATGGATATTCCATTGGATATTCTCTCTACTATCATCGTGGATGATCATTCTAATTCTCACTTTTTATTTAAGATTTTAAAAAAATTGAAATGTTTCCAATTTTTTTTAATAAAACGAATTCGATCAAACACTTTATTGTGACAATTCTATCCTATTCCAAAGAACTGCATGCAATTTTTCAAATATTTTCAGCAATTCTCGTGAGTGTACATTTATTTGAACCAAAAAATTATTTGTTTGAATATTTCATCGAATTTTATATTTTTTTCTACCAGAGACTAAATGCGCTGCTACAGATGACACCTGTACTTTGTGGCAAAAAATACCATTATTTCGGATCCATATTGTTAATATTTCAATCGTGATATACACTTGTCTCTATCTCATACTAGTTGCATGATATTGCACTTCTGACATTGTACGAAGTACGAAAATCTTACGTCTCATGGCATATTCGTTTCGGTGTAGTAAAGAAATAATTCATTCTGTTGATTATATTTTTGTACGAAATAAAAAATGTATCAACCGCTTAATTATTTCATCCATACATCTACGGATTGTATATAGAATGATTTCAATAGAATATAATTTTATTTGAAGGATAATGTAGATATTCAGAGAACAGAAAAGATTTTCAAATAAAATAATATGTTATTTAAATCAATCACATTTTCCAATATTTTATAGTATTCTAACAATCTCATATATCAGTGGCACTCTGCGTTCAGACATTTATTTGGATCAACCAATATATTTTTATGATTCAATTCGTTTCGTTCTCTCAGTGTAGTCTATTCGAGTATTGGCTCAACCTTTTAGCTCTTCGGACAGTATCCAGTTTCTCCAATAAACCCACAATGAGCCATAATTCCCACATCTGTCACGAGACCATATCGAAATGATTATTTTTTCTTTACACGAGGGGACAACGGCAATAAAACCGAAACGCACCGCATCGCAATTAACAGTGGCCCAATAACATGGGTAAGTGTCGCGAAAAAATCTGACTTCTCTCATAGATGCTATTCGATTACTTTGTAGGTTTTTTTTGGGTATAACAAGTGAACATATATTTCAAAATCTTTCTACAAAATAGATGTGGTAGAAAAATCATCGTTATCCTTTTTTTCCTGCATTTTGACTGTGAAAATCTTTCCGCTGGATTGCACCTATCCAAACTTTATATACACTAGCAGAAGCTGAAGAGGTACTGAACATTAATAAATATTAGGGAAAAAAAACATTTCTTGAAACCATTGGACATTTAATTCCTCTCTGAGAAATAAAAATAATAACAAGCAAAGGGTGTCTCACAATAAATAACGAAATTTTGTAACCGTTTTTCTCAATCATTCCTCTGGACAGCTGTAAATAAGTTCGTATATTGGGTGACGGCCGGCGCTAGCTGATCAAGCTTGCCAGAGCAGTGCCTTCTACATCTACTTTTCCAAAGAGACTGATTGTGTCGTATTATCTTGTAGCTTACGCTCTTTTTTCTACAGACCTTTTGTGTCATGAGGTGGTGTCACACGTGAGAGGGTCATTCCTTTGGCCATCCTTAATGGTATCATTTTTCAATAAAATAAGACACTTTTTACCTGTTCAAGTGGAACATTTAGACACCTATTCACCGCTAGATTTTGAGGTTAGAAAAACGTAGCATGCCGCGCTGTGCATGAAAACCCGTTTGAATCGTCATTTCTCTGGGTTTGTTCCGACGTGTGAGAACCAGAGGCATCGTAGATGCGCAAGAGGAATGACAGCATCGTGGTCACAGGAAAGGAGAAAGGCCCCGTGGAAAAAGAGAAGCGGATCCTATAGGAAGAGAGAAGTTGAAACAAAAAGAGCGAGATTAATATTCAAAGAAAAAGGAGAACAAGATATTCATAAATCAATAAAATCTTGATAGGAAAGGTTTGCATCATTCCTCTGGGCCTACTATTTTTTTTGATCATGACAAATCTCTCAAAACTGAAAAATCCGGGTAATCCACTGGGAATGATATTCTACCGATTAGAATTTAAGTAAATGGCAATTTTTTAATGAAAAAATGATATATTTTTGTTTATAAATTTTGTTGTCCTGCAAAATGATCATTTCTGGAGAATCGCCCATACGCTGTTTTCGTATATAAAAATTCGCAACATTGCGTATCGTTATTACAGAGCGCGCAATCGCAATCCATGAAATAATTCGGCGAATAACAGTTTGCGGCAAAAAGCGAGGGTTGTTTTTTTTTGTTCGAAAATATAGGGAAAAAGAAGGGTGAATTTTCGGGCAAAAAAAGTCACGCGTCGGTCGCGTGTCGATTCTGATATGTCAGTGTGGGCAAGAGGGAGAGAGAGCAGACGTAGGTACGTTCCCAGGCTGGTAACAACGTTATCGTTCGCGAGGCTCGCTGTCGTACTCGTCGTGTTTCACGACGACGACGACGTCGACGTCGACTCACCGCGATAAGTTTTTCTCTTCGGAGCGTATCGTTATCGCAATGCGAGTATAACTCCTCGAGGGAATGCGATAATTCGCGAAACTCTTGCAACCCGCGTATGCAATTGCGTACAATGAAATGGCGAGGGGAGAGTGTGCGAACGTTACGTTTCTAATTATTAATACATGATACAAGAATATTTGTGGTAGGGAGGGAGAGGGAGAGGGAGAGGGAGAGAGAGAGAGAGAGAGAGAGAGAGAGAGAGAGAGAGAGAGAGAGAGAGAGAGAGAGAGAGAGAGAGAGAGAGAGAGAGAGAGAGAGAGAGAGAGAGAGAGAGAGAGAGAGAGAGAGAGAGAGAGAGAGAGAGAGACTTTTATCGCGAATAACACGGCGATGACGTTATTTACGAAGGTATCACAAGTTCGATGAAAAAAAAGCTAGATAATAGCTTTTTATCACTGTCAACTTCAATGATGAATAGCTTCGCTATTATCTCTCCAGTTCTATGTATAGACAAGTGTTATTATCGACGCCACTCTTTATCGCGTATAATTATCGTAATAAACACCGAGTGAATAAGAGTCCATACATCCGTGATGAAACGGAGTGAAAGCGGCGAAGGAGAGCAGCGATTTTCTCGTATTTTGATGCATCGCTCGTGTCTCGATAAAGAATAGCTGATGACAGCGATTCGTCCAAACTACACTCATCTTATTGGCTCTGTGCGGAGTATAGGGTGGGGGGTAATGAAAACGAACGCAGCGGACGCAATGGACAAATTTTTTTTAATTTTCAGTAAAAATTGTATAATTTTGAGTAAAAATTGTAAAATACTCGGCTATCAGTCAAATCTGTATGCGCGCAGTACAAGATGTTTTTGAATAACTTTAATTGACAATTCACAAAACATGACCTAAGTTTAAACCCAATTTTGACCCAACTTTAAATTAGGGTAATGTTTTGTCCTTAACTCTTCTACGTCCCTGACGTGTTCAGCAGATACCAACAGTTTTCCCGTACATTGAGTTTGAGGTTGGAAATTAATGTTACACAAAGTGCAACTATGTAATGGCATGGAAAATGTATTCAGACCTTTCGGGTAATACAAAACAAGTACATGCAAATAATTTGAGTTTGTTTTTATTGTTTTTCAAAGAATATTGGTACATTCAGGTATATAATTGGGTTTGTTTCGATTTTTTTTATAATTGGGTTTGTTTCGATTTTTTTGAAGATTGTTTAGGTTTATTTGGATTTGTTGGTATAATAATTGTTATATTATTTTTGTAATATACTATTGGGAGTACAAATAAGTTTCCGCCGTGTTTATAAAAAATTGGGCATTTATTGCGAAAGAACGGTACTTTATGTTTTATTCAAAGTATTGTCCATCGCTAGCCACTACTTTTTCCCATCGTTCTGGCAGCATATGGATACCACATCGGAAGAACTTTTGAGGCCAACCACAAAACGACCCAATTTTTGGTATCTTCATAAGATGTAAAGTGCTGCTCAGACAGGCCGTGCGTCATCGATCGAAATAAATGATAGCCAAAGGGAGCAATGTCTGGTGAATACGGCGGGTGGGGTAAAACTACCCAATTGAGTGTTTCCAAGTAGATTTTGACCTATGCCTTGGCAAGCAGCATATCACACTTGCAAAATCGGCGTACAACGTTTCTCGGCTTCAGTTCATTCGGAACCCAATTTCCTCGTTTTTGAATCATTCCCAACGATTTTAAACGATGTGAAATTGCTTGTTGAGTCACTCCTAATGCCAGTGCAAGTTCTTCTCGCGTTTAGCACGAATCTCCCTCCAATAATGCTTCCAATTCCGCGTCTTCGTTTCGGCCTTCCACTACGTTCTTTGTCTTCAACGTCAAACTCACCGTTCTTTTGAAACTTTTGAAACTACACACGACAACTTCTCTCACGTAAAACAGCCTCACCATATGCTTTTACAAGCAATGGATACGCCTCAGCTGCAGATTTCTTCAAATTGAAGAAGTAAATCTAAAGTTCCGGCAAATGACGCTTATTCGGCTCAAAAATCGACGTTTTCGCAAGAAAAAAAATTATGTGATGCTAATACAAAATCATCAATATTTCAAGGTTATGGTCTTGCCAGATGTCCAACCTTACGATATGAGGTTTTACATCTCACACTTTCAACTATAACCTCCTGGTGGGGCCGTCTTTTGTCAAACGGTGGAGACTTATTTATACTACTAATATAATATAGGTTGTAATATAATGTTTCAATGAATAAGAAGATAAGAATTAGGTCGGGAGAGGGCTTTTTTCAACCAATCACAGGCATTCAGCATGTCGCAGTTCCCCTACTCTACTACAACACAGTGGCAGTGGAGTGGGGGTAGTGTTAGTTTCATGTGACATTCGGCCAACTCAGGCCCTTTTGCCCAGCCTACCTCAACAAACATATACAGTTATAAAAGCATTTCCAATGCTAAACATGCTTCTCTCATCAAAACCGCCCATGATCTTTACAATAAAAAAACATCATTTAATAACCTAATTAATGAAAAAAGTATTCTAACTCGGATGTTATCGAAACCACGTGGTCCCGGGGACTTTTCGACTCCGGACTTTGGCGAGTCTCAATTAGGTGCATTATTAGCGTCCATTAAGGCACCCCACCACGGTTCGTACGCGGTACGAGGATGTATTTTTCGCAATTATTTTCAAGCAAACGATGAATGGATTTTTAAAAATTAATACTCGTAGTCAATATACTATACATATAGAAGACTATATACAATTTTATGTACTCGGGTCTAAAGTATAGTTTTCGGTGTACACCGCTTCCAAGAGGACACTCCAACAAAATTGCTGCTCGGCGGTTGACAGCGATTAAGCCATACGGTTTATTTGAAAAATAAAATAAAAATATATTTAGCAACTAGACATATAGGTTTACAGCATCACGTAGGGGAATTATGATAACTAAAAAACAAATGGCGGACCAGCGAATTTTATTTCCGATTTTCATGGAAAATTTGTATCATTCGTAAAAAAAAAATAGAAGGGGGCTCCTTTATAAAAACACCCCTACGTGATGCCATAGAAACTGGATTTTCGAACAGTTTAAGACTTGGCGCATGCAAATCGGATGAATAGTTTTTTCAATAAGTAGTCAACCAGGTTGATAAACGTAGTTTCGAGAAAAACGCGTTCAAATCTGCACATCGGCCGCTCGGCGCGGTCGTGCGTTTCGAACGGTTTCACATAAAATGCTGTATCTCCGCTAATTCCACATATTTCTTTTTAAAAAATTGGTGAGAGCATTCTTAACAAGAGTATGTTCCAGAAAATTAAAAAAAAACACTGAAACATTTTTTTAACCGTCGTGTGGTGCCTTAAATCTTCGATCGGCTGATCCATTATCTTTCGTTACCAATATTCGTCGCTCTCCATCTACGATCGACAACGTCGAGCTCGTCGCCGAAGCGAAAAAACTCCACGCGTTTGAACAATCGAGAACTTTGCGTCAATTAAATTCTCGATCCCCCTCGCCAGTTTTGACAGTAAGAACGTGAAGGGCCATTGGGTTCTTCCGAATCGTGAAATTCGATGATAAAAACGCAAAATTGACGAGAAGTGGGTAGAATTTTGCTATGCAAGCACGAGTCTTCCAGGTGAGTGCGGAGAGTGGAAGTTTTGGGGAGGTTGAGAATAGCGCAAAAAGGTACGTAATGCTCGTCACGTATTCTCGTAGTTCCGAGGGTGCTCGGAGTGCTCGCGGCGAATTCTCTCTGCCTCCCCCTCGCGCCTGCTTCCTCTTCCCATCCCAATGGACCTCATCGCGCGCGATCGCCGACGCGAATGCTCGTATCCCGCACGGAATTTCAAAGTCTTCGGGTGCCCCCACCCTTGTTTGCCCCTTCCTGGCGCGACCGGGGGTGCTTGGCAGGGGGGGTGCCCCAACCCACGAGAACGGGGGGGGGGGGCACCCCCCCCAGTCGCGCGAGAATGTGCGACGAATACGGTAAACCCGGTACTTTATTCCATACGAGCGGGAATTCATGCCGAACACGAACACAAGGAGAAGCGTGTTTCTTTCTCTCGGAGTACTCTCACGTCGGAGACGCCCGCTCGCGATGTATGCTCGTCACGTGACCCGAGCGCCACCGTAGCTCGTTACTTATACTCGCGGTCGCCCCGCGAACTCTTTTTCTGCCCCGAAAGAAAAAATAGAGACAAGGGACGGAGAGACTTGACATTTTTCGACTTTCCGTTGTTCTTTTCTACCGAGCTTTTCTCCGTTGACAGTTGAAGGATGTCGATTTTTTTGGCAGCTGGATTTGTTCAATGAAAATTCGATCTCAATCTTTCCTGATTTTCTTACATCGTTTTTGGTGAAAAAAAAAAATAATTAAAGAGGCGAGATGTTGAACGTTAAAGTATGAGGACTTATGAGGGCAGAAGAAATTGGGGCACACGGGTAAATTCGTCGTTGGGGAATGCCAATGAATTGTTCATTGAAAGAGTGGAATGCAATCGTATTTTGGGTTTCAATTTTTTCGTCTAACCAACGAGTGCTCGGAATAAGTAAATATTTTAGTGTTTTATTGTTATTGGTAGTAGTTAATAATTCAATATTTATGTATTAATTTTAATTAATATTTTGTAAATGACCGGTGTTTTTTTGCTGTATTGGAACATTTGGAACATTTTGTGGAACATTTTTTGGAAACTTTTTTGGAACATTTTTTGCTGTGTTGGAACATTTGAAAAAAAATGTCAGGATATTTCGTCTTTGGATTGCGTAGCCCTCGATCCGCCGTAGAGGGCCTGCTATAAGCTTGGAGCCCAAAGAACGAGTCGTTTTTCAATATTTTTTTCCCATGAGAGTATTGGGATGACGAGGTTGGGATTTTACACACAATTAATACATAGTCTTACCGAGTCTGAGGTTTTTTTAAATTGATAAATATTGATAAACATTGACGTTATTATTATTTAAGCAAAGTGCCGCCGTTGCTGCATGGCGAATTAGTGTAGGTGGTTATGCAACTGGGGCAATCTGGGACAAAGGTAATAAAAATATGTACTTCTTGTATGACAATAAAACTTTTGTAGAGACGGATACTTTTTGGTATTTTAGAAGTTAGGAAATTGACAAGTTGTGGAAAAAAGTTTATCATATGTTATTAACAAATGGATGAACATATCGAAAAATCATCCACTTATACGATAGAAAACGTTATAAAATATTCTCAGTCCGAATTTGAAGTGACTCGGACGAATAAATTTTGAAATACGATTTACACCGCTTCGATAAGATCATAATTCGATCAATTTTTGGAATGTTCAAAACATTTTTCTCGCAAATTTAAGTTAAGACTAGGCTTCGAAACTGCAAAATGAAAAACATTTATTTTTATTTTTAAGAGCTTATGCTGACCCCTTAAGGGGGAAGGTACCTTCAAGCAATTAAAAATTTTCTGATTTTCATTATTTTTTTACAAAGCATTATTTCTTCACCATTTTCGAGACTTAGGATATGTTTCATTACTACTTTTGGTTGTTATATGATGTTTTAAAAAATTAATCTTTAAAAATGGCAGAGGTATGGCACGGTCTTCTAAACGGGTTGCGGCGGATTTTGTCAGACGGCGTGACACGGAGCGTCACCAACTGCTTAAAACATGAACTCAATAGTAAAGTCGATAATGATCAACCGAGTGCTCAATAACAAGTGTAAATAGTAAGTATTTATGAAAATCATCATAAATTTTCATTTTAATGAGTACCAAAATAAAAATACTTTTTTATAAGATTAAATTCTATATATTTTAAACATTCGAAAGAAAAAAATAAAAATCGATAAAATTGTCAGTTTGACTTCCGAACTACCTTCACCACGCAACAAATCTCTCAGTGACTTGCTTGTTCTGGAACTTTTCTAGCCATTATTGTAGATTTTTCTGATTTATTTAAAAACATTTCGACGATCTTCCATTTGTCCTCGTCCTTTTTTTCAGCCGAAGAGCTTTTTCGTTTATCGGTGCCAGACGATTGATTTTTTCGGTATGAATTAGTTGGGGGAAAAATTTTGCGCGTTTCCACGGTGTTCGGTCGGACCATTACCTACCTCGGCTACGTACCGGTCTCCCTCGCGACGTCCCGTATACGCGGCCGCGACGCTGTGGGTATAAAACGTGATCGGAGCAACAGCAGTGCAGAAGCGTTGGAACGCGGCTTTTTTCGTTTTCTAACGACAAAAATCTTCTCCGTGAAAGAGAGCGAGAGAGAGGGAGAGTCTCGTGACCGTATGTAACTATACGGCAAAGCAAACCGGTTCCTATCGGACGGAATCGCGTTTCTGCTGTTGCTTTTCTGAGCTCGGTACAGTCTCGTTGCAAACGTCCCTGAGCGAAATCTCAACCTAACGATGCATTTCGGTCGAAGTATCGAAGTATTCGGATCGAAAATCGATAGCTGAGAATTGCAAATTTCCGATCGAATTCGCAAAATTTCGTAATTCGGTTTGAGCACTCGGCATCAACTTTCCATTTCGAAAATACGATTTTTTTAATGCACGGTTTTATAGCTCCGGATCTCAACTTTAATTTGTAGACAAACATTTTGTAAAAATTTCTTTTAATCGAGACTATTATAAAATACACGGTTTCTATATAGTTGAAAAAACAAAACTTTTTTTCTTACAGCTTAAGGGATCTGAATAAGCTTGAAATTTTACGAACGCGATGTCTTCATTCCATCCTTTTATAGTCTAAGCTCTTAACTTCAATTTGCAACGAAGATTTTGTTATAATTCCAAAAAAGGACCGAGTTATGACCATTTTTGTAAAGCGTCACATCGCTCACTGCGCTACGGCGAACCGGCCCGCTGTGATTCACCCTTTTTTTGCACTTTACTCGAAACTATATTTTATGAAACGGTGTAGGTCGTATATTTAAATCTATTCGTTAAATTCACTTCAAATTCGGCTAGAGAATAGTTTAAAACATTTTCCACCGTACGGTCGAATGGTGTTTTGATATGTACATCCGTTTGCTGATAATAAATGATAACGGTCGAACCGTCGAAAATCACACTTTTTTTCCTAACGCATATTTCGAAATTTTCGAAGTCTCACAAAAATATCCAGCCATGCAAAGGTTTTATTATTGTAGAGGAGTTGTGCTTAAGATGGCATACTTTTTCTTTAACAATAAATATTTAAATAAATGACGACGTATGAAGTCAAAGCCAAGCGCATATCGATACAGTTTTATTATTATAATAAAATAAAATCACCTTCGGGACATTGGTAACTTAAGGTAATCCTATCGCTTCACACTAGTCATACCACTGATCATATTTGAGACTTGTACAATTTGTATTTTCGACATATACAAAAAAAAATCATTTGCATTAACTAAAATATTCCTCGTGTAAACTGTTGAATAAAGGTTCACATTTAATTCGAAAAATGAAAAAATAGTTATTCCGACGTTCGCGCAGTATTTCTTGGTTTGATATTTGGCAACGTTGGTTCTATCTCCGTCTCTTTTTACTGAACCAGGCGAGTTTAACCTTCATGCTTTTCAACGTCGACCTGTCAAAACAATGTCAGATGCGGGAAATATATAAAGCATTGTATTCGGGCCATGACTGGTAAACAGCGTGGAAAATTTGTGTCGGCGAACTATATCGGTTAAAAATGAAATATGTGTGGAAATTCGAATGAGTGAGATGAGGTTAAGACTACAGTCAGCTGTTGCCTTGCTGTCACGTCTCTTTATCGTAGCAAGTGGTAATAAATCCAATACCGGAAGATTAAATTAAACTTGATATTACATAAAAATTAGATCAATAAACGTAATTTTTTCTAAGACCATTGGATTACTACAAGTGTTAAGTATGTAAATCTGATTATTTTTAAGAATCTGACGGATTCCCACTATTATATACACTTCACAAAAACACGCAATTTTAATATTTTTTTCTCTGTAATAAGGTCGATAACCGACCCTGAAATTTTACGGGGACGATTATTAATATATTTAGCGAATCGCAAAAAAAATATGGAAATTCTATAGATTGAAGCCTGGCGATAGGATTACCTTAAATAAAAAATGAAAAAATCAAAGACCACATGTGGGTCGACGTGTGTCGGAGGGCATACTTCAGTCTAAGATGAAATATGTATGTCAGCTTACACAAGTCGACCGAATTATGCTGATACAGTAATTTCTGGGTTGAAGGTTAGTTTATAGCAACCAATATTTACTAGACCATTATTATAATAATTAAAAAAAAATGGTTGGAATCCAACGATGTAAACTTCAGGCCCCTGTGATGCTAGTGTTTTTCTGTCAAAGTGCCCATATCTCGAAAACCTCGAAATTTTTACTAACGTCCAGTTTTGATATTCCGATTGGTCTTGATCTGTTCTATCAGCTGGTCCAGGATGGTCGAAGGCATACCGAACACCCCATGTAGCTTCGACTTCAACATCTCTCCAACAGGACATTTTCCAATACAAAGTGTCAATAAAAATGTGAAAAATACTACCCAGTAAGTTAGCGGCAAAAAGTAAATTACAAGCAAGCGTAAAACCGAGCTGTAGGATCCATCATCAATATACTCCGTTCTACTCGTACAATGCGCCACTCATAAAAAAGTACCTTCCTACTTCCATGCCATAATGTATGGCCGCGGCAGTTCTTACGGCCGCTTGCATGCACTCCATTTCAAGGTTCACAATTGCATTGGTCTGCGTTGCCTCCCTGAGGTATCCTACCTCACGTCTTCCATTGTCTACTTATCCTGAGATCTGCTCAACCAGTATCGAACGCTGCTACTCCCGCTCACTCGTTGAATCGACTCGAAGAGAATCATACTCACGTCCCGATCAACCATTTAGCGCCACAATTTTTTCAGAATCTTACACTGAGAAAAAAAACCATTTGAATCAAAAAATTATATTGTTTGATTCAAATAAATGTCTGATCGCGGAGTGCCACCGATTTATGAGATTGTTACAATACTATAAAATATTGGAAAATGTGATTGATTCAAATAACATATCATTTTAAATTAAAATCTCTTCCGTTCTCTGAATATCTACATTATCCTTCAAATAAAATTATATTCTATTGAAATCATTCTATATACAATCCGTAGATGTATGGATGAAATAATTAAGCGGTTGCTACAATATTTTTTATTTCGTACAAAAATATAATCAGTAGAATGTATTATTTCTGTACTACGTCGAAACGAATATGCCATGAGACGTAAGTTTTTCAATTTGTTTTAAGGGGTTACCCCCACTTGCGATTTTGAAAAAATCGATTTTTTTAAATGAATTTTTTTGAAGTATAAGTATCTGAGAATATGTCCTGAAAATTTCAAGTCGATCCGAACAAAATTGACTGAGATATGAGCGTTGAAAGAGAAGAATCCGTTGTGTAAACGACCGGAAATTGAAACTTTAAACGCGTTTTTCTCAAAATGGCATTTCTGAAGTCGGTGACCAAGATTACTCGAACACTAATGAACCGATCTTCTTGAAATTTTGCAGGCTTATTTAATACATAAAAATGTAGTCTTTAATCGTTCGATTTTTTTTTTCGAAAAAAATGGCCGTTTTATAGCCAAAAAACGGCGGTTTTTTTCGTTCAAATCGAACCCTAACTTTGACTGTCCGCCATTTTGTGAAAAATGAATATTTTTTAAAATCCTTCGATTAAAGACTAGTTTATACTTATATTTGACTAAATCCATCCGCATTTTTTTTTTTCAGATGATCTACTTCGCCGCAATGTTGGTCACCGCAAACCGTGGATATAAAAACATTGTTTCATTGACGGCCATTTGCCACTAAACAATGTAATATTTTTCAATAAAAAAATTACTGAAAGTTCTTCATGATGTGTTCTTTAAGATGGTATATTGATCGATTAAAAAAGTTTTGTAGTTTTCTTTAAAAAAATTCATGAAAAAGGCCTTTTTTGCGCTACAAGTGGGGGTAACGCCTTAAATGTTCAATAAAAAGTGAGGTTTAGAATGATCATCCACGATAATAGTGGAGAGAATATCAGATATCCAATTAGGATTGGCAAAAATATCAACGTATCGATATTTTCACGCGATATATTGTATTTCGATATATCGATATATTTTATATTATTTTTTCCAATAGCAACACCGACCCCGTCGTCGCCACTGACTATACTGCCACCAACTTATCTGTTCAAGTGGACAAAATTGGAACTAAGGCCGCTCCGACCCGTGTATGTATATAAACACTCCACTACCGATGCTGCCAACTAGACAGACATGTTGGTGGCACTGATGGCACAATAATTTGTGAGTATGTGACTAGCCATGTTAAAAAATTACTCTGTGACTGGCATAAAAAAAACTAACCTCAAACTTGGACATCATCCATATCCGAAGAACATATATTACATAGAAGTACACTAAGTACAGGCCTTATGGGAGCGCTGTCACGATTTCTTGGGGTGATGCTTAGTTATCACCCCTGGCACCTAAAGCGCTGCCTGTGTCAATGTGCATGAATCATCGAAAGAATATATGATCTTTGATTATGTGTGGCACACCGATACGTCGCCGCGCAGTCTACTGGCGAAATTATATACTACATTTTCTGTGCCAACTATCAACACGGAACCTGTTCTTTCATGTAATATATGTTTTTTGATTGAAGGCAACGCAAGCACAACTCGTCAATCGTCATTGCAGAATCCACAAGTAACAAGTGTTTTGTTTTGCGCAGTAATGTCCAGTGTGGTATGGAAGTGTTTTAACCCTAGGACCCTACACATGGGTGTAGGGTCCCCCCCCCCTCCCCCCCAAACACCGCATCATTTTTGGGGCACTGGCGTTCCGGCAGTTCGGGTAGTCACCTGAAAATATCGATGGCATTAGAAGAGGAACTGTCTAGAGCAGCTTCGTGCAGGAATAACCGTCGGTTATAATTTGGACGTGACGTAGTGAACATTCTTTGAGAGCCTGGGGTTGCGTAACCCCACTCTTTTTGCGACGTTTTGCTCTGTGTAAGTATATAATTATTTCCATTGTTTTTTGTTATTTATCCTTATAAAATCAGTGTGTTATCAACATAAATTACATTATGAACGTTTTTATGTTATTGTGATTTTTTTTGTTAAAATAAAGCCATGGGGTCGAGGTTGCGAGCACGAAAGGTCCGGAGGATGCTGCAGGCGCACAACAATCAAGAGGAACCTCAGGATGACGACTCAACTGATAGTGAATCAGACCAGGAAGAAGAATTGGAGGGTTCTGATGAAGATTCTTTATAAGGAGGACGAGATTATGCCCGTGATGGTGCAGACAGCAACGATGACATGATCGCACGAAAAGCCAAGATAATAAAAATGCATCGTACATCCCAATCTGCTCTCGGCGGTACTACCCATGCAGAAATTTTTTGGGGACTCCCCAGATCCTACCAGATCCCTATGGGGATTTGATAGGGACGCCCCAAGTAAGGAGTCCACACTGGAATCCAAATAGATTTGTTGGGGATTCCCCAGATTCTACCAGATCCTTATGGGAATTTGATAGGGACGGCCCAGGTAGGGAGTCCACATTGGAATCCAAATGTATTTGTTGGGGACTCCCCAGGTTCTACCAGATCCTTATGGGGATTTGATATGGACACCCCAGGTAGGGAGATCACATTGGAATCCAAATGGATCCTGGGCTGTTTCCAGATTAACGTGGTTTGAGAATTTTTCACTTGAAATTATATAAAATGGGATTTCGTGACGCTCTGTAAAAAATTATTCTTTGATGGTCCCGTGCACAGATTTGCTTGAGAGTTTCAAGATGCACCAACGTGTTTCTAGGAATTTGTTAGGATATCGAATACTACAATATATAATTATATTCTTTAGTAACTTCTTTACTTTAGTGCTTACCCATATTGTATATTTATAGTTTGTTATGGGCTAGTATTTTTTATACGAATAAAAAAACTTGTTATAAATTTTAATATGCACACTTTTTGAATTTTTAATACTTGTGCGCATAAAAATTTGTTTTGGACGTGACGAGAATCGGGTTACGATTGCGTCTGCGGTTTATCGCTGTGGGTGTGGAGTTTTGTTAGAGCGGCTTAAATGAGGTTTTAAAAGAAAATTAAATGAAAGTATGAAATCATATTTTTATAAACATGATATCTATTACACATTCGCTTAAGTTTGTAGCCCGTAACAGCAATTTCCACCCGACCCGGTGGATTTTTCATCGGGATCCAATAGGGATTCCCCATCGGGATCTAACAGGGATTCCTTGTCGGGAGCCAATAGGAATTCCCTATCGGGATCCAATAAGGATTCAGAAAATCGCTTCCGACAAAAGAAAGACGTCGGGCGATAGAACATAAGCGGCGCAGGGTACATATATATTCGTGTCGTCGTTGAAAAGCGCGCGACGTTCGAGTTACTGCGCAATCGCGATCGTAAGATTGGATGGAACCTATGTTACTACCGAAGAAGCGCTGCTGTGCTGTGGGAAAGCAATCGCTAATTTCAAAGATTGGGATGGCCGCCGACCTGCTCAACCTCAAGCGCAACCATAACCTGATTGCCGTTACATCGGAAAGAAAATTCCATGCGCACAAGTATTTTTATTTAATAATAATATAAAATGTGTATCAAAAAACGTTGCCGTAAAAAAAGTATTCGTTTTTAAGTATTTACAATATAAAACGTATTCATATTTCATTAAATACAAAAAGTATATGGCATTGAAGTTTGCATCGTTGGAACGCAACGAAAGTTCCTTTTTACCTTTTTTTTTCCATATTTTTATTGTCATAGAAGATCTTTGTTATACATTTATATCGTAAATCGCTAAATATTTTTTTTTAATGGTTAAAGGATTTTTGTAACCAAAATCTGCCAAAAAAAATTAAAATAATTCAAAAGCATTAATGTTTGTTGCATTCCAATGATGCAAGCATCAACCTTATTAAAGTGTTTAAATTTGATATAGTATGAAAAGTATTCAAAGAATATCCCGCCCATAACTGCACAAGTATTTTTGCTTAATAATGGTATAAAAAGTGTATAAAAACTACGTTACAGCATAAAAAGTATTTAAAGTATTTTTAAAAAATTCATAAAGTATAAAAAGTACTCGAAGATATAGATATAAGATATAAGTATTCGAAGAATACTATACAAAGCACTATAAATATTCAGTATGGGTAAACAATTAAAAAAAAACAAAATAAGTATATTGTGGTATTCGATATGTACTCCTTTGTAAACAATAAATTGATCTCTTTAGTGTATCGGTGCTCTTATTTTTTGTAGCATTTTGGGCTTACAGAATGCGATATGATAGATCAAGCATCGTATCGGATTGCGTTCAATACTGTGGGGAAGCTTTAAGATTCTTACATTGGATTCCGATGGGAAATCCCTATTGGATCCTAATAGGGAATCCCTATGGAATCCCGATAGGAATCCCTACTGGATCCCGATGGAAATCCCTTTTGGATCCCGATGGGGAGTCCCTCTTGGAATCCAATGTACGAGCGTGACGTTTCCTGATAGGGATCCAATGGGGTGTCCCGTTGGATCCCTATCAGGGAGTAGGGAGAAGTAGGGGAATCCTATAGGATTCCAAACATAATTTCTACCTGGGTAGGAGTACATTTCTTTACAGGAAAACCCGATACAAATGGTCATTTTTGTGAGATGTGCTAAAATATTTTTCTTGCTTGGTTCAATCCAATTTTTCATGACGAAAAATTTATATTAGCTTTTTCTCGCAAAGCCTATTCCATTCGTCAGTTTTCGGGCGTTTGATTAAAAAAAAATCTGTCTACGACAAACGGTTCGCTAGCAGCGTTGATTTGAAGTGCTGGGGTGTGCGTAACCCCAGTGTAGGATATTTGTTTCGTACAAATAGTGTAGGCTCCTAGGGTTAAAAAACTGGGTATTATTTATATAAAACTTTAGATCACTATCATGATTGTCTTAAACGATGTCATCCGTCGTTTGGTGTTTATTGGTATTGAACTAAGCAGACATATGACAATTTATTTTATAAAACGGACTGGATTTCGCTAGTATTGTTACAAAATCTTCCCGATATATCGATATATTTTTTCGATACACTGATATGAATATCGATATTGAAAAAAAAAAATACTTTTCAGCCCTTTCAACATCCCTATATCCAATGGAATATCCATGGAGAGAATACCAGATATTCAACTGATGAGGGGCCGTACGTAAATCACGTAACGCAATAGGGGAGGGGGGGCGGCCAGGCGTTACGGTCCAGGTACGTAGGGGGGAGGGGCGCAAGGTTTGCATTACGTCACGATTTTAAAACTGCCAGAAATAGCAAAATTTATGTATTTTCAAGTTTTAAATTTAAACCTCGTGTGCAATTTTACCGTGGACAGCTCACAGCTTTCTATACGCAATGTCAGTTAAAGGGGTAAATCACTGTGCAAGAACTTGCACAGCAGCTTGCACCACATCCACAGGGGGAAAATCACTGTGCAAGAGCTTGCGCAGCAACTTGCACCACATCCCCCAAGCAAAATTTAAAAGAATTTTTTTTAATAATTCTTGAAAGCACATGTCTTGAAAAATATGTTGGCAACATTTTTATTCACAAGTCCCAAAATTGACGGAGTTATGGTCACTTTAGTGAGAACAGGTAACGCGACCGGTTAGTGCCCTCAGTCCTTACAGGTGTGGCATCATTTACAATAGATAAAGTACAGGCTCTTATTGTTTTGTGAACTTTCATGAACATGAAGAACCGTCATATCGCCCGCGACTAGATACTTCAATGTGAGTATCAATATTCTAGAAAAAAATCGTAACTTTATATCAAGAAACACGGAACGAAAACTTTGAGCGCGTTTTTCTCGAAACTAGTTTTTTCGACCTTGGCCGAACGAATACTTAAAAACTTATCAACCGATTTTCAGTTTTTTCAAAAACATTTTTGTCATCGCAGTGACTAAGGTGTTGTACATATTCGCATTTTTAACATTTGATCATTATTATTTTGAAAGACTGCTTGAATACAGAGAAAGGGCCTTGAAAATAGAAAAAAAAGTTCAAATTGTCGGCATTTTGTAAAAAAAACCAAATTAAAAAAACAGCTACGCATAACGACGGCTACATTTGTATAGATATCGATAAATAGCTGACTTTTAATTTACAGGTAACATTTCATAAAGATATCGATGGTACAATGAGGAGAATGTTTTTTTTCGTCGTTAAATCAAGGCATATATCTCGGTTAATTTTCAAGATTTTGTCATAAAAATTGGTATAAAACTAGATGAATATATACCTCATAAAATGAGTATAAACCGATCCTTTCATAATTAGTTATGTCTATGAAAACAATCGCAATTATTGACGACAAAGCACCCGTTACGTAACGGAATAGGGGGGGGTAACGCTTCTGGCGAAGCGTTACGGTCCCATTACGTGGGGGGAGGAGAGAGGGGAAGGGGGGGGCAACAATTGGGAAATTTTGCGTTGCGTATTTTGTGTACGCCCCCTAAGAACAGATACTTTTATCTTAGCCACAGGGCAAGAAGGGATGCTCTTTAGAGTTTCTCCGGCTTTTAAGTAGATTTTCGGTTCGCGCTACGCTTACGAGAAACGAGCGCGCATGCGGCTTCTATCGGTTACTCCGAGAACTAAGGGTTTCCTCACACCTATAATTTCAGTGGCGCTCGGCCATGATTTGGTAGAATTTTTTCAACCAAATGTGCAAAAACAAATTTTATTTTTGCATAATTTTCCAACCAATTCAGACATTGGCTTAATATTTTTCAATCAAAATAAAATATGAATATTTTAACGAATAATGTACTTGAAAATCCATATCGGACATGGTGAAAAAAATTAAATAACATATATACTCGATAGAAATTTTATCTGAATCAAACGAGCGAAATTCAATTTTTCTTATGTGCTCGAATCAACAATACTCTTATTATGAATTGAAACGCTTTTTTTGTTTGTTGCAGAAAATGCATTCAAAACTATATAATTTGTTCGCGATAATTTTTTAGATAGTTTCAATAATATATTGTTCTCGGCTAACAATATATCTTTTGAATGAAAAAAAAAACTTTAAAGTTTATCATGTTATTAAAGTCAATAGCGTTTTGTTTGGACTAATAAATCCGATTATTTACACCAACAATTTTACAATTATTTACACCAACAATTTTACAATTGAATCAACGAAATTTCATTCAATAACACCAATGATATTGGACCGATGATTTTTTTTCTCAGTTTACCCGTCACCTTCAAGCCGGGTGCATTTTTTTCAAAAATTAAATCAACTCAGAATTAGGTTAGCGAAAAAAGCTCAATTTCTTTTATTCCAGAATTGTGCTTTTGTGATAATAAAAAAGAATGGCCAAGGGATAAAAAACGAAACAATTCTGAAGATCATTACTAATTGTTTTTATATCAAGAAAATTCAAATCGCCGACGTCTTCGCGAAACGCCGCGCGATTGGCGCTGGTGGTTGTGATGTTGCGATGTTATAAGCCATAGAATTATAGGTTACACGGCTTACGTGTCGGTGTAAATAAATGTGACACTTTGTGACATCTGGCATATGAAAAAATCTCAAAAGCTCTTCAAAAGTAAAAAACTACTGTAGTTCTCGTGCAATGATGTGCAAAAGTGGGCTTGTGGCGATACGAGTAATTCGCCGACCACAGGCACTTTCATGGTGACAGAGTTACCGAGCGACGATTCTCGATTTAACCCCGCAGAAATTCATGAGGCCAAAGCTTCATTGTGAGTTTCACTTTTTGACGAACTACTTTTCGTAGTATTCAAACAGAGAGGAACGAAACAGGTCATATAACTTTATCGTTAAAATTTTCGACCGAATACTAGTACTACACGAGTAGTTCGTATAACATTGTGATATCACAACGCACTCCGGTAGCTTCGGAAGCGCTCCGCGCGTTCTTGCCGAATGAAATAAAAAATTCAAAGTGCTGCGATTCCGTTAATTATTGTTTGAAAAAAAATACTTTAGTTACAAAAACCGCATACGATCTATGCAATGAAAAAAAAAACTTTTAATAACCCAATTGGCAAAAGTTGTGAAACTCGTGTTGGTTGGATGGATGAACAACTTCTGAACTTTGCTGTACCGAGTCTCTCGCGAGTCGGAGCCACTTCTTACTCTTCCTCTTCTTATTCTTCACCTTTTTATCCTCGTCTCTCTCTCTTTCCCTCTCTCACACTCCCTCGCTACGTACATCCATTCATGTATATATATATATATACACATAGTAAATGTGCTATAGCAAATTTTACGGAAAGTATATGTACTCATGGGGGGGCTCGCGCGGTTACTCCTGAATACCGACGAGAACGAGTGAGTAGAGAGAGAAAGAGAGAGAGAGAGGGGGGGAGGTCGTCGGGATGCCGAGGACTCTCTTCCACTATATGCCCTCTTACACTACGTGGCGGGCATTCGCGTATCGTCCATACGCCGTCTGAATACGGAATCACAATGTCTCTCGCGTATACCGACCGAACGAGTGGATATACATTCGCTATGTACATCACACAAATATACAGGGTGTCCCTCTTATCTCTGCCACCCGAAATAACTCGGTAATTATCGACGTCACGAAAAAATGTTCCAGACAAAAGTTGTACGGTGTGAAGGGGGCCATCAATATGCGACCAATTCTTTTTATTCCGGTGGAGACGCTGACGCACAGTGAAGGTCACCTCCACTTATTTAAATGGAATGGCACCATCTTGTGGAGCACCTCAAGCCACATAAAAACATTAGAGGGCCAAAGTCGTTCAAGGTCATTCAAGGTCAGTATCGATGATACAAATCTAAATACCTCGGATCACTACCAATTATTTGGTAGGGATCCAAGATATTTAGATTTGTATTTCATTCCAATAGGTGACCTTGAATGACCTTGAACGACTTTGACCCCCTAATGTTTTGTATGCGGCTTAAGGTGCTCCACAAGATGGTTGAAAAAAATGTACCATTCCATTTAAAAAAGTGGAAGTGACCTTCACTGTGCGTCAGCGCCACGATCGAGATAAAAAAAAATTGGTCGAATTTGATGGCCCGTATTGTGAAGGCACCGTACAACTTTTGTCTGGATAATTTCTTTGTGATGTCAATAATTACCGAGTTATTTCGGGTGGCAGAGATAAGAGGGCCACCCTGCATACACAGGGTGTCCTGCTATGAATGGATAATCCTGCAACTGTCGATAGGTCAGATCATGGCTGCTATATGCTGGAACTTCAGTTTAGTAAAAGTCCCATGGTTTTCGAGATTTTGGGCTTTATGTTATTTTTTGGAAAAAAAATCATCTACTTTTGGTTTTTTGCACGCCATTTCTACAAATGATATGATCGACAATAACTAAGCAACTTTTTTAAAATAATTAGCACGATATACGTAGTACATTTTTTTTACACCGCAGGCTATCAAAGTCAAATGTTCGAAGTGGTCTGTGTGGAAATTGTGCGTTAGATATTTTTTCATAAAGTTTCCTTGAGGTATCACAGCACGGTAAAAACAATTTTTTGTCATTTTTTTATCTTTCATTTTCTGAAAGATACATTTGTTAAGAATGTTTTCACCAAATTTTTGAAAATAAATTTGTCAAATTGGCGGGTATACGGCATTTTATGTGAACTATTCGAAGCGGACGACGGCGCCGAGCGGCAGATGTGCAGCTGTGAACGCATTTTCTTGAAACTACGTTTTTCAACCTGGTTGACAACATATTAAAACAACTATTCGTCCGATTTGCATGCGCCAAGTCTCAAAGTGTTCGAAAATCCAGTCTCTATGGCACCACGTAGGGATTTTTCTATAAAGGGCCCCCTTCTATTTTTTTTATGAACCATACAAATTTTCCATGACAATCGGAAATGAAATGGGCTGGTCCGCCATTTTTTGTTTAAATATCGAAATTCCCCTACGTGATGCTGTAAACCTATATGTCTAGTTTCTAAATATATTTTTATTTTATTTTTCACATGAGCCGTATGGCTCAATCGCTGTCAACCGCCGAGCAGCAATTTCGTCGGAGTGTCCTCTTGGAAGCGGCGTTCACCGCAAACTATACTTTAGATTCGAGTACAAAAACTTGTATACAGTCTTCTATATGTATATATTGACTATGACTATTAATAAAAAAATTCCATTCATCGTTTGCTTGAAAATAATTACGAAAAATACACCCTCGTATCGCACACGAACCGTGGTGCCTTAACATTTAAGGTTAAAAAGAAGACTTTTCTAGATAAAACAAATAACCAGGAGTTTTTTTAAAACCGGGTCAAAAAAAAAGTTATCATTTGTAGAAATGACATGCGAAAAACCAAGATCAGATGATTTTCATCTCGTGAACCATGGAACTTTGACTAAACTGGACACCCTGTACACACACACACATCCGTATACTTTATGTCTGCGTCTGTGTAATTTATACGTTTCTGCTTAATTGGACCGACGTTTTTTTCTTCTGACAACTGCGTCAGGGCAGAAATGTGTTCGAGGAATGTGCTCGAGAACTTTGTGATGATGATGGTACCGCTATTTTGATCATTTCTACTGTTCGGCGGAATACTTTTTATTCCATTGTTTTTTTTTTATTCTCTGCACTGGACTATCCTCGGAGGCTGATAATTTTCGATTGTTCCCGACGGAATTTAAAGCAGCTGGTACTTCCAACATTTTCAAGATGGCTGAATCACTGATAATGAGTCGCGGGAAACATCGAGCAGCCACTTGTCAATTATTTCCTGCAAACAATAGTCCTTATCGACGCACCGAGACTCGAATTTCACTTTCGTCGCGCTCCATTCACCAACGGCCAGGGGTAAAAAAAAATTAATCCCATGACACGTGCGTCACGTGTCGATGGATGTTTTTTCTCCTTCGTATTACGTGATAATTTCCAGACGATCGAACATTTGTATGCGATAGACGTTGGGTCTCGCGAAACGAAACGGCGTACGGATCGAATTGAAAATCATCCGAGTGGCTCCCTTCTTTCGAGGTTATTAAGGTGTCTTCTCATTTACAGCAGGCTGCAGCGGCGATCGCGTGATCGCAATTCACAAGCGGATTTTGCTTGTCGCGAAAAGGGACGACGGTAGCGGCGCATTTTAATTATTTTTCAGGCAAAATGACCTGGTAGTAGTCGAAAATAACGTCCTCGAAATTCCCGTCCGTAATTGTTCGTTGAAATTACTTCGGATGTTTTCTTGTTTTTTATTTTTTTAGCGATCAATACACTGAGAAAAAAATCCTTGATCCAATATCATTGGTGTTTTTGAATGAAATTTTGTTGATTCAAACAAAACGCTATTGACTTTAATATCATAAAAAAATTGAGATTTATTAATTCAAAAAATATATTGTTAGCCGAGCATTGTTAGGAGTGCCACATTGTGATTGATTTTAATAACATATTATTTTCTTTGAAAATCTCTTCTGTTCTCTGAATATCTACATTATCCTTGAAATCAAGTCATAATCTATTGAAATTATTCTATATACAATCTGTAGATGTATGGATGAAATAATTAAGCGATTGCTACACCATTTTCTATTACCTACAAAAATATAATCAATAGAATGAATTATTTCTTTACTACATCGAAACGAATATGCCATTAGACGTAACATTTTTGTATTTCGTCCAATATAAAAAGTAGTTGCATGAGACAGAGACAAGTGTTTATCGTGATTGAAAAATTAACAATATCGATTCGAAATAACGGTATTTTTTTGCCACTAAGTACAGGTGTCATCTGAAGCAATGCATTAAGTCTCTGTGGAAAAATAAATTCCATTACATAAAACCCTTGTCTAGGTCAGTGGCGCTCGTGTTTTGTTGTGCCGCTATTTTCAAACATAGGGGGGTGGACGTCCGACAACTTTATAAGAATTTTATTATTCCAAACAACTTTTGTTTGAAACCTTTTTTGATCGGGCTATTAATTTCGAGATACGGCACTTTTTAAGTTTTCAACCCCTATTTCGTAGGGTTGGGGCGAGTTGATGGGGACAATTTTATTGGAGTTACTTTCATTATGCAACCATCTACCTTCCGTAAAAAATTCATATTCTATGCTAAAAAGTGCTGGGTTTTCGTCTCTTTTACTGGACTAATTGTAGTCGAGAACTTTCGGTCACGATAATAATCTTTTTCCGTCAATCTGAACTCCTTTTTGTTCCTAATCGCGATCCGAAAGAAAAGGCTTTATGCTTTTTTTTGCACGGATGCAAAAGTTGAAGGCCTAGGATTATTGTGCAGAACGACTTTTTTCAATGGCAGCACGCGTTTATTGAAAAGGTGCACTGAGAAAATAATCGTTGATGAAATATCATTGGTGTTATTGAATGGAATTTCGTTGATTCAATTGTGAAATTGTTGGTGTAAATAACTGGATTTATTAGTCCAAACAAAGCGCTATTACCTTTAATAACATAAACAAATTGAAAGTTTTTTTTTCATTCAAAAGATATATTGTTAGCCGAGCACAATATATTATTGAAACTATCTAAAAAATTATCGCGAACCAATTATATAATTTTTAATGCAGTTTCCCCAACGAACAAAAAAACCGTTTATACAGGGTGTCCCAAAACTCAACGATAATCTGAGACCGGATGAAAGGCCAAGTTATACCAGTTCTGGGAAAAATAAAAAAAAATCCATATCACTCAGTTCAGCGATAATAGACATTTTTTAAAAAAAGTTGAAATTCGACACCCTTGGTCGCATTTTCAAGTCCTGTGATTATCAATGTCACAATTTCGCTGTGATTTTTTTAATTTCGTGATCTTCATTAACGATGCTATTAATCCCAACTACAAATTAATGCAAAAAACATTGTTAATTTAATAAAATAAGTTAAGTTTTAGTGAGTCATGGTTCACAAAAATATTGTTAGTTAACTTTGACACTTCATTTTGAAAAAAAAATGTACTACACTACCCTTGGCAAGTTGTTTCAAAAGATGGCGCATTTAATCAAGATTTCAAAATGGTGCAACACTTGCCACTTTTCTTGCCATTAAACATTTTATTTCTTATTTTTTTCAAATTGAGCTCATTTTGAACGACTCACCATTAGGATTTTTTGTTACTAAAATTTGTTATTTTTTGTTTCTGGTCTGAAATAAAATTATTATTTTTAGTAAAGAGGTAATTGAGTCAGTTAATAACCAATTTTTATTGTAAAAAACATATGTTTTTTACAATAAAAATTGGTTATTAACTGACAACTATTATTTTTAGTAAAGGGGTAATTGAGTCAGTTAATAACCAATTTTTATTGTAAAAAACATATGTTTTTTATATAACAAATACTCATAACTTCGTCAATTTTACTCCGATCGACTTGAAATTTTAACACAATATTCTTGATATATTATGCATTCATTTAAAAATTTTAAAAAAAAATGAAAAAAAAAATTTAAATACTTTACCCCGCCCTTAAAGAGTATCGCTTCTTGGCCTGTGGCTAAACCAAAGTGTAGTATCTGTTCTTATCAGTTGAATATCTGATATTCTCTCCATGGATATTCCATTGGATATCTGATATTTTCTACACTATTATCGTCGATGATCATTCTAATGCTCACTTTTTATTTAAGATTTAAAACAAATTGAAAAAATCACTTCTTATGGCATATTCGTTTCGATGTAGCAAATAAATAATTCATTCTATTGAATATATTTTTGTAAGAAATAAAAAAAGTTGTAGCAACCGCTTAATTATTCCATGCATGCATCTACGGATTGTATATAGCATGATGTCAATAGAATATAATTTTATTTGAAGGATAATGCAGATATCCAGAGAACAGAAGACATTTTCAAATAAAACAAAATGTTATTTGAATCAATCACATTTTCCATTATTTTATAGCATTGTAACAATCTCATATATCGGTGGCACTCCACGATCAGACATTTATTTCAATCAACCAATATATTTTTTTGATTCAATTGATTTTTTTTCTCAGTGTGTTTTTACGCGAACACGAGCCGTTTCCGCGCACTGTGCGTCAGGTTTGGCCGAATATGGTCGTCATCCGTGCCCCCGGATAGTACGAACAATGAATTTTTTTCTCGCATGGATCGAACCGGTTGTTCGTGACAAGCTTCCGAAAATCGCCAATTTCCGATTGCACTGTAACTGCAAATATTTCGGCTCCGTCAAAAATCGTGAGATTCACTGAAATTCCAGAGAGTTGAGGGAACCATCAAAAACTGTGCTCAGTTTCCTAGATTTGCACATTTTTTTTCTCGATAAAGACAAAACCGAACTTGCGCAAATTCCGGAGTTGAAGTTTCATTCAATATGTTGCGTGCAAAGCGACAAGTATTCTTTGAGAACGTCGGAGCGGTCCATTTGAGTCAAATGACGATGTATGAATTTTTTTTTCTCAATAAAAGTAAAAAAATGCATACGAGGCATTGATAGTGTAGATTTTAATTTTTCGAAAAATATATATTTTAAGGGCAAAATTATGCATATTTATATTTTTATTACGTAAATAAGGAAAACTTTTGTGTTACTACTAACTTGAAAAACTAGAACATCATCGATGATGATTATGAAAAAAAAACTTCGTCAGCGAATTTTTTATAAATCTCACAGTGAAATTTTAAATAATTTATATTTATGTTATCTAACCGCGCGTAAAATTACATACATTGTGTTACACATGTACGTGGTGGAGAAATTTTTAAAAAATCGTGAAAACTCAGTATAGTCTACACTCTAGACAATAACATATGTATTTTTTCTTTTAATGCTGGATTATGGCTAACGCCCCAACCTCGTTAATAGCAACCGATCAAAGGCACTCTAATTACGGGTAACGAAGTAACAAAGAGCGGACGAAAAAAAAGGGTGAAAAAAATAAATGCCTCCTGTGAGGTTTGAACTCACGACCCCTGGTTTACGAGACCAGTGCTCTACCACTGAGCTAAAGAGGCCCATGCGTTCTGATAGCCAATTGCGCCATCTCCAGCTAGAGCCCCACCGGCCTATTGACACTTGTCTGACGATGATGATTATTTATGCTTTTTTGTTCTTCAGTTGTGTATATACAGTATGTCGCTGTGGCTTTTAAGTTTAAGTTGTTATGAAGTTAAGTCAACGTGATAACACTTAGCTGAATTTTTTTGCTGAACCTTTATAACCTCTTTGCTGATCATCCTGTGCGGTTTGAATACCATCCACAGTACCGTTTCTTATTAATATATTTTTTTTATTTATACCGTTTTTATTAATATCTGCTAAGTGAATGTTACCACGGAGCTGAAAAAATACACCGAGAAAAAAAACCAATTGAATCAAAAAAATATATTGGTTGATTAAAATAAATGTCTGGTCGTGGAGTGCCACCGATATATGAGATTAATACAATACTCGTATAATATTAGCAAATGTGATTGATTCAAAGACTATATTATTTGATTTGACAATCTCTTCTGCTCTCTGAACATCTACATACACAATACAAATTATATTCTATTGAAATAATTCTATATTCAATCCGTAGATGTATGGATGAAATAATTAAGCGATTGCTACAACATTTTTCATTTCGTACAAAAATATAATCAATAGAATGAATTATTTCTTTACTACATCGAAACGAATACGCCATGAGACGTATGCTTTCAATTTGTTTTAAATCTTAATTATAAAGTGAGCATCAGAATGATCACCCACGATAATAGTGGAGAGAATATCAGATATCCAATGGAATATCCATGGAAAGAATATCAGATGTTCAACTGATAAGAACAGATACGACACTTTCATCTCAGCCACAGGCCAAGAAGCGATACTGTTTAGAGGTTCTCCGGCGTTTAAGTAGATTTTCGGTTCGCGCCACGCTTTCGAGAAACGAGCGCGCGTGCGGCTTCTAGCAGTTACCCCGAGAACTACGAGTTTCCTCACACCTACAATTTCGGTGGCGCTCGGCCATGATTTGGTTGAATTTTTTCAACGAAATGCGCAAGAAACAAATTTTATTTTCGCACAATTTTTTAACCAATTCAGAAATTTGCTTAATATTTTTCAATCAAAATAAAAAATTAATATTTTAACGAATAATGTACTTGAAAATCAATATCGGATATGGTGAAAAAAATAACATATTTATTCAATAGAAATTTTATCTGAATCAAACGAGGGAAATTCAATTTTTCTTGTGTACTCGAAACAACAATATTCATGTTATGAATTGAAACGGTTTTTTTGTTCGTTGCAGAAAATGCATCCAAAACTTTATAATTTATTCGCGATAATTTTTTAGATAGTTTCAATAATACATTGTTCTCGGCTAACAATGTATCTTCTGAATGAAAAAAAAACTTTTAATTTTATCATGTTATTGAAGTCAATAGCGTTGTGTTTGGACTAATAAACCCGATTATTTACACCAACAAGTTTACAATTGAATCAACGAAATTTCATTCAATAACACCAATGATATTGGATTAATGTTTTTTTTCTCCGTGGAGGTACGGTTCGACTAATTATCGGACTAACCCTTGGTACCGTGAAAATGAGGATGCACCGTACCGTTATAAAATTATTAATGTTTTTGATAGGGAATTTATGCGAAAAAGAAGCACACAAAATATTAGACAACGTTGGCAACGTTGTAGACGGCACAAATGCTACCTATCTTATCGGTATTCGGTAACTATGCCCGGGAACCTCAAACTACTCGGTCAGGATAATTAACAACGAATATTATCGGCACTTATTCTCTTAATTAGTAATAATTACTTAATACTAATTTGCTAACTCTGTTTAGAAACTATACATTTCTAGACATTTCTAGGCAAACACTAAATACGCGGATTTTTTTTCATACATAATTTTTTTTTAGAATATCGGAAAATTATTAAGTTTTTTTATTTTTTCGAGATTATAGACAACTTTAGATTATAGACTTTTTCTTTTCAGCCGATTTTTTTTACTCGGACCGATATTCATTTTTGACAGCTCCTTGGGCCGATATTGACGTTACGAACGAGGCGCATATGTCTCCATCTTCGCGACACTTCTGCCAACCTGGGCACTATGATATACCACGATTTACGACGTTGCCAATTCGTTTCGCGTTACTTGAGCGAGAAAAAGTTATAGAAAATAATGATACAAAGTAATGAAAGCACTTGATGTAATCATCGAATGTTCAAAAATGCATATTTTTCCAAATGGATGTAGAAAAATAGTTCGAAAACGCTCGTTTAATATGACGATTATTTTAAAGCTAACAGTTGGTAACAGTCAATCGACTCCGTGCATAAGCATAGGGCGCTCCCCTCGTACTTCACCCCCGACGGCTAAACCCCATAACAACCTTAAGGGGACAGTCCACTTTGAACATTTCAAAAAATCGAAAGCAAGCAAGACTCCAAGAAATCGACGATGATGAGCAATCAGAAGGGATTTTGTACGGTGCAGGAATTGCCGATTGAGTTTGGGTAAGAGTTTTTCATAGTATGAACTTCAAACGTGTTTTTCTCGAAACAACGTTTTCAAAATCTAGCTCCATCGTATCTCTGAAACTAATGAACCGATTCTCTCGAAATTTGAACCACATATTGTAAATATGATTCGCAACAAGATGACCCTCGATGGTTTTAAAATTTTTATTTTTACTATTTTATTTGCGAAAAACTGCGAAAAACGCGTTTTTTAAAACTTTTTTCGTTTTTCATCTGCCATTTTTTTTTACTTTCAATGATAAAACTTTATATCCGAGGGTCATTTTGTAGCTGGTGTCATACTGAATCTAATGGACTTTGATTTTTTTTTCAGACAAGCCGTTGCCGCGTTGTGATGGAGCTACCTAGCCCACCTATTTTTGAGGCGTTACGTTGAACTATAGTTTTTGTACTTAAAAATGAATAAAAATGAATACAGTTTTTTGTTTAAATGTATTTCAAGACTTTATTTATCAAGCCCAACAACTTTTATGATCATATCTTTCGTAAAAAAAAACCAAACTGGACAAATTTGCTACGTTCACTTTGACCCCGTTGGTAAAAGCGTAAGGACGCTATAGCGGACAAGCTACTTCACAGTTCCATCAAGCTATGCTAGTTGCAGCTACAAATGTCGGGATAGCTTGAAATTTAACCGTAATCATATAAATTATGTTAATATGGCAACAATGTTGTCGTGAACATTTATGACGCTTGCCCCAGCATTCGATCTGCTGCTCGGTTTTGACTAAAAAAGTAAGTAAATGGACATTCTTGAAATATTTTTTAATAGATCTGTGTAAAAGAAGTTTGACTGGACGAACTAGGCTTTGAAGATTTTTAATTGAATTGGAATAATAGTTCGAACCGAGCGGGTGAAAATGTTAGTAGCAAATCTGCTACAGTTCGAAAATACTACTTCCCAGGTTCTTATCGACAAAATTATGGTTGGACATTCATATTTAACCCTTTTTTAGCTATATTACTAGAGGAAATAATGTTGAGCCATCCAGAAATAGGCGTGGCCGTGAAAGGGTTAATTATCATATATTTATCTTACAATTCTTTTGTGAGATCAAGTATAGACAGAAGTATAAAGATTAAGTATTAAGTAAAGATTTAAGTAAGTGTTACGTATTATTAAGTATTAAGTAAATATTAAGTATTAAGTATCAAGATTATAGAAGAAGTATAAAAGATTAAGTATTTTAATTATCATATCTTTATCTTACAATGTAAGCCGACTATAGTAGGCTTACATTGTTCGTAATTCCTGACTAGCACGTGCTTTTTATTGTTCGATGTTTCGCGACTGTAAACACTTACCTGTCATTTGCAATTTCCACAAACGTCGAGGCGCGAAACTAAGGCGAAAACTTGATATTCTAGTACACTCGTGCTGTATATTGGAATCGGAAAAAAATAGAAGGCTAGTTTTTTGACAGGTGATTTTGTAGGTGCCGGTGGGTGCTGAAAGCAAGTTTGCCTAAAAATCGTGGGGTAGGTTTTTTTTAGGGGATGGGGGTGGTTTAATGCCAAACTACAACCTCCACGAGGTCGGCGCCGGAGACAAAATGTTCAGAAAAATCCGGTTTTTATTTTTGTCCATAGCGCCGAAGTCGTGGAAGTTCATTTTTGGGGTGAAAAAGTGGGGTGAAATTTTGAAAAATCAGTTTTCATTCCATAACTCTTTACGACAAATTCATACAATTTTTGTTCAAATGGAAACGTTGTAGCCCTTGAAAAGACGCGTCGATCGGGTATTCGATCAACCCTCTCCAATAATATCTTCACCCCCAAAAGAATTGTTGAAGAATTAACAAAAAAATTGTTTATTGAATAACTCAAAAACAATCGATTTTTCGGGGATGGTTCAAATGTACGAAATGTAGAGAATAATTTTCTCTATATTTTCGTTCCTATGCACAACTTTTGAATTTTGCTTTTTCGAACCCCTCTCAGGGGTTGAAAATTCAAAATGAAATTATGGGAAAACTATTGACCGAAACTAAAGAGATACGAGTTTGGCGCTGTGGACAAAAATGTAGCTAGGGGTTCAAGCTACAAATTCTTCCACGGCGGCGAATTCGTGCCGTCAATAGTTTTCCCAGAATTTCATTTTGAATGTTCAACCCCCGAGTGGGGTTGAGAAATCAAAATTCGAGGGTGGTCCATAGCAACGAAAATATGGAGAAAATTATTCTCTACATTTCGTACATTTGAACCATACTCGAAAAACCGATTGTTTTTGAGCTATTCAATAAACTATTTTTTTTTGGTTTTTTAACCATTTTTTGGGGGTGGAGATATTATCGGAGAGTGATGATCGAATACTCGATCGACGCGTCTTTAGAAGGGCTACAACGTTCCCATTTGAACAAAAAAACGTACAATTTTTTCTAAAGAGTTACTGAATTAAAACTGAATGTTCAAAATTTCACCCCACTTTTTCACCCTCAAAATGAACTTCCACGACTTCGGCGCTGTGAACAAAACTGAAGCCCGGATTTTTCTGAACATTTTGTCTCACGGCGCCGACCTCGTAGGGGTTGTAGTTTGACATTAATCCACCCCCATTTCCTTTCATCCCCTAAAAAAGAACCCTACACCCCGATTTTTAGACAAACTTGGATTTAGCACCCGCGGCACCTACAAAATCACCTGTCAAAAAACTAGCCTTCTTCTAATTTTCTCCGATTCCGGGTTTTTTCAGCGACAGCACGACTGTACTATTCTTCAATCAATGTCAAGAGAAATTCATGCGGAATGAATTTGGATCAAGCAGGTATAAACGCAAACTTTTGAAACATTTTGCTGTGTTATTTGTTAATGGAATATTGTTTTTTCAACATTTTAAAAAAGTTGAGAATCATTATATTTTCTACCAGATTTTTACGCATAAATAGCTTTTTGTTGTTTTTGCGGCTTCGTTCCGTTATTTCTATTGTTATTGCGACATGATAGTTTGTACAAAATAATCATCATAAAATCAACCGCACTTATCCGCACTGTCTAACCTTGATATTATAAACAGGGTATTATTAAATTCCGACCCAATGATCACTAGCATGAGATCAAACCCCCAAAAAATCAATGTCGTTCACGAAGAATGCAATTGAATTGATGATTCCCGCCGAACCTGACTCTCAAGATGACGAACAAGGAACATCACTTAAGTGTCCGCTGTCGATTTTGCGAAAACGCATATATGTGATAAAGCATTGAAAACTATTGCACGGGTATTTTTTTTATCTGCGGAAAAACGGTTTCAAGGAAGCAAGCGACCCCTAGAAGAAAGGTGCCGCGAGGGGTGGTTTTGCAGTTTCACCCCAAGCAGCCCACCGATCTGAATGAAACAAAAACCAAAATTCTCCTAATATAGAACAATGAAAAATCCACTATAGAGTAATTGAAAAAAAAAAATAAGGGCTGACATGCCTTTCTTTGAGAGGTCGTTTTCTCCCTTAAAACCCTCTTTTTGCCGATAAATAAAATACGTGTTTAATCCAATGCTTTATCACATACATAAGTTTCACCAAAGTCGAAGGCGGGCACTTAAGTGACGTTCCTTGTCAGTGAAACTACAGTATTGATTAAAAATCACAGTCTTTTAATGAGATCTTCATTTATTATACATTTCTAAACATACTTCACAAGCAGTCAACTGTTTTCTTTCTGAATGAAACAAAAACCAAAACTCTTCTAATGTAAAGTGATGAAAAATCCACTTTAAAATAATTGAAAAAAAAATGAAATTAAGGCGGGCAACAACTTTAGGAGACCGAAAATTAGATGATTTTTTTTTATTATGAGACAAAAACAGAAATTTGTGCAACTCTGACAATAATTTATTTATATTTTCATACATCTCTGGTATTTTTTTTTTCAAGTTATTTCATGCATTAATTAAGGTGTGATCCGCTGTGTCCCTTGGCGTGTTCTCATCGTCGATGTCAATTTGCGGGAATTGTGCATCGCAATTCGCATCTCAAATAGTCCAACAAATTTTGATACATTCTTGAGATGTTTTTGAAGGACGCGAACCTAAATTTTGAAGAAAAAAAATCAAGAATTGAATGTTGGAACGTGTTTGAAAAAAATAATCGATTTTTAGCATTTTTCCCCGGCGTTTTGCAATAATAAATATGTTTCAAACAATCTAATCTTTCCAACTTTAGGTTCATGTTTTAATATATTCTATTATGTAAACGTATTCCAAATTTGAAGATTATCCAACAATTAGTTTCCGAGTTATGATTCCCGCAAATTGGAAGAATGTCGTTTCGAAAAAAACGCGATTTAATGTTTTAGTATACGTAAATCGTTGCGCTACCTGTTCTCGCTAAATCGTCTGTCAGTTGGTCACTTTTCAATATTTAAACTTAAAATTTTTTTCACATATTCCCGAATACGTACACTCTGAGAAAAAGCAAAATAAAATCGAATGTTTTGACTCGTAACAGTGGTTGGGAGTCGAGCGGAGGGTCTCTTCAATTTATATACATACCGTAAGAAGGAATCCGAATATCATTTTGATATGTTCAGGGTGTATTCTTAAGATATTTTGCTAATGATTTATAAAACTAAAAAAAATTGATTTTTTGAAGCATCTAAAGTGATTGCCCGTCTTGAGGGGGGGGGGGGGGGGGGCGCCTTTCTTTGAGGGGTCGTCTGACCTGTTAAAAACGTTTTTCAACAAAACCGGAGGTGGACACTTAAGTAATTTTCCTTGTCAGATTCAGATTCGAAGGCGGTTCTGATGGCACAGAGAGTGAGCAGGACGAAGAAGAGCCATTGCACTCATCATCTTACAAGGAACATCACTTTGGTGTCCTCCTCCGATTTTGTTGAAACTTTTCTATGTGGAAGATTATCAAAAACTAAGAGACACCTATTTTTTTCATCGGCGGAAAAACGGTTTTGAGGGCTGAAACGCACCCTCGAAGATAGGGGTGTTTTTCGTTTTTCGTCAATAACGTTATCGTTGTCATCTCCAATGTATAGTATACAAGAAAATAAACATTGTTGGAATTTGAAAGTTTCTCATATCTCGTACCGTTAAAACGTTATCGACGAAAAACGAAAAAAATTCCCATTCTGAAGGTGCGATTCACCCCTTAAACCCGTTTTTCCGCCGATAAAAAAATACGTGTCTCTTAGTTTTTGATACACTTCCACATAAAAAAGTTTCAACGAAATCGGAGGAGGACAAAGTGATGTTCCTTGTTAGTTATATAAATTGTGTTAAGTTTGGTTTAAGAAAAAAATGTTTGATTAAAAAAGATAGTTTTATTATTTTTCTCTCTAAAACCCAGTATTTTAGGACCCATTATTCATCGCAAAACACTTCCTATAGCTTAAGGTCAATTAGAGTCATTACAAATAAGAAAATATAAAGAAATAATTTTGACCATCTTAATTGGCAAAATACCCCTATGTGCGGCGAGCCCGTTGCGATTTACCCCATAGATGCGGTTTTCTCGAAACTACGAGGGTGGGGTGGAAAGTTTCCGGCCTGACCAAGAAAAACGATGTTTAAACATTTTTTTTTGCTTTATTTTTCAACATAATCTCCATCAACACTGATACATTTCTCATAACGGTGTTCTAATTTAGTTATACCAGTTTTAAACGTAGATTCGTCAAGCTCCTCAAAATACGGATTTACAGCTTCAATAACTTCTTCGTTGCTCTTAAATCTTTTTCTGCCAAGCCATTTTTTGAGGTTAGGAAACAGGTAATAGTCGCTGGGGGCTAAGTCTGGAGAGTAGGGAGGATGCGGCGTCAATTCAAACTTCAATTCGTGGATTTTGGACATGGCAACAATCGACGAATGCGCTGGTGCGTTATCGTAATGAAACAAAACTTTTTTCTTCGCCAAATGAGGTCGTTTAATTTGCACCTCGTGCTTCAAACGTTGCAATAACTCTGCGTAATATTGACCAGTGATATTCTTACCCTTTTCAAGGTAATCAATGTATATAATTCCTCTCGCATCCCAAAAAACAGTAGCCATAACCTTGTTTGCTGATAAAATTGTTTTTGCCTTCTTTGGGGTTGGTTCTCCTTTTCCAACCCACTGTTTTGACTGTTCTTTATTTTCAGGAGTGTAGTGGTGGACCCATGTCTCATCAACAGTTATGAATCGACGCAAAAATTCGTTTGGATTACGCCTATACAGCGCCAAATTGTCGGTAGAAATGGTTTTTCGTAGCAGTTTTTGGTCGAGCGTTAGCAAACGCGGCACCCACCTTGCACACAGTTTTTCCATGTTCAAATGGTTGTACAAAATATTTCGCACACGTTCAGCTGACATCCTACAGGTCTCAGCTATCTCATGCACTTTCAACCTGCGGTCTTCCAACACTATTTTATGGATTTTTTCAATCATCTCTGAAGTTGTGACTTTAACAGGCCGTCCTGGGCGAGGCTCGTCAGAGGTGCTCACACGACCCATTTTAAATTCAGATACCCACTGCTTAATAGTTGAAGATGATGGGGAGGAGTCTCCTAGTGCTGAATCCATCTATTCTTTTATTTGTTTTGGTGTAAAACCTTTCAAATGGAAATATTTGATGACAGCACGTTTTTCCAATTTTTCCATTTTTACGAAAACAACGGAAGCGTCTCGCGCAATGTGCTCTCAAACGCAAACTAACGTAGCGATTGGGCTGAAACTGTACATACAAGCTCGGTAGGAATGGTACTGTAGGACGCCGCTCGAAAACTAGACCTAGTGGCACCATCTCTTGGTCAGGCCGGAAACTTTTCACCCCACCCTCGTATGTTTTATGAACCGGTGTAAGTCGTATCTCAAAATCTATTCGTCCGATTCATTTCAAATTCGGACAGAGCATACATTATAACTTTTTCCAGCGTATGACCGGATGATTCCTTGATATGTTCAGCCATTTTTCAATAACAAACTAATCAAGTTGTGTTTTTGGTAATCGAACTATTTTTAGTTTGCCATTTGCGTAATTTTAAATATTCAAAAGATGATGTAGCACGTGTCCACCCCTGCACAAAGTCACATACCCTCATCTTTTCTTCTTTCAATAACGCTCCCACTGGCAACGTGCTTTCTTTTTCTTTTTCTTCGCTATACGATAAATCCACAATTGTGACGCAAGGCAGATGTCAGTTGTCACTTCCCGTTTCGTTTGAAATAAAAAGCGTGCCACTGTAGTCCGGCTGCTGCCTCAGCATGCCCCTTGATTCCCTTCCGGAAGAAAAAGGACACACGCGGTCAAAGGACTCGACGATCCAGGCACGCGTTCCCTTCTCTCTCTCTCTCTCTCTCTCTCTCTCTCACTCTCTCTCTCTCTCTCTCCTCCCTCTTTCCTTTGCTACTCTTCTCCCATATGGCCCTCCTCCGCTTGCTCTCGTTCAAAAAGGGACAGATGTGCACCCCTCGTACGAACACCTTTAAGATTTCGGTCCGCAGTGATCCACAACCCCTCTTTTTCTTTCCAAAATTCATTCGGCTTTCTCGAACGTAAAATCACATAAAGGATATTCACCCTGCCAGAAAAACTCTCATACACACGTAACGTCATGCACGGGACGTTCCAGACCAAATCTACAAAGCTCTGGCGTAAATAGAGATACTTTTCTCACTGACTATTGGTCATTAAACGATGAAGCAATAGACCGGACTAAAATCGGAAAATTAGATTCACGGATTGAAAAATGATGAAAAAGCAGTGTGAAAGTTTCTAATAAAGAAGCAAAAGGGTTCGCGAAAATTTACAAGTAATGTTATATTATGATAATTGTAGCTATTAATTATTTTCGCCATATTATATTATATAATTAATAATTATTAATAATGATAATAACGATTTATTCCTATTATTATTATTATATTGTATGATAACTATATGATATGATAACAATAAACAATATATAATAAAAAAGCTGACAATCATTTTAGAAAAAAAAATAGCGAGTATCCATATTGCACGATATTATTTTCTAGGTCGTATTTGGATTATACGATGACAATTTTAAGAAAGTTATCTTAGCAGAGATTTATTTTCAGAAAACAACACAAAAAAGTTGCTGAAGTTTGCACCGTTGAAATGCACCGAATTTTTGCGTTTTTATTTCTTGTTTCTCCATTTTTATTGTTATCCGAAATCATTCTCGATAGGTTTAGTTTGTAGGTCTCTAATGAGGATCTTAAACAAGTTTGCCGTGGTTATGCCAAAAAAATGGCAATTGAAAAGCAATATTTTCTTTGCGTTCCAGCAATGCAATATCTTCACAACTTCAATATTATCACAACAAGACGATTTTCTGAAAATGCAAACCCTCTGAGGACCAAGAATTTTCAGCAATTTTCCAGAATTTGATTCTGACATATGTTGGGTCATGCACTAGTAGTTTGGTACACGTTTCGGTGGCCTATGATTTTTTTTTGTTCTTCGTTACTAATCGCTAAATTACGAACTGTCTAGCGACAATAAGCAATTGGGATGAATTTACATGTTTCATGTGTATTGTGGTAGCGTCCAGTGACGCGTCGTGGTCTATTATTAATTGTGATCACAATAGAATGAAAGTAAAGCTTGGTATTGCGAATTGAAAAAAAGTTACGGGGTGAAAAGGGCGGCGAAAATTCACACCCCGTAAAATTGATAATGTTTGGGTTTCATTTTCATTGAAATAAAATTAAAATTGTAATGTTTGGGTTTCATTTCAATAACGTGTATCATTTTTTCTGCAAATGTAAATTCCCTCAAAACCTAAACCCTTTTACCGAATTCCGAAAAATTCAATCCGAACTTGTATAACATTATGTTCGTGGACGACCGTTCAAAAATATACCGCAAATATTTCGAAATTTACTGTGCTATAATTATTTTAAACAATTCAAAATCTCGTAAAAATGAAACGGTTTCACCGATTTTCTCGAAATTTATTGCGAATCTTGTGATATTCCATTGGTTTGCAAACAAATGACAAAGTGTCTTAAAAACCTGACATTTTTTCAAAACATCACAGTAGCCACTGCTCCTATATATGATTTTTTTTATTATTTCGGCATATTCCAAGCAAAATTCAATAAAATCTCCTTTCTCGTGACAAAATCAAAATAAATAAAATCAAGTAAAAATGAATATATGTATTTTCAATTATTTTCCTGAGGTCTAGCCTGTTTCAACATTCTCCAAGAAATACCAAAAAATGTGGCATCGTTAATCGGATGCTTCCGTTCCCAGGGAACCGATGATTTCTCTTCTTTATCTTGTAAGTAAAGCTCATAGAAATTGTTAAGGCGGAGTATACATTTAGACAAGAAAAAATAAGCAATATTGAGGAATTTTTTTTCACTATGAAATAATTATTCTACAATTATCAAATTTTAGGTATACTTTAATAGTATATTTAAGTATACGAAACAATTTTTTTAAATTAATTCATTATCAAAATGGCGGTGCTGTGGCAGAGTGTTGCGGCAAGGTCGCCGCGGCTGTTGCCAATCGGCGTGCAGTCTAGCTCCCCGTAGACTTTGATTCGCAAAAAAGTTCAACCATTTTTTCAGTTAGAACGAAGAAAATGCAAACAAAAATACTCTACATATATAGTTCTATCGTTCAAAGAAGAAAAACAAAGAAATCGTTTTTTGTTCGTTGTAAATGTATATCTCGCCTTAACCTCAATGTACGAAAAATGATGCGGAAAAAAGCAGGTAAATATTTGGAAGTGTCACTCCCGCTAAAAAGAGGCTAGACATTTTTTCATCAATTCTTTATGATTATAAAAACTTATATTAAGTTATATTTTAATGGCGCATAATGTTTGGGTTTGTTTGGGTCTTGAAAATCTTGAATCTTGAAAAAAAGTTCGAAAGAACGACGAATAAAAATCGTTAAAAAAATATTTATTGACATTGTTTTTGTTGATGTGCTGCCATAATAATATAAAATATGTTTTTAACTGTAAGAAACCATACAAAAAAATCAGTTCGATTCTGACAGGAGTGACACTTCCGAATATTTACCAAAAAGCGCCAAAAATACGCATGAGTTTTTCGGATGGAATCGATGCGGCGCAAAATGCCCCGTATATGAAAGTACATACAAATCCGTCGTCCTGCCCATACAATTGTGAGGCATTGTGAGGATTAAGCAGATGTTATACATCACCGGGTAACGCGTGAATGCGTAATGGAATTTCAACGCACCCTGCCGCACACGTTGCCAACAAAGGGAAATGGCGAATTTTTTTGGGCTCTCTCTCTCTCTCTACTTCTGCTCTGAACTCTTAAGGGTTTCTTTTTTCGCCTAACGGTATTCGCGCTCGTAGTCCCGATGGCAGAAATCGAGAAGATCGTTACCAAAGTCTTTCGTATTTTGGTTAACTGCCGATCGAAACGATGTCTTCGCAAAAATTCTCTTCGCAAAAATTCAATAAAATATAATAAAATGCGTATAAAAAATTTCAGTTGAAAAAAAATGCTGCATATTGGCGTAGCTAAGAATTTTTTCTGAGGGGCTAGCCAGCCGGACAAAAAAAAGAGCTTTCGTTTATAATGATCTTTTGTTTAAATAAAATTTACATAATAGTCGATAATTACCTAACACACATAAAATATGAACTTTTAACTGCACGTTCGTGCAAACATTAGTATCGAAATTTGTCAACATTTTCAAAAAGATTTTTTCATCGTTCATTAAGGGAGAGATACCTTCAGGAGAGAAGACAAATTTGCTAATAATCATGATTTTTTTAAGGGGAGATTTCTTCACCATTTTTGAGACTTAGGTTATATTTTATTACTACTTTTGGCCGTTACTTGGCATTTCTTCTTTATAATCTCTGAAAATGGCCGAGGTATACTACGGTCTTCTAAACTGCATTTTCAAAACGGATGTGACGTATAGCTAAAAAACGAATCGACCGATTCTGATGAAATTTGGAATAAATCTTTGTAACCTTATCGGCTAAAACATCACCCTAAATATTTTTGAAAATTAAAAAGAAAGGATTTTCTTATTGCGAAATGTAACCATTTTTTAAGAAAAAAAATATTTTTTTTTCTCAAAGCGTATAATTTTATTGATTTTCAACTTTGCTCACTTTTTCTTGGTTTATATTCTGCCTATGAATGTTATTGAAAGAATAATATTGGTCGGTTTTTTTTTGAGATTCACCGCATCGATGCTAGGTGTCACGCCGTCTGCCAACATTCGCCGCAACCCGTTTAGAAGACTCTGCCATGCTTCCGCCATTTTCGAAGATTAATAAAAAAATAATACCATGTATCAGCCAAAGTAATAAAACATACCCTAAGTCTCAGGAATGGTGAATAAATCTTTCCTTTAAGGGGTTAGGCCACAGTCACGGGTATAAAATCATGTGCGAATTTAACAATTTTTTTTTTCATATGAAAAAGTGTTTTACTCATAAAATTAATTATACGTCTATTTAGTATGAATATCTGTTAGAAAATATATATATTTTTTCGCTGTACAAAATGGCCGACTAATAATATTTTCTTTTGGTATCTTTTTCTTAGGCGCTCCGCGACGTGACATTTATAATCCACGATTTTTTACCTCGAACAAAAAACAATAATTCTCGTCAATCTACATTAGAATACCTAGCGACGTACGGAATAAAAAAATATTGCTTTATTCAAAAGTTGTAGGTATTGCACTTAAGAAATTAATTTTCAGCGAAAAATTTCGTTATAACTACTCATAAACTGCTCATAAAATGAAAGGTTTTCGATTAATCAGAAATTCCGTACGTACTTCTCGGCGAAATGGAATTAGGGACATAACTTTTAAATTTTAAGTAAATCGAGTAAAAATTGTTGAAGTTATTTGTCACGCCAATTGGAAAAAAGCTGTTTCGAGAAGTTTCGAGTAGTCGGCCATTTTGTACATCGAAAAAAATAAATTCTAACAGCTTGATATTCATACAAAGCAGAAGTGAATCACTTTTTCATACGAAAAAAATCGTTAACGGCGGGGTTCGGCGGTTAATTCGGCGAAAAAAAGGCATGTTCTTAAGATTTTTTTTTTGGCGTAACGAATAGTGTTCGTTTATTGAAAAATTTACATATAATAAAGTAACATTTGAACAACATTCTCCTAAATTTGCATTGCAAAATATTCAAAATTGAGCGAGTGAAAATTAAACCCCGGAGGCGCCTCGAAAAAAAGTTGGTTTGCGGTGTGCACCATAACTCGCAACAGAATCATTTGAAACAAAAAAATCAAAATGCATTTGTTAAAGGAGATGTTTCTCGAGGTAATGACGGGAGGATTTTTTTCTTTTCGATTTTTCGATTTTTCGTAGCACTTAGGAGCCAAAAACCCGATTTTCGCTAAAAAAATCGGCTAATTTGTTGTTGAAAAATTATTAATTATTAAAAAAACAAAAAAGCTCTCGAAAATACCTGGTGAATTATGTGAAGAAGTACTGTGCAAAATTTTAAAGCGATTGGTCCAGTAGATTTTGAGTTATCGTGCACACGGACTTCAAATATGACAAGTCTCAGAAAAACGCAGAAGAGAAGAGAACGGCATGGAGCAATAGACGCTCAAATACTCATAACTTCGTCAATTTTACTCCGATCGACTTGAAATTTCAACACAATATTCTTGATATATTATGCATTCATTTTAAAATTTTTTAAAAAATGAAAGAAACAATTTAAATACTTTACCTCGCCCTTAAATTCGCACACGATTTTATACCCGTTACTGTGACCTAACCCCTTAAAAGAAAATCCCAAAAATGAACAATTTTTTCCTCGCCTAAAGTTATCTCACCCCCTTAATCCAGTTACCAGTATTTAAACTTTACTTTCGGTAGGCCATCAATGAAATAAGTCTTTCCATTTTTTTCTGTAAATTGGCCCAACACTTTTTTGATTGAATTTTTGTTTCAACTAAGTCATTATCTATGTTTTAAAGGTGACATATAAGAGAATCGTTCCTGGAGCATTGTGCTTGAAAGCCACGTTTTTATTCACCTCGTGGCAGAAAAAAATCCTCTTACAGCCGGCGGAGCTCACTTACAAGGAACATCACTTTGGTGTCCTCCTCCGATTTTGTTGAAACTTTTTTATGTGAAAGAGTATCAAAAACTAAGAGACACGTATTTTTTTTGTATCGGCGGAAAAACGGATTTAATGGGTGAAACGCACCCTCATTGTTTTGTGTACTATATATTGGAGATGAGAATGATAACGTTATCGACGAAAAACGAAAAACACCCCTATTTTCGAGGGTGCGTTTCACCCCTTAAAACCGTTTTTTCGTCGATAAAAAAAAATGTGCCTCTTAGTTTTGTATACTCTTCCATATAAAAAAGTTTCAACAAAATCGGAGGAGACCACCAACGTGATGTTCCTTGTTAGAGTATATAATATTGCTGCATGGAAAAGTTTATATAAGTCAGAACAGTACTCCTTTTTAATTTGATTTCTTTCATTTCCAGCGTTTATTTCATTATTTTTAAATGGATGTGTTTTCAAGACCATCGATTCAGCTTCTAAGGCTGACGTATTATTTATTAAGATTTTTTAATAAATAATAAATTAGTCGATAAGTAAATTCTCAAATCGGCGTTTTAAATTAGATTTACAACGATATTATCTATTACTTGCTCGTAAACGTTGATCTTCCAGTATTCTGCTGGTTGTGTATCGGCCGGCAAATGTCATGTATTTCTTTTTCCCATAGTTAACTTAAGGGGTTACGTGGGTTTCGAAGCCAAAAAGAAAGCATATTTTCTCTATTAAAAAAAATATAATATATAAATTATTTTATTTCAAATGGTAAGCAAATAAAAGAGCAACATTTCAACAATATTTTTAAAAAATTTGGGAAATTTAGCCGCGGACCCCTAAAAAAGTGTCCTCGTGGTGGTCAAGATAACTCATGATAGCATTATTTGAAATTAAGAAACCAATTTTTTCCCGTTAGTCGATAATTATAGCTCGTGATTGAAAAAAGGATTTAAAAAAAATTGAAATTTTAATTTTGGCAGAGTTGTATGCAAAATAGTTCAATTTTTGGTACAATTTACACCACGTATAGCCTTGTAAAATTAGTCGTAATCGAGAGAAAAAACCTTCGTTCAATTACTAGTCAATGCTATTTTGAAGAAGCGTGCAAAATTTCAATAAGATCGGTGCATTCGTTTTTGAGAAATCGTGTCCACCGACTTCAAAAATAGTGTTTTGAGAAAAACGCGATTTACCTGCGTCGCTCCCGGCGGGTCTTTCCTAACGAGGGGAATTCTCAAAGGCTTTCTTTCCTAGGCTTTTACTCCAATTGACTTAAGGGCGGGGTAAAGTATTAAAATTTTTTTTTTCATTTTTTTTCATTTTTTAAATGAATGCATAATATATCAAGAATATTGTGTTAAAATTTCAAGTCGATCGTAGTAAAATTGACGAAGTTATGAGTATTTGAGCGTCTATTGCTCCATGCCGTTCAATTCTCTTCTGCGTTTTTCAAACCGTTTTTCTGAGACTTGTCATATTTGAAATCCGTGTGCACGATAACTCAAAATCTACTGGACCAATCGCTTTGAAATTTTGCACAGTACTTCTTCACATAATTCACCAGGTATTGTTGAGAGCTTTTTTGTTTTTTTAAAATAATTACTAATTTTTCAACAACAAATTAGCCGATTTTTTTAGCGAAAGTCGGGTTTTGGCTCCCAAGTGCTACGAAAAATCGAAAAAAAAATCCTCCTTTCATTACCTCGAGAAACATCTCCTTTAACAAATGCATTTTGATTTTTTTTGTTTCAAATGATTCTGTTGCGAGTTATGGTGCACACCGCAAACCAACTTTTTTTCGAGGCGCCTCCGGGGTTTAATTTTCATTCGCTCAGTTTTGAATATTTTGCAATGCAAATTTAGGAGAATGTTGTTCAAATGTTACTTTATTATATGTAAATTTTTCAATAAACGAACACTATTCGTTACGCCAAAAAAAATCTTAAAAACATGCCTTTTTTTCGCCGAATTAACTTTACCCCGCCGTTAAAACTTTAGGAGAATATTGTAGACATATTGTACTATTAGATAATAAAAAACAATTTTAATGGATTTTTCGACATTTTCATACCCACGTAACCCCTTAATCGTCAAATTTAAATATTTATTTAATTTACGTAACGAAATAGCTACTTTTTCCACAAATGGCGAAATTACAACGAAGTGAATACTTCAACTTTTGTTAAATTAGTTCTTTATGCTTGCTTGGGTAAAGGAAAAACATCCATTGATGATTTGAGTTTAATTATTTTCGATCGATTCTTTTCTGCCGCGGCACCGGGATTTCCGGGCCGGCTTGCCGCCTCGCCCCTTCCTGGCTCCGCCAAAACGCACGATAGTTGCAGCAATGATTAACCGATTTTAAAAATCCATTCTGCATTCTCTTCACCATCGTAGTCGTCGCTGTGTATACACTACGATTATCAATTTATAACCATCCGTTGTTTTTCTATTTAAAAAATGTAACCGCCTAAAAGTGACGATTTTCGAAACTTTGTGTTGAAACTAACGTAAAAGTTAAGGTTGTTATGGGGTTAAGTCAACATGTTACCAGCGAGCTGAAATTTTTCTAGACCTTTACAACCTCTTTGCTGATACTCCTGTGCAGTTTGAATACGATCTACAGTAAGGTTTTTGAGAAAGGAAAAAATCGGCAACTCGACGTATTATTTCGTGGGCTAATTACATTACGCTTATGGAAAATTCCCGATCATTTTTCAGTACATTATTAATATCTGCTAAGTGAATGTTACCGCGGAGCTTAAAAAATAGGTACGGTTCGACTAATTATCGGACTAACCCTTGGTACCGTGAAAATGAGGATTCACAGTACCGTTATAAAATTATTTATGTCTTTGATAGCGAATTTGTGCGAAAACCAAGCACACAAAATATTAGAGTGTGCACTCATGGCAACGTCGTAGATGGCACAAATGCTACCTATCTTATCGGTATTCGGTAATTATGCCCGGGAACCTCAAACTACTCGGTCAAGATGATTAACAACAAATATTATTGGTACTTATTCTCTTAATTAATTCTCTTAATATTAAATAATTCTTAATAATTATTTAATATTAATTTGGCAACTATGTTCAAAAATTATCCATTTCTAGACATTTCTAGGCAAAGACAAAAAACGCAGATTTTTTTCATACATATATTTTTTTTTAAATATCGGAAAATTATTAAAGTTTTTGATTTCTTCGAGATTATAGACAGCTTTAGTAAGGTAAGTGTCCCAATTATTGAACACTATCTTGTATTTTCATTATTTCTCATTCACCTGCATGCATTTACGTATTTATAAAAGTTTCATTACATATGTGGAACTTTTAGCTATCGAAATGTTACCTTATTTGTGCAAAAAAATCTTTAATTAATAGAAAGAAAAAAAATTATTTAATCAGCAACGGTGACCCGATTTGACGTATCGTGGTAACTGCTTATCGTTTTTGCTACGACGCGCCGCTTCATGCGTAAGGGCATAAAAAATTCAAAAACTGTCGCATCTCAAAAAGTAAAGGCGTTTCAGGTTCCTCAGAAAATTTCTTGCAAATAACAATTTTTATGAAAAAAATTTATTCAATTATTTGTTCAAAAATATAGTGTTCGATCATTGGGACATAGAAAATGCAGTGTGTCCCAATTATTGAACACTCGAATTCTCCAAGATGGCGTCATTAAACCCATCAAAACATCGAGACAGTTAACGTGTGACAGATCGTGTGAATCGGATTTATTCAAACAAAAACTGTAAGTTCCTGAATAAACTTACCTTTATTCTTTTAATAATAACTCCAAGATCGTGAAATATATTTTTTATTTGTATTTTCGTGCAATAAACATAAAAAGGAAAGTAAAAAGAGAGTATAACCTAAATATAACCTAAAAATACGAATGTACTGTTCAATTTTTTTTGCTCTCCGATATTTCTGGGAGCCAAGCTGCGACAAAATCAAACAAAAACGGAACATAAAAACGAGGAAGCAGAAAAAAAAAATAAAGTTCGAGTTGAAAAGCAAAAATAAAAGAAATGTGAATGAACCAAAAACCTGTCAAAAGACACTAAATATATATTTTTGTATTTTTACATGATTAATAAAAGATTATTTAAGTGTTTGATTGTGCTTTTATTTCTTAATATTGTACCCAAAATAATATTTTCGGAACGGAAAAAGAATTCTCGAGAGTGTTCAATAATTGGGACATTTGCACGCTTCACATTGTTATTATTTTTTTTCATTTGAAATCATTTAAAAATAATTTAAAGGGTGATTTTTCGAAAGTAAAAATATCAAAGTATCATTTGAACCTGAAAGCGATGGTTTTTTCGTGATTTTATATTTTTTTCTCACCGAATTCAATCCCCCAGATCCTTAGCTGTTCAATAATTGGGACATTTACCTTACACACTTTTTCTTTCCAGGGGCATTTTTTTTACTCGGACCGATATTCATTTTTGACAGCTCCTTGCGCCAATATTGAGGTTACGAACGGGGCACATGTGTCTCTAACTTCGCGATACTTCTGCCAACCTGGGCATTATGATATACAACGATTCACGACGTCGTCAATTCGTTTCGCGCTAATTAAGCGAGACAAAGTTATAGAAAATAATTATACAAAGTAATGGCAACACTTAACGTAATCACCGAATGTTCAAAAATGTATGTTTTTACAAATAGATGTACACTGAGACAAAAAACAATTGAATCAAAAAAATATATTGGAGAGAGTATCAGATATTCAACTCATAAGAACAGATACTACACTTTGATCTTAGCCACAGGCCAAGAAGCGATACTCTTTAGAGTTTCTCCGGCGTTTAAGTAGATTTTCGTTTAGCGCTACGCTTACGAGAAACGAGCGCGCCTGCGGATACTAGCGGTTACTCCGAGAACTAAGGGTTTGCTCACACCTATCATTTCGGTGACGCTCGGCCATGATTTGGTTGAATTTTTTCAACCAAATGCGCAAGAAACATATTTTATTTTCGCATAATTTCTTAACCAATTCAGACACTTGCTTAATATGTTTCAATAAAAATAAAATATTAATCTTTTAACGAATAATGTACTTGAAAATCAATATCGGATATGGTGAAAAAAATAAAATACCATATTTACTCCTTAGAAATTTTATCTGAATCAAACGGGGAAAATTTAATTTTTCTTGTGTACTCGAATCAACAATATTCACGTTATCAATTGAAACGCTTTTTTGTTCGTTGCAGAGAATGCATTGAAAACTGTATAATTTGTTAGCGATAATTTTTCAGATAGTTTCAATAATATATTATTCTCGGCTAACAATATACCTTTCAATGAGAAAAAACTTTTTATTTTATCATGTTATTAAAGTCAATAGCGTTTTTTTGGACTAAAAAATCTAATTATTTGAAAGCTAACAGTTGATAACAGTCAATCGGCTCCGTGCATAAGCATAGGGCTCTCCCCTCGTACTTCACCCCCGACGGCTAAACCCCATAACAACCTTAAGCAAATCGGTTTTTCAATTTGATCGTAGATCTAACAATCAATGCTGTCAATGTATCAAATATTTTTTTCGGTTTCGATAGAAAGTGGCCAATCAAAAGGAAAGTACCTCTTGCAATTCATATTTTCGATACGAATAAAGGATAATGCGTAATTAAAGAGAAAGAAAGACACTTCGAGGGGGATTCCATCCGGTCGAGTAATTAAAGCATTTTTGCACGCGTTACTTCGGGGCGTGACGTGAGAGCAACAGAGAGACAGAGATGGAGGTCGAAGAAGAGAGAGGACGAAGCCAAGACACAATTCGCGATGAACTAAGGGATCGTTTCTCATTCGGCTATTATATCTGTGAGAACAAAGACGTTCATTATTTTCACTGGACGTGGAACGTCTTCGAATTTGACATTGTAGTCCTTCTCTCTCCTTCTGCGTCTGCCTGGTCAAATTATTCGTTGGTTCACCTCGCGGCGAACCAACGAAGCGTAATATTTATAAATTGATTGCTGCGAGTGAAAATGGCGTAACTCCCGTTGGTTCGCGTGATCAATCGTGCAGGTTGTGCCCTTTCCCATTTTCGCTGTCGTTGTCTATAAATATATGTGTTGGCGTTTGTATGTGCCTGAGTGTTATATGGGTACACCACATGTATGAAAATGAGTTCCGCGAATCGCGTGAGCCACCACAGTCATCCCCACAATGCAAGTCTGGGGACGGCGACGACGAATGTTCAGCTCTGCAAATTCGTTTTCCAAGCCTCGGCGGATTCAATAGTACATACGTACGTTCGAGAGCTCGCAAAATCCGAGTGCAGGGCCGCGAAACTCGAAGATAAAACATTCAGCACTTTTCGCAAATCGTGGTGGAAAACACGCTTTTCCTTGCAAAATTTAATATTTTCATGCTGCTTATTACAGGTTATAAATAACTAATTGATCGATAAGTTTAAAAAAAATGGCTTGGTGCAGGCGAAATTTGTAGACTTTTTTGTCAAGTGACTACTGGTAAGACCTATACCAACCTATAGTTCAATTTAGATACTACACACGTTTGTAAAATGAATTTTAATTTCACCATGAATATCGTTAGCAGATCATTTAAGGGGTTAGGCCATTCTAGAGGCCGAAAAAATAGGCTTTTTGGGGATTTTTTTCTCCGAAAAACTACAAAATAAATCGAGATTACAAAAAGGGTGTTTATCATACATATCAGTGACCGTACACAATAATTTTTTTGAAGCGATTTATTTCACAATGGCGGCTGTGCAGCGTTTATCTCAAAACTGCATTTTTTAAGTTAGCCGGAAACATAACTCAGACAATTTTCAACCGATTCACTTGAAATGTTGAACATATCTTGAAAAATACATTGTGTATGGAAGTACGTAGGATTTTTTTCTTTTATTGCATAGTTCATTTGTTATTAACAATTATCTGACGAAATTTTTCACTTTCTAAAAATTTGCCTAAAAAATCGTCAGATAATTGTAAATTGTCTGAGTTATGTTTCCGGCCAACTTAAAAAATGCAGTTTTGAGATAAACGCTGCACAGCCGCCATTTTGGAGTTAATCGCTTTAAAAAAATTATTGTATACAGTCACTGATATGTATGATAAACACCCTTTTTGTAACCTCGATGTGCTTTTTAGTTTTTCTGAAAAAAAAAATCCCCAAAAAGCCTATTTTTTGGGCCTCTAGAGTGGCCTAAGGCCTTAGGGTAGGCCTATCGCCAGGCTTCAATGCATAGGATATTCATAATTTTTTTTTTTGAGCTTCGCTAAATATATTTTTAATCTTCTCTAAAATTTCAGGGTCGTTTATCGATCTAATTACAGAGAAAATAAATATTAAAATTACGTATTTTTGTGAAGGAATTCCGAGACGAAATACACAAACCCAATTTTCGGTCGCTACGAAAGTGTATATAATAGTGGGAATCCGTCAGATTCTTAAAAGTAATCAGATTTACATACTTGACACTTGTAGTAATCCAGTGCTCTCAGAAAAAATTACGCTTATTGACCTAATTTTTGTCTAACATCAAGTTTAATTTGAACTTCCGGTATTGGATTTATTACCACTTGCTGCGATAAAGAGACGTGACGGCAAGGCAACAGCTGACTGTAGTCCTAACCTAATCTCACTCATTCGAATTTCCACACATATTTCATTTTTAACCGACATATTTCGCCGACACAAATTTTTCACGCTTTTTACCAGTCGTGGTCCGAATACGATGCTTTATATTTCCCGCACCTGACATTGTTTTGACAAATCGACGTTGAAAAGCATGGAGGTTAAACTCGCCTAGTTGAGTAAGAAGAGACGGAGATAGAACCACCAATATTGCCAAATATCAAACCTCGAAATACTGCGCGAATCGTTGGAATAACTATTTTTTCATTTTTCTAATTAAATGTGAATATTTATTAAACAGTTTACACATGGAAAATATAGTTATTACAATTTTTTTTGCATATGTTAAAAATAAAAATTGTACGCGTCTCAAGTATGATCAGTCATATGACTAGTGTGAAGCGATAGGACTCCCTTGAGAAATCTTTTCATCGTTTTTTACCTTCGGCTTTTGTAAATTCATTCAGTCATTTGTCGACGGCAGCAAAGCGACGATGAGCTTGATCGAACTACCCTAATACATTTTGTGATATGGGTGATTCTCCCGAAATGATCATTTTGCAAGACAACTAAATTTATGAACAAAAATATTTAACGTTTTCATTTAATAATTGCAATTGGCTTTAGTTCTAAGCGATGTAATATAATCCCCTATGGACCATACTGATTTTTAGGTTCTGAGAGATTCATCATGATCGAAAGAAATAGTAGGACCAGAGGAATGATGCAAACCTTTCCTATCAAGTTTTTATTGGTTCATTAATATCTTCTCTTTTTGCGTTGAATATTGATCTAGTTATTTTTGTTCGAACTTCTCTCTTTCTACAGGACTCTGTTTGTCATTCGTATCCCGTTTTTCAGCTTCTGTTTTTCTACGGAACCTTTCTTCTTTCGACAGCGGCATGGCAATGATAGAAGAGAATCATCTTTATGTAACCTCATGCATATCTATCATGCCTCTGTATCCCACGTGTCGGGAGGAAGCCAGAGGAATGACCAAACGAGTTTTTATGCACAGCGCGGCATGTCACGTTTTTCTAACCTCAAAATCTGGTGGGGAGTAGGTGTCTAAAAGTTCCACTTGAACAGGTAAAGAGTGACTTATTTTATTGAAAAATAATACAGTTAAGAATGATCTGGCTACGTCGCCAGTGAGACCACCTCATAACACACAAGGTCTGTAGAAAAAACACGTAAGCTAGAAACACGATACGTTCAGCCACAATGACACAATCAGTCTCTCGGGAAAAGTAGATGCAAAAAGCACTGTAAGGCAAGCATGATTAGATATAGTCCAGTAACGGAAACAAAAACCCATCACTTTTTGCGTCGAATGAGAATTTTTCACTAAAGCAAGATGGTTACATACTGAAAGTAACCCCAATTAAATGCCCCCCCCCCTCCCCCCAATCGCGCCAACCCTAAGAAATAGAAATTGAAAACTCAAAAATTGCCGTATCTCGATAATTAATAGGCCGATGAAAAAATGTTCGAAACAAAAGTTGTTTGGAGTAATAAAATACGTATAAAGTTCTTTGACGTCCAACCACCCATCTTTGAGAATAGCGGCACAAAAACGATTAGAAAATTCGGGGTTGATGCGAAAACAGTAAATCTTTAGAAAATCGTAAAAAATATTTATATATTTAAAAAAAGATCCATATATATCGAATGACGATGAGTTCCTCTATATTTCTAGCCCCGAATTTTCTAATCGTTATTGTGCCGCTATTTTAAAAGATAGGGGGTTGGACGTTGGATAACTTTATACGTATTTCATTAATGCAAGCAACTTTTGTTTGAAACATTTTTCGATTGGGATATTAATTATCGAGATACGACGATTTTGAAGTTTTCAACCCCTATTTCTTAGGGTTGGAGAAAGTTGAGGGGCAAAATTTCATCGGGGTTACTTTCAGTATGCAACCATCTAGCTAGCCATCTAGGTTTTGTCTCTTTTACTGGATTACCACCGTCACCCGTCACACTATACATGGGCTGATGTACAGCTCTCCAGAGGAATGATTGAGAAAAACGATTACAACATTTTGTTATTCGTTGTGAGATACCTGTGCTCATTATTTTTTTTATTTTTCATGGAGGAATTAAATAACTGTCCGATGGTTTCAAGAGATGCTTTTTTGTGATGTTTTTGAATTTTTGGTACCCCTTCAGCTTACCGGTGTATATGAAGTCTGGATAGTTACACTCCAGAGGAATGATTTTCATACTCAAAATACAGGAAAAAAAGGATAACGGCGATTTTCTGCTCAATCTGTTTTGTAGGAAAATTTTGAAATATTTAAAACTATTGTATTTAAAAAAAAACCAACGAAGCAATCGAATAACATCTATTGAGAAAGTCAGGTTACATGCAAAATGATTATCTCGAGAGAATTACCCACATATGCGGAGAGTATGTTACTAAAAAAAAAAACGATCACGTATTTGGCGAAAAGTCCATTTTTTCTTTACTTCGGCATAGAAGCAAAGGATAAATTGTTAGAAAATCTTGGCTCCTTCAATGAAGAGCAAGGAGAACACTTTCACCAAGGCATAAAAATCATGCAAGATGGGCCACACAGACATTATGGCTGATTACGTTGCAAGTTTGATGCGTGACTGCCTCGACAAGTCTCACGCAAGAAAGTCACGAAAAAGAAGTTCACTCAATGTAAAAATATTTGATAAATCTCAAATGTTTCGATAAAATTAGATTTGATCAAAAACTTATACATTTCCATGTTCTTACCTCGCATACCTATATCAAGTGTTAAAACAGGATCACTAAACAGATGAGATTTAGAAAGGTAAAGTTTCGCGACACCATATCGGCTGTTGAGCTGTGTAATGGTAAATATTTGTAAATCAATATTACGAAGAACAATACGTTAAGGGTTCTTCTCACTTTGGACGCTAAAAAAGGCTATTTTCGTGATTTTATTTATAGGTTTATATTATAGATATTGATATAAAAGTTGTTACACTTAATAAATACACTTTCGACATACATTTAAAAAAAATTTGTTAGAGTCACTATTTATAGACGAAAATGGTAGCTAAAAAAATGTCCTAAAAAATTGTAGGTCTGCGCTGTTGATGAAATCTTGGAGACGGATCATCCGAAAGAAAAAAGAATCAAATGGTTTTAGATTTAGTACGGTAATGGCTATATCGTACATCATACGCTTTTTTATATATGCAAAAATAACAAAATCGCGGAGATTTTTCAAAAACGCGAAAAAAACATGTTTTTTCACCGTTTTCGGCAAAAAATCGTAAATTTGAAACATTTTAAAAATCGTTAATATGAGTTATAGCTATAGTTGTAATGAATATGTGGATAAAATTCCATAAGGATCGGTTCAGTAGTTTCGAAGATGTTATCAACAAGCCGTCGAAAAACGTTGTTTCGAGAAAAACGCGTTTGAACTTTGTTTGGGTTACATAAATACATACATTTTTTTAAAATGTATTTCGAAAGTGTATATATTAAGTATAACAACATGTATATCTATATCTATAATATAAACCTATCAAAAAATGGATGAAAATAGCGATCTGAAGTGAGAAGACCCCTTAAGTACTGAGATTTTTCCTTTTTTTCATCAAGCTTAGACAATTCCTCCATCAAGCGTGAATTACAATTTGAAAATTACAGTGAGTTTGGTTGCGACGAGAAATGTCTACAAACAGTTTCCATTGGAAGTCGAATTTTATTTCTGAGTCACGTAGTGGCGACGGAAACTCTCCATAATAACATCGTGTGCCCTTGACTTTGAACGGAACAAGTTAATCGCCTCGCTCAGCAATTTCGACAATAGCCTTGAAATGCCACTCGAAAGAGCGCGGACGGCAAAAAACGAAAATAAATAGAGTCAGAGAAGAGAACCCACTCATTCATATAATAAAATCAATGGAGGCCGTAAAAGAATATTACGGAGAACAATGCGTCGTAAAAAAAGAGTCTTCAGCGTGCAATGACGATAAAAGTGCATCGTAGAAGATACGACCTGCGTTTCGTGGTGGATTCAAGAATCACTTCGCCTGTCTCGCTCGCTCTGTCTGTCTGTCGCTTTCATAAAAAAAAGGGGCTTTGCGAACTGTAGCCTGTACTTTTATTTACACCCTACCCATTGCTCCTGCGTACCAAAGTGTTTTATTGTTAATTCCCCGTAATTCTGACTTACGATTTGATTGCAGACGAGCCACCAATAAAGATTCGTACGTGACTTTTCGGAAGTATCGTTTCGCAATCCAAATTTACCCATTGATCCTCCAGCCTTTCCAATGCCATTAAGGGGGGAAATCCCTTTAGACACCCGAAAATGAGTCATTTTTCGTGAATTTTTTAAAGGTCATAAAATAATCCCATCATTTTTAAATGTTCACATTATCCTGATACGAATTTCAAGTATTAATTTTTCTTTTCTTTTTAAACGAAACAAAATGGCGGCGTTATAAGGTATTCCGTTAATTATGCAGTTTGAGGACTTTTCCGAAAAAGGACGGAATTTTTGTTTTGCCATGAACTGCTTTGAGGCCTTAGGCCACAGTAACGGGTATAAAATCATGTGCGAATTTAACAATTTATTTTCGGATGAAAAAGTTATTCGCTCATAAAATTAATTACACATCTATTTAGCATGAATATCAAGCTGTTAGAAAATATATATTTATATAGATAATAATATATTTTTTTTCTGTATATAGAAATAATAATATTTTTTTATATATAGATAATAAAATATTTTTTCTTTATACAGAAAATAATATATTTTTTCGATGTACAAAATGGCCGGCTACTCGAAACTTCTCGAAACAGCTTTTTTCCAATTGGCGTGACAAATAACTTCAACAATTTTCACTCGATTTACGTCAAATTTAAAAGTTACGTTCCTAATGGCATTTCGCAAAGAAGTACGTACGGAATTTCTGATTAATCGAAAACTTTTCATTTTATTAGCAGTTTATGAGCGGTAATAACGAAATTTGTCACTGAAAATTCATTTCTTCAGTTCAAATACCTACAACTTTTTAGTAAAACAATATTTTTTTAATTCCGTACATACTGCTCTAGGCATTCTAATGTAGATTGACGAGAATTTTTGTTTTTTGTTCTAGGTAAAAAATTGTGGATGCTAAATGTCACGCCACGGAGCGCATATAAAAAAAGATAACAAAAGAAAATATAAGTAGACGGTCATTTTGTACAACGCAAAAAAAAATTATAACAGCTTGATATTCATACTAAATAGATGTGTAATTAATTTGATGAGAGAATCACTTTTTCATACGAAAAAAATTGTTAAATTCGTACATGATTTTATACGCCGTTATTGTGGCCTCACGCTTTAATTGTGTGTAAAATCCCGACTTCGTCGTCCCAATAATGTTACCAGAAAAAAAATCTTGGAAATCGTCCCGTTTTTCGGGGCCCCAAGCTTTTTTACGAAAAAAGTAAAGGCGTGTGAAAGCAGAGCTTGACGATTTTATGTTGCCCTAAATATAATTAATATCTGAGAAATTTATATCCGAAAATTGCGGGAGTCTTTTTCGCCCACATATCCCACGAGGTACAGCTTTCACTTTGTCTTAATTGTTGCAAGTTCATTTCGTCGATGTACGGTATGAATTTCGCGTGCAGGACAAAAATCGCAACGTCAGATCTCGGCATGCGGCCCTGCTCGGTGTCTGGCCTCCAGAAGATTCCCGTTGGATACGAGGGAGAATGGAGGCGGGGAGGGGGGGAAGGGGTACGGCGATGCACGCTGCACGTACATACATACGTGCAACGGCGAAAGCAGAAACATCGAAGGGTAAAGCGAACAAGAAGCAACGAGTTCACAAGAGCGCAAGAGACAAAGAGAGGAGCGTTTTTTTTTCTCTTGCCCCCTGGCGGGGAAGCGCGGAACGGCGTTGCCGTGAGACCGCGAGCGCCGTACCCTTGAACCTAGCATAATATAGTGTATGCAGTCGTCCGCTCGGTGGCGACGACGATGTCGAGACAGTCGGTCGGTCCTCGCGGACTAAGAACATTTTTCACGAGGCTGTAAACTTTCACCAATGGCTGTAAACTTTAAAACGTACATTTTTTTATTCAATAGGGTATTTTACTCTATGTAGGAAAAATACTAAAAACGTATCATTAAGATAATTATCGCAATAAGCAAACGAATAATGTTAGTTTTCATTTATAAAAACACGAAATACATTTTATAATTCATTTTTAAAAAAGACATTTTCTATCCGTTCACCGAACATGCGAAACGGTAGCCGCCATGATAGATTTCGACGTGACTTCGTCGACATAGTAAACAAAGAAAGCGGTAGACGTATTACTCTCTAACCTGTGGAAGAAAGCGTCAACAACTATATATTCTCGTTTGTCATGGTTAATTGCAAATTTTCAAATCGTTATCTGTACTTCAAAGAATAAAAAACAAATGAGTTTTTTTTTCGAATTATAATTTTGGATCTCTTCTCGCAATTTTTAACCAAGTCTTCCTCATATTTATATCAATTGGCATTTTAATCGATTTAAACCGAAGCAGCATGGCGGCTAGCGTTTTCGCGCGGAAATTTGAAATGAAAAATTTAAGGGGTACCAGTGTGACACTAAAAAAATCGATTTTTTTTGCCTTCTTCGAAAGTTTATACTTTCAAGAATATAATTATCATTTATATCATTTATATCAGTATCATTTTATCTTGCAAAAATCGATAGTTGAATCTTTAAACGTGTTTTTCTCGAAATGAGATTTTTCAAATTTGCTGGCATTGTAACTCAAAGAGCAATTATCCGATTGACGAAATTTAAACTGAGTACTCTTGAATATATTTATTCTACAATGACGTAGAATATTTTTGATTGGATGAAAATTGACGATTTGGCATTGAAAAAAAGACCATTTTATAGGCAAGAAAACAGACTTTTTTTTCATAACTACGCCATTTTGTTCTACTCCGATATTTTCCGAAAATCCTACATCATAGTACAGGAAATCCCTTCCAGTTTAACGACATTTTTTCCTTTTTCGGTTTCACCTACTCAATCGGCCGGAATCATGTGAGCAGTGGAGGAACTTTTTTTGCGCCTCCGAAGGCAGCGGATAAGTCGCTTGGATCTCAATATTTTTCTATGAAAAGTTTTCTAATAAAGGTCAAATATAGGCAAATATATTCTCAATTTTCCGAAATATTTAATTGAGTACTTTTCTTCCAAAAAAATTCCCGAAAATCACCCAAATTTTCAGCGTTCACACTGGTATAGCCCCTTAAATTCACTTTCATTGCACTTGTCGATTTCATAAAATAGAAATAAAAATTCCAGTAGTTTAATACCAGCAAAGGAACAAATTGAGACACCTTTCAAAAAGGGTGCAATACCCTACGCACCTCGATCACCGCACACTTTTCACGTTTGGGCATTGCCGTAGCCAGGAGGGGGAAGGGTGTCCCACCCCCAGAAAAAAATGATCGCAAATAATCTAATTCCCATAATCGATTCATTTTGTTTGTATCACCCAAGCAAGCATAAAGAAATAATTTAAGGCCTTAGGCCTCAGTAACGGGTATAAAATCAAGAGCGAATTTAACAATTTTTTTCGTATGAAAAAATGATTCACTCATGAAAATAATTACACATCTATTTAGTATGAATATCAAGCTGTGAATTTTTTTTTTTCGATGCACAAAATGGCCGACTAATATTTTCTTTTGTTGTTTTTTATTAGGCACTCCGCGGCGTGTCATTTAGCATCCACAATTTTTTACCTAGAACAAAAAAGAAAAATTCTCGTCAATCTACATTAGAATACCTAGAGAAGTACGTACGGAATTTAAAAAATATCTGACGGAGCACCTCTCTCTCTCTCTCTCTCTCTCTCTCTCTCTCTCTCTCTCTTTCTTTCGCGGTTCTGCTAGAGTGTTACATTATACATCGTCTGCTGCAACCACGTACGGGTCCGCGTGTACATTTGCAGCAGGAATTTCACTCCGCGCCACCGTGCGAGCCCTCGACCCTCACCTTCTCAATTACTCGTGTTCTCCGTCCATATTGTCCTTTTGCCCGCCAGGAACTCAATTTTTGACGCAATTTTTGCGCGATCTCACGATCTCTGTGAGAGCGGTATCGTTCGAACTGACCAAACTCGTTGTTTTTGTAATTTGAACGAGACTTGGAAATACTCGGATCGCAACTGTTTATAATGATATCGTTTGTTCTCGAAATTAAGGGGGAAAATTCAGGACCTTTAGGGGAGGAAAAATGTGCTGATTTTCATTATTGTTTTTAAAGGAAAGGTTTCTTCACCATTTTTGAGACTTAGGATGTTTTACTACTACTTTTGGCTGTTACAAGGTATTTTTTTATTTATTATTCTTTAAAAATAGGGGAGGTAAGGCACGGTCTTCTAAACTACATTTTCAAAATTGATGTGTATTATAGCTGAAAAACTAATCGACCGATTCTAATGAAATTTGGTATGAATCTTTCTCCCCTTATTGCTTGAAGCATGACCCTAAATGGTCATATTTTTGAAGATTTAAAAAAATATTTTTTTATTGCAAAATGTAGCCATTATTTCGGAAATTTCAATATTTTTATTGGAAAGTGTACCAGTTAATGGGATTTCAAAATTTCTCGGGTTTTCTTGGTTTATATTCTGCGCATGAGTGTTAATAAAAGAAATATTACGTTGGTTTTTTTTGTCAGATTAATTTCGCCGACGCTACGCCGTCACGCCGTCTGCCAAAATCCGCCGCAAACCGTTTAGAAGACCGTGCCATGCCTCCGCCATTTTTGAAGATTAATAAAAATTAAGAACACCATGTAACAGCCAAAAGTAGTAATAAAACATAACCTAACAAGGAACATCATTCAAGGTAGTTCAAAAGAAAAACCGGAAGACAAACTGACGATTTTAACGATTTTAATTTTTTTCTTTCGAATCATGGGCGTACCCAGGTAAGGGCAGGGGGGGCAGCTGCCCCCCCCTAGAAGATAATTGAATATTCTACAACATTCGATATAGTATACTGTTAGCGACGCAATATAATTTAAATCTCCCGCGAAACCGCCGCATCTCGTAGTTTCCGCTCCCGACGAGACAATCAGAGCCATCTAGGATTAAAGCCGAATACAATTTGGAGAAAACAACATGTAGCGCTATCTAGTTACAGACGACAGTACTTTTTCCAGTAAAGAGAAATAGCATCAATTTATACGGTCAATAGCGACATCTTGTATTGAATAGCAATACCACGAAGAACGTTCTACTAGCATGGACTATTCTGGAAAGGAAAGACAGTGATAGCAAGTATGAGACAAGGATGGAAATAGAGTCGAGTATTTTCTACGTATTTCGGGAACGAGAATATTTGAATATATAAGCGGGATCGTGAGGCAGAGCAAGGCAATTCAGTTCGAATAGTATATAATTATACGTCGAATTGTATAGTCGACGAATACAATTCAATTCAGTTCGGAATTTAATACGAGCGAATATTTCATGCGCCATAGTGTCTTATAGTTTAGTTGCGGCGACACGAGATTTACGTTTACTGCGCAACAACTGGAAATATTACTCCGTCAAATGGATATCAGGAAATTCTTTGAAAGAGGTGAGTGAGTCAAAACAAAACACATATGTACCTAATATGATTATTTGATTTGTTTAAGGGGGGCTCTCTTGTAAGTGTATATCTTTAGCATATTACTTACAATATTTAAATTTATTAATTACAAGACGTGGTTTTTTTATAATTGTATCTATGTTCTATGCTCTTTCATTTATCAAACATGAAAGAGCATAGAACATAGAAAATAGATGTATCATTTCAATTATTGTAGGTACGTATATTTTTTGCTGGAAGGAAAACATTTAAAAGTAGTTTTACACCGGCACTTGCACTGGCACTAGCCTGTGCAAGTGCCGGTACGAATGGAAATGTAGCCGTGCCGAGAATTGAGTAGTGGCAGGGTGTAATATGATGTCGTGAACTTTGACTTGTGTAATTTGTTGATGTAAGACATCAAAAACATTGGCTTGCAACCTGTCTACAGTGATAACTAAAAATTAAAAAATAAATATAAGTAAAAAAACTTTTTAAAACAAGCTTTTATTTAAATGCGCTAAAAGGAAAAAAATAAACTTTTATATTTAAACTTTATCTATCAATTTATAATGCTATTACACAATTTATATGACATAAAAGCTTGTCGCGAGATTTTCAACGACTTAAAAAATTCAAACGATTTCGCGACAAGCTTTTATGTCATATAAATTGTGTAATAGCATTATAAATTGATAGATAAAGTTTAAATATAAAAGTTTATTTTTTTCCTTTTAGCGCATTTGAATAAAAGCTTGTTTTAAAAAGTTTTTTTACTTATATTTATCTCTGGTAACGTCACAACAAATGTATTATTTCAAATTACCTAGTTTTGATTATTTGGCGTTCAAACCACAAAGTTAACGAATTTTGAATATCGCAATTTTACTTTTACTGATAGGAAGTAAATGATACTTGAATGTGATGTTTTTATAGGTATCTTGATCTTTATTTTCGTCCTATGCCTAAACACCGTAAGAGTAATTTTGTGTATCCATTTTTTAGGGACAACACGCCAAAAAAGAAAAAAAGGTCGGGAAAGTAGCAGTGGAAGCGATGAAAATGACAACCATGATAAAACTACTCATGTAATGCCAAGATCATTGCGTGCTAACATTGGACAAGCGTCACATTCTCCAGCAGAACCTGTAAATATATCTGTTGCCGACTATTCTTCTCCATCGACATCCCAACAAACTTATGACGTCAACGTCGATCCTGAAATTATAGTGGACGATGGCTATCATGAAAATGATCTGGGTCGTTATGTTGGGTTGGCTACCCAGCTATCGACGGAAAAGAAGAGGGAGTTGTTACAAAATCCTTGGATCCCGCCCAGAAATTACGATTTTGAAAGTGATGCAAGCCATTTGAAAAGAAAATTTAATCATGCTTGGTTGGATCAATATGCACCATGGCTAGTATATTCCAAGCGACTAAAAGGCGCTCTTTGTAAGCATTGTGTTTTGTTCCCTCCGCCAATCAGCACTGTGAAAGGAATTTTGGGATCATTTATGGTCAGGCCATATATAAAGTTCAAAAATATGCATGAAGACTGCCGAAAGCATGCAACGACCAACCTTCACCTAACAGCGACAAATGCTGCAAAAAATTTTCTTGAAAATGTTCCTGTAGACATCCAACTGCAAAGTGGACACCAAAAAGCAATCGATGAAAACAGACAAATATTGTCATCAATTATTTCTTGTATAGTATTTTGCGGTATACATGATATGCCTCTTAGGGGAAAACAAGCAGATGAGGGTGTTTTATTGGATTTATTGAAGTTGAGAATCAATTCAGGGGACGACAAATTAAAGAGTCACCTGGAAAAGTGCCGTCGCAATGCAGTTTACACATCGCCAAAAATTCAAAACGAATTGATAAATTTATGTGGCGAAGTTATTAAGGAGAATGTAATAAGTGAGGTTCAGAAGACCATGGCTTACGCAGTCTTAGCTGATGAAACAGCAGACGTAGCTGGGAAAGAACAGCTGTCAATAGGCGTGCGGTTCTACGACGAAAGCAAAAGGAAAATCAGAGAAGAATTTGTAGGGTTCGTTGAACTGAAAGCACAAAATGCTTCAGCAATTGCCGAAGCAATTGACAATTTCTTGATTAGTTCTAACCTCCCAACCGAAGATTGCGTAGGGTTTGGATTCGATGGCTGTTCTACAATGGCAGGGAAAGAGGGTGGCGTACAAGCCATTTTGAGAAAAAAATATCCTCGTGCTTTATATTTTCATTGCTCAAGTCACAAACTCAACCTTGTTGTGAATGATGCGAACGCAGTGCCAGAAATTAGAAATACTGTCGCCACTGTAAAGGATGTTATAACGTTTTTCAGAGAATCGACTACACGTCGAAACTACGCTCCAAACCTATCACGATTGTGTGAGACGAGATGGTCCGAAAAATATAAATCGATCAGAAAGTTTTCTCAACATTTCCCAGAGCTTGTGAAATCTCTAGAAACGTTATCCGTAGAGGGAAATTATGCCACCAGAAAATCTGCATATCAGTTGCATTCAGCCGTTACAAAACCAGTGTTTATTGTTGCTCTACAAACAATAGCCAAATATTCAGCAGTTTTAGAACCAGTAGTTAACGCACTGCAAGCTAAATCGATCGACATGATCTCGGTGGGGGAACACATCAAAAATATCAAGGACATTCTCAGAAATGACCGCGAGTTTCCTGATAGAATAAGTAATGAAATGCTTCAAAAAGCGCGAGCTGTTGCAATGGATTTGAACATAGAAATTTCGGTTCCACGTCTTGCTCACAGGCAAACACATAGAAGTAATCCGCCATCAGACAATGATAACGAATATTGGCGGCGTTCCCTGATAATACCATACATTGATTCACTCATTTCATCGTTGAATATTCGATTCTCCCAAGAAAATACTCCGGCGTTTGCTTTAAGTAAGCTACATCCCTTGTATATGACCAAAACCAGCATTACAGACTTACACAAGAACGCAGAATCATTCCAAGAATTTTATAACCTGGATATCACCGGAGAACTGAACCTTTGGCATAATTTATGGGTGAAGAAGGCTTTATCAGATGATCAATTAAGGGACATAGAAGTAGTTGATCTGTTCAACGAAGCCAACATTTTTTACCCTGCTGTCAGAAAGGCATTGATTATTTTAAGCACTATCCCATGCACCACGGCGACCGTAGAACGATCCTTCAGTACGCTGCGAAGAGTTAAAACGTGGCTTAGAAGCACCATGGGTGAAGAAAGGCTTACGGGTTTATGTCTGATGAGCTTACATCGCAATTATTTAAAAGAAAACAGTGAGTTTATTGAAAAGACTGTCATAGACAAATTTTCGGCAAATCCGAGAAGATTACTGTTAAATTAATATATATATATATATATATATTATGATTATTATATATATAATATTTTGTTTTGTGTCATAATCAAATCAATTAATTAATAAAAGTCAATTTTCATCATTTTTTGTTTCAATATACCCGACCAACCATCTTCTCGAAACAGGTATGAGCCTAGCTGAAATCCTGAGTACGCCCCTGTTTCGAATGTTTAAAATACATAGAATTTAATCTCATAAAAACGTATTTTTATTTTCGTACCCATTAGAATGAAAATTTATGATGATTTTCATAAATACTTACAATCGACATTGGTTATCGAGCATTTAGTTGATCATTATCGACTTTACTAGTGAGTTCGTGTTTTAAGCAGTTGGCAACGCCACATAACCTCACTTTAGAAGAATTCAAACATAACCTCTCAACGACTCGACAAATATCCAAACATGGCACAATTACGTGTAAGTGGACGTTTTTTTTTACAGAAAATTGATCTGCTTTAATACGCAGATAAATAATAAGAGATTGAATGGGCAGTTTTTAAAGTTTCATCTTCAGGTAAATACATAGAACGAAAAAAGAAAGAACTTTTCAAGTTTTCTAAATAAAAATATTTACAGCCGTTCTCCATATGTATATTTGTATACGTAATAATCAATTTTAATAAATTGAGATCTACAATGAGCATATTTTTATTAATTTTTATTCTTCGTTTTATTATTGCTTTTATTCTATTGTTATTGTGTTTGGCATGATCTGCAGCGTAGGCATTCGGCGACATTCATATCGCATTTTGCGTGAATTGCCGTCTAGGAATTTCCCCTAGCAATCATAGCTGACGCTCCGATCATCGTTTAGAGAGAGACAGGTGCCGCATAGCAAAATTTAATAAATTATTGTGAAAAAATTACACGGTGGATCAGCTACAATTTTTACAGGTGAACTCCGTATTAATCGAAGATTCGAATAAGAAGTCTTGTTTGTTGGGTTAAACGATTAAATTTTACGTAAAGTTATCATTTCCGGTAAATTTTTTCGGAGGTTACGTTTGAGTGTGTGTATTTTAGGACAACTTTCAACGTTCAAATCTCGGAAATGGTACGGTGGAATGGCTTAAAATGTTTTATTTCAACGTGCTTAATGACATATTATCTCTTTTTCATAAAAAAAATAGGAGGTTAAACGTTAGTCAATTTTTTAACTGTTTCTTCCGAACCACCTTAAGTGTCCGCCATCTATTCTATTGAAACTCATATATGGGATAAAGCATTGAAATCTATCAGACACGTATTTTTTTTATCTGCGGAAAACCGGTTTTAAGGGTGGAAACCACCCCTCAACGAAAGATGTTTCGCAGGTCGTTTTTACCCACAAGCAGTCCACCGATCTGAATAAAACAAAAATCAAAATTCTTCTAACGTAAAGCGACGAAAAACTCACTATAGAATAATTTTTTAAAATATTAAGGGGTGACACGTCTTTCTTTGAGGGGGCGTTCACCCCCTTAAAAACGTTTTTCCGCAAATTAAAAAAATATGTATCTAATAGTTTTCAATGCTTCATCACATATATGAGTTTCAACAAAATCGAAGGCGGACACTTAAGGGGTAAGGCCGCTGTAAATTTTTTGAAAAATCGATTTTTTTTTATTGGTTTAAAAAATAGTTTTCGCAATTTCTATATAATAGTTTTCAAAAAACTATATCGCACTTTCTATATAATAGTTTTCAAAAAACTATTCGCAAAACTTTAAACGCGTTTTTCTCGAAACATGGTTTTTCAAAATGGCACGCAGCATAACTCGAACAATTTTCATTTTTTTTACTTGAAATTTTAACCAGATGTGAACATTTACATTATCTTGAGAATGTCGATCGGAAAATTCAAGAACTTTATTTATTGATTTTTTATTAACAAAAAACTTGCCGTTTTTTTCGTCAAAAATCAATTTTCTTTTTCAAACGCACGCCAAATCCACAAAAATTGATACTTTTTAAAATCCGATCGACATTCTCTAGCTATAGCCCTCTAGATTAATGGTTTTTTTTTTGTTCTAGATTCAAAAGTGCACCAGTGGTGCTGCGTGCCGCGGAGCCCTGGAAGCAAAACATGTCCCGGGAAGATAGCTGTGGAACCGCCATTTTGTTTTTTTTTACTGTAAAAAAATTTTATAATAAAGTTTAATGTATGCCCGATAACACCATTAAAAGTTTTTTTTCAAATACCTTCAATTTCGGGAGCAAAAAATTAGTGAAAAAACATTTTTTTTTGGGCCGTTACAGTGGCCCCTTAAGTGATGTTCCCTGTAAGTCTCGAAAAAGGTGGAAGAATCTGTCCTTTAAACAAAATCATGAAAGTCGGCCATTTTTTCCTCGCCTAAAGGTATCTCCCCCTTAATTGTTAGATGATGAGGCTCGCGGAAGCAATGCCTTCAAGGGTTTCACTTTTGCAGGTACTTTGAACACTGGTCTTAAGATTTCCGAATACACGTGGTTTTTATTTTTCTTTCTTTTTCGCCAGCAAAAACAGTTTTTTAAATTTCAGCAGCCCTCGTCATCTGTATATTTTTCTTCATTTATCCATTCCGTCTTTACGTTTGTAGGTTTATGTTTATTTTTCTTCCATATTTTGTTTGTTGAAAATAACTGTCTGTGACGAAAATTTATCACATTGCGAAAATTCCACGTCACGGCAATAACAAATACAAATAAATATATAAATCAATGCATAAACAGAAATTTACGAATAATGAAAATTTCTGTTTATGCATTGATTTATATATTTATTTGTATTTGTTATTGCCGTTTGTTTGCTCAATGCGAATTTTATGTTTGTGTGTTTGTCGGTTTCCGGGCTTGTTTATCGTAAAAGTAGTAAACTCTACATAGCGTAATGCTCGATGTCATAAATTATTTCACATTTTCAGCTGTATTTCTGTGAAAGATTAATCGAAATCGATTCAGTAGTTCTCGAGCTACGAGCGCGAACGTCCAGGCCGACACAATTCTACTTGTGTTAGTTTAAGGCTTTGCATAGGGTTGGGACCCGAAAAACGGGTCGATATTCAAAATTTTTTTCTCATGAGTATTGGGACGACGAGGACGATATTTGCAAAAATGTCGACTAGGTCTACGCCCTTAAGACTCTACGCTATAAAGCAATGCAATGAAAACTCGTTTCTCTTTCACACACATTCGTGGTGTCCCTCTTATCTCTGCCACCCAAAATAACTCGGTAATTATCGACGTCACAAAAAAAATGGCCAACAAATGCGACCATTTTTTTTTATTTCGGTGGAGGCGCTGTCGCACAGTGAAGGTCACCTCCACTTTTTCAAATGGAATGGCACATGTTTTATCAACCCTCTTTTGGAGGACCTTAAGCCGCATAAAAAACATTAGGGGGGCGGGGGTTAAAGTCGTTCAAGGTCATTCAAGGTCAGTGTCAATGATACAAATCTAAATATCTCGGATCACTACCAAATATTTGTCAGTGATCCGAAATATTTAGATTTTAGTTTTAAGGCTTTCACGGCTCTTTATTTAATGAAAAGAGTATGTGGCTTCCGGATGGAGGCCGTGTTGAGGATCAGCGTTGTGCCGACGTTTCGCAAACGTTACAGTCTGTATATCAGGGCTGAGAGCTCCGATACTAAAGCTCTCGTGTCTCAGGTATTCCTTATATAGTTGCAGTCATCGTTCCCGATCGCTGCACCAGCCAATCAGATGTACGCACTCAGATCAGCCAAACAGATCGTTGCAGATGGAACGATGACTGCAACTATATAAGAACTATCTGAGACACGAGAGCTTCAGTATCGGAGCTCTCACAAGGGGACAGTACGGCAGTCGGAATTTTTGTAATTTTTCGTACTCATTGTACGTGAAGTTCAGAGCTCGAATATTAATATCCCAAAGCAGTTCGACGCCATATTCAGAAATTTTCGAGAAAATTGACTTTGAAGTTTTCGAGCGCACTCTTATGCCGCAAAGATGCAATGATATTCGAACCGGGCTCATGGCGTACCCGGTAGCGCTCGAGTCTAGTAATCGCGGGGTCGCTGGTTCGAGTCTCACTTCGATTTTTTTTTTTTTTTTCATTTTTTTTAATTATCTCTTGATTATAAACATACATTTTCAAGTATCAATATTTATAACCAACAACATTTTTAGGATGAAAATGAAAAACGTCGAGTAAGGAATTGAATACATTATTATTCAGTCTGTATTCGTTTGTTTTATACATCTATTCACATATTTCAACATTTATTCTTCTATTTATATTCCTATTTATCTACAAGGGAGTTTATGTAAATATTATTACTGGATATTTTTACGTCGCCTATTCGCAATTTCAAGCAAGAGATAATCAAAAATAAGACTTGCATTTATCATTGACAATTATAATTACATATATGTGAATTAGCATAGATTTTATGATTTTTATCCCGGGGTTATTTATTTATTTTTCTATAAATAATCACCTATTGTTATATATAAATAATATATGATCATATATGAGAAAATATATAATTATGTATAACTATAATGAATTTTGTACATAAATAACTATATATGGATTTTGTCCATATATAAACATATATAGATATATTATATTAATTATATATAATAATATGTGATTATATACAACAAAAATTTATCGGGATATTTAAATGACGGAGGTATGCGAATTAAAAAAAAATGAAAAAAAACAAACAAAATTTCGAAGTGACTCGAACCAGCGACCCCGCGATTACTAGACTCGAGCGCTACCGGGTACGCCACGAGCCTAGTTCGAATATCGTTGCATCTTTGCGGGATAAGAGTGCGCTCGAAAACTTCAAAGTCAATTTTCTCGAAAATTTCTGAATATGGCGTCGAACTGCTTTGGGATATTAATATTCGAGCTCTGAACTTCACGTACCATGAGTACGAAAAATTACAAAAATCCGACTGCCGTACTGTCCCCTTGTCAGCCCTGATGATGCAGACTGCAACGTTTGCGAAGCGTCGGCACAACGCTGATCCTCAACACGGCCTCCATCCGGAAGCCACATACTCTTCTCATATTTAGATTTGTATTTCATTTTAATAGGTGACCTTGAATAATCTCGAACGACTTTGATCTCTCCTAATGTTTTTATGCGGCTTGAGGTGCTCCACAAGATGGTTGAAAAAAATGTACCATTTCATTTTAAAAAGTGAAGGTGACCTTCACTGTGCGTCAGCACCTCCACCGAAATAAAAAAAAAAGGTCGCAATTGATGGCCCCCTTCACGCCCTACAACTTTTGTCTGGAACATTTTTTTGCGACGTCGATAATTACCGAGTTATTTCGGGTAGCAGAGATAAGAGGGACACCCTGTATATATACAGGGTGAGGCACATAAAGGGTTACAGAGCAATAGCACTCAAACTATTGATCATATGCAAAAATGTTTCAGACAAAAGTTTCAGTGTTCGAAGAGGGCGTCATACTGGACCACCCTATTTTTTTTATCGGTGGAGGCGCTGAAGCTACGTCAAGGTAAACTTCACTTTTTTCAGCGGAATGGTACATTTTTTAGCTATCTTGTGGAGCACCTCAAGCCGCATAAAAAACATCAGGGGGTCAAAGTCGTTCAAGGTCATTCAAGGTCAGTATCGATTATACAAATCTAAATATCGCGGATCACTACCAAATATTTGGTAGTGCCTTCCACTGCCTTCATTTTCACCACCTCCACCGATAAAGAAAAAGAGTGTACCAGTATGACAGCCTTCTCGAAGACTGAAACCTTTGTCTAAAACATTTTTGGATATGATCAATAGTTTGAGTGATATTGCTCTGTAACACTTTATCTTCCTCACCCGGTATATCGGCAAGTTTAACCTCTCATTCTCATATCTTTTATTATTTATCATTAAACAAATTTTTAGTTATTTTGAAATGTTGCGCAATTTTTCATTAGACTTGGAAAAATTCCTTTAAATTAAGTTCAATGATTATTTTCATTTTCCCAGATATGATATTGAAGAGTTCAGAGCTTAAGAGATTGCTTTCGCAATCTCTCACAGCACATTTAATGTTCTTTCGATTGTTTTTACGCGGAGAAAATTCGCGAATTCCATTTTCACTTATATTTCCGTTTATAATTTTAAAAAATGAAATACTTTTATCGCATGGCTACGCGTCATTTGTATTGAACGCTTTGCCCTAAATATGTAGTCTGATATTCCGCCACCAGATGTCATATCGCCATTCGACAGTTCCCAATAACTTGATGGGCATAAAAAGAATGCGTGCGCGCTGCTTTTTCCGTTGATTCCCTTCTCGGCCGCTAGGATCGCCACACGCTTCTTCGCGGTGGCTGTGCATTTGCTGACTCGGAGCTATTTCACGCGTCACCAGTCGTACGAAATACGCTATGTAGCAGTGTGTCAGTGTGTGTGTACCAGCCTCGCAACCGCCGCGAGAGCCGATAGTACATAAAACTGATGTCACGAGATCGCGCGGCCAAGTTCCGAGAGCGCGTCGGGTTATGTAAAAAGAGAAAAAGAAATAAGAATGAAAAATGAAGAAAAAAAATCGAAGAGAACCAGTACGGTCCCGGTACGGCGAACCCGTGGCTCTCTCGCCATAGTCGTTCACGTCGTTTTCATCGTCGTTTTCATCGTCGTAGTTCCACTCGAGCCTCGACAAGTCGGGGGCTAGTGCCCCACTTATTTATGAATGCTCTACGTGCTCCGCGCGTGTGTATAAAACTTCGTCGTCAGACCGCGACGTATTTTCTCCGTGCTCGAGAGTCTTTCACGATCGCGGAGAGCGCGACAAGACACGCCGATTCGAAAAATACGTGACTCGACGCGATTTTTATTTTGCACTGTTGAATATTAAGAAGCAGAAGAAAAGTACGCACTTGCGTCTCTCTGGGCAGGGGAAGCACGCTTCTTTAATTTTTAAGGCACCGTAAAACACGGTTAAAGGAGATTAAGAGTAACTTTGACAGTTTTTAGGGCTACTTGACAAAGCGCCAAAATACGGTTTTGACTAAGCCTTTTTTTCTATTGTTGCTCAAATTTATTGTTCAAGTTTACTATAATGTTGCTAAGTTGATTGTAATGTTGCTCAAGTTGATTTTGATGTCAATGATAATTATAAGACTGATTACGTGCCTATAATATTACCCTAGGTAATTGATATTTTGTAGGAAAATATTTGGTCGACGAATTGTAGGATTTCACAAGATAGTTTTAATTAATATGATCATGACGGTTGGTCGGAAAACTCTTGTACATTGATCAATTAATCGGTTTAACAAGTATAGGAAAGTTGTCACGACTGGTCACTTCGAAGTCTCGAGACGAAATCCCTTCGTTGCCTATTCCTAGGCGCCTCGCCTAGGACCCTTGGGCCTTCGTCCCTTGTCTTCTCCCTTAGCTCCGGAATAAACGGCCCTGGCGTTCATGACCAACTTAACAGTCTCGTAACCCGACCTCCGACCGAGTCCCGTCGACGCAAAAGGAAGAGGAACGAAAAACTTTTCCCACAATTTGTACGTAAAATGTTTCCTTAAGGTAGTCCTATCGCCAGGCTTCAATTCAAAGGATCTTCATTTTTTTAGCCTCATCCAATATATTAATAATCGTCTCTGTAAAATTTCAGGGTCGGTTATCGACCTAATAACAGAGAAAAAAAATTTAAAATGCGGGTTGTAGTGGAGTATTTCCGAAACGACATACAAAAATCCAATTTCCGGTCGCTACAAAAGTGTATATAATAGTGGAAATCCGTCAGGTACTTAAAAATAATCAGATTTACATACTTAACACTTGTAGTAATCCAATGCTCTTAGAAAAAATTACGTTCATTGACCTAATTTTTATGTTATATCAAGTTTAATTTGAACTTCCGGTATTGGATTTATTACCACTTGACATTTATTACCGCCTGACATTGTTTTGACAGATCGACGTTGAAAAGCATGGAGGTTACGGTATTCCTTTCACGAAACCGAATCTTCAACAATTAGCTGATTTTCGTCTATAATCAAGCAAAAAATACCTCCAGTATACTGGTAAAATTTCAAGCCAAGTTACCGAACTTTTAACGAAAAATTACGACTCTAAAAATCGTCGTATTTATACAGCAGTGTATGGAGGTTACACGCTAGCCACTTTTTTATCTAATAATTCAAGCACTACATAACTCTAGACGCCTGATATAAACTGCTCACGCCTGTGTAAAAAATCTAAAGATTCCGTAACGACAATAAAAACAGGGTTGATACGAAATATTAAAGATAAAACTTCGAAAAATGTGATTAGCAGAAGAATTTTCGTAGCCGCGACTTTTCAGAGAAAATGTAAAAATGTTTAAATCTATTAAATTTGCGCGAAATTTTTATTCCAGTTTATCATTGGGTATGATAATTGATTGTGACTTAAACTCGCCTGGTTGAGTAAAAAGAGACGGAGATAGAACCAATGTTGCCAAATATAAAAACTAGAAATACTGCGCGAATCTTTGGAATAACCCTTTTTTTCATTTTTCTAATTAAATGTGAACATTCATTAAACAGTTTACACATGGAAAATTGTAGTTATTACAAATAATTTGTTTTGCATATGTTAAAAAAATAAATTGCATAAGTCTCAAGTACGATCGGTGGTACGACTAGTGTAAAGCGATAGGATTAACTTAATAAAGATGAAAATTTGATTATGAAAAATCGTTTTTTTTTTTAAATTTAATTCCATCTATAATATATTGCGTAAAATATTAATTTTTTTTATCAAAATAAATGTCAAAGTAATCCTTAATCTTGGACATAAGTTGCATTTCAATGCCTTCTCAATGAAACCCCAACCTCGAGGTTACTTTGACACTTGAAAAATATATACAAAATTGTGGGGTGTGGTGGGGCTTGACTTTCTTATATATTTGATAGCCAAAGGACACATTGTTCTATTGGATCAAAAGAGTTGGAAATTAGGATGTGAAAAAAGTAACCTCCAAAAAAACTTCCAAAACTTGTTCAAAGTAACCCCATTTTACGTATTCCTTTCGCAGAGGGCCGTATTTTGTGAGGGCATAAGCAAGGCCCTTCTGAATCATTAGTAAATTACAGTAGTGCTTAACAGAAAAAAAACCACAATCAATTACAGGCTGAATTTTTTTTTAAATCAATCACACTGAAGATGCTAAGAACATTAATTTCCAGTAAAAATATTGCAAAAAAGTTAGAAGTAAATTGTTGAAAAAAAAATTGTTCAACAAATGTCAGATGAACTACTTTTTCATATTATAAAATGAATTCGTAGACTTTGCTGAATAGGTGTGAATTTTGGTAGAATTTTCTTTCTATTTTAATTTTAATTTTTTTAATTAAAAAAATGGACGAAAAGTCACAAATTTTCAATTTGTTTTTGGAGAAATATTCCATATTAAATCAAGAAGTGTCCGGGATATTTAACGAATAGTGTCATAGGTACAGCCTCTGAAAAATTCCAAAAACCGAAATTTCGAATTTCGAAAAAATTATTTGAAAATCCATATGTATTCAGAAAAATCTCATAATTAATTTAATGTTACAAAAAATCAAGTTTACTGGAGATTTTTAAAACAAATTTTTGTTTAAACAATTTATTTATAAATTTTTGACATTTTTATTATTCCTCAACTAATGTTCTTAGCATCTTCGATACGGTTCTTTTTTTCAGATTTTAATGATATCGCAAAGTACTCAAAATGCTCACCGAAACTTACTTTTGGTATGGAATGTACGGGCAATACATCGTTAAGTTGGCCCAAGGTCTTCGAACGATCGGTGAAAACAATGCATTTCAGATAGCCTCATAAGAAAAAATCATATGGGACTAAATCGGGTGAGGGCGCCGGTCACTGAAGATAGCCTCTTATAAGGAACATCACTTAGGGGGCGTACACAAATTACGCAACGCAAAATTTCCCAATTTTTACCCCCCCCCCCCCTCCCCTCCCCCACGTAACGGGACCGTATCGCTTGGCCACAACCCCCCCCCCATTCCGTTACGTAACGGGTGCTTTGTCGTCAATAATTGCGATTTTTTTCATAGACATAACTAATTGTGAAAGAATCGGGTTCATACTCATTTTATGAATCATATATTCATCTAGTTTTATACCAATTTTTATGACAAAATCTTGAAAATTAACCGAGATATATGCCTTGATTTGACGACGAAAAAAAAATCTCTCCTCATTGTCCCATCGATATCTTTATGAAAAGTTACCTGTAAATTAAAAGTCAACAATGTATTGATATCTATACAGATGTAGCTATCGTTATGCGTACCCATTTTTTTATTTTTGTTTTTTGTTTACAAAATGCCGACAGTTTGAATATTTTTTTCTATTTTCAAGGCCCTTTTTCTGTATTCAAGCAGTCTTTAAAAATAGTAATTATCAAATGTTAAAAACGCGGCTACGTACAGCCTTAGTCACTGCGATTCCAAAAATGTTTTTAAAAAAATTGTTAATCGGTTGATAAGTTTTTAAGTATTCGCTCGGGCAAGGTCGAAAAAACTAGTTTCGAGAAAAACGCGTTCAAAGTTTTCGTTTCGTGTTTCTTGATATAAAGTTACGATTTTTTCTAGAATATTGATACTCACATTGAGGTATCTAGTCACGGACGATATGACGGTTATTCATCTTCATGATAGTTCACAAAATGATGAGAGCCTGTACTTTATGTATTGTAAATGATGCCACACCTGTAGGGACTGAGGGCAATAACCGCTCGCGCTATCTGTTCTTACTAAAGTGATCATAACTCCATCAATTTTCGGACTTGTGAATAAAAATGTTGCCAACATAATTTTCAATACATGTACTTTGAAGAATAACAAAAAATCCTTCAAATTTTGCTTAGGGGATGTGGGAAAGCTGCTGTGCAAGTTCACAGTGCTTTTCCCCTTTAACTGACATTGCGTATAGAAAGCTGTGAGCTGTTCCAGTAAAATTGCAATCGAGGTTTAAATTAAAAACTTGAACATGTAGAAATTTTGCTATTTCTGGCGGTTTTAAAATCGTGACGTAACGCAAACCTTGACCCCCCCCCCCTACCTACGTAAACCGTAACGCCTGGCCGACACCCTATTGCATTACGTAATTTACGTACGTCCCCTTAAGAATCTCCCTTCGATTTTGTTGAAACTCATATATGAAATAAAACATTGAAAACTATTACATACGTGTTTGTTTCTATCCGCGGAAAAAACGTTTTTAAGGGCGGAAACGACCCCTTCATTTTTCTATAGTGGATTTTTCATCGCTTTACATTTGAAGTATTTTGGTTCTTGTTTCACTCGGGTCAGTAGATTGCTTGTGGGTCAAACTCTGGCCCCCCTTAAACCGTTTTTACGCGGATGAAAAAAAATATGTGTTCAACAGTTCTCAATGCTTAATCACATATATGAGTTTCAACATCGACGGCGGACACTTAAGTGCAGTTCCTTGTTAGAGAGATAAGGCGCCCATCAAAGTGATCTGTCAAAACTGTGATGACAGTTCACGCCATATGTGCCGTGGCGCCATCCTATTGGAAAAACACATCCCCAAGATCCATTTCTTCGAGTTGGGTGCGAAGCAAGTGCGAAATGCTCGCTGGGTGGAGATGATGGAGAGGCCATTGGAAAAGTAGGTCTCTGCGGCGAACGCACGTTGCTCCCTAGTCCAACGCATGACGGTTACTGAAAACTTTAAGACCCGCTCTTTCAAATAAAACCATCCCCTCCCTCAGCCGAGCTCCCGCCACTGTTTGGCGGCAAATACAAATCAGCAAATTTTCCCGCCACATTCTGTATTATACCCAGGGTTGCAAATAATGCATTACTTTTTGTAATTAGCGTTTTCATTACTCATTACTTTACATTCTGTAATGCAAACAGTTGGCATTACTCATTACATTGAATTTTGTAGTGGACAAAATTTTCATTACTCATTGAATTAAATATCGTAATGTAAAAAAAATTCATTACTCATTAAATAGGAATTTTTTTATATTGGAAAGACGAATGTAATGAGTAATGGAAATATTTTATATTACAAAATGTAATGTAATGAGTAATGGATTTTATTTACATTACAAAATGTATTGTAATGAGCAATGGAATTTTTTTACATTACAAAATATAAGGTTATTAGTAATGGATTTTTTTCACATTACTAATGCAATGCAATGTAAAAAACTCCATTACTCATTACAATGTACTGAGGATTATTATTCGTTTCCCATTAGGAGCAGCGGTTTTTGCACTGGGTCGATCTGACCCGATGGAAAACGAAAAATAATCCATATTACCTTGTAATGAGTAATGGAGATTGTTCACATTACATTAGTAATGTAAAAAATGTCCATTACCCATTACAATGTAATGTAATGAGTAATGGAATTTTTTTACATTACTGAATGTTATGTAATGGGTCATGAAATATTTTTTCACTACCCATTAAAAATGTAATGAATAATGCATTACTTTTTCATTACAAACTTCGCAACCCTGATTATACCTACCGATAAACGGGAACGAAAAATTTGGTAGTTTGAGACATTTTTACATTTTCTCGGGAAACTCGCGACTACGAAAATTCTTCTGCTAGTCACATTTTTCTCAGTTTTATCATTACTATTTTCTTTAAGGGATCATCACAGTGTAACGGGTCGAAAAATAGCTGATTTTCGAGATTTTTTTGTCGATGGTTAAAATACGCTAATCAGTCTGATTTTTTTTATGTCAAATCAAAGCACTCGTGAAGGACAAAAAAACCTAAATTTTTGCTAGTTTTTTGCTTCAACGTACGAAAAAAATATTTCTAAATAAATTTTTGACAAAAATCGAGTTCTCATGGCCTCGCAAATTGAATTTCCTTGCAATTCCACAGAGATCCATGTGAATCGGTTCATCTGTTGAAGCTGTAGAGCGCCCTGCACGATAAAAAATGCTGCTTCCAGAAAAACGCTCCGAACGCCTCAGCTACCTGTTTTCCAGCCGGCGGACGGTTCCGCTCAACAGGCTGTAAATTCGAAAATACTTTAGATATGAAACTATCGTTTAACCCCCGTGTTCGAAACACTTTACGGTTGCAAATTGTGTTTTTTTAAAATCAAATTTTTTATTTTCATGAACGGTAACCTGTCCTTAACCCTTGGAAGCATACATTTTTCTTTACGTGCAATTGGCTTGAAATGTTGTACTCGGGGGTTGTCGGGGTTGCTGATTACGAATATGCACTAAAAATTTGGGAATTCAAGATGGCGGACCATGAATGGAAAACGTCGTTTGATGATGGCGAAAGTTGGTACTCGGGGGTTTTTGGGGTCGCTGATTACAAATCTGCACTCAAAATTCCAGAATTCAAGATGGCGGATTCAATGTGGAGAGCCATAAATGCAAAACGTCGTTTGATGATAGCGAAAGGTGGTACTCGGGGGTTTTCGGGGTCGCTGATTACGAATCTGCACTCAGAATTCGGAAATTCAAGATGGTGGATCCAATATAGCGGACCACAAATGTAAAACGTCGTTTGACGATAGCGAAAGTTGGTACTCGGGGTTTTTCGGGGTGGCTGTTTCATGAAATAAGCTCCCCAAAAAAAAATCAAATTTGGAAAAAATCCTATTCTTTTGCCATTTACAGCCGCCATGTTGGATCCGCCATTTTCAACTTGACGGTTTAGACTTTGTATTCAGTGGATCAAAAACCATGTTTTTAACTATTTTTTCGTTATGGTTTACCTGCTAGATTAGTCGTAATCAGATTTATGATGTAAAAAGTTCGTTTCTTTGTACTTTCGTTATTGATGACACCCGCTACGCGAAAAATAAAAATTGAATACGTATGTTTCAGTAGTTATTGAAGTCCTAGAAATCTTGAAACGCATTTACAGCCGCCGTATTTAATTTTAAAAAAACACTTTTGAATCGTCAAAATCTGAATTGAATTACCAGTTATAGTTAACCAGTTAAATATTCGAGATCGTGAAAGGAATACCCTAAACAAGGTTCAGCGGTTCGTATCATAAAATTTAAGGTAGTACTAGCGGATTGACTAGTGAACAGAAAATCTATAAATGATCGAATCTGAAAAAAGCAAAATATAATGTTTTTGGGTACAATAACAAACATGATACAGAAAATAATGATTTGATAAGTGCATGTAATACCTGTATGTATTATAGTTTGGTAAGTGAAGTAAAATCGCCATCAGATTTGACTTGAGTTGTCACAGGCCGCCATTTCATAATTCTGGCAATATCCGTGGCAACGCTGTATTCCGGTGCTTTCGGTACATGTCAAGCATGTGTTTGTTTACCGTATGTGTAATCCTGTGTTGTAGTGTATGTGTAATGTGCATATTGTAACAAGAGAGATGGCATACGCGGCAAGCGAACGCAAAAATGAGTCGATTGAATCGATGATATCTGCTCGAAATGTCCCGTAACCTATATTTTTTTATGGAACATACGTAACCGCGACAGTTTTCTTGTTATTCGTCGCTTTTCGCATAGCTCTGATCTGACCGGGAAATATTATTATTTCCGTTCCAAAATTCGATCCGCACGGATTCCCAATATGGTGCGGGTTAAATGGGTTGATTTCGTGAATTAATTACTATTGTATTTAGCCGGTAAGGCCTGCAAAGTTTTCGGGGACCTCATTTTTTATGTCTCTACTACAGCATACAAAAAAATCAACTTTATTTTCTAATGAGGAGGTTCGCGCACGTACTACCTTAATTCGGCTCTGGACTTCGTCCCGAGACGAACACTTCGCTGAAGTGATCGAAAAACTTTCGCGTCCACCGGTCACGCGTGGTCGAGCAAATATCTTCGTGACCTCGAGAACGGTGGCGCACGAGGAAAATTCAAGATAAAACGTTACGAAAATAAAGGAGGGGAAAAAAACAAGAATTTCATCAGTCGTAGCGATCGAATGATAGCCTGGAATTTCTACGGCGCGTCTTTTTTTTTCTCTTTTTTCGACGACTTTGTTGGATCCGGTAACTGTACATATATTATCGAGATTCGCCTTCGACTCGTTCCTCCCAACGGGTATACGTAACGTACACAAATGAACAGGCGCAGGCGCGAACGCGAGAGACACACGTCAACATAGGTGTGTGAACTGAGAACCCCACTTCTCTCAAAAATAAAAATAAAATATGTTTCCTCTATTATTTAAGATGTAGTTAAATGTAGTAGAATTCATTTTATTTGTAGTTCGGGAATAAGATAAGTTTCCGCACTACTCTCATTGTCACAATGAAGAAATTTTAACTCTGTGACCTTGAATCACCCGAAATATCATTTCATTTTAAACTGCATTCAATGTAGTTAATTGTAGTGAAGTTTATATTTCAATCGGCTCGTTGTACGTAGGAGAAACTGATACCCGATTTGGTAAGCCTACGTAGAAATTGTTATTCATTTATTTTTGGAATTTAATTTTTCTAAAGAAAAAATGACTACATCCAATGTAGTCAAGATGGGCGAACAAAAAAAAATCCAAGATAAAATTTTATAGAATGTGTACAAGATCAAGTAACGGGAGCCTCCTATAATGTTTTGTGGGCACGGTAACACTGAATAAAAAGGTTACTACGATTAACTACATTGAATGTAGTTACACATGGAACAATGTTTCAAGTGGTTTAAGGTTATTCAATGCGAATTCAACCTCATGGAAATGGAATTACGGCTGAAACTCGACTTAATCAAAAACTACAAATATAAAGAGTTTAACTACACTAAACTACATTCCCAACAACAGACGAAACATGTGTTTGTCGTTAATTCCGAAGAAGTGAAGAAGAGGGAAGTCCTCTTGTAAGCAACATGAGTGAGTTACATACATTTAAACATTGAATGCGGACTCAGCAGTATTTTACAACTAGTTTATACATTAACCTGGAAAGTTGAAACCCAAATAAAATCTTTCTATTCAAAGCGTGTTTTCTGTTACTCTCATATTGTCAACCTTGGAAGTATTTTGTTGTAGAATTTCTACATGGATTCATATACGCACAATGTACAACGAAAACCGTGAATTACTATAAGCCGTGAACGAACCGAATAACCTAACCGAGAATCGAACCCCAAGCGCCGCTCCGACTTAAATACCAAAAGAGTAGCGCCTAGCCGAATAAGTCCGATGGCCGAACGGATAGCGCACTGCTACCGTATCCCGGACGATCTGAGTTCAAATCCTCGTCTTGTTTTTTATTCTAAGCATTGTTTTGTTATTCTAAGCATCTAGTTAGCTATTATAACCCAACTAAAACTGCTCTCCTAATTTTCATGGATACAGCTACGCTTGGGTTTTGATTGGAGGCACTATGCTCGATCAAGTATCGCCTATGTCCAAAGAACCGATTGAAATTAAAAAGTCACTACAATTAACTACATTGAATGTAGTTACACATGGAACAATGTTTCAAGTGGTTTAAGGTTATTCAATGCGAATTCAACCTTATGGAAATGGAATTACGGCTGAAACTCACCTTAATCAAAAACTACAAATATAAAGAGTTTAACTACACTAAACTACATTCCCAACAATAGACGAAACATGTGTTTGTCGTCAATTTCGAAGAAGAAAAGAAGAGGGAAGTCCGCTTCTAAGCAACATGAAGGAGTTTGTTTGGGTTTGTTTGTTAAATGTAGTTAAATGTAGTTAAATGTAGTAGAATTCATTTTATTTGTAGTTCGGGAATAAGATAAGTTTCCGCACTACTCTCATTGTCACAATGAAGAAAATTTAACTCTGTGACCTTGAATCACCCGAAATATCATTTCATCTTAAACTGCATTCACTGTAGTTAATTGTAGTAAAGTTTATATTTCAATCGGCTCGTTGTACGTAGGAGAAACTGATACACGATTTGGTAAGCCTCCGTAGAAATTGTTATTCATTCATTTTTGAAATTTAATTTTTCTAAAGAAAAAACGACTACATCCAATGTAGTCAAGATGGGTGAACAAAAAAAAATCCAAGATCAAATTTTATAGAATGTGTACAAGATCAAGTAACGGGAGCCTCCTATAATGTTTTGTGGGCACAGTAACACCGAATAAAAAGGTTACTACGATTAACTACATTGAATGTAGTTACACATGGAACAATGTTTCAAGTGGTTTAAGGTTAGTTAAACTCTTTATATTTGTAGTTTTTGATTAAGTCGAGTTTCAGCCGTAATTCCATTTCCATGAGGTTGAATTCGCATTGAATAACCTTAAACCACTTGAAACATTGTTCCATGTGTAACTACATTCAATGTAGTTAATCGTAGTAACCTTTTTATTCGGTGTTACTGTGCCCACAAAACATTATAGGAGGCTCCCGTTACTTGATCTTGTACACATTCTATAAAATTTGATCTTGGATTTTTTTTTTGTTCGCCCATCTTGACTACATTGGATGTAGTCATTTTTTCTTTAGAAAAATTAAATTTCAAAAATGAATGAATAACAATTTCTACGGAGGCTTACCAAATCGGGTATCAGTTTCTCCTACGGACAACGAGCCGATTGAAATATAAACTTCACTACAATTAACTACAGTGAATGCAGTTTAAAATGAAATGATATTTCGGGTGATTCAAGGTCACAGAGTTAAAATTTCTTCATTGTGACAATGAGAGTAGTGCGGAAACTTATCTTATTCCCGAACTACAAATAAAATGTATTCTACTACATTTAACTACATTTAACTACATTTAACTACATTTAACAAACAAACAAACAAACAAACAAACCCAAACAAACTCATTCATGTTGCTTAGAAGAGGACTTCCCTCTTCTTTTCTTCTTCGAAATTGACGACAAACACATGTTTCGTCTATTGTTGGGAATGCAGTTTAGTGTAGTTAAACTCTTTATATTTGTAGTTTTTGATTAAGGTGAGTTTCAGCCGTAATTCCATTTCCATAAGGTTGAATTCGCATTGAATAACCTTAAACCACTTGAAACATTATTCCATGTGTAACTACATTCAATGTAGTTAATTGTAGTGACTTTTTAATTTCAATCGGTTCTTTGGACATAGGCGATACTTGATCGAGCATAGTGCCTCCAATCAAAACCCAAACGTAGCTGTATCCATGAAAATTAGGAGAGCAGTTTTAGTTGGGTTATAATAGCTAACTAGATGCTTAGAATAACAAAACAATGCTTAGAAAAAAAACAAGACGAGGATTTGAACTCAGATCGTCCGGGATACGGTAGCAGTGCGCTATCCGTTCGGCCATCGGACTCATTCGGCTAGGCGCTACTCTTTTGGTATTTAAGTCGGAACGGTGCTTGGGGTTCGATTCTCGGTTAGGTTATTCGGTTCGTTCACGGCTTATAGTAATTCACGGTTTTCGTTGTACATTGTGCGTATATGAATCCATGTAGAAATTCTACAACAAAATACTTCCAAGGTTGACAATATGAGAGTAACAGAAAACACGCTTTGAATAGAAAGATTTTATTTGGGTTTCAACTTTCCAGGTTAATGTATAAACTAGTTGTAAAATACTGCTGAGTCCGCATTCAACGTTTAAATGAATGTAACTCACTCATGCTGCTTACAAGAGGACTTCCCTCTTCTTCACTTCTTCGGAATTAACGACAAACACATGTTTCGTCTGTTGTTGGGAATGTAGTTTAGTGTAGTTAAACTCTTCATATTTGTAGTTTTTGATTAAGTCGAGTTTCAGCCGTAATTTCATTTCCATGAGGTTGAATTCGCATTGAATAACCTTAAACCACTTGAAACATTGTTTCATGTGTAACTACATTCAATGTAGTTAATCGTAGTAACCTTTTTATTCGGTGTTACCGTGCCCACAAAAAATTATAGGAGGCTCCCGTTACTTGATCTTGTACACATTCTATAAAATTTGATCTTGGATTTTTTTTTTGTTCGCCCATCTTGACTACATTGGATGTAGTCATTTTTTCTTTAGAAAAATTAAATTCCAAAAATAAATGAATAACAATTTCTACGTAGGCTTACCAAATCGGGTATCAGTTTCTCCTACGTACAACGAGCCGATTGAAATATAAACTTCACTACAATTAACTACATTGAATGCAGTTTAAAATGAAATGATATTTCGGGTGATTCAAGGTCACAGAGTTAAAATTTCTTCATTGTGACAATGAGAGTAGTGCGGAAACTTATCTTATTCCCGAACTACAAATAAAATGAATTCTACTACATTTAACTACATCTTAAATAATAGAGGAAACATATTTTATTTTTATTTTTGAGAGAAGTGGGGTTCCCAGTTCACACACCTCGTCAACATGGTCGGCTTTACTTTCGGAAGCTACACATATTGCACGTGTGTAGGTGTTTGTGCGTGAACAAGTGTGTATATAATTTTTCCTCGATTCCTACGTAAACAGGGTGTTAGGAAGGTCGATGCAAAGCCTCAAGAGGGCGATGGGTCACCTCGTTGGGAACATATCGACGCTGCTTACGAAAAGTAGCACGATTCAAAGTTCTTACGAAAGCTAGCATGATTGTGCTTTTGCTACGGAAACTAGCACGTTTCCATATTCACCGCGAAAACTTGCTTGTTTGATTTTCACTGTAAAAACTAGTGTAAAAGGCGTAAGTTTAAAACCTTAAGGATCTCATGGCACGATTACGATATCTTTGGCGCCTTTATTTGATCCTGGTTTATTGATATTTGGCCGAAAATAAGACTTTTTTCAAGAGTGACAAAAATTTAAATTCGGCGTTTAAGGGGTTGAAATTCGAAGCATTATTATGTTTGTGGTTCCCAATTTTGACCATGCAGCGTCCATATTCGATAGAAAATGCGACTTTTGTGTGTGTGGAATCGTTGGGTGGGTCTGGAGCACCTTCGATGTGTGTGTGGAATCGTTGGGTGGGTCTGGAGCACCTTCGATATGTGTACGATACCGTTCAACGTTGATTAGTCTTAGGTGCTCTTAATTTCATTTTTCCGGCATATGCTTGAGCACGATTACGATATCGCTGGCGCCTTAATTTGATCGTGGATTATTCATATTTGGCGCAAAACAAACACTTTTTTGAGAATAAAAAATCGCGATTTTGGCTTCCTTTAGAAGATACAGGACATTTTACGAATTATTCGTTATTAAGCGATTTAGCTGGTTTGCGTTAATGTAGCTTTCTTCGGAATGCGCTATGTCGAGAAAATAAACAAGAACAAACCCAGACAAAGTACGACGTAACAATGTAAAACACGTGGAAAATTCGATTTACATAGAAAATCGGAAAAATACACTTTTCTCTTCGAAGCGCTGTAAATCCAAAACTAAGGCTCAAAACGAAAAAAGTTATTCTTGTTTTTCGTATTTTTTTTCGGCCATATTTCGTAATCCAATGGTCAAATTTAGGCGCCAAAGATATCGTAATCTCCCCGATCTCATCGCTCGTAAAATCTAACCAAAAAGAGTTTTGGTGAGAATTTAAAGTCCTTCGTGCTCAGGTAAAAATCTGGAAAAATAAAGCCTTATATAGTATTTTTTTTAAATATGACAATTTTTTGCGTAATGACATTTCAATTTTATACTCATTGCTTTCATTAATATTTTGATAATAATTATCAATTAAAATCGATAGTAGTAATTTTTATAAAAAAATAATATCGAAATTGTAAATATAATGAAATATTTATTGTGATTTCAAACTAAAAAAATAACGTTATTGACAATATTATTCAATAAATTTACTGTTATCTTAGAGATGGTTATCGTCGAATATGTTTGAAAAATCTTGCTGATGTTCGATTGGAATCAAACCTCTGTCAAGCATGGCCTGTAAATTTTTTTTTCTGGGTACAAGAGGCAATTTTTTATCTGACGTCTGTTTTAATTGGAACATTCGAACATCAACCATGTTTTTGTTTTTTTTTAAATATTTTCATCTCTCGTTCTTCTTGGTCAAAATCATATTTAACGTGGATTGAATCGACGTAAAGTTGAATGGATATTTCCGGGATACTTGCAATGTTAGTTGAAATCCAGTAAATTTTTTTTGATAGGTCTAAAAAATCGTAATTTCCGATTGCGGTCAAAGGAATTGGAGTAAAAAAATAGAGGCAAGGCGTAAAGAAGCATGGAATTCGCGGTGAATATCGAAATCTGCTTCTTTTCGCGGTGAAAGCCTAAACGTGCTAGTTTTCGCGCTAAATTTCGAAAGGTGCCGGTTTTCGTGGCAAAAACCGAAACTTGCTAATTTTCGTGTCGCAAGCCAGAACATGCTAGTTTTCGCGGTGATGTCAAAGGTGCTTGTATTCGTAATATTTCTGAAACATGCTACTTGTCGTAAGAAGCGTCGATATCTAACCTAGGTTACCTTTAGTCCAAAGTCTAAGGATTTCGAGTTATAATTGTAAGGATGATTTTTGGAAAAATTACCCAAAATTCAGTACTAACTCGTTTACCTCTTATGTTGATGCTATATTTTAAAAAATAGTATTAACATGAGTATTTTTATTTTCTGCCAAGTTTTCAATTATTCAACAGATTCCATTGAGTTAGTTGTGTGGATACAGATTATTGTATTGGTGTTTGTCGATTGAATACACATTAAGGGAAGGTTCTGCCTTGTTGGGCCAAAAAAGTTCGATTTTTCACCAATTTTTTATGCGAAAAGTATTCAATATAGAATGTTGATATTTGGTATGTTGGCCAAGCGGTCTTTATTGAGCATCGAAGTATTTTTTAAAGTTTGACAAATCATGGTGGTGGGTGTGGGAGGAGCCACTTATGTCGGTGCGCGGGCGATGACATTCTTCGCTTGCGGAAGTCCTAAGTCCCGGACATGTGACCTGAAGCAAAAAAATCAAACATATTTTTACTTTGTACAATATTGTGTATAAGTTGACCTAGAATTAAGAAGAACAATTGAAAAATAAAAAAATAGTGAGAAAAAAACTGCCAAAATTTTTGGGAAAAAAAACAAAATTCCTTCCGATCGCTCACTATATTTTTATTTTTCAATTTTTCTTCTTGATTCTAGATCAACTTATACACAATATTGTACAAAGTAAAAATATGTTTGAATGTTTTGCTTCAGATCACCTGTCGGGACTTAGGACTTCCGCAAGCGAAGAATGTTATCCCTCGCGCACCGATATACGTGGCTCCTCCCACTCCCAACGTCATCTTTTGTCAAACACTAAAAAATATTTTGATGTTCAATGAAGACCGCTTAGTCAACATACCAAATATCAACATTCTATATTTAATACTTTTCGCATAAAAAAATTGGTGAAAAATCGAACATTTTTTGCCCCAACAAGGCAGAATCTTCCCTTAAGCCAAGACGCAAATAAGTTTTTAGTTGCTAATTATTGTCTGTTTGAACATTATGAACGATTTAGTGACTAATTTTGGGAAATTTTCCAAAAATCATACTTACGTTGATAACTAGAAATCTTTAGATTTTGGACTAAGGTAACCTAGATTAGATATGTTCCTAACGAGATGACCTATTGCCCCCTTAAGGCTTTGTATCGACCTTAACAGCCTGTATTACAGGGTGATTTTTTTATCTTGAGACTGCCAAATATCTAGAAAAATAAGCCTTACACGACAGAAATGTCCCAAATAAACCTTCGATAGTTTCCGAGGGGCAATTCAATCCCGAAGAAATGAACCGCCTGCCGCCCCTCCTGGGGTTGGGGCGGGGGGGGGGGGGGGACTTTAAAATCTTAAATGGGAACCTCTACTTTTCATAACAGATTCAGATTATACATAAAAAACACGTAACTTTTGTCTGAACTTTTTTTTTAATTCGGGATAGATGGCGCTGGATTGGTAGAGGCGGAACGATGCATTGGCCTGCCAGATCGCCAGACCTTACGTCGCCAGATTTTTTGTTGGGTCTCTTAAAAACTGTAGTTTATAAACAAGTGCCAACAACTCGTGAAAACATGATTGGACGAATCAGAAATGCTTGCGCAAACATTAAAGCGAACAAACTTTTGAGTTGTGTACAATCATTCGAAGTACGGATCAATAAATGCATCGAAGTTGAAGGTCATCGGTTTGAACACTTATTGAATTAAATGGTGAGAGGCAAGGGGACTCACGATAATCAAACACCCCGAATGTGAGAGGCAAGGGGACTCACAATAATAAAGCACCCCAAAGGGATTACATTTCCGTCAGGTCCCCGTCCTTAATCCTGGGTAAAGCTAAGACGGGATACAAAATTATAGTAGATATTTACGATAGTTGAAAAAAACATGTTTCCGACAAAAGTTACTTTTCTTCGACGTAGCCCCGTTATGCAATAAAACATAGGGGATTTCCCTTGAAGAAAACGAAGGTTGCCCAATCTTCACCGAGTGCAGCGCCATCTATCCCGAATTTTAAAAAAAGTTCAGACTAAAGTTACGTATTTTGTTATGTATAATTCGAATCTGTAATGAAAAGGAGGGGTTCCCACTTAAGATTTCAAAGTTGAGCCGGCCCCCCTCGCTCAACCCCCAGGGGGGCCGGCAGGCGGTTAATGCCGGTAGGATTAAATTGCCCCCTGGAAACTATTGAAGGTTTATTTGGAACATTTTTATCGTATAAGGCTTATTTTTCGAGATATTTAGCAGTCTCAAGATAAAAAAATCACCCTGTATATACAGTGTGTCGTGTTATGAATAGATAATCCCGCAACTGTCGATAGGTCAGAGCATGTCCTACTATATGCTGGAATTGCAGTTTAGCAAAAGTCCCAAGGTTTTTGGTATTCCGGGCTTTAAGTTATTTTTTTTTTTTTTTAATCATCTGCTTTCGGTTTTTCAGATGCCATTTTTACACATAATATGAATCGACAATAACTAAACAACTTTTTGAAGTAATTGGCACGATATGCATAGTACTTTTTTTTGACACCGCAGGCTATCAAAGTCAGATGGTCGAGTTGGTTTGTATTAAAATTCTGCATATCTTTTTTCATAAATTTTCCTCAACATTTAAGGTTAAAAAAAAGACTTTTGTAGATAAAACAAATAACCAAGAGTATTATTTTAATCGGGTAAAAAAAGTGACCATTTGTAGAAATGGCATGCGAAAAACCAAAAGCAGATGATTTCTATCTCGAAAACCGTGGGACTTTTACTAAGTTGAAATTCCAGCATATAGTAGGGCATGATCTGATCTATCGACAGTTGCAGGATTATCCATTCATGACAGGACACCCTGTATATGTATGTGTGTGTGTGTGTAGGAATCCAGGAAAAATTGAATGACCGAAGTTTGCAGGGCGTACGTCTGGTTTTTCTCAAACATATTTTTTTCTCGCTCACACTCGCTCTGTCCGCGTGCCAATCGGCGTGTCTCGCGCCAACAACTTGCACGAGGCAGGGGAAAGAAACGGCGTTACGGGAGAAAGAGAGAGAGAGAGAGAGAGAGAGAGAGAGAGCACGTGTGTGCCATTTACGTGGCAAACCGGTTTACGCTCTTTACGCTTGGTGGTCGTCGCGCTGGGAATGTTGATTTCTGCTATACATAACGCTGAGAACCTAACCCACATTATAACATCCTGTACAGTATATGATAACCCGACCATCGACGATCATCTGTTGTATGTTGGCAACTTGCATGTGTGTGTGGGGGGGGGGGGGGGGGGCAGTATATTTTGAGCCGGTCATGTCTACGTAATCTTTCAGAACAAGTGGCTATTTCGAGTACAGTCGTCGAAACCATAAGATAATTCAATTCAAAAATTTTGCCTCTTTGAGAGTCGAAAAAATTGCAAATGCTCCGCCTCATGTTAACCCTAGAACCATGTCGTATTTTTCAGCACCCGTAAACCATGCACATGGGTCGTTCGCGTCCATCGCTTATTTAACTATGTTATTGTGTATGGAAAAATCTGAAAAAAATAATGGGTCTTCTTTCGACTCTTAAGGCAGGATATACATTTAGACAGGAAGAAAATAAGCAATATTGAGGGATTTTTGATACTAAGAAATAATTATTCTACAATTATCATACTTTAGATATACTTTAATAGTATATTTTAGTATATAAAAGAATTTTGTTAAATTAATTCATCATCGAAATGACGGAGCTATGGCAGAGTGTTACAGCCAGATCGCTGCGGGAGTTGCGAATCGGTGTGCAGTCTAGTTTCCCGTAGACTTTGATTCGCAAAAAACTTCAAACATTTTTTCAGTTAGAACATGTATAGTTTTTATGTGACGGTAATTAAAATGAAGAAAATGCAAATTCGAAAAAATGGCGCGCATTTACAAAAAAAATCAACATTTCACGCAACATTTCTGTAAAATGTGGATTAAAAAAGTAGTTTTTTTCCAATTTTTCAAAAACACTTCTCGTCAAGTAAAAGGTACCAATATTATCAATATTTCTACCAAGTTTTAACTCAATCGGTTTAATAGTTTTTGAGTAATCCTGCACGCCAATTTCGATAATGCAGTTTTGAGAAAAACGCGTTTGAAATTCACGCCCGCTCCGAGTCCGAGCGGTGTGGCACAGCGTTGACGGGCTATAACGTTTGAAGTCTTTCGAACTTTGCTTTGAAACTTTGGGAAAATATTCTACATGTATAGTTGTATCGTTTAAAGAAAAAAAAAAAGAAATCGATTTTTTAATAGTTGTGAATGTATATGCCCCCTTAACTGTACGATAAAACTTCTGGCATGCCTGAAATTTTTTTTTATAAACTTTTTTTAATGAATTTTATTTTTAATGAACATTTTTATGATAGTTCGGAAGTATGTTGGCTGTTTAAACAAGAATATTTGAAACTTTCTATCTTCCGTTGTCTTTGGTATAATTATAAATTTCCAACGCGAGTTATCAGTGAAAATGACATACCTTTTGAAAAAAAAAATGAGGAATTTCGACCGTGAAGACCAGATATTTATTTTGCAAATTGAAAAAGGCCGAATTTCGAGATCGGCATGTATACCTACTCTAGATAGGTAAGGTGACGATTGGAAAAATCAATACGTCTACAGAATGATGTTATTTGTGTTTGTTTATGGGTTGGTAACGAAAATTTGTAGTTTTGGAATAATTATATGCATTTTATGCATATACATTATATCCATTATATGCATTATATCCATCATATCCATTATTCCAACCCACGCTACCCAAAACTCAGTTTCTGAAAAATTGTTTTTTTTTTTTTTTCATTAAAAATACAGCCGATCGACAAAAAACATATCTGTAAAGATTTCAATTTTCTTAATGCGAAATGGATATAATGCATATTGCAAATGGACCACTTGCAATGTGCAAGTGTCCATTTTGTTTTAAGAATATATACAGGCTGGCCATCTTATCTCTGCCACCCGAAATAACTCGGTAATTATCGACGTCACAATAAAATGTTCCAGACAATAGTTGTACGGTGTGAAGAGGGCCATCAAATGCGATCAATTTTTTTTTCGGTGGCAGCGCTGACGCACAGTGAAGGTCATCTCCACCTCTTCAAATGGAATGGTACATGTTTTTTAACCATCTTGTGGATCACCTCATGACGCATAAAAAACATTAGGGGGGTCAAAGTCGTTCAAGGTCATTCAAGGTCACCTATTGAAATAAAATACAAATCTAAATACCTCGGATCACTACCATGTATTTGGTAGTGATCCGAAATATTTAGATTTGTATCTAAAAACAGAAAGCATCTGAAATTTCGTCTTTTAGAAATGACCTGACCTTATTACAGGTGTAACGGTTGACATTCCGAACTTTGAATGCTCCGACGGTTTAAAAGTCCTAATTTTCATATTCCGAAATTACAAGTTTCTCAAAGATCACGCAAGTGGATGTCTACATAGTTGACTGTAAATGATATAGAACGTATAACATTGTCTACACAAATGTCAAAAATGAAGTAAAATTACTTCTTAATAAAAAAAAAAATCTTCAAATAATTCGTGGATTTATTAAAAAATTTGAAACTTTAAAAACTTCCATAGCCGCATTATTTTGACGGTGTTTAGATTTTCGGAATTTTGGTATTTCGAGTAAAATTTTTTCGGGGTAGTATTCTTTCGGACTTTTGAGCGTTCTGACTAGTCGAAGTTCGGAATTTCAACCCGGCCCCATGATCAGCATTGTTATTAACATAATTATAATATATTACCTTATGAGTGTAATTATTATACAAATAGTTGCGTATATAGTAATACGATAAGGTGTATCTTATTATAGCATTGACATCAATGTCAGCATATTTACAAAGTCTTAACATCTAATGTAATATAAATTTTTCTGAATCTCCGCGACAGGTATAAAGGCGCTGTATGAGTAGGTTTGTCCTTTGGCTACCGTGAAGGGGAATGGCTAATCGGAAGAGGTATCGTCATAATTATATATATCCAATCGGTGATTCGTGTCTCGCACCGGAATCGCCGAAAATATTTTTACTACAGGAGTATACGTGATTCGAATTTGCCATGTGACCATTAGCGAGAAGGGGGTACGAGAGGGGAACGAGACAGGTCTTTTGTTCTTACTAACCTACAGCACTGCGGGCCTGGACGAGGATGTCAAAATAATTTGCATTCGACATTCGTGACTGTCCTGCTAAAGATGCAAACCTTCAAAATAGACAACAACGGAGATTTTATTGCGGAACGATTCGTGCTACTGAACCCGTTTCTTATTGTTCTTTCGCCTTCTTCCTCTCGCTCTCTCTCTATTTCTCTTTCTATGCAGGTATACAGGGTGGCCTGTTGTGAATGGATGATCCTGCAAATGTCGATAAGTCTGATCATGTCCTACAATATGCTGGAATTTCGGTTTAGTAAAAGTCCCACGGTGTTGGAGATAAAAATCATCTGCTTTTAATTTTTCGCATGCCATTTCTACAAATGATAACTTTTTTTTTACACTGTTTTAAAAAAATACTCTTGGTTATTTGTTTTATCTAGAAAAGTCTTCTTTTTAACCTTGGATGTCAAGGAAACTTTATGAAAAAAGATCTTATGCGGAATTTTCATACAAACGAATTCGAACGTCAGACTTTGATAGCCTGCGGTGTCAAAAAAATGTACTACGCATATCGTGCCAATTACTTTTAAAAAGCTGCTTAGTTATTGTCGATTTTTATCATTTGTAGAAATGGCACGTGAAAAACCAAAAGCAGATGATTTTCTTTAAAAAATAACATTGAGCCCAAAATCTCGAAAATCGTGGGACTTTTACTGAACTAAAATGTCAGCAAATAGTAGGACATGATCTGACCTATCGACAGTTGCAGGATTATCCATTCCTAACAGGACACCCTGTATATGGCATCTTTTTAAGGACGTACGATCATTAAGAAGAATTCAACTTTCGGACTTGGATTTTTGTTATGATGTTGACGAATTCGTTATGCACCCGTCAGCGAAATTTGAGCTATATTAAACGTTTAGTTTTCTTGTAATAAAACTGCAGAGTCGAGCACGTTGAAGTAATGAAGCACGTCGTGAAATGAAGACTAGGGTCGACCGGAAGTGCGGTCATCACGATTTTGCTGCTTACGTATCTAAGTAAGATCGTTCGAAAAGTGAAATTTGAAAAATTATACACAATAGATTGTAAAAAGTCGAAAGTAGATGTAGCCGCAGATTCTTACTACCGACATTTACCGACTGGTTAGCCAAGACACGAACCATAAAACGATTCATTTCGGAGCTAAGTCATCGATCGGAAAGCAGAGGAGTCCTACCACCGACGGTAAGTAAGGGAGCCCTACCATTGGTCGGTAAACGGGGAGCCCTACCATCGGTCGGTAAACGGGGAGCCCTACCATCGGTCGGTAAACGGGGAGCCCTACCATTGGTCGGTAAGCAGGGGAGCCCCTTACATCGGTCGGTAAGTAGAGAGACATTGACAGTCGATCGTGTGGGCCGATTCTGATCCAGAAGCCTGCCTGATCATCCGATTACTTAGCTTGGAAATGAACATTTTTACGGTTCGTGTATTGGCTAACTAGTCGATAAATGTCGGTAGTAGAAATCTGCGGTTAGAATCGACCCCTCACATCTACTGTCAAAAGTTCGAACTTCACAGTGTATTTCAAGCACTACATTATAAAAAGATTTCAGTTTTCGGTTGAAAGTTATTAGAACGACGAAATAGCGCCTACAGACTTGGCAACGTCGGGCGTGAGACGTGATCCGTTTGGCGAGCACAACCTAGCTCTGCACCATAACCTAACCTTTCACATCAATGAGTCCCAGCTGCCAACTTCAAGCATCGCAAACGCGACGTTGTCAGGTGTTTGTTCAAAATGCCATTATAATATTTATGGAGTTTTACAATTGATCGCTTATCAATAACATGTTCAATTACAACTTTACTCATAGTATTAATTCCGCTAAAGTAATTCAGGGTTATTTCAATAAGATTCCGACAGATTTGGTACAACGTTTTTTAGTCCGTTTTTATGATAAAACTGTTTTTGTCAATATGACGGAGTCGTTTAGGATGTAATTTTTCAGTTTTTATTAGCAATTATAAAATAGAGAAAACATTAACCACAAATTTGGCACATTAAAATCGACAATACGAATATTCAACATAATTTAGCATAAATAAGAACAACTGCGAGTAACATAAATTTAGGGTCTTTGTTGACCCTAAAGAACTTGTCGTACCTCTGTAAGAGGGGAGATACCTTTAGGCGAAAAGTTTGTTGATTTGCATGCTTTTTACAAGGAAGATTTCTTCAAAATTTTTGAGACTCAGGATTGTTTTATTACTACTTTTGGTTCTCACATGTTTAAAAAAAATTAATCTTTAAAATTAGCAGAGGTATGGCATAGTCTTCTAAACTGTATTTTCAAACCTGGCGTGATGTATAGCTGAAAACTAACCGACTGACTCTTATGAAATTTAGTATAAATCTTTCTAACCTTATCGTCGAAAACATAACACGATTTTTTTTGAAAATGAAACAAAAGTAATTTTTTATTGCTAAATGTAGCCATTTGTGTCGGAAAATTAAATCTTCTTGTTTTAAAGCGTACCATTTCATCGGTTTTCAACAGTTCTCGCTTTTGCTTGGTTCATATTCTGCCCATGAGTCATAATGAAAGAAAAAATTGCGTTTGTTTTTTTTTTCAGATTAATCCCGCCGATGCTGTGTCACGCCGTCTGACGACATCCGTCGCAACCCGTTCAGAAGACCGTGCCATACCTCCGCCATTTCCAAAAATGAATACAAATAAATAATACCATTTAACTGCTAAAAGTAGTTATATAACATACCCTAAGTCTCAAAAAATGGTGAAGGGATCTTCCCTTTTAAGAAAAATCATGGAAATGAGCAATTTTTTTCCTCGCCTGAACGTATCTCTCCCCTTAATATTGATAAATTCTTATGAGATTCGAACCTACCCGACGATCACCTTTTTTCATCACTTTTTACACTTCATTGATCAAAATACTTCGACGATAATTGTCATATTAATTCACCAACCGCCGGGAAAATAAAAATGGAATCGAAGTTATTTTGTATCTACGACGTAGCTCGATTACGAAGTTGATTCTAGCATATTCCATAATCTTCCTGCGTGAATAGCGATAAGGATCTGGAAGCAACATTCTCGAGATTCTTTAGTCTTATATATTAATGGAGCTGGTCAGTGGACGAACTTGAAACTGTTTACGAGTATGATAATGAAATTTGACATGCGAAACGAAAAACAGCAATTTTATCAACGATCTTTTTTTTTCGGGACCATTATGGAAGGGGGAATGATAACCGGTTTTTGTTATTATTATCGTTACTAGAAAAATCGCCGATGCACGGAACTTTAATCTCACGGCGTCACGTGGCCCGCGGTATCTTTCAATCGACCCCGCGAATGTGTCGGTACTGTACACAAAATCGAGCCGGTTACGATCGGCAAGTTCACGACGAGTTTTTTTTTTCTTCGAATTCCACGATGAGACGCGCCTAGATTGTCTATTCTCTTACGGTCTCGTCAAGCCTGACCCACCCAAATTATTAGGACGTTGAATAAGTTCTCACTGTAGTCCAACAGATGGCGCTACCAAGATTGGGTCTTTAGGTTTTCTGATTATTAGGGTTAACACCGGAGAATCGCTTCTTGTGACGAATAACAATATTTATTGAAATTACACTCTTTTGACTATATAAATTTGAGATTGGAGACTGTACAACTTGTTAAGAGTGTCTTAGCTGGTCGCCATGACAGGACGAATAAGTTCTCCCCATATCATACATAATATCACTCCTACACTCGACTCTGCAAGGAACATTTTGTGCGAGTTCTTGTCGGTAATGTAGATTGCTCGCTAGCGCTGTCGCTGCTGCATTCTCATTGGCTGGAGATCCGGCGCTTGAGGTCGTGACGTCACACGTGCGTGTGGTTTAAGGGGTTAGGCCACAGTAACGGGTATAAAATCATGTGCGAATTTAACAATTTTTTTTTCGTATGACAAAGTGATTCACTCATAAAAGTAATTACATATCTATTTAGTATGAATACCAAGCTGCTAGAAAATATTATTTTTTTCTTTCGATGTACAAAATGGCTGACTACTAATATTTTTTTATCTTTTTTTTAGGCGATCCGCGGCGTGATAATTAGCATCCACAATTTTTTACCTAGAACAAAAAACAAAAATTCTCGTCAATCTACATTAGAATACCTAGAGAAGTACCTACGGAATTTAAAAAATATATTGTTTTATTCAAAAGTTGTAGGTATTTGAACTTAAGAAATGAATTGTCAGTGAAAAATATCGTTATAACTGCTCATAAACTGGTCATAAAATGAAAAGTTTTCGATTAATCAGAAATTCCGTACGTACTACTCTGCAAAATGCAATTAGGAGCATAACTTTTAAGTTTGAAGTAAATCGCGTGAAAATTGTTGAAGTTATTGCTCACGCCAATTGGAAAAAAGCTGTTTCGAAAAGTTTTGTGTAGTCGGCCATTTGGTACATCGAGAAAGAAAAAAAATTCTAACAGCTTGATATTCATACTAAATAGATGTGTAATTAATTTTATGAGTGAATCACTATTTCATACGAAAAAAAATGTTTAATTCGCACATGATGTTATACCCGTTACTGTGGCCTAACCCCTTAAGATGCTAACGCACCTAAAAAGTAGTACTATAAGCGTGCTTGAAATTCAGTGTATGACATTTCGCCGAAGTGTAAACAACTTTCCTCTTCATAGTGTTAAACATGTCAAATTTCGTGCCAAAAAAGGTATTGGCTTTTTAAAAAGATTTATGCTGTACATTGCTAAATAAATATCTTCAAAAATGGTTGAAGAATTTTCATCGGCAAAATCTGCCAAAGATTAAGGGAATTTCAATATATTAATTTTCGTAGCATTCCAACGATGCAAACATCAACCTAATTAGATTTCGTTAGTATATTAGTTTATCCTACGATTAATTGAAGGAATTTCCGAAATAACAAATTAAAAAAGAATAACGCTTGTTCAAAACGCACTTTTCGTTCATCAAATCGTATAAAGTGTATGCACGATCGAGCAACGCATGGAAATTGTTATTTGCTGCATTATTACTGCATAGTTATTGCAGACGAAGTTTCATTGTCGTGTTATCTCGTGCCGCGGCGATGTCAATTAACCACCAAGAGCGTGCGTTTTGACGCCATTGGACTTCTTTCTTTGGGATTTTCTGAAAGGAAAAGTGTATGCCAATGATCCACAGACCATTCCGGAACTCAAGGAAGCAATTCACGAAATTAATTTCATTTTCACTTTCAGAAACAAAATTCGCGCAATTATGCCAAAATGTTATGGAAAATTTCGTCAAAAGAGTGAACGTTTGCAAATAGAGACGAGGCGGCCATTTATCGGATATTGTGTTCCACACATAACCTCTATGATTGTACCTTATCTTCTAGATATATAAAAGTAGATGTTGGTATATATATCCGTTTGAGAATTATAGACTCCGACACCGTTTGACCCATGGAGACTAGAGTAAAGGAGCCCGAACGCAATGCTGGCGAAATGGTTGTGAAAGTGATGAACGATCCGCGGATTGTACCCGTCTGGCGGCGCTACCACTGCGGGCTCCGTCCGCGCGGTGATTTTGAATCGTCGATCCGCAATTTGCCGTTTGTTTGTTTCTTATTAGCGCAGCTTGTAATACTGAAGAGTAATATTGATATGCTTTTGTTCAAATTATGAAATGATAATATTTCAGTAATTTTTTTATTTGGAGGTGATCTATACTGTAAATGTTTTATTTTTATACGGTGATATGTACGATTAAACAGCCATAATGTCAATATTGCATACTGGATTTCCAAAAAAATATTTTTTTTGGCGCTACAAAAAGAAATAAAAGAATATATAATTTACATCAAACCTCAAACCAACGAACAAACCAAACCGAATCTAAACCCCAGGCGGGGCAACATCTTAAATATTAGAAAACTACATATTCTAGTAATGGAAGGGACATGCGCGGTAAGCGCAATATTTACCCATGGCGAAGCTGAAATAAAAAAATTAATCCAATTGAATATTATAGGTAATACATTATAACTAAATGGGAGCGAGGAGTATTTATATTGAAGGATTTGCATATTTAACCTAAAAAACGTTTTTTTATACAAGCACCATGCATTATATTTTTGCTGTATCAAAGGAATCTCTAACAGCATTAAAATTAATGGCAATTTTAATTAAATTCGGCGACGATAGCATGCAATAAAAGAAATACAAACGATTTGACAAAATGAACCAACATGTAGTTGCACATGCCGATGTCAATATTTGTCAGTATTTTCGCTAATTCGCGAATTAATTGCATAAACATAATATTGAGGTTCAGTTCTTACCTTTATTGGATGGTCTTTTTCTGTTTGGATTTTATAAATATTTTTAATACCGAAATATCACTCAACGATGCGTTACAGCGTAAACTGTATGTAACTGACACATATATAATACTCACATATATAGTAACTGACAGTAATACGTCACTGTATGTATGTCACAAACACACGCATATATATATGTATATATATAATATTAGGAGTACAACTTTGCAGTGACCGTTTTACTTAGAGAGCCACTGCGGCCGAAGTAGTGGCCCTAGCTCAATAAAAAAAGTGGCATTTTAAACTAGAGGCTCTGCCAATGTAAACAATTTAAAAAAGCTAACGGATACGTGTATGCATTATAAAGTTATAGGCACTCAAACATGGCAACCTACGAGCCGAATTCTCAGCATTTGCGGGAGGTTATGATTTACTCCTTCAACATCAAGAAATCTGCGGCTGAGGCCCACCGTATGCTTGTAGATGCTTACGGGGAGGATTCTATTAGTGAGAAAACGTGTCGGCGGTGGTTTCAACGCTTCAAAAGTGGAGATTTTGAGGTCAGAACCAGCATGGTGGCGGAAGGCAGAAAGTTTTTGAAGACGCCGAATTGGAGACCTTGCTGGATCAGGATTCGTGCCAAACTCAAGAGGAACTCGCCGAGACGTTAGGAGTAACCCAGCAAGCAGTTTCAAAACGTCTCCGGGATATGGGTATGATCCAAAAGCAAGGGAACTGGGTCCCGCATCGTGAAAAAGTACTTGGAAACGCTGAAATGGGAGGTTTTATCCCACTCGCCGTACTCTCCAGACATTGCCCCTTCCGACTATCACTTGTTTCGGTCAATGGCACACGATTTGGCTGACCAGCACTTCGGTACTTACGAAGAAGTCAAAAATTGGGTCGATTCCTGGATTGCCTGCAAGGACCAAGACTTTTATCGACGCGGGATTCTAATGCTACCTGAACGATGGGCCGAGGTCGTAGCTAGCGACGGGCAGTACTTTCATTAAAAAATATGTAGCCACTTTTTTATAATAAAGCCTTAAACTTTTGGAAAAAACGGTCACTGCAATGTTGTACTCCTAATATAATACTCACATATATAGTAACTGACAGTAATACGTCACTGATGTATGTCACAAAACTGCTAAGCCGGTCCTCACGCACCTATACTATCCGCCTATCCTATCCACCACCTATCCTATTTCGTACCAGGCGCTGGTATCGCTTGCGGATACTTTTCGAACTACAAGATCATTCATCACTTTCACGACCAACTTTTCGACGATTCCGCCATATGCGTTCGGGCTCCTTTATTATAGTCTCCATGCATAGGTATTTGAGCTAAGAGAATACATTCGCGCTATCCATTCTGCTGTAACTCGCCACTAGATGGCGCTGCAGCGCATAAAATTCTCCACCGTTCAACCGATCGACATGAAAATTGGTATACATAGGTGATTGAGCATGGCGAATATTTTTGCGCTATCTACATTACTGTAACTCGCCACTAGATGGCGCTGCGGCGCAGCAACGTCTACACGGTTCAACGGATCGCCATGAAAGTTGGTATATACAGGTATTTGAGTATGGAAAATATTTTCTATTATAGATTCATTAGTTAGTCATTGATAACTCCAGATAATCAATAATTGAATAATTGAATAATTAATAGTTAGCCATTGATTTCGCGCTATCCATTTTGCTTTAACTCGTCACTATACTCGTATAGCGCTGCAAAACTTTTGAAATCACATTACCATCCACGCTGCGCATGTGTATAAAGCGTTATGAAATTGGAAAAGCAGCGGCACCACCGACAACATTGAATTCGTTGGCATTACAACAAAAATCATATCGACGATAAAACTATCTAATTTGTGGTTTTTTACTGTCCTCTTTCCATTTTTGGAAAGTCAACCCTCGAGAGGGGTAAGATCGTGTGTGCAATTTTGTGTGGGACGTCCGTCGTTTGTTTAAGTAAGAACCATTAAAATTGCTGCTCAACCTATTGGCTATAATTTCAAAATGAGGTACTTCAGCGCTTAGAAAAAATCATCGTTTAGGGGGTTGGACAGTATTTCAACAAAAGTGTCAAGATCCACGCGGACGAAGTCGCGGGCGAAAGCTAGTATTAAAATAAAAATATTCGTACTGCTCAAATAAGTAATACGTTTTGTTAATAAATTTTTATGTCAGGTCATTTTGAGATCCCCAATATATATATTATATATATATATATAATATATATATAATATATATATATAATATATATATAATGTGTGTGTGTGTGTGTGTGTGTGTGTGTGTGTGTGTGTGTGTGTGTGTGTGTGTGTGTGTGTGTGTGTGTGTGTGTGTGCGTGTGTGTGTGTGTGTGTGTGTGTGTATATAGTTGTCGGGGTTAGAAATATATATGAGTCGTATGCTCTTATCGATCACTTACCTGGCGAGAAGGACGTCGAAGCACTAACGTTATCGCACATCAACACAGTTCTAAAAAAAAAACACAATGCACAGCCGCGATAAATGACTCGTGACGTATTTACGCGCACTCCGTCGTGTCTTCATTACGTTGGGTAAATGCGCCCACGTTTGTCCAAAATTCGTCACTTCGCGCAATGTTTGAGCTTTCCGGTTTTCCTGTATGCCCGTGTATCATAGCTGATTAAAATTTGCGAACGCATATTCGCGCTCGAAGACGAAGTAAAAGTATGCGAACACCAATAAGTTGCGAGACCGCCAATTTTGTAGCAAAGTTCGTTACACTTTTGCTGAAAAAATAATAATGCTTGAAAATCTGTACTCACCGTCGATGAGCATTGTTCGTAGTATTCTCCAGCCCCGGAAGCCTCGTGTCACGTGATTCGTGCATTGATTCTGTCGGATAATATACGTGCGATATTTATTTTCCCAAGTGAGGAATTTGCACAATGAAGAAAAATCGTTTGTGCAAATTGGAAACTTGCACAGGCGCTTCCGTCATACTTTACTTCGCTCGCAGTCTTCCTCGTGAGCAAAGGCGTTTTGTTTTTCAAAGGTGACTTTCTCAGAGAGGGCAACCTTCGCGACCGAAGTAACAAGGAAGCAATATACCAATTTGCGAAAAAATGCTTTTTTAATTTAGCAAAAAATTTCAGAATTTAATTGTAAATTATATTTTTTTATTGAAAAAAAATCGCACGTTATCGCGAAATTTGAAAAAGGTTCAATGTATACATTTTCTAAAAATTGAAAATGGAAAATTCTGCAGTGTCGTAAAATATGGCAGGCAAAAACGTGCCCTGATATTAAATTGTAACGTGGCTGCAGCATGAATATCAAATTTCTGATAACGTAAAATCCTTAAGGGGTTAGGCTACTGTGAAAATGACCCACGCTCGTTCGTCGCTTGAGGCCACCCAAATTGAATAGGAAGGTTTTTTGATGAAGTTTTTATTAATTATAAAAATTGCCACACAGTCTTCGGTTTTTTTCACGTACAAATAAACTTTACAACCTAAATGCATCTTATTTTTGTATATTTGTTAAGCATTAGGTTGTGTTATTACAACGTCTTTAAGTTCAATGATATTTTTCAAATGGTGTTGAAGTTTGCACCATTGGCATGCAACGAAAATTCTTTTCAATTTCTTATTTCATCATTATCCAAAACAATATTTTGGAAATTTGTTGCAGATCGCTAAATAAGAATCCTAAAAAAATGTTTGCGTGATTTTCGTATGTCGAATCTGTCAAAGAAAATTTGGGCAATTAAGAGACAATCATTTTCGTTGCGATCCAACGATGCAAACTTAAACGTCATTTTTTCAATGGGATATGGTAAAATATATCAGAGTTTTGTCGAATTTTTTTTTTCCAAAATATTAGTTTTGCGGGGAAAAGGAAAATATTGCCTATGAACAAATTGACGAGGAAGGTTCAACATATGGTGCAGGAATCGTAGATTGCAAGTACACTTATTATCACAACGATAGAACTGCTAGTTAAACTTTAAACGCGTTTTCTCGAACCTATGTTTATTTCAAACGGTGTACACGATTTCTCGATATCTAATGAACGGATTTACTTGAAATTTGATACACTTATTCAGTGTAATAGTAATTTAGTCTTGACGGATCTTCTTCTTCTTAATATTTTTTTCACTATTTATTAACAATAATAATGTAATTTCTCCTCGAAAAATCAGAAAAAAACTTTAATTTTTTAATTTTTCACGATTGAAAGACGATAAAGAAAAAAAGCTCGGTCAAGTCTTAGCCAATATCATATATTTTAAGAAAATGCTCGGTTTTATTGTTTCTGTTCAACCGAGTGGCAAAATCAAGTACACCGTTGAACCCCTCACGTTCGAAGGTTATTCACGAGATTGTTTATAACTTCTTTAATTATGCATATTTTCAACTGAAATTTTATACACAATTCCGTTAATGTACATACAAATAAATGCCCGCACGATGTTTTAATCATTTCACTCATTCCTTAAAAAAAAAGTTTTAATAACCCTGATTTTCTGGGCCCCACCGATGGCGTTGAAGTTTGCATCGTTGGAACGCAACGAAAATTCTGTTTTACGTTTTATTTCCATTTTTTAAATCATTACAGGCCATTTTTGTATGGATTTGTCATGTAGATCGCTAAATAAATATCTTTAAAAATGGTTGAAAGACTTCTAAAGGCGAAATCTGCCAAAAAAAATTGGCCAGATATCTCAAATATTAAAAACCTTACAGACGATAAAAAAAAACGAAAATTCTTCGCCGATTTTCAACACAATTATTTCGAACGTTATTTCTACATTGTGGAAGTTGTAGCGCGAAAGAAAAACGTACGTACACTTATGCACATATTTCCGGACATTTTCTAGAAATGTGAATTTTTTGACTTTGCAGAACATTCTGAACCCATCGCAATAAAACGTATTGAAAAGAAAAGTATTTGCAAATACAAGACTTCCTTTGTGAGGTGGCAAAATCGAGTAACGAGTAAATAAAGTAAAGAAGCATTTTGTGCTAAGGACAAATGTTGATTTTCCAAATATTTTTAATAGTTGCATGTGTTTTTTGCAGATTGGGCGGACGGAATTAAGAAAATTTAGGCAAAAAAAAGACCTTGCCGAAACCCGGGATTGAACCGGGGACATTTAGATCTTCAGTCTAACGCTCTCCCAACTGAGCTATTTCGGCGCATACAAGATTCGCGTCGCGTTTCGCACAAGACCCAGACAAAAGCAATAAAAATGAAAATTCGCGATATTAAATGCTTGTTTTCGTATTTATTTTAAAAAATTAACGACTACTAGAAAATAATTACGATCTATTATGAAAGCAATAATAAATAATCGTGAAGGTGTTTATTTTCGTATTAATTTATGTCTTGAAACGGAATGAAGTAAAAATTGATAAAACGAAAATGGAAAATCGTATACGTATGTTGATCGGTAACAATAACAAACCGTCCGCACAATTTTGTTTTACATTTTATTTTCCACATTTTTATTATTATAGATATTTGTTAAATAGATTTATAGTGTAGCCCGTTAAAAAAATATCGTGTGTACCTCCGAAAAGCCCACACCTCGGAATAATTCAGAACTTCGTGTACGTATGTATTTTGACTCGCTGATTACGAATATGATAATGAAAATACACCTAAATTTTATTTGCAAGGTCTAAACTTAAAAAACGGTTTTTTTTTGTAGTTTTTCTATTTTATTTTAACAAATATTGATCTTAGAGAAAAATGTCTTCTACAAAAGTTGTAGCCTATTAAAAGACTGATATTTTATATTCTATACAGGTTTCCTCTGAAACCATTAATTTCCAGGAAAAATAGGATAATACTCCAATAAGTATATTTTGCTAAACTCTATTAGTTTCGATGTTATCTACTTACGTAGGAGGTTACAGTTCAGTCTTTGAAGTGCATATTTTTTGTTTTTGCTTTTTTTGTATTCTATTGTATTTTTGCTTTTTTGTATTTTAGTCTGTTTTTTGTTTTTTTTTTATACTTTATTCTACTTTTTGCTTTTTTGTATTTTTTATTTTGGTCTTTTTTGTATGTTATGTTGTTTTCTGTTATTTTTTGTGATTTTAGTGTTATATAGAAAATATTGAATGTTAAGCAATATAGAAACGAAAAGCTCATGTGGCTTTGCCGGGATAGCAAATTTTAAGATCGGCGATAAATTGTAAAAGGCTTCCATCCGAGGTGCCCGCCGCCCACCCCAGTGTTCCACGCACCCCGCGATTCCATACACCCATCCGAGGTGCCCTGCGGCCACCCCAGTGAACTACACACCCCACGATTCAACGTACCCAAGTTTTTGTTGTTGTTTGTTTTCATTGCTGTCTGTGTTTAGGTTATTTGGGTTTATTTGGGCCCATATGCAGTAAATTGCGTAAGTAGAAAATATCGAAACTAATGGAGTTTAGCAAAATATACATATTGGAGTATTATTCCATTTTTCTTGGAAAATAATGATTTTAGACAAAATTTGTATGGAACATAAATTATCAGTCTTTTGATGGGCTACAACTTTCGCGGAAGACATTTTCCTCTACGATCAACATTTGTTAAAATAAAATAGAAAAACTACAACAAAAAAACCGTTTTTTAACATTATTTTTATCTTGAAAATCTAGTTTGCGGGTATTTTCCTATCAAATTCGTGATCAGCGAGTCAAAATACATAAGTTCACGAAGTTCTAAGTTATTCGGAGGTGTGGGCTTTTCGGAAGTTTATCCAAGATATCTTAGAAAATGGTTGAAGGATTTTTGTAGGCAAACTATGCCAAAAGAAATTAAAATAGGTCAGAAATATTAATTTTATTCGCATTCAAAAGATGCAAACATCAACTTCATGGAATAAAACAGAATTCAAGACAGTTTACAATGCAAAACTATGACTTTTTAATTTTTCAAAAGCATCATATTGGCTCCGTGCAAAGGATAGGGTGGGGGTAATGAAATCGAATGCAGCGCCCGCAGTGGACGACAATAGGGTATTTTACTCTACGCAAGAAAAATACTAAGAATGTATAAATAAGGGAGTTTTCCAGCCCCCTGTAACCCGCCATGGCTTTCGTAATGTCCGTCGCTTTTATTTTCAATCGCTGCCACGTGTGGACCTAGTAGTCGTCTCCTTGATAACTATATATATGCCGTATGATCTGTGAATCGCCAAAACCCACCCAACAGTTGAGAAAATATTTATTATAATCGTTATTATGATATGATTATTTTAATTGTTCAAAATGATGTAACTCGAAATTTATTTCTGTTTTTTGGCAGTTACAGACCGGAAAGTAAATTTATGCGTGGATGTCGGCGGTTTCTAAACTAGCCCGAAACTTTCAAGAAATAAATCCATACATATAAATATAAGGAAAAATATATTCATTCCCGATGAGGGCGGCTAGGTAGCCGGACGGAACGGACGTGATCTCGCGGTGCTCTGTGAATTAGCGATAAAAATCAAGGAAGAAGAATTCGTGAGGAAGAGAAAAGTGGATAAAAATGGGGCAGGCTAAAGGAAAGGACAGGTCAAAGTGAAGGTGAGATAAGACAAGGATAGAACGGTCAAAAACCGAACGAATCCGTGCTGCGAAAAGTGGAGGTTAGGAGAATGGCCGGAAAAGGCGGCTGTGGTGAAACAGCGGCGATGGACGAGGGACGAGAAGAGGAGGAAGAAGTGGACGACCCCGAAGTCGTGAAGGAGACGGTAGATGGCGCTGGCGGGCTCGGACCGGGACCGAAACAGCCGAATCGCGGAAGAGGTCGACCGAAGAAAACTTCGTCGAAGGAAGCATCCGAGAACGCTGGTAAGATAGATCTTTACCTAACCAAAGGAGCAGCGAATATAGGGGGCGAATCGCGCGCGTTTGCGACGAGGAGTAAACTCCAGCACACGCCGCTCAACACGACGACGAACAACAAAGGAAAAGAGGGAAAGTCTAACCAGGAGGACGAGGTTACGGGAGCGCCGGCAAGAGAAGAGAGCAGGCCAAAGGACAAGGAGGAAGGCGAGAACCGCAGAAGTGGGAGCACACAAGAAGGAGGTGGAAGCGGAAAAGGCAGAATACGCACTGAAAGAGAAACAGCAGGTAAAGGAGGCAGAAAAGAGGTTGAAAAGATTTACAATAGAGGTTAAGGACGGAATAAAAGAACAGATCAACAGGCAAATAAAACCGCTGCCCCGTCGGTGCAAGGAAATCAACAGAATCATTAGGGGAGACTGAACAGTGGAAGACGCTCCGCTACAGAGAGGCGGTGCAATGGCAGGACGAGAAGAAGGAGCTAATGGAGGAAATCAAAAGGCTAAGAGGGGGAGAGACCATCGGTGGAAGAGGGGAAGAGGGGGTAGCAACGACCGAAGGAAGGACCCTGTCAACAAACACCCATGTGAAAGAAGGGGAAGAAGAAAGGGGACTGCCGGAAGTGTCAGGAGGATCGTTTGAAACTATTGACAGCTACAATCGAACAGATAGCATAGTCCAGGAATCTTAGCACCAAAAATGGGTTCGCTCCACAAAAAATCCTGATAATTGATTTTTCGAGTGGATTAGGTCAGAGGGTGTCCCCTAAGAATAAAACCAAGTTTGTGTCGTCCGAAACCGCGAGCGTTAGCCGCCATCTTTAAAAACGCCTTTTTTGCAAATATCTCGGAAACGGTGAGTTTTACGTTAAAAATCCTTTTTTGTAGAGGATAAAATTCCCCCTATTTTTTATTTGAAACTTTTTTCTCTGTTGTTAATATTTGCCGAGATATAGTCGATTAAAATACGAAATTTTTGTTCTTGGAAAATATCTCGATAATTTTTGGAAATACGAAAAAATGTGATAATCAAAGTTGTAGAGCAAGACATTTTCTACAATTTTTGTATAAAACTTTTTTTTTTGTAAAATCAATAGTTGCTGAATTCTAGCGCAATGAAAGTTGCCGTCAGGTAAAGAAAAACAGCGAAACCAGAAATATTCGCAAAGAAAAAGAAGAGACAGAACAGAAAGGAGAAGTAGCTCGAAGGATCGCGAGGAAAGAACACGAGGGGTAACAGGACCAGGACCACTTTCGAGAGGGAAGTGGAAAAGGGAACTGGAGGAGAGAAGGAGAAGAAAGAAGAACGTCGTGTTCAGAGGGATCAACACAGACCGCGGTGATCAAATAACCCGGGAAATCACGCAAATACTGAGGGCGAGAGTGAGGATGGACCCAAAAATCGTCAAAATCCAAAGGCTGGGAATTGGACCGGTGGCCACACTGGAGTCAGTGAGAGTGAAGGGAGAAATCATGAGGAGGAAAGGAAAAATGGGAGGATCAAGAAGAATCCTAGAGGACGACCTGACGCAGAGAGAGAGAAGAAGGTTCAAGAATGGATCACCAGGGAGGCCAGCATGAGGAGGAGAGAAGGGAAGATTGTACGAGGGGGATACATGAAAATGAGTTGTTCGTGAAAAAAATAATAATGGAAGTGAACGTAGGAAAAACTAAAATTATGGTGTTTAGAAACGGGGGAAGGAGGAAGGAACAGTGGGAATATAAGGGGGAAAAGATTGAGGTAGAGACAGAATTCAAATATCTAGGATACTGGTTCACAACGAGAAATTCGGCAGCGAAACACGTGCAAAAAATAGTGGCGAAAGGAACGAAGGCGGCGAACTCTGTCTAGGGAGCGATGAAAAGAGCAAGGGTGGATAATTTGAAACAAAGGCTGCACCTTAGTACAGTCGTGCTGTATATTGGAATCGGAAAAAATTAGAAGAAGGCTAGTTTTTTGACAGGTGATTTTGTAGGTGCCACGGGTGCTAAAACCAAGTTTGCCTAAAAATCGGGGGGTAGGGTTTTTTTAGGGGATGGGGTGGATTCATGCCAAACTACAACCCCCACGAGGTCGGGGCCGGGAGACAAAATGTTTAGAAAAATCCGGGTTTTATTTTTGTCCATAGCGCCGAAGTCGTGAAAGTTCATTTTGAGGGTGAAAAAATGGGGTGAAATTTTGAAAAATCGCCGACCTCGTAGGGATTGTTGTTTGACATTAATCCACCCCCATCTCCTTTCATCCGCTAAAAAAGAACCCTACACCCCGATTTTTAGGCAAACTTGGATTTAGCACCCGCGGCACCTACAACATCACCTGTCAAAAAAATAGCCTTCTTCTAATTTTCTCCGATTCCGTGTTTTTTTCAGCGACAGGACGACTGTACTACCTGGTGGAATCATTAGTTAAAGCGGGAGCTCTGTACGGAATAGAAATTTGAGGATGGCAGAGGAGGGAGGAGGTTGAAAGACTGCAAGCAAGGTTGGTAAAAATGACGTTGGGGCTGAATCGCAACACACCCGACTATCTATGAAAAATGGAGGCCGGCGTAAGAAGTATAGAGGTGGAGGCGAAAAGGAGAGCGGGGAATGATATACTCAAGATAGCGGATATAAAGGAAGGCCGTTGGCCCAAAATATGTCTAAAAGAAGAAATAAGAAATTTCATAAACGGCAACCCGTCGAGATGAGGCAAAGATCTTAAGGTATTCCTTTCGTGGAGGGCCGTATTTTGTGGGTGCATACGCAGGGCCTTCTGAATCGTCGGTAAATTACAATTGCGCTTAATAAAAAAACAAGTTACGATGGATTATTATACACAACGATATACTAGAATAAAAACTTTCGCGCAAATTTAGTAGATTGAGACATTTTTACATTTATTCACATTTTTCATTTTTACATTTATTCACATTTTTCCAAGTTTTAATATTAATATTTTCTTTAAACGTTCGGTGACCCTCTGTTTTTATTGGCGTTAGGGAATCTTTAGACTTTTTTACACCTGCGAGCAGTTTATATCAGGCATCTAGAGTCATTTAGTATATAAATTATTAAATAGAAATGTGGCCAGCGTCACATGTCCCTAAAGCGCCGTAAAAATGAGACGATTTTTAGGGCCGTAATTTTTCGTTAAAGGTTCGGTAACTTGGCTTGAAATTTTACCGGTATACTTGCATGTATTTTTACTTTATTATAGACGAAAATCAGTTAAGTGTAAAATATTTGGGTTCGTGAAAGGAATACCTTAAAGGGTCTATGAGTGAGGTAGACGAAGGCAGGATCCTGGGAATGATAAAGAGCGGAGAACGAATAAGGAACATTAAAAAGGTAATGGAGGAAACAATCGAAAAAAGCGATACCAGGATATACAAAAGGATTGGACAAAAATCGATAAGTCGATTTTTTGAAAACTATATAAACACTTGAAAGCGGAAAGTGGAAGAGAAAAATATTGGAAAGAGAAAGACGTAAGGGGGGGGGGGGTACCTGAAGGAAGAGTGGGCCCGGATTAGATGCGGAAATCTGTGAACAATAGGAAATAAGAGATTTAGGAGAAGAGAGTGCAGAATCTGTGCCGGGGAGGAGGAAAGCATGGAGCATATATTGGCATGTATGGCAAGGGGTAAAATAAAAAAAAGAATGGGTAAAGGCGGTGGACGAATGGAGAGGGGGAAGAATTGAGGAAGTCTTGAGATGGTGGCTAATAAGGACACTGAAAGGCAAAATACTAACTATTGTGAGCGAATACGCGAAGGCCTTTAGAGCGCTTAAAAGGGAGATGGGAAAAGAAAACTTCGCGAGGAGGGAAAGCTAGTTGAAAGAGGACGGAAGACGATGGAACGGGATATATGGCAATGTAATATATGCGAGATTACAAGAAAGATAATAGAGATAAGTATTAGAATTAAGGATGGACATGTAAAAAGTTCAAAATATTCAAATTCAAAATATCAACACATTTAATATACATTTAAATAGGAATAGTACCCAGTGTCATGGGGCTTCAGTTTGCGCAATAAGTAATCGAATAATGTTTGTTGTAATTTATAAAAACACAAAATAAATTTTATAATTCATTAAAAAAAAATACTTCTTCTATCTGTTCAACGATATATGCGAAACGGTAGCCGCCATAATGGATTCCGACGTGACGTCATTGCCATAGTAAACAAAGAAAGCGGTAGACATATGACTCTCTAACCTGTGAAAGAAAGCGTCAACAACTTATATTCTCGCTTGTCATGGTTAATTGCAAATTTTTAAATAGTTATCTGTACTTCAAAAAAGAACAAATGATTTTTTTTCGGACTATGACTTTGGAACTTTTCTCGCAAGTTTTAACCAAGTTTTCCTCATATGTATATTAATTCGTATTTTAATCCACAACTTTCTCAATTTTTTACACTAGTATTCTTGCATTTAGGAACGACACACCAATAATAGGCATTGTAACTCACTTTTAACCAAAAAAATGTACGTATTCACAATTGGCGCAGCGTCGATGTTTACTATGCAAGTGACGTCACGAACCGAAGCAGCATGGCGGCTGGGATTTTCGCGCGGTAATTTGAAATGTAGAATTTAAATGTATTTTTATGGCACTTATCGATTTCATAACATAGAAATAAAATTTCTAGTAGTTTATTACTACCAAAGGATCAAATTGAGACACCCTTAAAAAAAGGGTGTTTGCAATAAACTTGCAATTGCAACCCTATTGCAATAAACTTGCCTATTTATGTGTCAAATCTGCATGAGCCTATTACGAGATTATTGCAATACAAGTTAAAATATTGTTTCATTATAAATGGGCCACGACAGTTAATGTGCAATAAATTGTAAACATACAGGAAGGAATAGTAAATGCAAATTTTATCGATTTCCAGCGGCAAATTGGCAGTTAGAACAATGCAACAAGATAGCTGCAGTTTTAGGTTTAAAGAAGTTTTTTAAGGCGTCAAAGAAATAGAGGTTTGCCTTATGACACGAGCTTGAATCATTCATAATTCACAATTCATCTAATTAATTCATTTTTCACAATAACTCTGATGAATAATTCACAAAACATGACCTAAGTTTAAACACAAGTTTAAACTTGGGTCGTGTTTTGTCCTTAACTCTTCTACGTCCCTGTTCAGAAAATACCAACATTTTTCCCTTAGATCGAGTTTGAGTTTGGAAATTAATATTGTGCGTTATACTCTCGAAACCGGTCTTCAATATGATGCTCATTTCGGTCTAAAAATAAAATGTTATTTATTATATCATAAAGTGGCGCAGCAACAATATGTTTTTGTTAATTTTTTTGAAGCAATTATAAGGCTTCATTTTTCTCGTCTTGTAACAAAATTATAAGTAAACAAAGATATGAATTTTAAGAAAATTTTCTTCACTTTTTATCACTTTACTGAAAGGAAATGATTCTCGTCGTCTTTGGCCACACAATTTGATTTAATACAAACAAATTAAATATGCGATTGAAGTTTGCATCATTGGAGTGCAATGAAAATAATTTTTTTACTTTCTCAAACTTCTTTAACGCGATTTTAGCAACGAAAATTCCTCAAACCTTTTTTAAGCTGCTTATAAATGGGTGTGCAATTGAAATTTGCAAAAAAGATTTCGTATCATATACGAAATAAGCAAATAAAAATATGAATACGAATTACCGTAGTGTTCCGACGATGAAAACTTCAATGCCAAATTGGCAAAAGTACAATATCCGAGGTGCCAAGATTTAATGGTGAATTTAGGGTTATCGAGTAAAAATAAACTAAAAATGGGGAGTGGTAAAAAAAAGAGATATTCTGTCAAATTCACTGTAATTTCTGCTACGTAATTATTTTTCGGATTATCGTATCATGATCAATCAGCTGAAAATGTATACGGCATAAACTATTTCAAAGTCACCACGTTCAGGAGCTCGTCGAAATTTACGATACAGCTAATGGAGATCGAATTATCCTTGGGAAAGTAATACCACAAACTAAAGTGAATAATACATCGTACGATGTAAAAGTAGAGGTATGTATTAATTATGTGATCAATTAGTAGTTGAATAATAATGGAAAAAAAAAAAATATTTTTTTCAGCAACTTGTCAACCATACATGTAAAACAGAAATGGAAAATGGAGATGTATCTCCTTATCAAAGAAATATCAATAATGAAGCAATAATTATATTGACCATTGAACTTAGTTTTAGTAAAGCGCATTTTTTATTTCAGTATATAACAGCATTAACAAATGACAGATTTTAGTTCATTATTAACCCCTTGACTGTGAGTGACACGCATAGGGGCAAAAAAAAGTCGTGCCATTTTTGTGTCATGTCACGTATAGGGGCATTTACAAAACAACCTATTTCTACTGCATCGATTCCATTGTAATTTGATACATAATGGTCTTTGGGGTCACTAAATTTGAACTTGACATCAGATTTCCAAAATTCAAAATGGTGGATCCAATATGGCCGACGCAAATTCGAAAAATGGTTTGATTTCGACGAAAGTGAGTACCTCATGGTTTTCGGAGTCGCTGAATTCGAATTTGAAATCAGATTTCCACAATTCAAAATGGCGGATCCAATATGGCGGACGCAAATTCGAAAAATGGTTTCATTTCGACGAACGTGAGTACCTCATGGTTTTCGGCGTCGCTGAATTCGAATTTGAAATCAGATTGTCAAAATTCAAAATGGCGGATCCAATTGGTGGACGCAAATGCGAAAAGTAGTTGGATTTTAACAAAAAATTGTATCTCTAGATGTTTATGGTCGCGAATTTCGAATTTCGATCCTGACTCCAAGTATGTGACCTCGGATACAATATAATGAATAAAAATTTGGCAAATCACGTATGACAAACTATTCATAATAACAAATGTAAAAGAATACTTTTTTGGCGTTATATCCTACTCTTAACCGAACCCAGAGTCATGAATCGAGGACGTGGCGGTTGTTGATTCCATTTTGTTTTTTTGTGCTTTTTAAAAAAAATGTTGTGCTTTTTGTATTTTTAATTTTTTTGTTTTTTGTATTTTGATTTTTTTTTGCTTTTTGTAATTTAATTTTTTTGTGCATTTGTATGTTGATTTTTTTGTGTTTTTTGTATTTTCAAAATTTTTCATTGTAATTTATTTAAAATTACTTTTTGCATTCTTTGAATTTCCTGAACTGAAAACCTCTCGTGTCAGAGTGGACCTGCCATTTGAAATTATTAGAATCGGATTTCAGCTTCGAATTCAGTGACCTCGGAAATTGTAAGATACTTAGTTTCGTCGGAAACAAACCATGTTTCGTAGTTGCGTCCGCCATTTTGAATTTCCAAAAACCGATTTCAGATTCGGATTCAGCGACCCCAAAAACCATAAGGTACTCATTTTCGTCGAAATGGAACCATTTTTCGTATTTGCGTCCGCCATATTGAATCCGCCATTTTGAATTTTCAAAAACCGATTTCAGACTCGGATTCAGCGATCTCAAAAACCATAAAATACTCAATTTCGTCGAAATGAAACCATTTTTCAAATTTGCGTCGGCCATATTGGATCCGCCATTTTTAATTTTGGAAATCTGATATCAAATTCGAAGTCAGCGACCCCAAAAACCTTTATACTGAGACTTTAAACAAATCTATGAAAACATTTTTCCAACACAAAATTGGCACGAAAATCTCATTTTCACCTCACTGCGAAAGGGTTAAGTATGGAATGTTAAATGAATAATGTATTATTTTCCCAATTTCGTCTCGGAAACGGATAAAAAGTCAATAGCTGATTTCGAGATTGGGAATTTTTGCACCCCACAACACACCAATACCTTTTACTACCTATTTATTATTTATTTCACACAGCGCTTTTCAAGGAAATTGATACGGAAAGCGCACAGCTGACCGCCGTCGAACCCCCACGAATTGCCTGAATCTGCCACGAAGCGGCGCCACAAGAGATATTCAAGAGCCCTTTAGTGAGTTACAACCCCCTCGGTGTGTTGTTCCTAAATCTAAGAATGCTAGTGTAAAAACACCGGGAAAGTTGTAGATCAAAATCTCAATTGATATAAATATGAGGAAGACTTGGTTAAAACTTGCGAGAAGAGATCCAAAGTCATAGTTCGAAAAAAAACTCATTTATTCTTTTTGGAAGTACAGATAACTATTTAAAAATTTGCAATTAACTATGACAAACGAGAATATATAGTTGTTGACGCTTTCTTCCCAGGTTAGAGAGTAATATGTCTACCGCTTTCTTTGTTTACTATGTCAATGACGTCACGTCGGAATCCATTATGGCGGCTACCGTTTCGCATGTTCGTCGAACAGATAGAAGTATTTTTTTTATGAATTATAAAATTTATTTTGTGTTTTTATAAATTAAAACCGACATTATTCGATTGCTTGTTGCGAAAAGTACCTTATTTATACATTCTTAGTATTTTTCTTACATAGAGAAAAATACGCTATTCCAGAGCCTTTGACAGAGCAGACAAAAATACGAACGTTACGCGGCGCTAGGGTTGCGCACGGATATTGGAAAATCTCGGTGCACACGAAGTATTTTTCGATTCATTATTGCTCAAGTGTTTCCGCGTCACTCTAAGGTGAAAGAAAGTAAAAAAGCGCGAAAATAACGAATCGATTCGGCTCGTAACACTCGTTCCACGGGACCCGCATGTTTCATTACGACACATAACCTTTTTACGGATGTAAAATATATATCGAAATATAGGTATAGTCGTGATCTCACCGGTTGCAACTATGCCGCTCTCGATTCTCGAAAGTTTGTCCCTGATAGTGTTAGTCCGAACCTCGTAACTTTTCCAATCGCTGATCTCTCGTCGCAGTACGGAGATCTCGTCCTGCGTCGATCCCACGATCTTTCCCGACTCTCGCTTGTCGAATTTCCCACCCACGGAGAAGTCTCTCCAGTCGTAACGTTTTCCAATTTTCGGCGTCACGCCGTTTTTCGCACGTGCGTAGATCAATTTTTTTTCGCACAGAGACGATTGAACACCGCGACAATTCGTTCGACCGACTGCACTCGTCGAGACTGTCTCGATCTTTGGTCTATCGACTTTTCGCTGCGTGGAAATTTTCCGGCGACCGGCCATTGCCGGTTTTCTTTTCACGATTTTTTTTCCTCCCTTCTAAACCAACTCGACTACTGTGACGTTACTATACACCGGCTACACGGAGCGTAACCAACAAAATTTCATTTCAACACTTTCACGCGCTTTCGTTCCATTCGCTCGATTTTTTACGTTACGATTGCCGCGCGTTGCTGTTTTGCAAAGTTGCAGCCGGTACGGCCGCAATCGTTTCAAACGGCAACGGGGGGATTGCAATTGCGCGAAAAGGCGGTTTAAATTTCACCGACCGGCACGCGTCGTCGCGACGTAAACACAGAGGCCAGGCGCCAAAAGCGAGGCAGTGCTGGCACCCGACGTAACTTCGACGAACTACCAAGAGCCAGCGCATGCGCATGTGCCGACAGGCATTGAGATCATTTTGTTTATTCGCTCGGTAGCATAACAATTTACCGAATAGTGTCGCTTGGGTATTTCGCGTCTCACGAACAGCATCGAGATTACGATTTTTCCGATTACTCGCGTTATTTAGTCTTATACTAAACACGGACTAAGCGTTCCGGAGTAAGGGACTAAATTTTAAAAATTTCGTCGCTTCACGAGTACAACGGCGATTACACGTCGAACATATGCTTTTTTGCAACCAATAAAACGTTGAACAGTTTGAGGGAAAAGATTATCGCTATAGGATGCGGAAAAAGTTTAAGCCTTTTTTAATTATTAGCGTACGGCAATTTGTGACGAAAAATACTGACTCACCGAGCCAGTGGAACACGTGTGCAAGACGAAAAATTTAGAGTTACTTTTTTGGTGCTCGTAGCACGGTCGCTCATCGCACCTGTCAACTTTTCCAACTCGTTCCAACTGCGATCCACTTCCGACGAGTTGGAACATCTGCTCGCACTCTCCCCCTTGTCGTTTCCCAATACGCGATGCTGCAGTGTCTCGATAATTTTTTTTTAGGAGGGTGCTCAGCTAACGCGAAATAGTAAGAATTTGCTGAAATTTATTGAAGATATTTGCGAACAGGTGTTACGACTGCGTGTAAAATTTCAAGTACTTCGCGTGATTGTCGAGCAATTGATTATTGAAGTTAGGCTCTTGTACACGGGCGACATAGCAAAAGCATCATGAGAACTCCAATAGGACTCGCAACATAATAAAAATAGTAAGAATTAAATGGAAATAAGCGGAAAAAATTCTTAACTTTTTTATGAATGATTTCAACAAAGATTACATCGTTTTGTCTGTCTCGTTATCGAGATATTCGTGAAATAAGACAGGAAATTTCAGCTGATTCGCGTAAAACGATAAAGCGCCCTACGGCACCTGGCAACGCTGCTGTCAAGTCGGCCATTTTGAAAAGGTGCCAAAATTCGAAACGCACACACTATTGCTTGCTCGCTATAAATTTCTTACCACGGTTTCATAAAGAGTATTTAAATGTTTTGAATCATTCTTTGCAGAAGCTGCAGTGCATGTGTTTCGACATAACCTTTAAGGGGAGAGTAGGGGTTTGCACTTTTGAAAAATCGATGTTTTTGTCTTTTCTTATAGTTAAACATTTCAAGAATATAATCCCATAATTTCAAGTCAATCAGAACAAAACTCTCGAAGTTATTGACTATTTAGTGCCGCTCCTCTAACACTGTAGCTCCGATTTCTCTAAACTTCAAACCCGTTTTTCTCGAAATCACTTTTTCAAAGACCATGTTCACTGCCATTTGAAAACTACATGACCGATTTATTTCAAACTTGGTACACACTTTCTATATATAAAATACCTCCCCCCAAGGGTAGTTTGAGATTTTTTTTACATTGAGCGGGTTTTCCACCCCCAAAATGGCGGAATTTTTCGTGAAAAATAGCACTTTTCTTTTTACATGACCAACAAAAATTTAGAAATGAAAAAAAAAAAAATATCAAAGATCGTTGGGGGGAGGATTTGATGATACTTTGACTAAATTTTAATGGTACTTGATTTCAGGTCATTTCTAACTGAGATACAGTGAACACCGCAAATCGTGTTGTTCCAAAGGCATTCTTGGAAAAGCTTTGTCACCGGCTTGGTTGTGGATTTTTTCGCGTACAAATTTCACAAAATGTTCTTGAAATGACACTTAACAATGTACAAAAGGTTTCAATAAATTTACTCCATCGATATAGATGAAAAAAAAATCGCAAAAAAAGTGTTTTTTTTTTCACGCTGAAACCCCTACCCTCCCCTTAAATCAATTACGCGTTGTCCCTCGACTGCCCATTCATTTTCCGGCTCAACTACTTTTTTCCGCCACTTTCCAGGTTGTACTTGCTCCAACCATCGATTGTACTGTTTTTCGGTTTGCATTTTTCCCTTCCATCTTTTCATTTTCGCCGAACAAAAAAAAAACGGAATTCACGAAGGATGTTTGGCAGCTACGCACTCACGATGTGGCGTTCGGATCTGAGCTCAGTGATACCAATTGATACCAGTGATACCAAGTGAAAAGTTTCCGGACAAAAATTTAAAAGAGTGCCGGACCGGTTTTCTATGCCATTTCGCCGATAGTTGACCTAGGCCAATTTAATAAACGGCATTTTAGAGAGGGATTTACCGTTTTTTTTACCATTAGCACCCAGTTTTGAAAACAACATTTTCGTCGTCTTTTTGTTCCTTTTTGATTGGTCTCCGTTTGCAGTAAAACAAATTTTTACGCATTTCTTTGACCAAAATCATAAAGGGAGGCTTCAATTTCGTTTTTTTTAAATTTTCTACGATTTTTTCCCCTCCAATGTTCCCCACAATATTTCGTTTTTTGAGAAAAAATAGATAATTTAAAAATTGCTCCGGAGTACGAAAACGATGAGATTCACAACAAAACCTCAAGACAGCAAAAAAGTTGCATTGCTTCTTGTGAGTTCACGAGAATTTTTTCAGATTTAAAAAAAAATCTATTTCCGATCAAAGTTCGATTGATCTGAATACCATCAGAGTTGGGCGTAATTCTATTTATAAATACGAATACGAATTTATTCACATCCTGATTTTCATGTTAATATAAATACAAATTTATTCATACTTCACTTATTTGTATTTACATGCATGCATACAACTACAATTGTATTCACAAGTATTCTGAACATACAAATAAATTCACAGAAAAATTGTGAATATTCACAAAAAATGTGAATACTTACAAAAAATCCTGTAAATTAAAAAAATTCACATAAAAATCTGTGAATGCAAACGTATTTACGAAAAATTGTACATACAACAAAATTCACAAAATAAGTTGTTAATTTTTTCGTATTGAAGACAAATTAAAATCAAATTCACAATGATTAGATTAAAATTTACACCAAAAGTGAGTTCTTACGTAATTTGAGAGAAACCATTGCGTCGAGGCAAACAAATTTTGGCAACAAAAACTTGTGAGTTTCAGATGTTAAATTATAAATATGAAAAAATTCACAAAATGAGTTGTGAATTTCCTTAAGTTGAAGAAAATGAAAATCGAATTCACGACAATTGTATTAAAATTTACACCACAAGTGAGTTGTTACGTATTTTGAGAGAAAACATTGTGTTGAGGCAAAGAAATTTTTGCACAAAAAGTAGTGAGTTTCAAATATTACTTTGAAAATGCGAAATATTACATTGTAATCAATCATCAATCAAATATTACAATGTAAATACGAAAGAATAGAGGTGACGCGGTTTCTCATTTAGTTCTAAGCCTTTGACAGGGACAGTGTGTTCTTCAGCTGAGGCATACAAAACTTGGACAGCACTTCGAGTCTAGTGTAAGAACGTAAGAACTCACTTTTAGTGTAAATTCTAATCTAATCATTGTGAATTTGGTTTTAATTTGTCTTAAATACGAAAAAATTCACAACATATTTTGTGAATTTTTTTGTATTTACAATTTTTTGTGAATACATTAGCATTCACAGATTTTGATGTGAATTTTTTTTAATTCATAGGATTTTTTGTAAATATTCACATTTTTTGTGAATATTCACAATTTTTTCTGTGAATTTATTTGTATGTTCAGAATATTTGTGAATACAATTGTATTTGTATGCATGCATGTGAATACAAATAAATTCGTATTTACAATAAGTAAAAAAGAATAAATTTGTATTTATATTCACATGAAAATCACGATGTGAATAAATTTGTATTTATGAGTAGAACTACGCCCAACTCTGAATAACAATAATGTAATTAAATTCGGCGAGAGGTTTTTTCGACGAGATCAAAGTTTAATATGTAAGTGAAAATTTTTGCTGTAATGGTAATAATAAATACTCTCGTGACATGCATATAAATAGGCATAATTTTAAATGACTCAAAAGTTCATTCTGAGTTGTGTCAAACATTCGCTGACGCAGTTTTTTTTTCGTAATAATCATCGATAATGTTAAACTTTTTCAAGTGGGTAGTAACACAAACGTTTTTCTTATTCACGTAATAAAAATATAAAAATGCATAATTTTGCCCGATAATTATATATTTTATGAAAAAATAGCATGTACAGAATAAATCTATACCTCGTATGAATTATTTTGAGGTTCGTTGAAAAAAAAAATGTATAAGCCGTCATTTGACTCCAGTGGAACGCTCCAACCTCCTTAAGGGCATGTACAAGGTCAACATAACCTCACAAATTTTCCAACCCAATTTTCTCATAGATGGTTAAGTTTTTTTAGGAAAAACAAAGCATTAGGCTCTGGAGAATTCCCTGACGCAGATCTTGATGATTTCCTTTTGTCCTAAATATTATTCATCTCTGAGAAATCTCTGTTCGGAAATTTCAGTTATCTCTCTCGCACTCATATGTCACGTGGTAGATCTTCCACTTCGCTTCAAACACACGTCATGCGTATATATAACAACTTTTGCCGGTTTGAAATAACTGCTGAAGATCGTAACGCGAAAATGAACTAATATTCTATACTTTCCTCCATCCCGACGTCTCTAAATAAGAAAAGCGCTTGTTTTTTTCTTGTCAAAATGAGTATGAATGGATCTTTTTACTTTAGACGCTAAAAAAGGTTATTTTCATGAATTGATAGGTTTATATTATAGATATTGCTATAAACGTTGTTACACTCAATAAACACACTTTCGAAATACGTAAAAAAAATTTGTATGTATTTATGTAATCCAAAAAAACTTTAAACGCGTTTTTCTCGAAACATCGTTTTTCGACGGCTTGTTAATACAAGCTTCGAAACTCTCGAACCAATCCTCATAAAATGTTAACCACATTTTCTTTACAACTACAACTATAGTGGATATCATGGATTTAAAAAAAATTGATATTTACTATTTTTTGGCAAAAACACGTTTCTTGTTGTTTTTTCGAAAAATGTCCGTCATTTTGTTATTTTTGCATATATAAAAAAACGTATGATATGCGCTATAGCCATTGACATACTGAATCTAAAACCATTTGATTTTTTCGTGTCGGATGATCCATCTCCGAAATTTCATCAACAGCACAGACCTACAATTTTTTTTAGGACTTTTTTCAACTACTATTTTCGTCTATGAATAGTTTTTTTTATTTTCCAATCTTACGAACCAATCTTAGCGAACTTACCATCTGTCATTTATACTTTTGACAATAAGTCATTGGGATGTGTTTACAAGGTATAGGGCGTAATAGGTTAGCGTCCAGTGACGCATCTTCATAGTGTGGTTGTGATTTAGTGTTATATAGTTTTTATTATTGTTATTATTTGGTTTGTTTGGTTTATGTCATAACTTTTTAGTTATGCTGGAAGCGACGTGGGAGGTCCAAAGGCTCATGGCGCTTCAAGCGCGTTGTTTCTGTACGCCGTTCCAGTAGTTGCGTGGCGAGGTTGTTGGCGTGGATGCGAATTCTTTTCAGGTAGTTGGTGCTGTGCCCTTGGATTTCTTGACGGACTATATTGATTTGGAGGTCGTTGTGTATGGTCTCATTAGAGACATACCATGGGGCGTTTAGCAGCGTACGAAGTGCCTTAGATTGGGCGCGTTGAATGGTATTGAGGTTGCTTTCGCTTGCTGTTTCCCATAATTGAATCCCGTATGTCCATGTCGGCTTTATTATTGATTTGTAAAGTAGTATTTTGTTGTTAAGTGATAACTGCGATTTCCTTCCGAGTAGCCAGTGCATACTATGGAGTTTGGTGTTCATTTCTTTTCTCTTCATTGCAATGTGTTTTTTCCATGTCAGTCTTCGCTCGAGGTGCATTCCCAAATAATTTACGCTGTCTTGTTGTGGGAGTGGTTGACCATTCAGGTTGACCGGAGAACAGTTTCCTCTTCGCAATGCAAATGTAACATGGGTGGATTTGTTTTCGCTTGCCTTGATTCTCCATCGGTTGAGCCAGTCCTGTATGTCTGGCAGTTCTTCTTGTAGGGCGTTTGAGGTTGCGATCGGATCCTTGTTTGAGGTTGCGATCGGATCCTTGTTTGAGGTCAGTAATACTGTGTCGTCGGCAAATGTTGCCGCTGTGATCCCTCGTCGTACCGGTCGTACCTCGTCGTACCGGTAAGTCGGCTGTATGTAGGGTGTACAATACCGGCCCTAGGACACTACCTTGAGGTACACCTGATCGTATCTCATGGATGTTGGAGACATCCTGCCCGTACCTTACTTGGAACCGACGATCTTTGAGATGGAATGAGAAAAGAGCAAAATATTGAGGCAGTGATTGTTTTATTTTGAATAGAAGACCCAGGTGCCAGGCTTTATCGAAAGCTTGATGTATGTCTAGAAATGCTGCAGAGCAGTATTCTTTTTTTTTCTAGGGACTCCGATATTACTCTCGCTACCCTCTGTACTTGTTCGATGGTTGAGTGCTGGCTCCTGAACCCGAATTGATGCTCTGGGATTGCGTTGATATCATCTATAAGTGGTTTTATTCTTCATAGGAGCAGCTTTTCGAACAGTTTCGACATGACTGGCAGTAGGCTAATTGGCCTGTATGAAGAGACCTCGTTGGGTGGCTTTCTTGGTTTTGCTATCATTATGATCTGCGCATATTTCCATTGGCTCGGGTAATGTGATGTTCGTATTATGCAGTTGAAAAGTGCGGAGATAAATACAAAGGCTTTTCCCGGTAGTTCTTTCAGTAGCTGTCCTGTTATTTGGTCGTACCCCGGTGCTTTTTTCGGGTTAAGGTCTCTGGTGATCGTGTGTTTGACCTCTGATGGTGTGAAGTGTCGTATCGGTAGGTTCATTGGTAGAGGGCTTTCCAAAAACTGTTTGACGTGTTGTTCATTGTCAATACCTCCTGATGGTGGTGGAGGGGTAAAGACGTCTGCAAGGTGTACTGCGAATGTTTCTGCTTTCTCTCTGTCGCTCCGAGCTCAGTTTCCATCGCTTGTCCGGATGGGCGGAATTGATTTCTGCGGTTGTTTTAGTGATTTGGTTGCCTTCCACAACCAGTAGCCCGTGTCTTTGGTGTTCGTCAGTTCGTTAAGGTATTGTTGTATAGAGTTATTCCTGTATTCGAATAGTAGTTGCTTTAAGTCGCGGGTGATTCTATTTAGATTCGTTTTATCGTTTCGATTGTGACTTAACTGCCAGACTCGGCGTATTCTTCTTTTTTTTGCTATATTTTCTTTGATTTGTCTTGGATAGTGTATTTTTTCGTGTTTCTTGTCGTATTTGTCGTTTTTTGCGGGGTTGCCAGCCGGGCTTTTTCTATTATAAGCTGTGTAATGTATTCTGTTGCAACGTCTATGTCTTCCTCGGTCTTCATGGGTCTTCTTAGGTTGATATAGTTTTTTATGTTTTCTTTGTATGTTTGCCAGTTGGTTTTTTTGCTATAAGGAAGGCATCGTACAGCATGTTTTATCAAGTAGGTGCTGACCGTGGGTTTTACCGGCGAGTGGTCCGAAGATAGGTCAGTGTTTGATTCGATGCCTAGGTATGCTCTCGCGATCTCACCTGTGATAAAGAAGTCATGTAAATCGGAGATTTTTTGTTGGTCCGTTGGCCAGTATGCAGGCTGCCCTGTAGAGAGGTGATCATAGTTTTTGGCCACCAAGACTTTTTCGATTTCTCTGCCCCTCGAAGTGTTGAGTCTTGAACCCCATCTTGGGTGTTTGGCGTTGTAATCACCACCTGCTAGGAATCTTGGGCCTAGTGTTTGGAAAAATTCTTCGAATTGTTATTTTCTTATGGGCCGTTCCAATCCGTAACTGTGACATTTGTCGCCTGGATTTCTTCTGTTACATATTTTGAATGTTCGTGGTGTTTTATGGCGCTGCGTACTAGAACAGCGGTCCCGCCATGCGCTGTTCCATCTGGGTGATTAGTTTCATAGGTGTTATGTCCAAACATTTTGAAGTAATTTTTGTTGGTAAAATGAGTTTCGGAAATAAGAGCGATATCAACTTTATTGATGTTGAGGAAGGCTTGCAATTCCTGGTGATGGTTTGCCAGGCCGTTTGCATTCCATAGTGCTATTAAATAAGAATTATTCATTTTTGCTGAGAAAACTTTGTGATTACCGTATTTAGTAGAGTTAGCATGCTGTTCGTGAGTTGCGTCTGCCGATCCAATATTATTTTGAATTCGTTGAAAGTTTTTTCGATGGTGGCGAAGAGTACATTGTTGTCTGTTATTTGTTCATTGTCTGTGCATTGCTGAGCGCTTGCTACACGCGCATATGTTCGATTGTTGTGGTGGCAGTTCGTTTGAGGTGTTCTTGGTTTGCAATCTTGGCTCTGGTCGAGTTTGACCTTGTACTGGTTTGTTCGTCCTTTTTTTTAACGATTTCTTGATAAATAAGACACCCTTTGTAGTTTGCTGTGTGTTCACCGTTACATAGTACACATGTGGCGGGCGTATCTGCAGTTTTCTGACATTCGGATGTTTCGTGGTTGTCGCCACATTTTACGCACCTCGGTTTTCTGTTGCAGTATGTTTTTGTGTAAACGTGTCGCTGGCAACGTGTGCACTGCACCGGGTTGTTACGTTTCCTGGATGGTTGTATTTGGATTCTAGCGTTCAGAAGGACGTCAAGTTTGAATACTTCTTTATTGTTCGTAATCGGTTCCAGGTCCACGAAGAATAGTGGTAGGGGAATTTTGGTGCCTCTGCGATATATATTGGCTACATTGCGTACTTTGTGTCCTATTTCGTCCAACGCACTTTTTATGTCTTCCAATGGGACAGAGGGACGAAGTGATCCAATCACTACTCTGTATGCGCGCTCCTCTTTTAGTTGGTAAGTGTGGTACTCGGCCTGCTTTTTTTTGAGTACCTGTATTATCTTCCTATATAGGCCTCTGAAGTAACTCTTGTGGCGCACCCTTGCGGCGAGTTTTGGCAAAACTTGGATTGGTTTTCGTCTGCTAGTGCAGTATGCCGGTCGCCATTTAAATCAGGTGTCCAATCGATGATGCTTGCTCAAGCCTAGCTCTTTCGTGTTTGTGCCGGTTTGACTTAACCGCCATGCGCCAATCCAAGTTTTGCCACCGGCAGCCGTTACGGGGCGCCACCACGAAAGTTACTTCGGAGGCCTATAGGCTAAGGGGTTCTTCGGCATTATTTTTATCTGTCCCTCGTTATTTGTTGTTTTGTATGTGTATTCGTCCTTGTTTATTGTGCTTTGCAATTCATCAGACAATTTTTCAATTATTCGTACACCTGGTACAAAAATTGAAGGTGGTTTTGAAATTGTGGTGTCATCTGTATTGTTGACGTTCCTGCCAACGCTAGTATTTTTTCTGTATACATGATTGATCGTGCTTTCACTCTCGATATCCCGTAGCGGAGAAAAGCGATTTGAATTTTCCGTTGTAGTTTGTAGCGAATGGACGCTCTCGTTATTCCCACGTTTGCGTCGTTTGTTGTTGTTTGGGCAATTGATTACTTGCCACGTGTTGCCTGATTGTTCATCGGAGCGGTTAAGCGAGACGAGTAGTGGGGGGGTATTTCGGTGTCTCGTTTCATGTAGATGCTGGATTTGATGGCGGGTCAATCGATGACCACGACATGTTTGACTCGGCGGTTTGGCCGCTTGGAAGTAGTATGATTTTTGTAGTTTTATCATTGTGATTCATCGCCTCCGCCTTTGGCGAGCGACTTTGCGGTCGCGATGCACCTGTATTGAAGCGCTTGTACCTTGCCTTCGTGGAAATTGAATTACACTTGCGCGTATGATAGTATGAGAATTGCTACGATTTTCGTAAATATTGTGGAGTTTCGGAAGATACTAATAACTGATTACAAGAAACACGTCCGATCGCCTCAAGTGCTTGACGAAGACTCGTCTATAAATAGTGACTTGAATAAATAATTTGTTTTTAATGCATATCGAAAGTGTATTTATTAAGGCCTTAGGCCACAGTAACGGGTATAAAATCATGTGCGAATTTAACAATTTTTTTTCGCATGAAAAAGTGATTCACTCATAAAATTAATTACACATCTATTTAGTAGAAATGTCGAGCTGTTGGAATTTTTTTTTTTCGATGTACAAAATGGCCGACCACTAATATTTTCTTTTGTTATCTTTTTTTAGGCGCTCCGCGGCGTGACATTAAGCATCCACAATTTTTTACCGAGAACAAAAAACAAAAATTCTCGTCAATCTATATTAGAATACCTACAGTAGTACGCACGGAATTGAAAAATAATTGTTTTATTCAAAAGTTGTAGGTATTTGAACTTAAGAAATGAATTTTCAGTGAAAAATTTCGTTATAACTGCTCATAAGCTGCTCATAAAATGAAAACTTTTCGACTAATCAGAAATTCCGTACGTACTTCTCTGCGAAATGCAATTAGGAACATAACTTTTAAATATGAAGTAAATCGGGTGGAAATTGTTGAAGTCAGTTGTCACGTCAATTGGAAAAAAGCTGTTTCGAGAAGTTTCGGGTAGTCGGCCATTTTGTACATCGAAAAAAATATATATTTTTTTCTAACAGCTTGATATTCATACTAAATAGATGTGTAATTAATTTTATGAATGAATCAATTTATCATACGAAAAAAAATTGTTAAATTCGTACATGATTTTATACACGTTACTGTGGCCTTAAGGATAGATATACACGAGGTCGACCTCGAGGTCGAGGTCGAGGATTTAGAAGCTATGAACATTCCGTCGACCGTAGCAGACCTACACTATGGGCCTGGTATCGATGATTCCATGTAAGTTGACAAATTTCATGATTTATTCATTCCCAAATTTTCAAACGCGTTTTTCTCAAAACCACGTTTTTCAAATCGGTACCCAAAATTTCTTGAAAACCCATGAACCAATTGCCTTGAGGTTTTTTGTGGTTATTTTATACACCATTACCTAGTACTTGTCACAGTATTTTTTTCCGTTACTTAGTTTTTGTTTTATAAGCAAAATAATAACTAATTTTTGGCCCAAAAATCACTATTTATGTTCAAACGTCCGCCATTTTGTCATAAACCGATATTTTCAAAATCGGCTATGAGAAATACTAGATTATAGTATCTAATATAATAATCTTTTTGGTTTTTTTCAGATGATTTTCGAAGAAACGCCAGTGGGTACCGTATACGCAGATTTTTTTACGACGCTCCAAGGATCATACAATATCCTTGTATATTTTTGATATTTTTAAGTAATGAAATTAAACATATTTTTGAATTTATATACTTTTAGATAATTAGACCCCCAATCCGAAATTTCAAATAGTTTTCCTTGAAAAATTCAGGAAAATGACCTTTTTCCGACTCCTAGGTGTATATCTCTCCTTAAGTGTAACAACTTTTATATTAATATCTATAATATAAACCTATGAAAAGAACTCATAAAAATAACCTTTTTTAGCGTCTAAAGTACCCTCTTAATCCTTCAGGGTCATAACTACCCAGATTAACGAACTCGGTGCGTCTCGGGCATCCTGCGTAGAGATCGTTTCACTTTGCGCGGTGAGTAGTTCAAAGTCGTCCACGAGTCGCCGGTGTCGTTCTAACCTCAAAAATTATTCACCCACGAATTTGGTACGACAACTATCGTTGTATTTGAATAACCCATATTTCATTATTCACAAATTTTGTCAAAATGGCAATGCCGATTCCTGGGGACATTGAGCACGAGCAAGTCAAATCCGTAAGTAATTTATTCCTTTTCGCAAATTCGATAACATTTTCGCTGTTGTGAAAATCTTTGTTTTTCACCCTGGAACCTGTAATGACATTTTCACATCCCAATTATACATTACTAGCCTAAGATTCGTTATACTCGTATCGACATCCGGTTGTAAATATATTTTCAATAGCGACACATTTTTTCGTTCGCACGTCAACAAGCAGCCGATGAATCTATTTTTTCACTCACCAGTTCAAGGATTTTCTTCAATCCTACAATAAACTCTCGGAGATTTGTTTCGTCGACTGCATATCGGACTTTACGACGCGAGACATCAGAGAGAAGGAGAACAAATGCGCCGTCAACTGTATGGAGAAGTACATGAAGATGACGCAGAGGTTATCTCAACGTCTTCAAGAATATCAAATGATACAGAACGAGAATGCCCTCGCGGCGGCTAAAAAGTTGGGACATTGATGTTAACTTTAGGACACTCGGTACGCGACGTACAACTACGTTAGTTAGCGAAAAAATGCTTACCAAAAGAAAGAAAAAACGGCGAGAAAAGTACGAATATAAATGATAAAACTTGTATTTCCCATATATAATTTATTTTATACAATGTACCAGGTTACCAGTCTATTCGCTACTCCTAACTCAAATTCCAAGCGTCGCATGTCTCCGATGCATGTTCAACGTTATAATCGATTCCTTGGGCCGAATGCGAACGCAATTGCGTTTTTCTACACGGTTACGACCTCCGAGCACTCGAATCACGGCTTGACGCAAGTTGCCTGAATAAACTTCAGTTCGCCTCGGTGTTCTGCCGTTAGCAGGGCCAAGTCTGATAATCTCGCATAGCGAAATTGTGGCGGACGCTCCAAATTTGACTTCGATATCATCCAAAACGCATTTCTGTATTCGCAACAAGTTTCCTTACGTAGAGTGCAAAATTTCTCCTTTTAATTCCTACAATGTTCAATGAAAATTCGATTACAGACGCGTCGGTTTGTAAATGACATACAAATTTAAAAAACAGATTCTCCTCGTTCGAATTTACAATTTATACAGGCCCGATATCGGTACAGTCTTGTTGAGCTGCCGAAAAGAATGTTGAAACGAAGAGAAGCAATGTGCAGCACGTTGGAAACATCCACGATAAAATGCAACAAATTGATCATGATCCTTTCAAGAATTTCAACATTCGTTTACATCTATAATTTTTCAGCTGGGACGTGGATTTTATTCCGCACCTATATATTAAGGTGGCACAAATATGAGGTCTATTTTTTTTCCTTTTTCTCACCATACAATTATCTTTTTTCTTAAGACAAAAAAATTCGCTCAAGCTTCCCGAAAATTCAAGTTTTCATTAAAAAATCGATTTTTTTCGTTACTTCTCACCCATGAATTTGACACTTTATAATTTTTATAATAGCCGGCCAATGAATATTGACTGGTCGCTCAAGAGCTTCGAAATTTCCAATTTTCGCCGATTTTTTATTACTCTTCTCACTCATAAATTTGACGCTTTGTAAAATGTTCGCAACAGTCCTTTTTTTTCTTTAGAAATAGTTTTTTCAAATTTACCTCACATTTCTAACCCAAGAATTATAATCTTTCTCATAAAATAATTCTTCAAAGCTCTTGTCCGTAAACAAATGGATTGGTCGTTTTATTCGTAAAACTGAAATGGCAGCTGTTTTCGGCGCATCGTAATGCGTCCCACAGTTGGTCTCGATCGTGAAACTGCGGAACAATCGTAGCTGAATTCCGACGAGCGACACCATAATACAATAATACATAATTACACATATCGTCTAATTGGTGTTTGTTACAAATTATTATAATTATTCAGTAAATGTAACACGTCGCTGTTGATTTTGTTTTTACGCTACAATGAATTATAGTGCATGCGAGATTTATTTTTGGCTGTAAACATTAAATAGTAAATATTCATTGGCTCGCTAGAACTTTTGCGAGGTTAATTTAAAAATTATAAAGCGTCGAATTCGTGGGTGAGAAGTGGACGAAAGAAAATGGATTTTTAAATGAAAATTTGAATTATTGGGAGGACCTCTAAATATTTTTTGTCCATCGCAGCTCCGAATTTTTTTTCTCTTTAAATAAGCTGACTGTATGGCGATAAAAAAATAGAACTCAAATTTGTGCCACGATAATATATATATATATAAATTGTGATTTTTTAAAAACTTTCGATGTATTTGGACGCGTCAGTACATCCGTCCTCGGACTGATGTGAACCAGGTTAGAATCCGAGCGATGCACGAAAAAATGTTTCTCATCACGCTACATTCAGAATGAAACTAAAGCATAGTTGCACGATCGATGGGTCGAAAAAAAATCACGAAGCGTCGTCACTAAAACAACAGAGCAGTGTAGATCACGCTCGTTCAACTTGATTTCGAGTGTTCGAAATTGTGAAATTTCGTTTTGTGATGTATTTCGACGGTGGGTCCTGGTATGATCCACTCGTAGTGCGAGAAATGTGCCAAATTTTGGACGGAGCCGATGTTGCGATTGACTCCGATACCGGCATTGGAAACTTGGGTCTCGGCATTTTGTATTATCGAGGAATCGGGATTCGGCGAGTTCGGTGGTGTTTTACGGAGTCTCTTGTAGTCGGAAAATCTGTTGAGCGTCACCTGGTCGACGCATATGGCTTGCGTCGTGTGTCGTGTCTTGTAAAGTACCGGACAGTTCAAATCGCCCTTTAGACTCAGACTGTAGAGATTTGCGAGACGACGTAATTTTTCACGTTCCGGCTGACAAACCGGATGCAGCTTGAGCTCACTCTGCGACGGATCTTGCAAGAATCTCGAGACTTTCTCGTTCGCTGATGTTATTATCGAATAACCGGGTGTATTGTCGACGTGACGGCGTCCAGCGCGTATCTCGCGACCGTTCGGCAAGTCTCTTATCCACTGGATTCGCTGACGGTAGTTCTTCTTGGCCTCGTCGGTCAGGTGCTCGTAACTTCCGTGCAGTATCGCCTGAAACGCTGGATCAGCGGCTACTTTCTCCTCGACCGTCGACTCGGCCTCGTCCCACAAACTCGCGTCTCCTACCCAATCGGATTGCTCGTCGTCACCTGAGCACAAACTCTCGTCATTAGTATCACACGCTGATTTTGTATTTGGTATCAGGGTTGTGAGTGAAAAAATCGACTTTAATGACACTGTCGATAATCCGGTGATATAAAATTGTAAACAGGATTTTTTTAAGGAAAAAAAGTAGCCGCTGCTTTAAGGCCTTATATACATTTGTGATGGTCGGAAAAATGGAACATTTTTTTATTGCATATTCTTTAAGGTTTCAGGCCACAGTAACGGGTATAAAATCATGGGCGAATTTAACAATTTTTTTTCGTATGAAAAAGTGATTCACTCATAAAATTAATTACACATCTATTTAGTACGAATATCAAGCTGTTAGGAAACATTTTTATTGTTTTCGATGTACAAAATGGCCGACTACTAATATTTTCTTTTGTTATCTTTTTTTCAGGCGCTCCGTGGCGTGACATTTAGCATTCACAATTTTTTACCAAGAACAAAAAACAATTCTCGTCAATCTACATTCGAATGCCTAGAGAAGTACGTACGGAATTTAAAAAATATTGTTTTATTCAAAAGTTGTAGGTATGTGAACTTAAGAAATGAATTTTCAGTGAAAAATTTCATTATAACTGCGTATAAACTGCTCATAAAATGAAAAGTTTTCGATTAATCAGAAATTCCGTACGTACTTCTCTGCGAAATGCAATTAGGAACAAAACTTTTAAATTTGAAGTAAATCAAGTGAAAATTGTTGAAGTTAATGTCACGCCAATTGGAAAAAAGCTGTTCCGAGAAGTTTCGAACAGTCGGCCATTTTGTACATCGAAAAAAAAAATATATATATTTTTTCTAACAGCTTGATATTCATACTAAATAGATGTGTAATTAATTTTATGAGTGAATCACTTTTTCATGCGAATTTTTTTTTGTTAAATTCGCACATGATTTTACACCCGATACTGTGGCCTGAGGCCTCAAGTACAATATCTCAAGAATATTTTCACGAAATTACATAAAGATCGGAGCATTAGATTCGCAGTTATAGGTATTTTAACCGCACGACCGAGCAAGTCGCGTGTTACGCTTGCTGAGCAGAAAAAAAAGTTGTAACAAAAAACCGAAAATTTAGCACTTCAAAAAATGATTTTTTTGTTAAAATTATCGTAATTTTCTTAAATCAAAATTTTCACAAATCTTTTTCAAATTCTGATTTCCGATGAACCGTTCTCGAGTTATCATGTCCACTGCGACTGATGCTCAAAAGAAGGCGCTCCTGGAAGGCGTGCTGGAGTTCCGCCATTTTGAAATATTTTTGAGTGAAAACAATTGTACAAGTACATGAAAATATGTACTAATCGATGTTGTTCAGAGTTTTTCAATGAACATTTATTGTCCCGGCGAAAAAAAATCAAGATACTCACGTCCCTTCACCCGCTACAAGTGTATATAAGGCCTTAAGGTATTCCTTTCACAAAGTTGTGGGGGCATAAGCAGGGCCCTTCTGAATCATTGGTAAATTACAGTGGCGCATAATAAAAATAATTCACAATCAATTATTATACCCAACGATAAACAGGAATAAAAACCCGAATAAAACCCGGAATAAATCCCCGCAAATTTAGTAGATTGAGACATTTTTACATTTGCTCTGTCGCGGCTCCGAAAATTCTTCCGCTAGTCACATTTTTCCAAGTTTTAACGTTAATATTTTCTTTAAACATTTGGTGACCCTCTGTTTTTATCGTAGCTATGGATCTTTAGAATTGTTTACAGACGTGAGCTGTTTATATAGGGTGTCTCAAAATGACCTGACATTTCAATTTATTAATCAAACGTATTGATTATTTTAAAAGTACGAATATTTTAATTCAAATTTAAGGTACAAACATGGAAGTTATGTGTGGAACATAATATCCCATAATTCATACGTTTTATTAACGGGTTATACACAGTTAGAAATTTCAATAAAACGATTTTTTCATTGCATTTTCGGAATGTACAAATATGGGAGTATATTCCCTGAAAATTTCAAATCAATCCAGCGAATATTCTCGGAAATATACACATATTTGTAAGGACGCTCGGAGCGCTACAAAGTTGACTGTTGAAACTTTAAACGCGTTTTTCTCAAAATGGTGTTTTCAAAGTCGGTGTGCACGATTTCTCGAAAAACGGCTCAACCGATCGGTCTTCAATTTTAACACAACCTTGTCAGATATATTCTTCACGTATTGATCGAAGGAATAAGATTTCCGATAATTATTTCTATTTTCTTTTCAACGATGTAGCGAAAAAAAATTGGTCGAAAATCGAAATTGTTTCTTTCCGGAGGCACCATTTTGTCACAAATTAAAATTTCGACTATTCCTTCGATCAATACCTGGATCAATCTATCCCCTAAAAAGAATCTTTTTGTTTTTTTTTTTTCATTTTAGATAATCCAAACCGGAGGTACTTTGCTCACCGCCGGACACTTTTTTTTCGCGGACCTCGAGAAGACTTCCCACAGGAGCAATGTTAATGAATATTTTTGAAAATAAAAAATGCCAATCTAAAGCTAAAAGATGTCACTGCACTGCCTAATATTTATCGTTTTGCCTAAATGAAATCGTTTTCCAGAAAAAAACGACTTTTTTGGCCTTGCAACTGTGTATAACGCCTTAATAAGTAAAGATGTCATGTCACTTTGAGACACCCGTTATATCTAGATTTATTCAGTGTATAAATTATTAGATAGAAATGACCATTGAGAGAGAAAAAGAGCACGTTCAAAAATCGACGTATAATATTTGATACAAGGCGATAATGAAAAACGACGAAGCAGCGTGGAAGTATTGGGCGGCAGAAGATATTAAGGGGTAAGGCCACTGTAAATTTTTTGAAAAATCGATTTTTTTTTATTGGTTTAAAAAATAGTTTAAACCCTCTAGTTTAAAAATAGTTTAAATCCTTTTAACTTCTTTTTTAAATTTTTTCCAATAAAAAACTATTCGCAAAACTTTAAACGCGTTTTTCTCGAAACATGGTTTTTCAAAATGGCACGCAGCATAACTCGAACAATTTTCATTTTTTTTACTTGAAATTTTAACCAGATGTGAACATTTACATTATCTTGAGAATGTCGATCGGAATTTTCAAGAACTTTATTTATTGATTTTTTATTAACAAAAAACTTGCCGTTTTTTTCGTCAAAAATCAATTTTTTTTTCAAACGCACGCCAAATCCACAAAAATTGATACTTTTTAAAATCCGATCGACATTCTCTAGCTATAGCCCTCTAGATTAATGGTTTTTTTTTGTTCTAGATTCAAAAGTGCACCAGTGGTGCTGCGTGCCGCGGAGCCCTGGAAGCAAAACATGTCCCGGGAAGATAGCTGTGGAACCGCCATTTTGTTTTTTTTTTACTGTAAAAAAATTTTATAATAAAGTTTAATGTATGCCCGATAACACCATTAAAAGTTTTTTTTCAAATACCTTCAATTTCGGGAGCAAAAAATTAGTGAAAAAACCTTTTTTTTGGGCCGTTACAGTGGCCTTACTCCTTAAAGGAAAGGATAAGGAAGCATGGGCGTGGATAAGGTGTGGAAATATAGGGAGGGATGGAAAAAAGGGAAAGTGGAATGGACTTGTAGGATATGCAAACGAAAAAGAGAAACAATGTAGCACCTGATTACCTGTGAAAAAGGAAGAGGGGTAATGTCTAAGGAAGCGAAAACACTTATAGAGAAGTGTGCAAAGGGGGAAAGGGTTAAGAGGGGAGTAGAAGATAAATTGATAGGATTGCTGTGAGAGGAAATAGAAGTAAATATGTGTAATTTTTTTAGGGAAATAGAAAGAGAGTGTAAGAAAAGAGAAACGGTGGTAATGGAGAGCGAGAATGCAGTGTGACGTAAACTAAAATTAATAAAATAGGAAAAATATAAGTTAGATTGTAAGAGAGCGATGTTTAACTGTGTAACAGCCTTGTAAAAAGCCGAAAAGCCGATGCAAACCGAACTTCTTACTACTAGATTAGATAGACATGTGGCAAGCGGGTTATCTTCATACAGCGCCGTATAAACGAGACAATTTTTAGTCGTAATTTTTTGTTAAGAGTTCGGTAACTTGGCTTCAAATGTAACCAGCATACTTGAATGTATTTTTACTTGTTTATAGACGAAAATCATTAGTGAATTTTCGGGTTCGTGAAAGGAATACCTTAAGGGGCGATTCTAGTGTGACGGGATGAAAAAATCGATTTTTTTGCATATTCCAACCCTATACCATCAAAGAATTGATATCCAATCACTGGTAAAGTCGATTTTCACTTTGTCTACGTACAAGGAACATCACGTTGGTGTCCTACTCCGATTTTGTTGAAACATTTTTATGTGGAAGAGTATCAAAAAACTAAGAGACACGCATTTTTTCTATCGGTCCAAAAACGGTTTTAAGGTGCGAAACGCACCCTCAAAAATGGGGATGTTTTTCGTTTTTCGTCGATAACGTTCTAACGGTGCGAGATATTAAAAAATTTTAAATCGCAACAATGTTTAATTTGTTTTGTAATATACATTGGAAATGAGAACGATAACGTTATCGACGAAAAACACTCCTATTTTCAAGGATGCATTTCACCCCTTAAAACGGTTTTGCCGGCGATAATAAAATACGTGTCTCTTAGTTTTTGATACTCTTCCACATAAAAAAGTTTCAACAAAATCGGAGGAGGACACCAAAGTGATGTTCCTTGTCAGTACGTTTCTTTCGAAACGACTTTTTTTCACCTGGTGTTGATGATTTCGGAGAAACGGCTTAACCAATCGGGCTAAAATGTGTACTGCATATCCGCTATACGTATGTCTATCGCCTGAACTAGAACTATTAAAAAATATTAACTTGAACTCATATCTTCACACGAATTACCACGAAAAAAAACCTGTTTTTCGAACACCTTTGCAAAAAATAGCGTCGTGTTGTTATTTTAGAATATAAAATAATAATTCTAGTTCGGGCGATAGCGACACTTGTACAGATTAAGAAACTTTTGGAATTTTCTGTTTGAGATTACCTGGAGAGCGCCTATCATCAACGCCAGCAACATACTTTTTTCATGCCTTTACACAATCATAAATTGTTAAGTAAATATACGTTTATATGCAGCAAAAAATTTTTTTTATCATTCTCGAAGAGTGGATCTTTAAACGAAACAAAAGTTTGTATCGATACATGCAACAATTAAAAAAAACATCTTTATAAATAGCTCATTGTTCCACTGTCGTCGAATATCCATAAGTATGAATATCCATAAGTCGAATATCCATAAGTGAGTATAGAGTAGAAATGAATGCCACAAATGGCGAGAGGTAGAAATAAGTGAGTTTGTTTGGGGTTCGTTTGGGTTCCCTCTATACTCACTTTTCCTCTACCTCCCGCCATTTCCGGCACTCATTTCTACTCTATATTCACTTATGAAAATTCGTACTTTTGGATGTTCGACTTAGGGGCCCTACGCAAATTACGTAACGTAATTGGGGTAGGGGAGTCGGCCGAGCGGTACGGTCTACGTACGTGGGGGGGGGGGTCAAGGTTTGCGTTACGTCACGATTTTAAAACTGCCAGTAATAGCAAAATTTCTGCATGTTCAAGTTTTTTTATTTAAAGCTCGTGTGCAATTTTACCGTGGACAGCTGACAGCTTTCTATACGCAATGTCACTTAAGGGGGAAAGTCAAGAACTTGCACAGTAGCTGTCCCACATCCCCCAAGCAAGATTTGAAGGAAATTTGTTTTTTTTAAAAATAATTCTCGAAAGTACATGGATTGAAAAATATGTTGGCAACATTTTTATTCACAAGTCCAAAAATTGGCGCGACCGGTTAGTGCCCTCAGTCCCTACAGGTGTGGCATTTACCATAGATAAAGTACAGGCTCTTATTATTATGTGAACTATCATGAAGATACAGAACCATTATATCGCCTGCGACTAGATACTTCACTGTAAGTATCAATATTCTAAAAAAAAAAACATAACTTTATATCAAGAAACACGAAACGAAAACTTTGAACGCGTTTTTCTCGAAACTCGTTTTTTCGACCTTGTCCGAGCGAATACTTAAAAACTTATCAACCGATCTTCAATTATTTTAAAAACATTTTTGTAATCGCAGTGACTAAGGTTGTACGTATCCGCGTTTTTAACATTTGATAATTACGGTTTTTAAAGACTGCTTGAATACAGAAAAAGGGCCTTGAAAATAGAATAAAATGTCGAAACTGTCGGCGTTTTGTAAAAAACAAACCAAAATAAAAAATAACGGCTACATATAACGATAGCTACATTTGTATAGATGTCGATAAGTTGTTGACTTTTAATTTCCAGATAATCTTTCATAAAGATATCGATGGGACAATGAAGACATTTTGTTTCATCGGCAAATCAAGGCATATATATCGGTTAATTTTCAAGATTTTGTCATAAAACTAGATGAATGTATACTTCATAAAATGAGTATAAACCTGATCCTTTCATAATTAGTTATGTCTATGAAAGAAATCGCAATTATTGACGACAAAGCTCCCGTTACGTAACGGAATAGGGGGGGGGGGGGGTTCTGGCCAAGCGTTACGGTTCCGTTACATGGGGGGGGGGGGGGGGGAGGGGGGTCAAACATTGGGAAATGTCGCGTTACGTACTTTGTGTACGTCCCCTTATGGATATTCGTTTATAGAAATTCGACTTATGGATATTCTACCCCAATCCGTTTTTCGAGCGATCACACTAGAATAGCTCCTCAAGTAATAAAGTATTCGTAAAATGTTGGCTCTTTCGTTTCACCTTCACGATCCTCGTCGTTCGTTATTATTCCAGCTTCGGAGTCACTGGACGAAATACTAGAGCTCGATATCCTCGAACAATCCATCGCGTCCTCGTGGAGAATCTTTCCCCGGCTCTTGGATTTGGAATTTCTCGATGGTTTCAGCGATCTCATCTCCCAATCGATCGAACGTTCGCGGCATGACCTCTTGCGTTTTCCGCACCTTACAATCAAACGCGGTCTCGTAACTCGCATCCGGAAACATTGGTTTTTTCTTTTTAATAATGTCAAAATGCAACGCTTCGTAGAATAAAAAACGCACCATGTCCAATGTAACTTCAATATTGGGGAATATTTTTTATCCCATTTGCTACAAAATTAAACTTCTCTTACCATATCGTGCCGTATCTCTTGTCGGAATCGTTCCGAAACATTCTCTTCTTGCCCACTGAATTCGTTATGAGCGTAACAGTTTGCGATGTGGATGGATTCGAGTCCGAGTCCATGGCCATCCTTTTGAATTTTCTCTTTCGCTTTATATTCGTACGCGGTACGAAATTCTCGTTGACGGAGTCACTCTCGATGTTGCTGGCGTTGTTGAGATTCGAGAAACGAGCGAATCGCTTGGTCTGGTTCGTTTCGTCGCTGTCCGATTGGTATTTCGATGCGGAGGCTGTTTTGGGAATACGCGAGTCGCACAGCGACGACGAACTGTCATCGGAATGTTTGTTGGCACTGAGGGAAGCTGAAAAGCCACAGTATCGATACAATTATTCGCTTTAGAAGAAAAATTAACTCTACTTTTCGCTTTATAATTTTTAAATTAACCTCGCGAAAGCTCTATCCGGCCAATGAATATTCACTGGTCGCTCAAGGGCTTCGAAATTTCCCATTTTTTATTACTCTTCACTGAGAAAAAAAAACCAATTGAGTCAAAAAAATATATTGGTTGATTCAAATAAATGTCTGATCGCGGAGTGCCACCGATATATGAGATTGTTACAATACTATAAAATATTGGAAAATGTGATTGATGCAAATAGCATATTATTTTATTTGAAAATCTCTTCTGTTCTCTGAATATCTACATTATCCTTCAAGTAAAATTATATTCTATTGGAATCATTCTATATACAATCCGTAGATGCGCGGATGAAATAATTAAGCGGTTGCTACAACATTTTGTATTACGTACAAAAATATAATCAATAGAATGAATTATTTCTTTACTACATCGAAACGAATATGCCATGAGACGTAAGTTTTTCAATTTGTTTTAAATCTTAAATAAAAAGTGAGCATTAGAATGATCACTCACGATAATAGTGGAGAGAATATCAGATATGCATGGAATATCCATGGACAGAATATCAGATATTCAGCTGATAAGAACAGATACTACACTTTGATCTTAGCCACAGGTCAAAAAGCGATACTCTTCAGAGTTTCTCTGACGTTTAAGTAGATTTTCAGTTCGCGCTACGCTTACGAGAAACGAGCGCGCATGCGGCTTCTAGCGGTTACTCCGAGGACTAAGGGTTTCCTCACACCTACAATTTCGGTGGAGCTCGGCCATGATTTGGTTGCATTTTTTCAACCAAATGCGCAAGAAACAAATTTTATTATCGCATAATTTTTTAACCAATACAGACATTTGCTTAATATTTTTCAATCACAATAAAATATTAATATTTTAACGAATAATGTACTTGAAAATCAATATCGGATATGGTGAAAAAAATAAAATAACATATTTACTCAATAGAAATTGTATTTGAATGAAACGAGCGAAATTCAATTTTTCTTGGGTACTCGAATCAACAATATTCATGTTATGAACTGAAACTCTTTTTTTGTTCGTTGCAGAAAATGCATTGAAAACTATATAATTTTTTCGCGATAATTTTTTAGATAGTTTCAATGATATATTGTTCTCGGCTAACAATATATCTTTTGAATGAAAAAAACTTTTCATTTGATCATGTTATTAAAGTCAACAGCGTCTTGCTTGGACTAATAAATCCGATCTTTTATGCCAACAATTATTGGCGTAAATAATCGGATTGTACAATTGAATCAACGAACTTTCATTCAATAACACCAATGATATTGGATAAATGATTTTTTTTTCTCAGGGTTCTCACTCATAAATTGGATGCTTTGTAACATTTTCAAAACAAATAATCTTTTTTTCTTTACAAACAGGTTTTTCAAATTTACCGCACACATCTAACCCAAAAATTATCATCTTTGTTCTCATAAAATAATTCTTCAAAGGTCTTGTTCGTAAACAAAATTATTGGTCGTTTTATTCGTAAAACTGAAATGGCAGCTGTTTTCCGCGCATCGTAATGCGTCCCACAGTTGGTCTCGTTAGTCGAACTGCGGACCAATCGTAGCTGTATTCTGTGACAAGCCACGCCATAATACAATGATAAAAAATAATACATAATAACACATATCGTCTAATTGGTGTTTGTTACAAATTATTGTAATAAATTGTTCAGAAAATGTAAGACCGCTGTTTATTTTGTTTTTACGCTACAAGGAATTATAATGCATGCGAGATTTATTTTCCCTCGTGCCACAGTTACCCTCGTCGCACGAGGGTAAGTCTAGTTTTCTTTGTCCATATTCGCCCCTTCTCTTCCGTGCTATTCACATCCGAAAATTCTTACCGGGCTACATCTACCTAGGTGGGTAAAAAATGCATTTTCCGAAATAATTTGTATTCGATCATCGTTTAGCTATAGCACTGAAAATAGCACTGAAAATTTCAGTGACATGTTCCCAAAATTGAATCAGCAGTTTCTAACTACAACTTCTAACACTCGACCGAGCGAGCGGTGGGAGCATCAAACTTCAAACGCGTTTTCCTCAAAGAACTGTTTTCAAAGTCGGTGGACATGATATCCCGAGAACTACTTGATGGATGGTTTCCAAATTTACAGGAGATATGGTGACAAATATTTCAAGGTCGTTGACGATCTCACTTTTTACAAGTTACGAGCTGTGATTTGAGGGGTTATATACAGTTAAAAATTTTGAAAACTCGATTTTTATTTTATTTTCGTAATGTATATGTATTTAAGTACACACACAGAAAATGTCAATCCGGCGAATATTATCGAAGTTACACGCACATTTGTAATTACGTGTCGGAGCATTCGAAAGTACTTTTGAAACTAAACGCGTTAATAAACAATTTAAGGCCTAAATTTTTGTCAAAAATCGCTTTTGTTGTTTGTTGAGCAGCCGCCATTTAGTCAAAAATTATTGTTTTGCTTATTCCTTCGATCAATTATAAGATAATCCATGATAATCAAGAAATATTTTTGGTTTTTTCATTTTAGATGATCCAGTCCAGAGGTATCGTGCTCACTGCAAGACGCCTTTTTTTAGAGGTGCTCCCGGAGATCAGCTATAGCAGCTTTTAAAATAATTATTTTTACAAATAAAAAATGTTAAAATGCAGTTACAAGTTACCATAATATGTGTACAAATTTTTACGTTAATAGATTTGAAGGTCTTCTCAAGAAAAATTCTTGAAAAATCGATCTTTTTGGTCCTCCTGACTGTATATAACCCCTTAACTTGGAAATAATATTGGAAAAATCGTTTTTCTTGGCTTAATAAATACTTTGGGGTCATGAAAACAATATGTAATTGGTACTGTAGCGATTTTTTTTTAAGGTTCATTTGTCGATTTTGTCACAGCGCCTCGGACTTCTTTTAGGCGCCTCGTACAACTTTAAGGCACCAGACCACGGTAAAAAAAATGGTCATTTTTTGTCATTTTCTGAAAGATACGTTTGTTAAAAATGCTCTCACCAATTTTTTAAAAGAAATTTGTAAATTTGGTCGAGATACAGCATTTATGTGAAACCGTTCGAAGCGCACGACCGCGCCGAGCGGCAGAAGTGCAGCTTCGAATGCGTTTTTCTCGAAACTACGTTTTTCAACCTGGTTGACACATAAAAAAAAACTATTCATCCGATTTGCATGCGCCAAGTCTTAAACTGTTCGAAAATCCAGTCTCTATGGCACCACGTAGGGATTTTTTAAAATAAAGGGCGCGCTTCTATGTTTTTTTATGAACGACTAAAGTTTTCCATGAAAATCGGGAATAAAATTCGCTGGTCCGCCATTTTTTTTAGATATCGAATTTCCCCTTCGTGATGCTGTAAACCTATATCTTTAGTTTCTAAATATATTTTTATTTTATTTTTCAAATGAACCGTATGGCTTAATCGCTTTCAACTGCCGAGCAGCAATTTCGTCGGCGTCTCCTCTTGGAAGCGGCGTACACCGCAAACTATACTTTAGATTCGAGTAAAAAAATTGGTATACCGTCTTCTATATGTATATATTGACTATGAGTATTATTTTAAAAAATTCCATTCATCGTTTGCTTGAAAATAATTACGAAAAGTACACCCTCGTACCGCGCACGAACCTTGGTGTGGTGTGGTGCCTTAAACGCGTTTTTCTCGAAACCACTTTTTTTAAACTGGGAGGACAGATTACTCGAAGACCGTTGCATGGATCGATTTGAAATTTTGATAGTGGCTTCGAAATTACATTCTCTATAGGAGTACGTAGTCGTTTTTAAAATGAAATGTAGACTTTTTTTTATAAACAATTTACTGCTTATTTTTTGGGCAAAAAATCATAGCTAATAATGTATAGATTATAATTTTGATTGGTTTTTGTTCCAGGTCTTATGCTTTACGAGAAAACCGTCCTCCCGTGAAGCTATTTGTAAATAACACGTTTTTCAAGATGGGCTCTGTCGCCGCCATTTTGTATGAAAACTATAGTAACATTTTTTTTAATACTATAATATGTGTTAAATAAACCCTCTCAGAAGAAATCCTATTCCTTTTTTCATACTCCTAAAGTAAATTGTCAAAGTTAGGCCTTATTTTCTGCCACTAGGGTGGTGTTATCCCTTAAGGGGGGATATCCATTTAGACAGGAAAAAAATAAGCCATATTGAGGCATTTTTAAACTAAGAAATAATTATTCTACAATTATCAAACTTTAGGTATACTTCAATAGTATATTTAAGTATACAAAACAATGTTTTTTAATTAATTCATCATCAAAATGGCGGAGCTGCGGCAGAGTGTTACAGCAAGGTCGCCGCGGGAGTTGCGTATCGGCGTGCAGTCTAGGTTCGCGTAGACTTTGATTTGAAAATAGTTCAAACACTTTTTTAGTTAGAACATGTATAGTTTCTGTGTGACGGTAATTAAAATGAGGAAAATGCAAATTTGAGAAAATGGCACGCATTTACAAAAAAAATCAACTTTTCACGCAACATTTCTATAAAATGAGGATGAAAAAAGTAGGTTTTTTTTCCAATTTTTCAAAAACAATTCCCATCAAGTAGAAGGTACCAATATTTCTACCAACTTTCAGCTCAATCGGCTTAATAGTTTTTGAGTAATCCTGCACGCCAATTTCGATAATGCAGTTTTGAGAAAAACGCGTTTGAAGTTTTTCGAATTTCGCTTTGAAACTTTGGGAAAATATTCTACATATATAGTTCCATCGTTTAAATTTAAAAAAAGAAATCGATTTTTTCATCCTTGTAAATGTATATTCCACCTTAAGACGGAATGACACCTCATCGCGGTCGCTATGGTAGAACAATTATAGATACCCAAAAATCTCTGAAACGGCTCTTCAGATCCCGTCGAAACTTTGCCAAACGACGTCAAATAGATAGACGAACGCTGTCTGCCCCTCAAATTTTCTGAATTTGAGAAAAAAAACGTAGATTGGCTTATGATAAGCAAATCTACGTTTTTATATAGTCACATATAGACTTGATAAAAAAAATTATTTTCAACTTTTTAGTACATTAAATAAAACCTTGCTTCTTTTTCACAAACATTTTCCAGAAAACATATTCGGAATTTGGCCATATTTGTCAGGCCTTTAGGTAGATGGCCCTTTGGCCCTTTGGCCCTTCATTTTGCTGCACAACGAAGGCCCAAAAATATTGGCCTTTCTGGCAAAAAAAAAACAAAAATTTTCCAGCGTGAGCGAAGTTTGATTCGTTGCGATAAAACCCTTACACTTACGAATGTTTCCCGTGGAGCGAGCACGCCGTCTCAGGCCCCATCTTTTCCTGACATTAGTGCCGGTGCTGCTCTCCTCGAGAGCAAGCGTCAGATCATGCACCAATGCCTCCATTTTAACTCTCAAATCAACTGGGACAGCCTTTAAAACGCGCTCCATCTGAAATTCAACGCTTTCACCTGGGAAATCCCAATATCTAATTATTATCGATCGTCCAAACGAATCTAATGTGATACTACCAAACACGAGGGAGCCAAAGAATTTAAGAGTCACAATCTACATCGTACCGAATCAACCGTAGAAACCAAAGTAAAAAGAGGACCTTCGTACGTAAATAGTAAATGCCAATAGCATGCACAAAAAGTCGTACTTTTTTTTTTACTTACAAATGACACACTAGAATTGTTATCGTGTTTCTGTTAAGGACGTACGTAGGGGATACAATCCCAGGCAAAAGTAGACGAAATTTGAAATTCTCAAATATGTCCTAGATGTAAAGTAAAATCAGACGTAAGTGGTATACCGTGTAGGCAGAGTCTTAAATTTTCAATTAAAAGTAGGTTTTTTTACTATCGTTTTGTTGCCGTCAACATTTCACTTGCCGGCGCAAAATTATTCAGATGTTTGTTTCGCTGGACTAGAGCATGGATACCGCCTTTCGATAACCCAATAACTGGATTATCGGACCAAGATTCCGATATTGGACACGAATAATACCGATATTTCGATATCCGAGTTAAAAAAAAGTCAAAATATTACAACTGTTATTATTTCCATTTAAGTTTACCTTTACTTGTTTTTTCCACTACATTTAACAACCTTAAAGTATTATTACCTACATTGAATATTTCCGAAGTGTCAACTGATTCATCCACGAGTGTGGAATCAAAAAGGGCCTTTTCTTCCGCGGCTTACACCTGCAATAAGGTAAGGTCGTCTTTGAAAGACGAGACTTCAGATGCCCTCCGATTTTTGCGGTCTTTGTTTCAATAATCTCAATCTCGTTAATTAAAGTGACCATGCTGTTGTCTGCCTGCCACAAAGTATGCTATTTGTTTGCATTCTGGTAGCTATTACTACGCTGACTTGCACGAAATTTCTGGTAATTCTTTAGATAAGTGGCTATCCCGAAAATTGAGTTTGTTTTAAACCCAACATAAGATAAATACACAAACAGAGCGAAAAATAGGAGGCTTGATGCACATCAAATAAGTAGTAAACGAGAATAGTTAAAATTAGGAAATACGGTAATTCTTGCAATAAGTGATTTTTCCGCAAAATGAGTTTCTTTGGGTTCAACCCAAACAAACCAAGTCAAATAAGTAGTAAACGAGAAAAGTAAAAATCAGGAAATACGGTAATTCTTTAGATAAGTGACTTTTCCGAAAAATGAGTTTGTTTGGGCTTAACCCAAACAAACACAAACAAACGGTAATTCTTTAAAAAAGTGACTTATCCAAAGAATTACCATATTTCCTAATTTTATCTATTCTTGTTTACTACTTATTTGATTTGCATAAAGGCTCTCGTTTTTTGTTTGGGTCGGTTTGGATATATTTAAGGATGTATTGCTCGTACATTCCCTACCAAAAGTGCATTTCAGTGAGTATTTTGATTACATTGCGACAACATTAAAATCTGAAAAAAAATCAACCGTAATGAAGATGCTAAGAACATTGGTTTTGGATAATAAGAATGCCAACAATTTATAAATAAAGTGATTTAATGATTGATTTTGATTGAAATTGATAAATTGATTTATCAATTGAACAATAAACAAAAATTTGTCGAAAAAAACTCCGGTAAACTTGATTTTTGTGACATTAAATGAATTATAATATTTTTCTGTTATAGAATTATAGAATTTTTCAGAGGCTGTACCTATGACACTGTGCGTTCAATACCGCGGACACTTCTTGGATTTAATATGGAGCATTGCTCCAAAAACATATTGAAAATTCGTGACTCTTCATCCATTTTTGTTAATTAAAAAAATTTAAATTGAAATAGAAAGAGATTCTATGAAAATTCATACCTATTCAGAAAAATCTACTAATTCATTTTATAATATAAAAAAAGTAGTTCACCGGACAATTGTTGAACAATTTTTCTTTTCAACAATTTACTTGTAACTTTTTTGCATTATTATTACCGGAAATTAATGTTCTTAGCATCTTCAATGGGGTTGATTCTTTTTAAATTTTAATCTCATCGCAAAGTACTCAACATTCTCTCCGAAGCTCACTTATGATAGGAAATGTACGGGCAATATATCCTTAAGAACATAAGTTCTTAAGGATATATTGATGTGTTTAGAAATAACTGATAAATGAAGATCTCGATAAAAGACAGTGATTTTTCATAAATACTGTGGTTTCGCCTAGCTATAATTTACACTATAATTTCTACGACTTCCATCGTCACTTTCTAGCTTCTGACTTTTCTAACCCAGGTTTCCCATGAATATAGGAAAATATCGAAATACCGGTATTCTGATATTGCAACTTGTTGATGCCGGAAAAATACCGATAATAGAAAAAGCTCCGATAGTCCAAGCTCCACTGAACTTAAGCATTGCCGTACAGTTTAGTAAGGATGTATTTGAAGACCAAAGGAGAACATAAGCAAAATTTTAGTATGTTACCATTAATTGCGCTACAAATATGTAACAAATGATTGTAAAATTTTCCACGATGCTATTTTAGAACATAAATTAGACGCAAAAAATCAGAAACCTTTTGCACACGATCTTTGCATTATGCTTTTTTTCGTCATGTTTCAAGGATAAGCAACGTCCTGTAAAATCATGTCCAAAACAATTGCGAATAGAAGGCAAAAAAATTCTTGTCCGTGTGATCTGACAGATCTAAAACTTTGCATACGGGCTTAGAACAAACCGAGTGAACTAGCCAATTTAAATCATGACGGTAGCATTTCTGTGAGATTTTCATATCCTTGGACCAGCGACTAACGATGCTATATATGATGAAGAAAAAATATTAAATGGATCATCGCATCGATTGAATTATTTAACAAGAAAACTACTCGGTAAGTCTTGGGAACACGATGATTTATTCATACAACGAACATAATTCGAATTCGGGTGAAATACTTTATCAAATGTCTATATATGACAATTCAAGGTTGTATATTTCCGCGACCATTTCGATGAATGAAAATTTAGCAAGGTGAAAAAACAGCGAACGAGTTTCACCGACATCGAGAGACTAACCGACGAACTTTTTCTTTTCAATACATTTTTAATAGCGTATGGATTAACGGTTTAATGGATAGTGCGATATTAAACCTTGTTTTGGTGGTAGGACTCACGGCAATTCAGTAATCTCAGTTGTCACAACTTCCATTGTGATTTATTTGTGTCGGGAGACATATTGTAAATAACATTGTGATTAGATGTTTTTCGCTCTCTCTCCGTCTCCCCCTTGCCGTTTTTCCTTTCGATCCTCCGCGAATGCGATGAACTCGCGACTGACCCCAATAAGCCAAATAAAAATATGCGAGTCTACGTTTGCATAGTCTTAAAAATCAGGGAGAAGAGCGAGAGACGCGAACTTCGTTCGTTTCAGTGATTGGCTGATTTTGCTACCAATCAGTGAAAATACTAAGTGGCTGACGTATCGACCAAGGAGACTAGAGTAAAGGAGTCCAAACTCCCTATCCTGGCCTGTATGTACGAAGTTCTTTCAATCGGTCGCAGAGATGTAGTGCTCAGTTCAGCCGCAGGCGTCGCTAGTGTTCCCCAGAGCCCATAATATATAGTAATACAAAACTGCATAAGGTCCGAGCTCCTCCTCAACGACTAATCATAAAACTGGGGTGATCGTATTTCTTTCCCGTACTCACCTGGAACAGTCATGGTGCGTTCTCTCTCGCACACCCGAACGATAATACACCCAAGTAGGGATTCCTTTTATTATAATATATAATAATATTGTGTACATACATATAATAAATAAAATATAAATAATATTAATGAAACAACTTGTGTTGTTTTATTCACATGGGCTTATTATATAATAAATACAACATGAGTTATTTTATTATGGAAACTTATGATTTGCCTGTTATGTTTAAAAATATAGCTAATTATAATGAACCGCGAATAAAGCGATAAACCAACCGTAATGTATTTAGTAATGTATTTATTATTCGGATGTGCGTTACTCTGTTTTCCTGTACAATAATAATAATGACCAATAATAATAATAACATGTACATGCAAGAAACCGGGCGAATGCGGGGACTTTGGCTCTACATGCTGGGGTTGTCTTTTCAACACGTGCTTATTATATGTATACCCATGAAAACTCGTTATTTGCTAGTTACGGTTAAAAATGAAGCTAAATATGAATTAAAGTAAACGATGAACCAACCGAACAAGCCGTCAAGCCTAATTGAACCCCAAGCGTGGCAATCACTTACATATGAGAGGATTATATTTATTGGCAGATGATTGTGTGGCGAAGTTGGTAGAACGCTAGATTACTGTATTGAAGCTCCTGAGTTCGAGCCTCGGTAGTTTTAATTTTTTTCTTTTCCATTCGTACAGGTATCTGGTTGTACGAGCGATTTGAAGCAGTTTTAACCAATCAAAGAATTCGTCCAATCCCAAAAGAACTCGAACAAAAATAACATGGAAGAATATATTTTTTAGTATTACTGCCATCAATAGTTGAAATTTGTTTTATAATTCCTACCTAGAGTGTTTACTGTTTCCCTTTATCTCATTGACTCGCGAGGAGTCATCTCCATTATTATACACATAGTTTGATAGCTGCTGTGCTGCTGTACACGACAGATATATTTGTGTTTGACAGGCGCAAACAATTTTTCCGCCGTAACACGGTCAGTTTCACCTTATGCAGTTTTGTATTACTATATATTATGGGCTCTGGGGAACACTAGCGACGCCTGTGGCGGAACTGAGCATTACACCTCTGCGACCGATTGAAAGAACTGTTTGAGGCGGGAGTGTCGACTCCTTCTCTCTACTCTCCTTGGCCTTGAATAAAAACCGTGGCTACGATACACCCGAAATCACCCCGCCAAAACGAGGTTAGGCCACACGTACATACGACCGTCACACGTGCAGCATGCCGTGCCCCGTAAACGCGATATAAACAAAAGTGCTTCCCCTTCACTAGCGCCGCGGTGGAATGCGCAAATAGAGGCGTCACTTATGGCCGTATTCATAGTCCCTCCTTATCTCAAGGAATAAGGACGCCTTGATGAAGGCTTCCTTGAATCTCAGAGGCGTCCTTGTTTCATAGTCGCAACTCGACTCTCCCTTCCAGAAGGAAGACATATTTAGGGATATGTGATTGCTTATGGTGGTAAAACCGCTGAAAGAAGCGCCACTCAGCTATATTTGAAACTAATTCAAACCGCTTGGCTCTCGATTGTATAGCCTCGAGTGTATAACCTCAAAGTTCAAAATTAGAAATTGAGTTGCGACGAATACAATTATGGATGAAGGAAAGAATGTTCATTATACAGAGCGCGAAAGGCTGTTATTAGCTCAGCTAGTATCAGAAGAAAGCCTAATAGACTGCAAAAAAACGGGTGCTGTTGATTTAAAACAAAAAGCTGACGCGTGGGAACGCGTTACGAAGAAATTTATAAGCGAAGGGTGCACCCCACGTACCAGTAAACAATTGAGAAAGTGCTGGGACAATCTCAAACAAAAGTAAGTAATAACTATTTTGTTCCTATCTAATTGAATTAATGCATGATTTTTTCTCTATTTCAAAATGCACTTCCATTCTTATTGTTTTATAAAATTCGTGGTAAAGGCCGTACCACACATGGCCTTTTGATCCAGTCCAAGCCAGTTAGAAAAAAATTGAAAATAGGGGCGTTGTCACAAATATTTGGATCTATTCTAATTATTGTTTTATCAAAAATCATTTCAGAAAACGAAAGTTGACAACAATAATGAAGCATCAACGTCTTATGACTGGTGGGGGCCCTGCGCCCGTAGAACGTGTCGATCCAGTCATGGATTTCATGGATGGAGCAACTGGAAATATCGACGTGGAAATCGATTGTCCATTTGACAGCACAGCAGCATTTGAAAGAGATTGTAAATATTTTTAAAAGTAAACATTTATTAGCATTCTTTTATTCTACTAGAAAAAAACTATCATCTTAACTTTTTCAGATGACATGGGGTTCATGAACGAAAGTTTAACTGTGCAGGACCAGGATGAAGATATTTCCAGCGAAATCATAGAATCTCATCCTGAAAACCGAAGTCACAGGCAAGTGTCTTCGCACCTAACGTCAGCGTCGAAAAAAAGGGACACGAGTCATGAAAACCTCAAGGTAAAAATAATTAATAAATATAAAATATATAAAACGTATAAAGACAAAATAATAAATGAAAAATAAGACAAGTAATAAGAAACCAGCTGAATAATTTTGAATAATATCAGGAATATGAGTCCAAGTACGTGGATAGCAATTTCATTACTGCTAAAGTGAAGATTCTATCTTATTAACATTGCATGATTATTTTTATTTATTTTACCCGATCTGTACAAAATTACATATATACTTCACAATTTTATGCAATTGCTTTTCAGAATATTTCCGATGAAAAGGTACTGAGACTGATACGACTGCGAGAAGCGATTGAACAGCAGCGGGAGCTTCATGCAAAAAAAAATGAAAATCGCCGAAGCAGAAGAGAAGATAGCAATACTGAAGCTTCTAAAACTAGAAGAAGAGCTTAAGTCAAGTTGATTGAAAAAAAATCGAACATAATTTTCTCTATATAGTTTTTTGTTATGAAATCAAAGTTTTATGTCAATTATATTCAAGTCATCTTTCATTATTAATAATAAATACAAACATATTTTGAGCAATGTATATTTATTCCATATATTTACATATATACAATTATTTGTCATTCACGTGAAATGTCTCAATATAAAAGCGTTCCTGTATGCAAGTCCTACGCCATTTTGCTCAGGAATAAGATCATTTTCAAACGCGATCTCATTGAACTCCCCCTCAAAGAAGTCGTCCAGATTGTGTCGTATGCATAGGTTATGCAAAACAGCGGTTGCGCAAATGATTGCCACAGTTGTGCTTAATTTCGTTTTTAAGCCATACTGCAAACATGGAAATCGACGTTTCCACACTCCAAACAGTTGTTCAACGATAACTCGTGTTTTTTTATGGGCAGTATTATATCGCTCTTCGGCATCCGTTTCAGGCCTCAAAACAGGTGTCAATAGATAGCTGCGACATTCGTATCCGCTATCACCAAGTAGAATTCCATCAAGTTGTCCTAGCTCAAAACGACAGCGCAGGCCACTGTGATCAAATATAACTGCATCGTGAGTTCAACCAGGGTGTCGAACTACTATATCCAGAATTTCACGGTCAGGACTGGATACAACCTATAAAAAATTCTTCATTATCCAGCTTCCATCGAATAATTCAATGCACCATGTATTAATAAAAAGTCCATGTATTAAGTACGTATACGCTATATTGCTCCAGCTAAAAATTGCATTTGATATGAATTTCAGTACTTCATGATTCAATAAAAATCTGAAAAAATTCAACATTTGGCAAGCTATGATCAACAATTATTCATAATAATATCAAATTTTCATTGAATCATAAAATACGGAAATTTCGATCAAATACAATTCTTAGCTTGGACAATGTGACTCATACGTTCTTAATAAAAATACAGCATTCAAAGAATTACCTGCACATTCAGAGAAAACCAGCCTTTCCGATTTCGAAATGCTTCTCCATTATTTCCTCCAGGGTTCGCGATTCGTATATGGGTGCAATCAATGCATCCGATTACAGCCGGGAAGTTGGCCACCGCATAAAATTTGTTCTTGTAGCTTGAACGTACACGTTCGTTAGAAAAATGTATATGTTGCTTCAAGTGCGATGCCAAAATTCTTGAAACTCGAGCCACGGTTCGTGATACAGATGGTTGACTATATCCTCGTAAATCTCCATTAACAATCTGCAACGAACGCACAACGCAAATAAATAAGAAGGTAGTAATGCGTTTTCATATCACATTAAACAAGAAACATATTTACAAACCTGAAAACTACTTGTTGCATAAAAACGCAAAGTTATTAAGAGCTGTATCAACGGAGACACAGGCAGCCCACGTTTATTAAATCTCCTTAATTGTGCATTTACCATCGGCAATAAAAGTTCGACCACAGCTCCTTTGCTGAACCGATATCTTATTCGAAAAGGCACATCGTCGTACTTTTCGATAGGATTCTCAAAGTCCCGAATGTACCTTCTGACGAGTCCCCATCGAAATATATTCTCAATTTCCTGAACATCATCATCAAGCTCATTATCAGAATTGTTTAAAAAATCGTTGTTCATTATGCCGAGTAATTATATGCAACACTTCTGTACGAATTTTCACGCGGTTTTAATTATTTATTGAGGTTACGCCGTACACTGATACACTCCGATACGTTTTACGTGGTTTTAATTGCTTATTTTGATTACGTCGTGAATTGTGGTACACCTCGAAACTTTTTACGAGTTTCAACAGTTTTTTTTGTTTAAACTCCGTTCACTGCGATACGTTTCGAAACTTTTTACGTGCTTCACTTTTAACTGTTTTTGAGGTTAATCTGTCGACTGGTCTGTCATACACGCAAAAACTGCATAGACGCCAAGCACAAGCGCAAGCGCTAGTAACATGAAACGAAACAGCCAATCACAGCGCCGAAGGTTTCCTCAAGGAAGCTCGAGACCTGCCTTGAAATAAGGAGGCCAATAAGGCTCCTTATTCTGTCAAGGAAGGTCTATGAAACGCGAAATGAGGAACAAGGAAGCCTTGTTCCTCAAGGAAGGACTATGAATACGGGTATTAGAGTCACGCATTTTTGAACGGAGTGCCCAGACCTGTATATACGACCGTGCCCGGTACAGACTTACCAGACGTGTAGTGAGCGAAATTGCCGCCAGACGCCGCTTGTGTAGCCCAAAAACCGAGGGACTTTACGAACCCCAAATAGCGCGGTAAAAGCTCGCATATAGCCCAAATTCGTGGTTTTGGTAGGTTATGAAGGGAAAGCACCGATATAAGTTATAAATTGAATTATTTCTTTAATTATCTTAAAATCAAACATAATCAAATATCTGTATTTTGTAGCAGGTTAAAACAATCACATAAATAAACAAATACTTATTCCTTGAGATTACGCAAGTACAAAAATCACCCAGTTTCAATCACAGTCTCATATATGATATATGAATAAAAATATTAAAGTAAATATCTTTACGTTCTCTAGAAATTTAAACCAACTATGTCCATCAGAGAAACATAAAATTCGTTTAGCCATCCTCTGCATTCGAAATTTGAATCTCTGGTACATCAATATTCTTTGGCACATTCTCTTGGGCAGGGACAAGGCCGGAGTCCGGATTATCCGGATTCAAGTTGAACTCAGCTTCCCTTGTTGGCTGTGAAGAGGACGCGGGGGTATAAGAGTATATCGGGCTGAAGGAAAATGCTTTTCTATGTTGGTCGTTCGTTATGTATTTTAATTTTAAGATACGTAATTAATAAACAGTTTTTCTTTTTTACATTTGAAGTTTAGTTTTCCTCCAATTCATAATCATAAATTTAAAATTCGTGTTGTCGGTGACCATGGATTCAAGCGGGACAATAATAGGCTTTTTGTGTCCATGACGCAATTTCATACAAACTTTAAATCACACCATGTGAATCACATAACAATGACTCGATGGCTGTATAATTGTATATTTTTGTTTAAGATTTTAATAAATATGTATTTACTACGTTCAATTATTTATAGGGATAAAATATATTACTCTAAAACCCACAACGAAAGTTACCTCCATAAAGTATTTGTTAACGATTGCGTTATCAAATGCGTGCTGTATTATGTTATGTGATATGTTTCTTATGTGCGTGAGTAAATACGTGATGATAATATGTGATTGTAGCAAATTGTGTGTATGTGTGTATTCCCTCAGTCCCTGTAAAAATGTGCAGATGGTTTTGTTTGAAGCGAACTACGCAAGGCGCGTCCTGTAGTTACATGGTCTAAGAGCCCAAAGAAAGTCATTTTATTTTCGCATATAGCCCAAATCGCGCTTTCGCGCGTTTCAATATTTTGGGCCGCGAAATGGTCTCCCAAGATAGCCCAAATCGCGGTTTATAGCCCAATCTGGCAACTCTGACCCCGTAAACGCGGTATAAACAAAAGTGTCTCCCCTTCACTAGCGCCGCGGTGGAATGCGCAAATAGAGGCGTCACCGAGTCACGCCTTTTTTAAACGGAGTGTCTAGACCAGTATATACGACCGTGCTTGGGAGGCTATTTCGAGGCCCAAATTTTTGAAACGCGCTAAAGCGCGATTTGGGCGATATGCAAAAATAAAATGGCTTTCTTTGGGCTCTCAGACCATGTAACTACAGGACGCGCCTTGCATAGTTCGCTTCAAACTAAACCATCCGCACATTTGTACAAGGAGTAAGGAAATAGACACATACACACAATTTACTACAGTCACAAATTATCATCACGTATTTACTCACGCACATAAGAAACATATCATCACATAACATAATACAACACGCTAACAAAACGATTATACAAAAATCGTGTTCTTTTTAACATACTATACGTATGTGTGCGCCAAAATGGAAGGATAGAGGAGCACCCAAGTCGATAACACAATTGTTAACAATTATTTTATGGAGGTAACTTTCATTATGGGTTTTAGAGTAATATATTTTATACCTATAAATAATTGAACGTAGTGAATTCATATTTATCAAAATCTTAAATAAAAATATACAATTATACAGCCATCGAGTCATTGTTATGTGATTCACATGGTGTGATTTAAAGTTTGTATGAAATTGCGTCATGGACACAAAAAGCCTATTATTGTCCCGCTTGAATCCATGGTCACAGACAACACGAATTTTAAATTTATGATTATGAATTGCAGGAAAAGTAAACTTCAAATGTAAAAAAGAAAAACTGTTTATTAATTATGTTTCATCAAATAAAAATACATAACGAACAACCAACATAAAAAAGCATTTTCCTTCAGCCCGATATACTCATATACCCCCGCGTCCTCTTCTCAGCCGACAAGAGAGCTGATTTCAACTTGAATCCGGATGATCCGGACTCCGGCCCTGTCCCTGCCCAAGAGAATGTGCCAAAGAATATTAATTTACCAGAGATTCAAATGTCGAATGCAGAGGACCTGCTAAACGAATTTTATGTTTCTCTGATGGACATAGTTGATTTAGATTTCTAGAGAACGTAAAGATATTTACTTTGATATTCTTATTCATAGATCATTTATGAGACTGTGATTGAAACTGGGTGATTTTTGTACTAGTGTAATCCCAAGGAATAAGTATTTGTTTATTCATGTGATTGTTTTGGCCTGCTACAAAATACAGATATCTGATTATGTTTGCTTTTAAAATAATTAAAGAAATAATTCAATTTATAACTTATATCGGTGCTTTTCCTTCATGACCTACCAGAACCACGAATTTGGCCTATATGCGTGCTTTCACCGCGCCATTTGGGCTTCGTAAAGTCCCACGGTTTTTGGGCTACACAAGCGGCGTCTGGCGGCGGTTTCGCTCACTACACGTCTGGCGACTCTGTACGTCAAACCTGTACAGTTCCCTAGGTAACGCCAGATCATCCCTACCTTCTCGATCCCATCTGATGACGATTCACACACAAGTCCGACTGTCCCAGGCGCAAGTTCACGGTTCACGGGATTAGTAGTTTTTCAGAGTGCGTTCCAGGGTGCGACTGTACGAATGTTTGTCAGTACGTCGAAGAAGAATGTCTTTTAGTAACGACCGAACGATAATTCTATCGATAATCACGTGTCTCGTAATAAAAGTATGCGCAAGCGAAGATATCTTGGGATGCGACGGATTTATCAAAAGTCACGCGAACATCGATTACACCAAAATTCATGTAAAACTGTGAGTACCGAGGAGTTCTTTGCTGCGCTCGTGGGGTTATGACGCGGCATGTTTCATTATCCAATTTGTAAGACGGTAATTGATGAATGAAAACTTTGACCTGAAAATTCAGCTACACGAAAGCCGGAATCGTGAAGGATGAAGCTGAATGTGCACCCAACGGATATTGGTTTCTACCTCTTTACGATAAGGGAGACTACATCATTAAGGTATCGTAATTCATCGGAATAAAGTCCACTGCATACGTCTCGTAGCCCTAAATTCTATATTATTCGTTTTTGTGAACCGTCCCAACTTTGTCGCTACAAATCTGTTATTCCGACTTGACTAATCGTCCACTAGATCGAACCTCCTCGCGGCTGGAGTTTTGAGCCTACGGAAGTACCATTGTCCATAGACAGCACGAGCGCTGTTTGCAGCCAGGAAAAAGAAATCAATTTTACCTTCAAGGGCTTTGGCATCGCTGGAAAAGTAAGAGCACTAATTTGCCCTATTTCGGCCGAAAATTAAGAGCAATTATCCCGTCGGATATTATATGGATATTCGGCTCAAGGTGACGAGTCTTGGATCGAGCGAAGGGCCGAGCGGTGTGACGGTGTCTCTTTTCATCGATACTACAGAGGGCGATCCCATTGGAACTACGACCGCCGATGTGGGAGGAACATTTTACTTTACCCCTATTCAACCAGGAAAATATGTTTTGGTGGCCTCTCATCCTGTGTAAGAATATAATTTCATATTTCATTAAGGGGTAAGGCCACAGTAGAATTTTCAAAAAATCGATATTTTTTTCTCTCTAAGACGGTGCTTTATCATCGTAAGAATAAGTTACTATTTGATTTATAGCAAGAACATTTTTTTTTCATCAACTTTGAGCATATATCTTAAGCCCACGTCTGGCCATAGAGTACTTAAAACTTTAAACGCGTTTTTCTCGAAACAGCTTTTCTCGAAACAGCTTTTTTCCAATTGGCGTGACAAATAACTTCAACAATTTTAACTCGATTCACTTCAAATTCAAAAGTTAGGTTCCTAATTGCATTTCGCAGAGAGGTACGTACGGAATTTCTGGTTAATCGAAAACTTTTCATTTTACGAGCAGTTTTATACGAAATTTTTCATTGAAAATTCATTAATACACCTACAACTCAACTCAAATACCTACAAGTTTTGAATAAAACAATATTTTTTAAATTCCGTACGCATTTCTCTAGGTATTCTAATGTAGATTGACAAGAATTTTTGTTTTTTGTTCTGGGTAAAAAGTTGTGGATGCATAATGTCACGACAAAAAATATTTTCTAACAGCTTGATATTCATACTAAATAAATATGTAATTAATTTTATAAGTGAATCACTTTTTCATAAGAAAAAAAAATTTTAAATTCTCACATGATTTTATACCCGTTACTGTGGCTTAACCCCTTAATGGGTCTGCATAAGTTTGCGGCTAAGAAAGCATTTTCAAAATCCCAGAGTGGTGGTACCCCTTAAGCGAGAAAAAATTGTAGATTCTCATGATTTTTTTTTTAAAAGGATACAATTCTTCACTCTTTTTGGGACTCAGAGAATGGGGTAGTACCGAGTTTTATTTGCACAACTTTTTTGCAAAGCTTTTTATAAAACATTAATATTGCACATACATACTTTTCACTTATTGTCTACACTCTACATTCGTACATTCCGTGTTATTTTCACATTCTCCACTTCTTCATTAATTCGTCCACTCCGTCGATCTCTCCTCCCCCATTTTACTTACTCATCTTTATGCACACTTCCTCTATTTCCCTAAAGTACTTGCATATCCCTATTTGTATTTTCCCTCCTAGCATATTCATGATTTCCCCCTTTACTGCCAAATCATCCATTCCTTCCATCAACCCTTCTGCTTTCATCGTTGCTTTGTTTGATACTAACTTCCTACCTTTTTTACATATCAGTAGGTGCTCCAATAACTCATTTTTTTTTACATATCCTGCACCTCCAATCCTGTTCCCCTTTCTTTTTCGCCCTTCCTATGTCGCCATATCTTAGCCTCACCCATATTTCCTTGTCCCTAACCTTTATTCCCTTCTCTGACCAATATTTAAATGGCATCTCGTCTTTCTCTAAAATATATTGATACTTATCATTGTACGTCGATTTGCTGATTTTCTCCTCTTCCCTCCTTAAAATTCTGTTTGTTAAGTTTTCCAGTCCCTCTTCTATCTTTTCGTCTATTTTTTTGTCTTCCTTTCGCTGCCATATCATTGTTATTATATCTTCTATCTCCAGATCTCTTGATTCCCATTTTGATGGGTCACCGTTTGTTATTGCTCTAATTTCGTCTAGTGAGCAATTTTTTGGCCACCTTGTCTCCTCCATTATCATCACTTCTCTAATATATCTCAACGCTCTTTCCCTTGTCAAATATTCTATATTAGGCACTCCTAGTTCTCTCCTCCATATATAATTTGGCGTCGTTCTCTGGCGTGAAAAAAAATCATCTTTGAAAATGGCGGTGGTATGACACCGTTTTCTAAACGGGTTGCGGCGGATCTTGTCAGACTGCGTGACGTGTAGCGTCGACGGTATTCATCTGAAAAAAAACAAACGAAGATTTTTCTTTGATTAAGGCGGGATATGCATTTACAACGATCAAAAAATCGATTTCTTTTTTTTATTTAACCGATAGAACTATATATGTAGAATATTTTCCCAAAGTTTCAAAGCGAAATTCGAAAAACTTCAAACGTTACAGCCCGTCAACGCTGTGCTGCTGTGATCCGGAGCGGGCGCGAACTTCAAACGCGTTTTTCTCAAAACTACATTATCGACATTGGCGTGCAGGATTACTCAAAAACTATTAAGCCGATTAAGTTGAAACTTGGTAGAAATATTAATAATATTGGTACCTTCTACTTGACGAAAATTGTTTTTGCAAAACTGAAAAAAACGACTTTTTTAATCCACATTTTAAAGAAATGTTGCGTGCAATGTTGGCTTTCTTTTCTAAATGCGTGCCATTTTCTTAAATTTGCATTTTCTTTATTTTAATGACCGTCACATAGAAACTATACATGTCCTAACTGAAAAAATGTTTAAACTTTTTTGCAAATCAAAGTCCACGGGAAGCTAGACTGCGCGCCGATTTGCAACTCCCGCTGCGACCTTGCTGTAACACTTTGCCACGGCTCCGCAATTTTGATGATGAATTAATTTAAAAAAATTGTTTCGTATACTTAAATGAACTATTAAAGTATACCTAAAGTTTGATAATTGTAGAATAATTATTTCTTAGTTTAAAAAATCCCTTAATATTGCTTATTTTTTTCCTGTCTAAATGTATATCCCGCCTCAACACTCATACGCAGAATATGGACCAAGAAAAAGTGAGAAATGTTTAAATCGATGAAATGGTACACTTTGAAACGAAAAGATTGAATTTTCCAAAAAAAAATGACTACACTGGAATAAAAAATACTTTTTTTATTTTTACAACACTTAGCTCATATTTTAGACAATAAGGTTAGAAAGATTTATACCAAATTTAATTAGAATCGGTCAGTTGGTTTTTTAGCTACACGTCACGCCAGTTTTGAAAATGCAGTTTAGAAGACCGTGCCATACGCCGACCATTTTTAAAGATTAATTTTGAAAAATACCATGTAACAGCCAAAAGTAGACATAAAACACCCTGAGTCTAAAAAATGGTGAAGAAATCTATCCTTAAAAAAAAATTTGAAAATCGGCAGGTTTGTTCCTCGTCTAAAGGTACCTTCTCCCTTAATAATGGATACACATTAGGGTGATTCGTTTCAAGGCAACTTTTTTTTTCGACCCATCGTGCCCGAAAACCTTTAGTCGGTACCCAAAAACAAACTTCCGTGTTGTCAAAAAATATTTAGAGGTCGCGAATCAAAATTGAAGGTTTCCCATTTGATTAACATTGAAAAAAATGTTTTTCTCATTATTAGTGTTACCATTCCGTGAATTTTGATATCGCAATATTTTCCAAGTGGGTTCTCATAGAAAATATGATACTCCACAATAAAGTTCATTGAACCATGGCCATAAATTCAACTGTTTCAGCGGTATCATTATTTCAAGTGAATATTGTGCAAAATATCTATTCAAACGGCTGTAACGCTTAAGCTATTAGATATAGCGAAAAAAATTCAGATGAGAACTTTGTAGAGAAAGTAATTTTCTACAAAAAAGTCTTATAAGCCGAGCCCGAAAATTCAACTCTTTCTCAGCTATAGGTGGATGAAGTAAAATAGATTTTTTTTGAAATAATGATATCGCTGAAACGGTTGAATTTACGGACATGGCTCAAGGAACTTTATTGTAAAGTATCATATTTCCTATGAGAACCCACTTGGAAAATATCGTGATATCAAAATTCGCGGAGTGGTAACACTAATAATGAGAAAAACATTTTTTTCAATGTTAATCAAATGGGAAACTTTCAATTTTGATTCGCGACCTCTAAATATTTTTTGAGAACACTTATTCTTCTACGATATTCTTTCACGAAACTTCGTTTTTGGGTACCAACTAAAGGTTTTCGGGCACGATGGGTCAGAAAAAAAAGTTACCCTGAAGCGAATCACCCTAATATAATACACATATCAAAAAATACACCTAATATAATACACATATCAAAAAATACACCTAATATAATACACATATCAAAAAATCGTCCAGCCGTACGATAGTAAATGTCATAAACTATGCTCTGTCCGAATTTGAAGTGAATCGGACGATTAAATTTCGAGATACGCCTCACAGCGTTTCATAAAACTGTTTCGAGAAAAACGCAAAAGGAAAAAGAATAAATCACAGTGGACGATCTGGCCCTTCACAAAAACCCTCATGACTCGGTCAATTGTTTGAATTTTTACAAAATCTTTGTCGGAAATTGAATTCAATATTTTAGGCTATAAAACTAAACTGTAAAAAAACGTATTTTTGGAATCAAGCTAACGCAGACCCCATAAAAAACCGAGAATTACGTTAAATTGGTGTCACACAAATTACAAACCTTTTCTACTTCATTAATTTTCTGTTGTTTGACCGGCACAGTTGGACTTTCGAAAAAAACGTGGTCGAGGTAACGGTACGAGAGGGGAACACTGAACTGCCGGACAACAGTCTCGTAATATTCGGTTACGACGTCAGCGGTCGGGTGACGAGCGGGGGCGAGCCGGTCAACGGTGTTTCCTTCATTCTGTTCGGCGTTAGTCTAATCTCTTTACCCATTTAAGGGTACCCTCTTATCGAACCCCCAGAAATCCCAGTGTCCCCGAAACAAGCATAAAGAAATAATCGAACAAAACGAACTATTTTCTTCCTCGTAATTTCGTAACTTGTATAAAAAGTAGCTATTTATTACGCAAATTAAATAGATACTGAAACTTCACAATTAAATTAACTGTCGGCAAAATGAGTATAGTTTTTAAGCTATACGCCACGCCGGTTTTGAAAATGCAATTTAGAAGACCGCGCCATACTTTCGCCATTTTGGAAGACGAATTTAAAAAGATATCATGTGACCGCCAAAAGTAGTGACAAAATAGACCCTAAGTCCAAAAAAAGGTAAAAAAATCTTTCCTTGAAAGAAAAAATCACGAACATCAGCAAATGTTTTTTCTCGCCACAAGGCATCTTTCGCCTTAAAGTCTTCTATTCGTAATTTTGCTTTGATGATCTGCATTCAGAGCCATCTGTCTTCCAAATCTGTACAATTCGAAATTTCGACTCGAAACATGGCCACGCCATTCTTGAGCTGTTGAATGAAAATATCAAAAACATTCTGTTAAGGCCTTAGGCCACAGTAAGGGATAGAAAACCATGTGCGAATATAACAATTTTATTCGTATGAAAAATTTATTTACTCATAACATTAGTTACACATCTATTTAGTATGAATATCAAGCTGTTAGAATTTTTTTTTTCGATGTACAAAATGGCCGTCTACTAATATTTTCTTTTGTTATCATTTTTTTTGGCGCTCCGCGGCGTGACGTTTAGCATCCACAATTTTTACCTAGAACAAAAAACAAAAATTCTTGTCAATCTACATTAGAATACCTAGAAAAGTACGGACGAAATTTAAAAAATATTGTTTTATTCAAAAGTTGTAGGTATCTGACCTCAAGAAGTGAAATTTCAGTGAAAAATTTTGTTATAACTGCTCATAAAATGAAAAGTTTTCGATTAATCAGAAATTCCGTACGTACTTCTCTGCGAAATGCAATTAGGAACAGAACTTTTAAAATTGAAGTAAATCGAGTGAAAATTGTTGAAGTTATTTGTCACGCCAATTGGAAAAAAGCTGTTTCGAGAAGTTTCGAGTAGTCGGCCATTTTGTACATCGAAAAAAAAAATATATATTTTCTAACAGCTTGATATTCATACGTTTTCTAACAGCTTGATATTAATACATGTGTAATAAACCGGTGCGATGGTCTAGTGGTTAGCGTGCTCGCCACTAAACCAGCGGACCGGGAGGTCCCGGGTTCGAATCCCGGTCGTTGTACGTTTCGTCGTGAAATGTTTTTCTTCGGCATTTCGCGGCGAAATAAGACTAGTTCCACGACCGGGGGGCGAATTCGATGACCGGCTGTATTGGTATAGGTTTTCCGCAGTTTCCCTATACCCATGACAGAAAATGTCATGATGAATATAATACGGAGGGGAAGTCGGCTGCGGCCGCAAGAGGGGGGAACAGAGAGAAAGATGGAGAAAAAAAAGGAGTAAAACAGTAGAGGAAATAACGGTCATAATGTGGGGAAGAATAGGTAACAAACGCGAAAAGCGTGTATCTAAGGAAAAAACCAATAAAAAAAATACATGTGTAATTAATTTTATGAGTGAATCACATTTTCATACGAAAAAAATGGTATGAAAAAATCACGCGCGAAAAAAAAAATACGAAAAAAATCACGTGCGAAAAAATTCGCACGCGATTTTATACCCGTTAGTGTGGCCTAATATCTTAATGTTCAACGAAAGGGTACCCTCAATGACACGTGCCAGGATCGTCGATAAGATCGCCAATGATTTCAGGACGGCGCCGCGAAGAACTGCGAGACGAAGCCGATCGAAGGTTTCGCGTCGGAGAAGCCGCTGTGTCACGTGACTTCGGATGAATCCGGCAGATTCACATTTCCGGCATTGTCGATCGGCGAATACCGGATAATTCCGCATTACGCCGGATCGGGAACGAAATTTTACGTTCAACCGACAGAGCTCTCGTTCAAATGCGCTCACGCCAGTTTGATATTGCCCGTAGCTTTCAAGGTCACCGGCTTCACCGTTTCCGGAACCGTGCTCACGTCCTCCAAGGGTGCCCCGCTGTCGGGCGCGAAAGTATTCATGTCTAAACAGAAATTTGCAACAACCGACGAAAATGGCGTTTACACGATCGAAAAGATGAAGGCTGGAGAGTACACCGTGAAAATCGAAGCGGCCAATCTGCGCTTCGACGAGACGACGGTCAAAGTGTCGCCGAGTTCACCGGAAGTGCCGGTAATCGCGCCAACTTCCTACAGAGTATGCGGCGCCGTGACACTTTCGGCGAAGGGAACCCTGCATCATCGCAAAATTGCCGTGGAAAAGACAGCGTCGACTTATCGCCAGGAAGTCGAGACGGATCCGGAAAATGGACAATTTTGCCTTTACCTGGAGCCGGGAAAATATCAATTCAGCGTTATCGTTAGCAATGAGGAAAAAACGAAAGGCTTGCAGTAAGCGCATTTATTCGTCTGTCCTTTCGTTACGCCGTTTATCAATCTTGTGTATTTGTTTTCTTAGATTCTTCCCTCTTCAGCAAACCATCGACGTGACATCGTTACCAGTCAACGATATCAATTTTCTGCAACTCAAAGCGATCGTTCGAGGCTCGGTAAGGTGCTTGAAAAATTCGGACTGCAGTCAGGTGTCCGTGACGTTGAAAGTGCTCGATGGTGTTACCGTGAAAACGTTGCAAGCCAAAGGTAAATTTTCCTGTGATACCCGTGATTCGGCGAAAAGATAAATCTACGATTAAGGAAGGAGACACCTTTAGGCGAGGAAAAATAGCTGAATTGCATGATTTTTTTAAGGCCTTATATACACTTGTAACGGGCGAAGGGACGTGATTTTCTTGATTTTTTTTTTCGACGTGACAACCAATGTTTATTGAAAAACTGCGAACGACATCGATTAGTACGTATTTTCATGTACTTGAACGATTTTTTTTATTCAAAAACATTTCAAAATGGCGGACCTCCAGCTGTCTTCCAGGAGCGCCTTCTTTTAAGCATCAGTTGCGGTGGACATGATAACTCGAGAACAGTTCATCTGAAATCAGAATTTGAAAAAGATTTCATTGGTATATTGCATTGGCGTGGGCCTGGACAAAGGATTTGTAAAAAATTACGATCATTTCAACAAAAAAACATCATTTTTATAAGTGCTAAATTTTCGGTTTTTTTGTTACAAAAAAAATTTGTTCAACAAAATTCAAAATACTTCGTCCAGGCCCTAGCTATATCATAATAAATAAGTGGTATAAATTTGGTAGGTTTTAAGTAATCGTATCCACCGCAAAGGTGTTTCTCAAAAAAGACAATTCTGAGATAATCGCGTTTAAGATTCAAGTATGTTTCTTTTATCTTTCAAGTTAATTTATTCATACTAACATGGACTCCTCGATTCCAGGACCATACGGTAATCTTTCTGCATCCTCTGCAACCTCTAAAACATTGGTTTGATACTGCCTATGAGCCATTCTTCGAATGGCATAATATTTAAGCAAGGGGCACATAACATTTAGGCAAGGGGACTCGCGAAAATCAAGCACCCCAAAGGGATCACATTTTCGCCACATCCACGTTGTTGATCCTGGGTCACGCTAAGAGCGAAAGTTGGAGTATTTCCGAAAATAATGCACGATTTTTCTGCAGTCTTCCCGTGACATACTTTGAGCAGGGATTATGTTTACTGACGAAGCTTGTTCTATAATAACTGGCGTCCTTGAAGCATTCTTCAGAATGACATTTACAACATATATGCCTATTTTGTTGCACTCAGTGCATCCACAATGTGAGTATATAAATTTTGAGGCCAAACTAGCAGAGAAAAATTTGACCTTGAAATGGCCATTTTCAAGGTCAAGGATGCCACCAGAATTTTTTTCATTCTTTTTCCCGTATTCAGCGCATCAAATTACATAGGAATACGCTTTCAAACTTTTTTACATAAATTTTTTGAATTGAACTTTTCGTTGCGGACGGGACTGGTCGATATATCGACCAGCAATTAGGCGTGGGACTCCATTTGGGAAATTCATCGATTTTATTGATATCTTTCATATAAAAAGAAAGTCGATTTTAATGGAAATTTCCCCGTCCTTTAAAGGTTAATCTGAAGAAAAGAAACAACGAAAATGTTTCTTCCATTAGTACTCATACCCCGAATATAAACGGAGAAAAAGTGAGAAATGTTGACAATCGATAAAATGGCACGCTTTGAAAAAAAAGGATTGAATTTTTCTGAAAAAGGTGGCTACCTTTTGCAATAAAGAATACTTTTTTTCCCAAAAAAGTCCAGGGTCATGTTTCATACAATAAGGTTAGACAGATTTATACCAAATTTCATCAGAATCGGTCGATTAGTGTTTTAGCCATATGTCACGCCAGTTTAGAAGACCGTGCCATACCTCTGCCATTTTGAAAGACTAATAAAAAAAATACCGTGTTACAGACAAAAGCAGTAATAAAACATACCTTAAGTGGCAAAAATGATGGAGAAATCTTTCCTCTAAAAAAATCACGAAAATCTGCAATTTTTTTCTTCGCCCGAAGGTGTCTGGTGCTGAACATTTATTTGTATGTACATCACCAAAGTTGGGTACCAAATTTCATATATTTTTAAAAATAATTAAAGAATTTTTCAACAATCTCGTGAAGGATTTTTGAAGGTGAAGGTCTCAATGGTGTACTCGATTTTGGCCACCAGGTTGACCTGAACAGAAAAAAACTCGGTCAAGTGCGAGTCGGGCCTCGCACTGTTCGGGCTCCTTAATTCCTTAATTAGGGACAAATTAACTTTCTCATTGATTTTAGTTGTTTAAGGCGGGATATACATTTGAACAGGACAAAAATTAGCAATATTGAGGGATTTTGTAAACTAAGAAATAATTATTCTACAATTATCAAACTTTAGATATACTTTAATAGTATATTTAAGTATACGAACCAATTTTTTTAAATTAATTCATCGTCAAAATGACGGAACTGTGGCGGAGTGTTACAGCAAGGTCGCCGCGGGAGTTTCGAATCGGCGAGCAGTCTAGCTTCCCGTAGACTTTCATTTTCAAAAAAGTTCCAACATTTTTTCAGTTAGAACATGTATAGCTTCTATCTGATGATAATTAAAATTAAGAAAATGCAAATTTTAGAAAACGGCACGCATTTACAAAAACAATCAACATTTCTGTAACATGTGGATTAAAGGAGTAGTTTTTTTTCCACTTTTTCAAAAACAATTCTCGTGTAGTAGAAGGTACCAATATTATCAATATTTCTATCAAGTTTCAACTCAATCGGCTTAATAGTTTTTTAGTACAATTCGACATGCCAATTTCGATAATGCAGTTTTAAGCAAAACGCGTTTGAAGTTCATGCCCCCTCCGAATCCGAGCGGTTAGGCACGGCGTTGACGGGCCGTAACGTTCGAAGTTTTTCGAATTTCGCTTTAAAACATTAGGAAAATATTCTGCATATATAGTTCTATCGTTTAAAGAAAGAAAAAAGAAATCGATTTTTTAATCGTTGTAAATGTATATCCCGCCTTAAGGGTAACAACTTTTATATCAATATCTATAATATAAGCCAATAAAAAAATCATGAAAATAGCCTTTTTGGCGTCTAAAATGAGAAGACCCCTTAAGATATTTATTCATCGATCTACAATATGGATCGATAAAAAAGGATCTATAATAATAAAAAGAAGGAAAATCAAATGCAAAAAAAGCTTTCGTTGCGTTCCAACGATGCAAACTTCAACGCCATTCAATAACAAGGTGTCCAAATTCGGCAAGAAGAAGTACTTGAAAATGCTCGTGCGATTAGACTACCGTAAATTGTAGGGGTGTGCGGGTAGCAGAATTGATCGGGTGCAGTCGGGTCGGGTAATTAGACTATGATTCGGATCGAGTACCCATGATCGGACGGGTATACTCGAACTTTATCGAGTACCCGAGTTTTAAAAGTACTCGTTTCGGATCAGGTACTCGATAGGCCGCGTTGCCGAAACAAAATGTCAATTTTCGTTTCATAGTGGATAGCGCCACGGAAACGTACCAGAACGGACAAAATAGACTCGAGCTTTATATTCTCTACCCTTCGCCGATAGGTTGGGGTTCATAAGAAATACAAATAATTGATTTAATCGTCTTAGTATTTTTGTTATGCGTATATTTACCATTTTTTCCGGCAACCTTCGTTTAAGACACTCGCATTTCAGGAAATATCGAGATTTTTGAATGTCGAAAAACTGAATAAAGGCAACATTCTTCGTCGAATTTTCATTAATTCTGTCTAGTGCTAACGGGTAATTTCGGCGAGTTATTCTTCTTAAGGGAGACTCTGTCCTTGGAGTGCCATATTTCAAGTGTTTACATTTTATTTTTTTAAAGGAAACGAGTAAAGCTTTTTGAGTGCGGTTTTTTTCTTGCTTTTATTCATGATATACAGAACGGTAAAATTTTTTTTTTTTTTAAACCCAAAATGGCGGCCGTTGCAGCTCCGTGAAAACAGGTCCTCAAATCGCGGGAGGTAAACGGCTGACATCACTGCCCTCTCTTTGTTGATCTGAAACACAAATTCAAAGCATATTATCAATCTGTGACCCTTTGGTCATGGAATGACAGATGGGTTTTTCGTTTAGTACAAATTTCGGAAAATGGCGGCAATTTAAAAAAAAATCGAATTTTCGCGTTTTTTTCGCATAAAAAGATAAATAATAAATGCAAAAATGTATCTATCGAAAAAACGTTCCGTCATTCCGTGAAGACATATTTTCTGAGTATGCTCTCCAAATTTCAGGTCGATATGTTAATTACAGCGGTCAGGAGAATGTCAGTCATTTTTAAAAACGTGTTTTCGAGAAAAACGCGTTTAAAGTTTTGTAATGTGTTTACACAAATGTGTTTATAATTATCGCTAATCGGCAATGCCTGGTCCATAGAGGCATCTCTCCTCTTCTTCTTGCTGCTCATGTTGACCCGTTAACATCTCCCGCTGGGCACAAAGGACAAAGTCTCCCTTAATTTAATTTGTTGTCATTTTGAAAAAATTTCCAGGTAAAACTTGTTCTTCCAACGCGTATATCTGAAACGCGAGTGAATAGACTACCCGCACACCCCTAGTAAATTGACACCTTGAATAGTACAGACATTGTAGACGAAAGGCTCGGTTTCGGGATGAGGCAGCGTTGCGTCGATGCATCGCTGCGTTATCTCGTGACCGCGCGTCGAACAACGAAAAATTCGTATTTTCCCCCCTCTGGTCAAAGTTTTGTTTCATCAAGCAGACGGACGTTACGAGTTCACGGAGGTCTTGCCTGGCCACTACGAGGTTCTCATCGACACGGATGTCTTCTGTTGGGAAAATGCCGTGCATCGAATATCCATAACGTCCGAACGTGCCGAAGTTCCGCCATTCCAGCAAACCGGCTTTTCCGTAACGTTTATATCGTCTCACGACACGGCCGTGGAATATACCGAGCCGGGCTCGTCCAAGATAATAAGCCTCGAGCTTCCGCTCGGTAGTACGCGCCACTGCATCTCCAAATCCGGCGAGTACAAATTCGTGCCGATCGGCTGCCACGTTTATCCGAGACCCTCGTACGATTGGGACACGAGCAATCTGGCGCCGATAATATTGACGTCGACGGAGCACAGCCATCGCGGCAAAATCACCAGTACGGCTGCCCTCGATGGCGTCAGTGTCAACATTGATATTATGGGCGAGACGAAGACGTTCGGACCATTGAAATACTCGAAGAATATTTCAACACTCGGTTATCATTACGTGTATGATTTCGAGTTCATCGCGAGCATCGATAATGTTTACACGATCACACCTGTGTCGGATATTTTACTGTTCAATCCGCCAATGGTCAAAGTCGTTGGGGTCAACGACTGTAACAACGACGTCGTCACCTTTGTCGGCGAGCTCGGAAAGGTAATATGCTCTTTGTGCCTATATGATGGTTGTACACTTAAGGTAGTTCTGTAGTTTTGGTTAAATCTTAGGAATTGGCTGCAATCTAAATATGGTGAAGATATGACCTTCATGGCCCAAAAATTCAATTCGATTCACCGTTTAGTTCATGAGATAATTGCAATTGAATATGGGTATTTTTTTACGCGATCTCTATACCTATCACGTAAACCGATAGGAGTTTGCTCGTATTTCTCCATAAAGGTTCTAAACGGATCATAGGATTTCAAAATAAAAACACACGTGTATGCAGTACTATTGTGGGATTGATTTTAAAAAAAATGACAAACTTTGACCGTTTAGTTTCGGAGATATCGACTTATGAAAAGTGGCAATTTTATTCCACACCGAAGTCGGGCACAACCGTCTGTAACGGAATGGCAACAGTGTACATTGCAGCCAGCTGATCGGCGCGTGGTCTGGGACCTCGGAGCGTGTTTTTTTTCCCGAGTTCTAGTAATTCTGAGACGGATGAGGAATAAATTTATTCGGCAAACAAATTTGACTTGTTCAATTTATGCATGTATTTATGCATGCCTTTGTTACAGCGAATACAATTTAAACTGTCGGCAAGATGTTTTAAATCCACGATCCGACGTCCTTCGACAGCGAATTTTTGTTGCTGATCGTTGAGGTTATGGTTATTCTCATCGCGTTTAGCCGCATTCGCTTGACACGGCTGCTACAGCTTTCAGTCTTTTAGCAAGCGCCTTTTTTTCTTGTAAACTTTCCTTTGTATCGCATTTGGGTTGACATTTTCACGCTTTTTTTTTTATTTATATAAAATATTTCGTGAAAGACGGATCATAGGTAGCTCAACGCTATGACTGCAGGAAAATTGCGTTGTTGCCACGATTACAGCGCCGCTCTCTATACGAGTATGAAACCTATCTATGCATGAGGTAATGTGTGGGACATATAGAGGGTACAACTCTGTAAAAAAATTACAACCAACAGCATCGTATAGGCATTGGATGTTACTATATGCTTCGACCGAAACTTTTGGCTCATACGTATACCTACAGAACTACCTTAAACGCGGAGATGTGTTTTCGCCGGGAAAACATTGCTTTGGGAATTTTTTTGAAAATCTGGTCGGATTTACTTGAAATTTGGTATTCGTGCTTCTCGAAACAATTAATGAAACACGCATTTCAGTGTTTTTGGAAATTCAACCCCTAAACAAAAGGGAGTGGCAAAGTTCGTACGGAAATTTTTTAAAAATCGGGTCAAATATACTTGACACTTTGTGTTAATGCTCGTAGACACAATTAATAAAATTTTAGCGTTTTTGGAAATTCAATCTTCAAGGGGTAGCAAAGTTTGTATGGTAAAAAACATATCTGTGCAAATTCACTTGAAACTTAGTATTAATACTCTTTAACACAATTGTACGTATTCCTTAATGGAACATTTCAGGAGCATATTTCATTAACCCTAGAATGGCACACTGGGGTACATTCGTGCCCCACGAATTTTGTAAAAGTACTCAACTTTACGGATTGAAAATTTTCTTTTCCCGTCGGATCAAACTTTGACACAATTTTCGAATTTTCTGAAATTTTTAAATGGTACCATCATCTTCCTGGTTAAAAGACAAAGAAAATCATGTGCTTCCAAAATTTTTATTCACGATTTATAACCCCGATAATCGGGTCCAACGCGTGGGGTACATTTTTGCCCCAATGTGCCTTTAAAAGGCAAACAAAATAAGTGTACCATTCTAGGGTTAAGGAGCATTCAACACAAGTCTACGCCAGCTAAGCCGCGGGCGGAAAGCTAGTAACAGAATACCACTCACTTTAGACGCTAAAAAAGGCTATTTTCATGATTTTTTTTGATAGGTTTATATTATAGATAATGATTCATAAGCTATTACACTTAATAAATACACTTTCGAAATACATTTAAAAAAATTTCATGTATTTATGCACCCCAAACAAACTTTAAACGCGTTTTTCTCGAAACAACGTTTTTCGACGGCTTGTTGATAAAATCTTCGAAGCTACTGAACCGATCCTTATGAAATTTTAACCATATATTGATAGATTTCGTTAAATTTCGATATTTACTCTATTTTTTTTCAAAAAGTTTTTTTTTTATTTTTCAAAAAATGTCCACCTTTTTGGCATTTTGGCATATATAAAAAATCATATGATATGCGCTGTAACCATATACTGAATCTAAAACCGTTTGTTTTTTTTTGCTCGGATGATCCATCTCCGAGATTTCATCAACAGCGCAAATCTACAATTTTATAGGGATTTTTTTTTATCTACCATTTTCGTCTATAAATAGTGACTTAAGGGGTAAGGCAACAGTAGAATTTTCGAAAAAATCGTTTTTTTTTCTCGCTAAACCGGCGCTTTATCATCATGAGAATAAGTTACTATTCGACTTATAGCAAGAACATTTTTTACCGACTTTGAGCGCATAACGTAAGCCCACATCTGGCACGGCCATAGAGTACCCAAAACTTTAAACGCGTTTTTCTCAAAACAGCTTTTTTTATCATTGGCGTGATAAATAACTTCAACAATTTTCACTCGATTTACTTCGAATTTAAAAGTTATGTTCCTTATTGCATTTCACAAAGAAGTACGTACGGAATTTCTGATTAATCGAAAACTTTTCATGTCATGAGGAGTTTTATACGAAATTTTTAACTGAAAATTCATTCAAATACCTACAACTTTTGAATAAAACAATATTTTTTAAATTCCGTACGTACTTCTCTAGGTATTCTAATGTAGACTGACGATTTTTGTTTTTTATTCTAGGTAAAAAATTGTGGATGCTAATATTCACGCCGCGGAGCGCCTAAAAAAAAAGATAACAAGAAAATATTAGTAGTCGGCCATTTCGTACATCGAAAAAAAAAGATATACATTTTCTAACAGCTTGATATTTATACTAAATAGATGTGTAATTAATTTTATGAGTAAATCACTTTTTTATACGAAAAAAAGTTTAAACTCGCACATGATTTTATACCCGTTACGGTGGCCTAACCCCTTAAATAAATAATTTTTTTTACTGTATTTCGAAAGTGTATTTATTAAGTGTAACAACTTTTATATCAATATCTATAATATAACTCTATCAAAAAATGCATGGAAATAGCCTTTTTTAGCGTCTAAAGTGAGAAGACCCCTTAAAATTAATCGCCTATTATTGTCAAGACTGTAAATTAGTAATTTACGCAAAAAATCCTTATTTTTTTCCAATTTTACGGTGTCACTTCCTGACTGATTCCACGTAATAACCTGAACGACGCAACGAAAAACAATCACACACACACAGAGAAAAAAGCGCATTCGAGTTTTCGAACGTTGCGATTTATTACTTGAAACGTATTAAAAATTTCGCAGATCGTTAGTGGAAAAACAGTGCCGCCGTTGGAAGGCGTCACCATCCGCATATTCGGCAAGGACAAAAACGCGCCGGTCCACACACTTGTGACGGACAAGGAAGGAACCTACAGAGTCGGACCTCTGGATGGAAAGGTCGAATACACGTACGTCGTTGTCTTGGTTCCCAGTCCGAAATGTCGATCTTCCAAGGCGAAACTCATTATTCATCCGTAATTATGATTTCAGCGTGACGGCGGAAAAGGAAGGTTACGTGATAGTCGGGCCGGACGCCGATGGCGTTTTCCTCGCTCACAAATTGGCCGAAGTGATCGTTCGCGTTTCCGATCAAGCTGACGGAGTCTCGCTTCAGGGCGTTCTGCTCTCGCTCTCGGGTGGTCAGAGTTATCGCAAAAATAGCGTTACGGGCGAGGACGGTGCACTCACGTTCAATTCCCTGTCGCCCGGCGAATACTTTCTACGACCGATGATGAAGGAATATCGTTTCGAGCCACCCTTCAAGAAGATCAACGTCGAGGAAGGCCTCACCGTTGATGTAACACTCACCGGTATGAGAGTCGCATTTAGCGCATACGGTTCGGTCACTTCGTTGAACGGCGAGCCCGAACGAGGCCTGCTCGTTGAGGCTCAAGGACAATCCGACTGTTCCAATCTACAAGAAGAGGCCACTACTGAAGATAACGGCAATTTTCGGATTCGAGGTCTTCAGCCAACGGTAAGAAATCTGAGAAAACTCAGGGAATTCTTATCCCCCTGGAATAATCAAGGAAAAAGTCACGGAATTTTGAAAATTCTCTAGAAATTTTTCAGTACTTGCTGCAAGAATTACGAAAAATGAAACCGACCTGAAAAAAAGTGAAAAGTATAAGAATAAATGTTTTTGTTGATTTTTAATACTTATATTACTACTTTTTGCAAGAATTACGAAGAGTGTGAACAGTAAGAATAAATATTTTTGTTTATTTTTTATATTTATATTATTACTTTTTGCAAGAATTACGAAAAATGTGTACAGTAAGAATAAATATTTTTGTTTATTTTCAATATTTATATTATTCTCTATTATATACACAAAAAAGTTATGTCAGTGCAAAAAATTGAAAATTTCAAAGAAAAAAACCTATTTTTCTCCAAAGATTTAAACATTTGCATTGATTTGTTGAATCGAGATAGTAATTGAAGAGAATCAAAAGATTCTTCGCTTCCTCAGCGAGCTTTCATTTTTTATACGTTCATAATAATATGGTCAGACTGATTCGAAAAATGCAGAAATGATATTTATACAAATGTCTGATGTGTTTATGGGTGTGCGATATTTTTGTAGATGCAAAAATTTCTACACTTTTCGATATGCCAGGCTTTGTTGTAGAACACCAATGGGGTGTCTTAAGAAGCATATTCGCGATTAATTGTTTTTCATGATCGTTGAACTCGGTTTTTCAGGCAGTTTGACTTTTTGTTAAGATTTTTTTGTGTCGCTACTTTTGCAATATTTGAGATATCTGAAAAAAATTTCGGACGAGGAGAGAGTACCGTACAAATTTATTTCAGAATCATTTGCACGAATATCTTCGAAACATAAATTTTTTTACATGAATATTCATTTTTTGTTTATTTCATTTTATTTTAAGTATTTTAAACGCGTACTGTAATTGTAAGTGATTTTTTCAATCAAATTTTTGACAATATTCAGTGTTGAGGCAGTTATCATTTTTAGGAAAGCGTATTTTTTACAAAAACTTTCTCAAAATTCGAGATGTCCGGTTGAATTTCTATACACGCGGAGTTATAATACAAGATAAACGTTTGACACAGCGATGATCAGAATTGTTTGACATCGCATCCTCGGAGTACAGTTTTGAAGAAAAAAAAATCGTACAAATCGAAAACTTGCCGATTGCCTGCACTTTATTTCGTTCACAAAGCTTGCTCTGAGAAATGCACTTTCGATTAAAGATTCAGTGGAAGCAATGTGCCAGTGTGTAGCGTGCCCAGCTTTTTCCCCAAGTTTCAACATAATCGGGAAAAAAAATACTAAAACGTAGGTACTCTTCCAGTGTATCTACGCGATTCGCTTGAAGCCGGAAGTCGAGGCGAACGCGCATATCCAGCGTGTAGCACCGAGCTCCATAGCGGTTCAGCCAACAAGCGACGTTCAAGGTTTGAGGCTGATCGCTTTCTATCCGACATCGCGTACCGACATATCGATCCACGTGATATCCGCGCAACCGGAGCACTATCGAAATCTCCGTGTGAAACTCTGCCGTGAGGATCAGCCGGATTCGCCGATTCACACGTACAAATTGGAATCGCAAACGTCGAAAATCGGCTCGGTCTATAACACCGGTTACCTCATACATTTACCACCTCTCCAAGCCAACGGCAAGAAATACTTCGTACAATTGGAGTCGTCTTTGTCGCAATCGCTTTACAAGTACAAAACGGTGCCGTTGTACTTCGAGGCGAACGCCTCGTTCAAGCAATTCACACTGAATTTCCAGGCCGAAAGAAAGATCGATCAGAGCGAGATGAGCCAGACGTCGATGATAGTGCTGCCCTTCATAATGCTCGTGGCTCTGGCCTTCTCGTATCGCGAAAAGTTGTGGTCTTGCCTGAACTCGCGGGTCGAACAATGGTCGAAAACGCTTCCGGCACCGAGAGCACCCGTTCAAACGATACCCATCGATCCCCGCGCTGATGACATCATTGTGGAGCAAATAATGAACATCAACAAAAGAAAGACTAAGCCTCGAAAAGCGTAAATCTCGCGGCCGCGGGAAGTAGAGGATAAAATCGAGGGGACGAAAAATCACTGTAGAGGTTGAAGTTGAGACTCGCTGTGTACTGCCACAATTATCTTCTCCTTTGAACATCAAAGTTCGTTTATGGAGAATAAAGACATTGAATTCCTGCAATTGTCAAGAACTTAACAATCGGCCGTTTTAAAGTTGACTAGCGAAACGTTGCTGTTTGTCACAATTGTACATATTACGTGTAATCGAGTACGTCCTACGACGACGAAAAAAAAGAGACAACTATTTCAATTCGTTGAAGTAAATTGCAGCGTTATATTTATTGAAGTACATCCAGCTTTCGATGAGTCGTGGTCATTTTTCGTCTACCTAATCAGCGAATCGATAAACGCGTCAGGCTGTCTAAACGACGAAGTATACCTGGAAGAAAAAAAGCGTTCGATCAGTTCAGTTTGGTCCATTCGCTGTTGGGCGATTACTCGCTCGGCTAAGATTCGGTCGTTGCAAGAATCACCTCTTGACCCTCCTTGTAGAAACATTTTTGGAAATTGTAGGCTTGCTCGCACAAATCCTTCCCAGTTGCTGCAAAGTCAATCGCACAGAACGTTAATTTTATCGTCATTCGTTTTGTCGGACTGAGGCGTGAGGCGAGAAAATCTTAACACTCACACATAGTACGACATTTTTCGACGGCTGCGGTTCCTTTCTCTTTTATCGATGCTGGCACTATATCAAGCATCGCCTGGAAATTTATCGCCCCGTCTTCGATCTAGAACCAAAAGAATCGAATTTTGAGAGTTTAGGGGAACAACGTAACGTGCGTGGGTAAATAACATCGTAATTGATTTCACCAGTGAGAATTGATCTAGGACACATTTCAAGTAGCACTTCAGTTTGTCATCATCCGCCAAATCGCCGTCGGCAGCTCGATCAAGCAGTTCTAAAAATTTCAAAACACACCACATACGTGAAAGGAATTTTGTAGATCTGCCTTTTTGGACAATAACTTTGAAATATTTTTGGCTAAAAAATCTCCCGTTCATTGAGTAAGCCTGAGATTATGATTGCCTCTAATTGGGGTCAATTGAGGCAATCATAATCTCTAATTGGATTCTTTTCTCTTACGGTGTACTCAAGTTACTGTGAAAACCTTTAAAAAATCGTTCGTCGCTCGAGGCCACTCAGATTGAAGAGAAAGGGCCAACATATGGTGCAGAGATCGCAGTTTTAAGGTAAAATTATTATTACAACGATAGGACTGCTAGTTAAACTTCAAACGCGTTTTTTCGAGACCATTTTTTCTAAACGGTGTACACGATTTCTCGACATCCAACGGACGGATTAACTCGAAATATGGTACACTTGTTTAGTGTGGTCGTAGTTTAATCTTGACTGATGTTTTACTTCTCAACATTTTCTTTTGTCCTTAGTTATTAACAATAATGATATTTTTTCTTCTCGAAAAAGCGAACAAAATCTTTAAAAAAATTTCTTTTGACGATTCAAACATCATAACAAAAAAAGCTTGGTTAAGGCATCTGGCCACCTTGGCCGATCGAAAAATGGGTATATTTAAAAAAAAATAATAAACGCGAAAATATGGGCCGGAATATTTTCATTTTTTTACACAACGTCAGAAAGGGCTTTAAGAATAAAGTTAATAAATTTCCGTTCAAAATATTACAAAATGGCGCCGTTATGCACATTGCCGCGGAGGCCCTCCACACGATACGCGCGGTCATGTCACATCTGAAAAAAAATCAGCTCATTCGTCAGTAGTGTCGCTACAATGTAGCGTAGCGGATTTTTTTCGACCATTAAAAGAATTTTGGTGAGCCGAAGAAAAAAATTGTATTTTTCACCCAAAATTATGGCTCACCATAATTTTTTTAATGGTCGCAAAAAAACCGCTACGCTACATTGTAGCGACACTACTCACGAATGAGCTGATTTTTGAGATGACGGAAATTTATTAACGTTATTCTTAAAGCCCTTTCTGACGGTGTGTAAAAAAATAAAAATATTCCGGCCCATACTTTCGAGGTTATTATTTTTTTTAAATATACCCCTTTACGATCGGCCAAGGTGGCCAGACGCCTTAAGTCTTACAAGGGGAGGGTACGAACTTGGTCCCGGATTTTGATGCCTCTTTGCGAGAGTAAAATACTTCCTAATAAGCAATCTATCCTGTAAAGGAGAAAACCCAACTCTCAGTTGTTCTCGAGAAATAGTGGATCGAAAAACCAGGCAAAATGTATATACCAGTAACATTGCACTCGCGATGCAGCGCGGCTCACCGGCAAGAGCGTCTGTCTGTCACGCTGGCGACTTGGGCCTGAGCCCAAGTCGGATATTTCTTTTTCTTAATTTTTCATCGATTTTTCGTGGATAACGTGAAAATTCAAGAAATACAAAATGAATTTAGTCGTGGGCAAAGAGCCCAATTACAACCTGGGCGGCGCGGGTTTGATCCCTGAACTCTTCCTTTTTTACGACGGAAATATCAATTATCACGCAAATATATAAATGTATTGGCTGAGGACGCGGAAGGGCTGAGGAGGCTGATAGAATTGCTGGAAAAATACGTAGAAGAAGCGAAGTTGGAGGTGAATGTGAAAAAAAAGCAAAAAATATGGTATTCAGAAATGGGGCGGAAGAAAGAGAGGAGCGGAGTGGAGTTATAGAGGAGAAAAGATTGAGGTGGTCAATGAGTTCAAATATCTGGGTTATTGGTTCTCAACGCAAAACACGGTGGGGGGGCATCTGAACAAGCTGTCGGCAGGGGCACAAAAAGCGGCAAATGCGGTATCGGGGGTAATGAAGAGGGCGACGGTAGAGAGCTTGAAGGAGCGACTACAGCTGTTCGATTCGCTGGCCAAGGCGCACAGTAGGAGAAAAGCCCAAAAACCTGGCCAAAACCTCAAATGACCTTTGACGGGAATGAAAATTGGCTTACAGGGGTTTTCAAGGTCGCTGATTACGAATCTGAAAGCCAAATTATCGTAAACAAAATGGCCGATCCAATATGGCTGACATGAATGTTAAAAAGTTGCCAGATGTCGACAAAAATTGGTATTTACGGGTTTTCAAGGTCGCTGATTACGAATCCGCAAGCCAAATTATCGTAAAAAAAATGGCCGATCCAATATGGCCGACATGAACGTTAAAAAGTTACCAGATGTTGACAAAAATTGGTATATACGGGTTTTCAAGGTCGCTGATTACCAATCCGATATCTATTGTTTATAACTTGCAACAAAGAGCTTACAGCAAATTGTTATAAACAAAATGGCCGAGTATCCTGCTAAATAGATAAATTAATATATTTAAAAAAATCATCATAATAAAATAAACGTGAACAGTGTATTCTACGCAATTATTATTTTTATTTCCAAAATACATACGGAACGTTTCAAAAATAGAAAATTTTATTCTTAATCAAAATCGTAATCGGAGTCGGAGTCGGAGTCAGAATCATTATCCGAGTTTGTATCTATTACAACTCCCGGCACGGCTTCAATCTCGGCGCAAAATTCGTCTGCTGCAGCAGTCACTTTAGGAGCGATCAACATCGCTACAGCTTCCGGCGACAAACTCTTCAGCTTCTTCTGTGGTAGTCTTCTGACACTTGAAATGTACGGATCAGAAGTAACTAAGAGCCGATGAAAAACATCTTCCATAGTTTTAACCCTGGAACTTTTTCGCGCAAAATCTTCTCGATATCGTTTGATGTCTTTGTTTCGAGCTTCCTGAGCATCTTCGGATAATTAGCCGATTGGTAATAGAGCATGAGTTATTATCACTGGACCATGAATTAATAGTTTGTGCACCGAAGTAGGCATGGAGTACCAAGGGTATAATGCAACGGTCTTTCTTGCCGTTTCAATAGCATACTGTTCAAATCTTTCACAGTTTATCTCGTGGCCACACGATATAACTTGTAGGATTACGTACAAGCGTTTAATAACTTCTTCGTTGACCCCCGTTATCGCAGCAGAAACCGTCGAATTTTCAAAGAATCGCCGAGCTGTGTTGCCATCATTGCTGCTGCCGTATCCAGGCTTTGGGCGATCGATATTTAGACCCAATTGCTTCTTGAATCCTTCTTGAATGGCCCTCTTGCGTTCCTGGGTAATTTTTTTTTCTTCGGCACTTCGAGCTTGCCATTTTTTAATGCCGAGTTTGTAAGACACGTGTAAGCAATACTCGAAGCACCGTATCCACGCATGCAGCGTCGACAATCCGAACTTCAAATTTGTTTCATTGATTTCCCTTTGCAATACAGTGTCGATGGCATTAAAATCTTTGCTGGTTGCTCCACACAAATAGCACCGTTGAGCAGATTTCGTCAATGATACAGCGTTGCAAACTTTACCATCTATCATGGTGAACAACAACTTGTACATTACGGAGATTTCTTTTCCATCTATTACACTTTCGAATGGACGAAGTGACTTTATTTGTTCTTCAACAATTTGGACTTCATTAAGTGTTGACTCTGTGTCTTCGCGTAGAAACAGTAGTCTAAGCGGTCTACAAAATCGTGGAGACGAGGGTCTGGGGTTCTTCCAAACAACTATTTCTTCCTTCGATTGTTGATCATAACACACGAGTTGTAATGGCACGACTGAAGTAAAGAATACATGCGCATCAGATTTGCTGTCATCACTGAACGTCTGCTTATATTCACTTTGCCCAGAACTTCCATCGCAACCCCACTTGCAAATCAAGTCCATTTTACGAACATTATCTGGAGTCAATCTTTGAATGAGTACATTTTGGACGAGTAAAATACGTTCAACTGTATGATCTAATAGTGCCTGTAGTTGGACTTCTGCACTCTGTAATCCTGATTGCATCACGTGGTGGATAACAACGCTTTTTTGCTTTCATCACTTTTTCGTAAGACGGATATAGCTTACAGTTATTTTCCTTCCCTAATCTTCTCATTCCCTGGTAAGTACTCTTGGAGAATTTATATTCAATCATAGCGGAAAGTGCAGCCTCTTCGGATAAAGTAATTTCATCCGTTGCTGAGTAAGCTTTACGATACTTGGAAGCTCTTAAAGGACTCGTCATTGTTACGTCCTTAATAACTTTTGCGGCGTCGGATTGTCCTGAAGAGCGAAGGCTCATCTGAGTAGCGTATGCTAACTCGACCGAGTTGAACGATGTACGAATATCTTGGGTCTTCCTTCGTTTAGATCTTTCACTGGACATTGTAAACTCAAGGGACGGGCGGCCGCCCGTATTACCCGGGCTTGGTACTACAGTGTCTATAGGTGCGGCAAAACATACCTGCTTGCTAAGCCATTCACCGTTATTCTTGAAAAATACACAGGATTTTCTGTGAGCTTGTTGCCACCTCGTTCTCATTTGATTGAAGAGTATCGAAAAAGTCTGTTTCGAGTCCTCAGGCACTACAACTGTACGTCCGGTGTCCTTGGAAATTTTTTCTACCATAAATTCGATCAAGGAAGCGAATTTATCGGATAAATGCTCGCTGATTATCAGAAATACTTCTTTCCTTGTCAGCACCAATTCTTTGTAACCGGATCCTGTAATAAAGACATAAAATTGTAGAAAATTGGTGTTAAAGGAAAAGATAAAATTTTCAATTAATACAAAAACTTGAACAATGTACATTATTTTACCAAATAAATAACCGCAATAATTGAAATAATTTAAAAAAAATTAGACAGAAAATATTGACATGGATTTGGTTAAAAGAAAGCTTTGCTTACTATATAATATATATATATTCAAATATTTTATTTGAATGTTATAACATTTCATTCATATTTAAGAAATTTTTATGTGGTTGATTTTAATATGTATATATATATATGCATACGTATATATCATAATTAAATCACAGAAAATTTATATATATATATATACACATACATATATATTAAAATAATTTATTTCAAGCGTATAACAGCCGTCTTGTCCGTTATGATGCTACTTCACCCATTCTCAGGTAGAGGCGCAGAGGCTGCTCAATAGTGCCGCGTGCACGCTCGGCTACCGCACGATGCGAAAAAAATCATAACGGACAAGACGCACGTTTTCCGCAGGTAACTCTTGTAAATTTCGAAAGCTTATACATTAAACTAAAGGCCGAGACTAGGAGCTTTGCAAAATGTGACAAAATATATAACTTTTCGGACCGTTGAAAATATAAGTTTTCAAAATTATTCAATTTTATTTATGCCGAAGGCTATACTACATTTCAATCATTTATACATAAACTTTAGATTCAACCGATGTAAAAACATGTTCTACATACCTCCAGAAGTCGTATCCATGTTGCAGAATTGAAATTAAACCCGTCACTTTAAAGTTATGGGTTTTTGAAGTCAGCGTTATTTTCGTCTGTTCAGCGCGTGACACGTACACTCTTCACGAACACTAACTGCCAACTGACGCTGCGGCGCAGGTATACACTTAAAGGGCTTTCCCTTCCACAATAGAATGCAGTTACTAGTCCTCTACCTGAATGACTACTCAACTGACCCTATTTCGAAAATTTATTTTTTGGGGTTTTGGCCAGGTTTTTGGGCTTTTCTCCTACTGTGAGGCGGGAGCACTGTACGGGGTGGAAGTCCGGGCCTGGAAAAGAAATGAGGAAATAGAGAAGCTACAGGGAAAACTGGTAAAAATGGCCCTCGGGGTAGCAAAGAATACGCCAAGCTACCTGTGGAGGCCTGAAGCAGGCAGGAAGAGCGTGGCGGTCGAAGCAAGGAGAAGGGCGGGGGGGGGGAGATGGCCGAAGGTATGTTTGAGAGAGGAAAATCAGAAATATTCTGAACGGACACCCATGAAGATGGGGGAAAGAATTCAAGAAGGTAATGGAAGACGTAGTAGACGAGAGAGTGGTCAAATGCAGGAAGCTGCGAGAGGATCGAGAGTTGCTTGATCGAGGGAATAGACAGGAAAACGGAACAAGACATGCACGGAGACTGTGTCAAGGTGGACAGGTCGTCCTTCTGCGCCTGGTACAAGGAAATAAATGAGGCATTCCACGGCACTTCAGCCAGTAAAAAAAAATCCACAAATAATTTTAAAAAATCGAGTTACTTTATTGAAAAATATTCACCGAGTGTCGAAATTAAAAAAAAAATGTTGACGCTTTATTCCATTGATTACAATTTTTCAACATTTTTCCATTTAAATGGCTGTATCTTTGGCAGAATTTGACGTATTTACATTCGTAAAAAATGAAAATGTGCGTCTTTTTGTAGCCTTCCAGAAAAATAATTTAGATTTTATTGAGCAAGTCGAACGTCCGTTTCAGGGCAAAATATGCAAAAACATTTTTTTTCTCAAGGAAAGACACTCGTTATTTTTTTTTAATTTCCCCGAATTGTGAATACGAAAAACGGATTTTTGGTATTTTTTTATGATGGGATTCCTAAACACCGTGAAGTAACAGCTATTTTAAAAAAATGTTTTTATTAATATTCGATTGAAGAGTGTGGTGCCCTCCAAGGCTCCAATACATATGACATATATGTCATTTGTATTTCAAAAACCTGGTAAACATACAGCGAGTGCTCCACCATCTTCGATCGAATATTAATTAAAAAAAATAAATTTAATAAAAATAGTTGTTACTTCACGGTGTTTAGGAATCCCTTAATATAAAAGTACCAAAAATCCGTTTTTCGTATTCACAATTCGGGGAAATTCTTAAAAAAAAAACGAGTGCCTTTCCTTGAGAAAAAAAATATTTTTGCATATTCTGCCCTGATTTCCATTTGAATGGAAAAATATTAAAAAATGGTAATCAACGAGAAAAAACGTCCGAATTTTTTTTTTTAATGTCGACACTCGGTGAATATTTTTCAATAAAGTAACTCAATTTTTCAAAATTATCTGTGGATATTTTTTACTGGCTACAATGCCGTGGAATGCCTCAAATGTGGGATGCGCGACAGAGTAATATTGCGATAAAAAAGGGCCGGCGGGGGAACCGAAGGAACCATGGGCAAGTTTAAGGTACGGAAATGTGGGGAAAAACGTTTCAGTAGCTGGACCTGTGGACTATACCGGGAGGAGGATATCTGGAGCATATCTGGACGTGCGAGCATATCTGGACGTGCGAGATAGCGAGAGGGGCAATAAAGGAAAAATGGGTGGGGGCATTGCTGGCCTGGAGAGGTGGGAGGGAAGGCGAGGAGTTGGAGCGTTGGACGAAAGACACGCTGAGAGGAGAACGGGTGCCGGTAATCTGCGAGTACTCAAGGGCATTCGCGACATTAAAAAGGGTGAGAACCGACGACGATCAAGAGGTGGAGGAATAAAAAAAAGCACAAAAGCGTAGGGTGCTTAGTGTCAAATATTGTAATTCTCATTCTAATTTTTAACATTAATTTTAATTGATTAGCTTATAGGTTAGAGATAAGGATGGAAAGGGGAGTGGGGGTTGTAAAAACGCGAAAGCTGTACAGATGGAATAAAACTACTACTGCTATGTAAATTTATTTAGAATATAATATTACGAATAATAAAAATTATCTATAAATATAACATACATAAATATAAATAAGATAATGTGCAATATACATGTCGTCAAAATAACGTGAAAATATTTCGGGTTACATGATCACTATAAATATACACTCGCTTGTTCTTCACCATTTGAGCGCTCTGGTTTTCACTCCCTGTTAAAATATGCCTGGTATGCTGCAAAATTGATGTCGGAAACATCAGCGAAATCTGCTTCCCTCAAACCCTTTTGAAAAACCACTGTGCATGTAAAGGCGTATCCTTTATAATGTGCGCATGGTGTGAGATGAACTTTTTTTTCGCGTGCTTCTATGATGCCTCTCACCCTAAAACTTACTGTCCTTCTGCAGAAAGTGACGAAGATGATGAATGGATAGTTTGTAAAAATGGTTTTTGCTGTTGTAAATCGTTGTGTGAACATTTGTAAAAAAATTTATACCGTGGCAAGTTATTCCATATTGTGCATGATGATTAAAAGTTCCATTGAGAAAAAAAAGGAATAGAGTTGTCGGGTAGTGATCAAACATACGCCGCCCAGGTGGTGGTTGGGCTCTCTGTCCCTAACTGAATTCATTTTGTATTTCTTGTATTTTTAATACATAAACATGAAGTTTCACGTTATCCCTGAAAAGATGATAAAAAATAAAAAACGTATCCAACGTACGCTCGAACCCAAGCGCCAGCTTGGTAATCAAACGTTATAATCAATAGGCCACGCCGCCTTAATGGTTCCAAATGCAACGTTTCTGGGATATAAATTTTGCCTCGTTTTTCAATCGGTTATTTCTAGAGAACAATTGAGAGTTGCGTTTTCTCCTTTACAGGATTGAGTGATATTGGCATGGAGACTAGATACAGATGCCTAAACTTGGCATTTTAAGTGATGCTCGACAATGAAGGCAACAGGGATGGCGCTACGATCGCGCGAAGGGTTGCGCGGCTAGCTTCACTCGACAACAGACCGAATGCGAATTTGACGTTACTTTGCATTTTGGTTTCGTAATTTTCACGTGAAAAGAAATCTATTTGTAGAGCGATGAACGGTAAGCCTTTTGGTAATACTTTAATAATAATATAATAATACTTTTCAATGATAATGTTTGTGTGTATGTAGTTTTCAAGTAAGTTTCAAATATCCAAGTTGTAGAAAACAACCCTATGTAATTATTTAATTCTTGAGCCTTTGAAAGTTGGTCGAAAAAATAGATTTGCAAAAATATTTAAGGACTTAATTTTTTATTTGAAAACTTTTTGGCTCTTGTGTGAAAGTCGTATTTTAGTACGTAAGGCCCACTATTATACTATTTAAAGAGAAAAAAATCACGGGAGTAGACTTAATAGTTTAGTTATATTTGCGAACCGTCGTCTAAAATTAGTATCTTACAAAAAAAATCACACAAAACGAAATAACGTTTAAACCACTGAAAATCGCATAACATACATGAGGGTTCAATCGTTAGGTATTGCGGTGCCCCATCGTTATGTTTCGTTTGCTCCACTCCGCGCATTACACTCTGTATATTGCTAGGCTTCATGCATAGTAACGTCAAACTCGCGTTCGGTCTGTTGTCGAGTGAAGCTAGCACTGCAACCCTTCGCGCGATCGCAGCGCCATCCCTGTTGCCTTCATTTTGGGCACGCTTTTTTTTATTGTTTCACCATCGTAGTTTAGGCTCCTGTATCTAGCCTCCATGGATATTGGGAAGTATTTCACTCTCGCTAAGGGGCGTCAAAATCCGCGACCCCAAGTTCGTACCCTCTCCTTGTTAGTCAATATTATCCATTTTAAGAAAAAAACATTTTCTTTCACATCACCCGAGTGGCGAAAATCAGGCGAGATTGTTTATATTTCGTGTGTCAAATTTCATGAAATTGTGTGTGAATTTTTCTATTTTTTTCTGCAAATTTTATGAAATTAGATACACAAAATTTGTTAATGTACATACAATTAAATATCAAAATGATTTTTCAATAATCTTATTCCTTCAATAATTTTTTTAAACAACTCCGATGTTTAGTTCGTCACAGTAACCTAACCCCTTAAAATGTATGCTATCCGATTGACTTGAAATTTGAACTGAGTACTGATGAATATATTTACTCTGTAACGACGTAGGATATTTTTGATTGGAGGAAGATTGACGATTTGGTATTGAAAAAAACGACCATTTTATAGGCAAGAAAACATACTTTTTTCATAACTACGCCATTTTGTTAGATTTTGATATTTTTCGAAAATCCTACGTCATTGTACAAGAAATACCTTCCAGTTTAATGAAATTTTTTCCTTTTTCGGTTTCGGCTACTCAATCGGCCGGAATCATGTCAGCAGTGGAGGAACTTTTTTTTTGCGCCTCCACAGGCAGCCCATAAGCCACTTGGATCTCAATATTTTTCTATGAAAAAATTATGTAATATAAGTAAAATATAGCCAAATATATTCTTAATTTTCCGAAACATTTAATTGAGCACTTTTTTTCCAAAAAATTCTCGAAGATCACCCAAATTTTCAGCGTTCACACCGGTATAGCCCCTTCAGTGTCACGAGAGTTTCAACGAAAAGTTTAGAAAATAGTCATTTTTCGGCAAACATATTTCTGGTACAAAAAAAGAACGGGTGGTTGTGAATTAATAACAGTAGTATCAACTTTCTGCAAGACAACCGTTCTGCAAATAGTCGTTTCGAGAAAAACACGTTTAAGGGGAGAGATACCTTTAGTCAGGAAAGGAATTGCTGGTTTTTATGATTTTTGTTTAAAGGAATGATTTCTTTACCATTTTTTGAGACTGAGGTCAAGTTCATTACTACTTTTTGCTTATACATGGTATTTTTTATTTTTATTTTTCATAAAAAAGGCGGAGTTATGGTACTTCTAAACTGTATTTTCAGAACTGGCGTGACGTATAGCCAAAAAAGTAATTGACCGAATCTGATTAAATGTGGTATCCATCTTTTTAACCTTATTGTCTAAACATGACTTTAAATGTTTTGGAAAATTAAAAAAGTATTTCTTTTGCAAAATGTAGCCATTTTTTTCGGAAAGTTCAATCTTTTTGTGTCAAAGCGTTCAAATTCTGCATATGAGTGTTAATGAAAGAAAACAATTCGTTGGTCTTTTTCGGATTAATCCCGCCGACGCTACGTGTCACGCCGTCTGATAACATCCGCCGCAACCCGTTCAAAAGACCGTGCCATACCAGCGACATTTTTAAAGATTAATAAAGAAATAACCCTTTGTAACAGCCAAAAGTAGTAATAAACACTCTATGTTTCAAAAATGGTGAAAAAGTCTTTCCTTCTAATAAAAAATTATGAAAATCAGCGATTTTTTCCTCGCCTAAAGATATTTCCTCCGCTTAAAGGATTAAAAATAAGCCCGCTGGACATCGTTTACGAGAAAGCTCCTTAATAGTCCAGTAAAAACGACGAAAACCATGCATTTTTAGCGTGGAATTAGGATTCTTTACTGAAGCCAGATGGTAATGTAACCCCAATGAAATTTTGCCCCTCAACTCGCCCCAACCCCAAAAAGTAGGGGTTGAAAACTTAAAAATCGCCGTCTTTCAATAATCAATAGCCCGATCAAAAAAGGCTTCAAACTAAAGTTGTTTGGAACAATAAAATACGTTTAAAGTTATGCGACGTCCAATCCCTTATCATTGAATATAGCGGCACAACAACGATTAGAAAATTCGGGGTTAATGCGAGAAGAAAAAAAAATTCTGGCTAGAAATAGAGAGAAACTTATCCTGATTCGATATAGATCGAATTTTTTAAAGTATATAAATATTTTTTACGATTTTCTACAGATTTACTGTTTTCGCATCAACCCCGAATTTTCTAATCGTTTTTGTGCCGCTATTTTCAAAGGTAGGGGATTGGTCGTCAAGTAACTTTATACGTATTTTATTATTCCAAACAACTTTTGTTTGAAACATTTTTCGATCGGCCTATTAATTATCGAGGTACGGCGATGTTTAAGTTTTCAACCCCTATTTCTTAGGGTTGGGGCAATTTGAGGAGCAAAATTTCATTGGGGTCACTTTCAGTATGCAACGATCTAGCTTCAGTCGAAAATTCGAATTCTCCGCTTAAAGTGCTGGGTTTTCGTCTCTTTTACTGGACTATGTCTTTGTTGTTTGGTGCTGACCTTTCGGTGTTCCGTTTTCTTTCATACACAATTCACGGGCGGCTTCTGCTGGTTTCGCCAATTCGCTGGGTACTGCCTGAAAGTAAGCAAAACATTTCACAATCAAAGTACGCACTCCGATAGTTTTACGGCCATATGCATGTCCAAAAAACATTTATTTTTAAAACTAACAAAGAAATTGTGTTCCCAACATTCATTCCTCTACTTTGGGGGTACATGTTTCGTTGATGGGAAACTTACAGCACCGTGAAGTCTGACAACCATTAGGGCAACACCACAAGCAAGAAGAGCAAACTTGATCATTTCGTCAGTCGATCCGCACCAACTAGTGAGAAACTATATTGAGACTGTTTGTAGAATGCATCGTGACACGTCGTATTTATAGGCGGATCTTGAACGACTGCATCGCATATTTTAATATCCTTGAATAAATTTTCCAGAAGATGTTGTTTGCGTCGTATACGTAAATATCATTCACGACCGCAATCGAAGCGAGCTTGCTGTTTGAAACCTATCATCACCGCATACTACCAATCATTGTCACCACTGAGAACAATTAACTAGACTGAACGAGCCACAGACTCAGAGCTCACTTTTTAAAAATCGATCTTCGTCTTTCAATAGTTACGTAAAAATGACGACTTTTTTCATCGATTTTTTATGCTCGCGTTTCGTCGCCACGTTGTTTAAGGTAGAACGAGCGCGCGCTCTTAATTTTTATAGATTTATTCTCAGATAGCAAACTAGTTAGGGAAAGAGTGGAAAAAGTTTCGATTGCCTTAACACATAGAAACTATACATGTTCTAACTGAAAAAATTTGTGAACTTTTTTGCAAATCAAAGTCTACGGGAAGCTAGACTGCACGCCGATTTGCAACTCCCGCGGCCACCTTGCTGTAACACTCTGCCACAGCTCCGCCATTAAGGTGGTGAATGAATTTTAAACAATTGTTTCGTATACTTAGATATACTATTAAAGTATACCTAAAGCTTGATAAATGTAGAATCATTATTTCTTAATTTAAGGGACAACACCACTGTGACCCCTTGTTTTTTTTGCCATTTTTCAATAATTTTTTTTGTGGGAAAAAAAGAGATATTCGAAAAAAAATTTATTTGTTTTGTTCGTTGTTTATTGAAGATACATAAAAAAAAAATTCAAATTTTTCACGCCCCATGGTGACGCTGGGGAAGCTCCCGCGTCAGGTACTGTTGCCTCTGCAGTGGTTCGCGGCACGCAGCAGAACTCTCTTCAAAGTCGATCTGAAAAAAAATACCGAGTGTTTTCGTTAATAATATGATATTTTGAAGAGAAGTCCATAGGGATTTGAAAAAATATTGATTTTTAAAAAATAGGCACGCTTTTGAAATTAAAGGACGATTTTCGAGCAAAATTTCTCGTCGAAAATAGGCTATAACTTTTTTTATTATTGAGATATCGAAAAAATCCTGTGTACTTCTTTAGATAATCTAGTTTTATTGATGCAGTCCAAATTTGAAGTCGATCGGATAAAAATTGCTCGAGTTCTGCTGCGTGCCGCACTCAAAAAAGTGGTTTTGAGAAAAAACGCGTTCAAAGTTTTAGGTTTGTTAATTTATGCGATAAATTGGAAAAAAAAATGTTTACCTTTAATCAGCGATGCCGGCACCATATGCTGGCCTTCAAGAAGCAAATCATTGTCCCTAGCATCTTTTCTCGAACTTGTAGAGGCTCTTCTTGCCTCTTTTGCAGCGTCTGTGAGCGAGCGCTCCGCCAGCTCGATCCGCGCTGCGTCGGTTTCAACGCAAAAATTGAAACAATTTGGGCCGATAGTTATCTCCAACGTCTCCAAAACTTTCATGAGGCTTCTCAGGCTATCATTGAATAATAATACCGCGATATCAGCTGCAATATCGACGATTGACGATTGACGACTTGAACATTTTTCAATTATCGCCACCTATGGCTTTTTTCGAAATTATATTTATAACAACAGCCGGTTTTTGTGAAGGGAGACAATAGAATACCTGGGAAAGACCCTCAGGACCTGGGAAAGGCCCGGTATACCTGCCGACCCTGAGGCGCGCAGCTGCGCGGGACCCCGAGCGTCACGGAGCGCTGCACCGCTCCACAAAATATTCAATATCTTCGAAAATAATTATTTTTTCAACTTGGGTCCAACGGCATCTCAATCTTAAATGTATTTTAGATTTTTCTACATGGTTTTCAAAAAATCGATTTTTTGAAGCCGTCACAGTGGTGTTATCCCTTAAAAAATCGCTCAAACTGCTCATTTTTTCCTGTCTAAACTTATATCCCGCCTTAAGAAAATTATTTTTAAAATCGACGATCTTCAACGATTCGGATTTATTGGTAACTCCAACAACCCGTTTGGTTTTCAGATTTCAGATGGATCGTTTAAGCTAGAGACTGCCAACGCCAAAGGTCGCGAAAAAAATGCCGGGAAAAGGAATAATTTATTGGCCAGGCGTGCATACCGTTCCCGTCTTATTCTACAAATATTGAATAGAAAATTTATCGCTCGGCGACAGGCCGGCGTAACATTTGTTGCACGTGTAAGCGTACTGGCAGTTGTATCCGTCGGCTGTGGGAAAAACGTGACCTTATGAATTATTTCTTTTTCCTTTTCTACGCGGTGCGCTCGAGCGGAAAAAACATGCGTCTGTTTTTTTGTTTTAAGGAAAATACTACATAAAATAAAAAAGTTTTACTTCAAGAAAATAAAAGTTGTAAGTTTTAAGAATAAGCAGTTAAAAAAAAGAAAAGATCGACTATGTCTGTTGAGCAGCGGGACTTTTGGCGATGGAAGGAAGAAAAAAAACTACAAAAAATATTAATGTATACCGATCGCTTTACACTTTGGAACGACTCTCCGTACTTCTTGGCCATAGGCTGGTATTCCTTGAAAAAAGGTCAATACGAGGGTGGGGTGAAAAGTTTCCGGCCTGACCAAGAGCTGGTGCCACTAGGTCTAGCTTTGGAGCGGCGACCTACAGTACCATTCCTACCGAGCTTGTATGTACAATTTCAGCCCAATCGCTACGTTAGTTTGCGTTTGAGAGCACATTGCGCGAGACGCTTCCGTTGTTTTCGTAAAAATGGAAAACGCGCTGTCATCAAATACTTCCATTTGAAAGGTTTTACACTAAAACAAATAAAAGAAAAGATGGATTCAGCACTAGGAGACTCCTCCCCATCATATTCAACTATTAAGCAGTGGGTTTCTGAATTTAAAATGGGTCGTGTGAGCACCTCTGACGAGCCTCGCGCAGGACGGCCCGCTGAAGTCACAACTTCAGAGATGATTGAAAAAATCCATAAAATAGTGTTGGAAGACCGCAGGTTGAAAGTGCATAAGATAGCTGAGACCTGTAGGATGTCAGCTGAACGTGTGTGAAATATTTTGCACAACCATTTGAACATGGAAAAGCTGTGTGCAAGGTGGGTGCCGCGTTTGCTAACGCTCGACCAAAAACTGCTTCGAAAAACCATTTCTACCGACAATTTGGCGCTGTATAGGCGTAATCCAAACGAATTTTTGCGTCGATTCATAACTGTTGATGAGACATGGGTCCACCACTACACTCCTGAAAATAAAGAACAGTCAAAACAGAGGGTTGGAAAAGGGGAACCAACCCCAAAGAAGGCAAAAACAATTTTATCAGCAAACAAGGTTATGGCTATTGTTTTTTGGGATGCGAGAGGAATTATATACATTGATTACCTTGAAAAGGGTAAGACTATCACTGGTCAATACTACGCAGAGTTATTGCAACGTTTGAAGCACGAGGTGCGAATTAAACGACCTCATTTGGTGAAGAAAAAAGTTTTGTTTCATCACGATAACGCACCAGCGCATTCGTCGATTGTTGCCATGTCCAAAATCCACGAATTGAAGTTTGAATTGATGCCGCATCCTCCTTACTCTCCAGACTTAGGCCCCAGCGACTATTACCTGTTTCCTAACCTCAAAAAATGGTTTGGCGAAAAAAAATTTAAGAGCAACGAAGAAGTTATCGAAGCTGTAAATCAGTATTTTGAGGAGCTTGACGAATCTATGTTTAAAACTGGTATAGCTAAATTAGAACACCGTTATGAGAAATGTATCAGTGTTGATGGAGGTTATGTTGAAAAATAAAGCAAAAAAAATTTTAAACATCGTTTTTCTTGGTCAGGCCGGAAACTTTTCACCCCACCCTCGTATACCTCTGGGACTCACCTCTCTCTCTCTCTCTCTCTCTCTCTCTCTCTCTCTCTCTCTCTCTCTCTCTCTCATCGTCTACTAAACCAAATTGTTCTCAGAGACAGTACATGTAGCACTGCATCGGAGGGGAAAAAATAATTAGTCGAGCTTATAAATTACCTATAAAGACAATAGAGGTAGTTTTCATTTTGAAAGTACAGTGAAACTCCAGTTATACGTTTATCAAGGGGTACATCAAATATGATGTATAAGTGAGAATAACGTAGAAGTGGAATACAGTATGTATCTGAAACGCTTTGACATTTGAAAATGGCGATTGGTGCATACTTTCCGATGTTTCTCAATAGCAGTACCTCTATTATGTTCAGGGACTATACCAGTGTGGACGCTGAAAATTTAGGTGATTTTCAGGAATTTTTCGGAAGAAACGTACTCAATCAAATGTTTCGGAAAATTAAGAATATATTTGGCTATATTTGACCTATATTACATAAGTTTTTCATAGAAAAATATTGTGATCCAACGAAAAAGGAAAAAAATGTCGTTAAAGTGGAAGGTAGTTCCTGTACAATGACGTAGAATTTTCGAAAAATATCAAAATCTAACAAAATGGCGTACTTATGAAAAAAAAGTCTGTTTTCTTGCCTATAAAATGGTGGTTTTTTTCAATGCCAAATCGTCAATTTCCATCCAATCGAACATATCCTACATCATTGTAGAGTAAATATATTCAAGAGTACTCAGTTCAAATTTCAAGCCGATCGGATAATTGCTTTTTGAGTTACAATGTCAGCAAATTTAAAAAATCTCATTTCGAGAAAAACGCCTTTAAAGATTTAACTATCGATTTTTGCAAGATAAAATGATATTGATATAAATGATATACATGATAACGATATTCTTGAAAGTACAGAGTGTCCGATAAGAAGTTGCTAAAACTAAATCAGTGTCTCTTCCCTCCATGAATTCAATAGGGGTCCCTTTTTCTTAGGCGCATACCTGAGGCCCCGCAGTTTTATTCCAGCCTTGGTTGAAGCAAGTACGCGCGCGTCAAAATGAGTGAGCTCACCACGGAAGAAAAAGTATATCTTATTGAGTGCTTCTTCTCGAGGGGAAAAATTTATAGTAATGCGTATAGAGGGTTTCGTATTAAGTTTGGAACTCATAGACTTGCTAGCGAAAACACTCTGAAAAGGTAAGAATTTAATATTTATTCATATTCATCTATCACACAACTTGTGTTTCAGTTCAATTTAACTGCATTGAAGTAATTTTACGTTAATTTTTGTATGATAATCGATAACTTCCTGAAGTATGGTACACTCCAGGACCGTAGACACGAGTTGCCAGGCCCGTCTGTTACGGCGACTACACCAGAGAAGATCAACGAAGTTGAGAATTATTTCAAACAAAATCCAAATGATTCGATTCGGAAAGCTGCTCAAACATTAAAAATAACCAAATCATCATTACACAACATTTTGAAATATTTTTTAAAGTTTCATCGGTATAAAATAAGCACTCGTCAATTGTTAACTGAACATGCCATGACGAAACGCATCGAATTTTGTAACACTATTACGGGAATGTTTGAAGCCGAAGAACTTAATGAGTAATTGATTATTTATTCCGATGAAGCACATTTTTGGATGAATGGGTACGTAAACAAGCAAAATTAGTGGTTTTGGGGAACCGAAAATCCCAACATATCGCTAGCGAAGTCCCTTCATCCACAGAAAGTAACGGCATGGGTAGCGATTTCAGTAAAAGGAATGTATTTGCAATTCTTGGAATCTACGGTAACAGGAGAGGGTTACAAACAGCTTTTGGAAACGAAATTCTTCCCTTATGCAAAAAAGAGGGGACTGGTTAAAAAATTTCACTTCATGCAAGATGGAGCGACGCCGCACCGGACTCATGAGGTGTTTGAAGCTATTCATCGCGCATATGGGACTCGAGTAATCGGTCTGGGGTACCCTAAATTTCCTCAAGTCGGACTAGAATGGCCTCCGTACTCACTGGACCTGAACCCTTGTGATTTTTTCTTGTGGGGTTACATTAAAGATCATTGTTACGCTAAAAACCCCAGCATAGTAGAAGAACTGATCGCGGCCATCCAGGAAGTGGTTCGCGGCATTACGAACGATATGTTGGACACAGTTTTCAAAAGAGAATTGATTTTTGCGCACAATCTAACGGTTCGCACTCCGAAAATATTTATCATTCATCACTGTACTTTTTGGTTATTTTTATAAGATGTAATAAATTGAAATAAAACATATTTGACTGGGTTTTATTTATGTGCGTTTAAAACTGCAGAGTTTCCTCTATTTAAAGCAATTTGGCTTTTCTGGTTCTGTGCACGTGTTTTAAAATGACAGTCGATTAGTTTCAGCAACTTCCTATTCGACACCCTGTATAAACTGTCGAAAAAGGCAACAGAAAAACGATTTTTTAAAAGTGTCACACTGGTTGAGCCCCGTAATGTTTGGTTTTCCAATTGAAAATTTGATTGGTAATAATTGAGTAATGAGCCACATCAAGTTTCCCAATTTCCGTTTTGAACTTTTATTTAATGCGAATTTGTAACACTAAACTTTGACGTATTACACTAGTAAATAACAGACAGGTTCGTATTGTCAAGAGATATGTAATCACCGTACATGCACTGAAAACAAAAATCGTTCATCCATCCAAAATTCATTTGGTTTAACAAAATGTACAATATCTTCAAATACGTTCAACTTTATTTTTGATTGGCATAACAAAACAGTATAGTTCGTGGTAAAATAGTATAATGGTGTGAACTGGAGCTTATTTAGCATGTCTGAGCAGCTGTTAAAAGTACAAAATTTCGAGACAACAAAATGCATTTTCCACATTAGACGATTCTTTCTTCTCAGTGTGCTTACATAGTCGAGGTCAGAAACATCGAAACATCAAAACATCAAAACGCAGTAACATGAAATTTTCCCTGGCGACAGAATATCACGTATGATTAACGTATAACTGAGAAAAAACGAATCTCGAAACCGACGCTGGGGAATCAAATTAATAACGTATAAACGCGAAAAACGTATAAGTAAAAAAACGTAGAAATTAAACTTTATTACCATCTTTATAAACGGAATCTGCCGGGGCTAGAGAAATTTGACGTATAAATGATCAAAACGTATAAGTGCAAAACGTATAAACGAGGTTTCACTGTATACTTGAGGGTACCCTCCTATCAAAATGTGCCAAAAATGCCTATTCTTCGAGATTTTCTTCTCGAAATCTATGCGGGGTATTGGAAAAAGAAAAAAGTTCGTCGATTTCTATACATTTTAGGTGCACGATATGATTTTTTAAGTAAATTAATATTCAGTCACCGGAAATGGGCGTTTTACAGCGCTCCGCGAAGTGTTAGAAGATATTTAAAAAATTCGCAATTATTAAAATACACGAGTGCGATTATTGCATGTACCACAATGAAGCCAAGAAAGCAATTTGTTTTCAGAAATATTACTTCACCATTTTTAAGACTTAAGGTATGCTTTATTATTACTTTTGACTGTTACATGGTATTGGTACAGTTTGAAGCTGTACCTCATTCATTTTTCGGAATATTTCAATGAAATTTCCAGGGAATATAGCTAAAAGGTGATACTATCGAGTAAAAATATATTTGAAAAATTCAATTTTTTGACACGCCGAGGTAGATGTAGCCCGTTGAATACCTCGCGTACTGTAATTGTATTACAGTACCACAACTGCGTGCGTGTAGCTTAAAATGGTAACTTGTTGATAGTAATTCTACAATGAAGTACTATAAGTAAGATTGAAATTCAGTGTATGTCACTTCGCTGAAGGGTAAACAACTTGTTGTTTTCATAGCGTTAACAAAGTCAAATTTCGTGCCAAAAAAGAGTATTTGTGGGGCATTTTACTGCACTACTTTGTTAAAGAAAAATCTACAGCTGAAGCGCCGAGAACTTTTGTTGAGACTCCAAAAATAATGATTTTGATGTGTTGAATTGGAGGCATCGTGCTTCAAGAAGCCTCACATCAGACGCTAGCTGAACTTGCAGAATCATTAGGAGTTGATCCCTGCTGCAAATTCCCACACAGGAACCTGTATGGGGTCCCACGTGGTGTTTTCATACAGGGAACCCGTACAGGTTCCTATATGGTGACACGTATGGGTTCCTATACGGGATCCCACGTGGTGTTTTCGTACAGGGAACCCGTATTTCGGTGTTACGAAAAATTGTTGAGATAAAGAGAAATTTAATTGCAGTCCTCACTGCCAACATTTTTAGGGTGTCTTTCCACACTAAGGTACACGAGGATGAATATATTGCACCGCTAACGAACTTGTATTTCTATTAATAGCCATTGGAATAGTAAATTAATCATATGATGTTATTGCAATTTTCTGTAACCACATTTTTGTAAGACATAAAGTGATAACATAATAAAAAAAGTTTAATAAAAAAAAACATTAAGATATTGCGTTTAAGTTCAACTAAGAACTTTGTATTGAATATTTCACGCCATTTTTCGAGGTCGGGACCCACGTTGAAAAACAATACTTTTGACTTGAGATAAAACATTTTCAAAAAAACGTTGACAATAGTGATTAGCTTATCAAGCGCTGTCTCAAAAATTGAGCTACCCACATTGCCCCACACAGGTTCCCATGTAGGTTCCTGAACAGGAATTTATTTTCTGCATTCTCCCGTACAGGATCCCGTACAGGATTCAGCTTCCCACGTTACCCCACACAGGTTCCCATGCAGGTTCCCGTACAGGAATTTATTTTCTGCGTTTTCCCATACAGGATCCCGTACAGGATTCAGCTTCCCACGTTGCCCCACACTGGTTCCCGTGCATGCTCCTATACAGGAATGTTCATCCTGTACAGGAAACCGTACGGGATCCCACACTTCCCACACTAAAACCCGTACGGAATTTGCAGCAGGGATCACACAGCAGCGGAACATTTAAAAGCATTGGAAATGATTTGTTTAAGGGGGGAAATCACAGTAGCACACAAAAAAGGCATACTTTCGGGAATTAATTTTGGCTGAATAAAAGTATCAATCGAAAATCTGTAAAGTAGGTTTTATAGCAATACTAAAAAAGTACAAAATGTAATTTTTTCAATAAAAAATATTTAAAAATTTTGCATGAATTTTCACGACAAAAACAGCGAGAACTCATTTAACATCCCAATAAGTGATTTTTTTAAATCAAATTATTAACAATATTCATTGTTAAGGCAGTTGACATTTCTAGAAAAGCATATTTTTCACAAAAACTTTCTCAAAATTCGAGATGTCCGGATGAATTTCTATACACGCGAAGTTATAATACAAGACATACGTTTGGCACAGCGATAATCAGAATTGTTTGACATCGCATTCTCAGAGTACAGTTTTGAAGGGAAAAAATCGTACAAATCGGAAACTTGCAAATTGCCTCCAATTGATTTCGTTCACAAAGCTTCCTCTCTGAGAAATGCACTTTTGATTGAAGATTCAGTGGACGCAATGTGCAAGTGTGTAGCGTGTCCAGCTTTTTCCCAAGTTTCAACATAATTGGGAAAAAAATACTAAAACGTGGGTACTCCTCCAGTGTATCTACGCGATCCGCTTGAAGCCGGAAGTCGAGGCGAACGCGCATATCCAGCGTGTAGCACCGAGCTCCATAGCGGTTCAGCCAACAAGCGACGTTCAAGGTTTGAGGCTGCTCGCTTTCTATCCGACATCACGTATCGACATATCGATCCACGTGATATCCACTCAACCGGAGCACTATCGAAATCTCCGTGTGAAACTCTGCCGTGAGGATCAACCCGTTTCGCCCATTCACACGTACAATTTGGAATCGCAAACGTCGAAAATCGGCTCGGTCTATAACACCAGTGACCTCATACATTTGCCACATCTGCAAGCCAACGGCAAGAAATACTTCGTACAATTGGAGTCGTCTCTGTCACAATCGCTCTACAAGTGCAAAACGGTGCCATTGTACTTAGAGGCGAACACCTCGTTCAAGCAATTCACACTGAATTTCCAGGCCGAAAGAAAGATCGATCAGAACGAGATGAGCCAGACGTCGATGATAGTGCTGCACTTCATAATGCTCGTGGGTTTTGCCTTCTCGTATCGCGAAAAGTTGTGGTCTTGCCTGAACTCGCGGGTCGAATAATGGTCGAAAACGATTCCGGCACCGAGAGCTCCCGTTCAAACGATACCCATCGATTCGCGTGCCGATGACATCATTGTCGAGCAAATAATGAACATCAACAAAAGAAAGACTCGAAAAGCGTAAATCTCGCGGCTGCGGGAAGGAGAGGATAAAATCAAGGGGACGAAAAATCACTGTAGAGGTTGAAGTTGAGACTCGCTGTGTACTGCCACAATTATTTTCTCCTTTGAACATCGAACTTCGTTCATGGAGAATAAAGACATTGAATTCCTGCAATTGTCAAGAACTTAACAATCGGCCGTTTTAAAGTTGAGTAGCGAAACGTTGCTGTTTGTCACAATTGTACATATTACGTGTAATCGAATACGTCCGATGACGACGAAAAAAAAGAGACAACTATTTCAATTCGTTGAAGTAAATTGCAGCGTTATATTTATTGAAGTACATCCAGCTTTCGATGAGTCGTGGTCATTTTTCGTCTACCTAATCAGCGAATCGATAAACGCGTCAGGCTGTCTACACGACGAAGTATATCTGGAAGAAAAAAAAAGCGCTCGATCAGTTCAGTTTGGTCCATTCGTTGTTGAACGATTTCTCGCTTGGCTAATATTCGGTCATTGGAAGAATAACCTCTCGACCCTCCTTGTAGAAACATTTTTGGAAATTGTAGGCTTGCTCGCACAAATCCTTCCCAGTTGCTGCAAAGTCAATCGCACAGAACGTTAGTTTTATCGTCATTCGTTTTGTCGGACTGAGGCGTGAGGCGAGATAATCTTAATACTCACACATAGTACGACATTTTTCGACGACTGCGGTTCCTTTCTCTTTTATCGATGCCGGCACTATATCAAGCATCGCCTGAAAATTTATCGCCCCGTCTTCGATCTAGAACCGAAAGAATCGAATTTTGAGAGTTTAGGGGAACAACGTAACGTGCGTGAGTAAATAACATCGTAATTGATTTTACCAGTGAGAATTGATCTAGGACACATTTCAAGTAGCACTTCAGTTTGTCATCATCCGCCAAATCGCCGTCGGCAGCTCGATCAAGCAGTTCTAAAAGTTTCAAAACACATGACATACGTGAAAGAAATTTTGTGGATCTACCTTTTTGGAAAATAACTTTGAGATATTCGAATCAAAGTATCCCATTGATTGAGTGAGCATATGATTATTATTACCTCTAATTGGAGTCGATTGGGCAATGGAAGTTAATGCAAATTCGCTTGTTATATACTTTTTGTACACGAGCATCAAAGGTTTTTTCAAGGGTATCATCAGAAAGGCTGAAAAGCGCCTATTTTTGCGGATTCTTTTCTCTTACGGTGTAGTTAAGTGACTGTGACAACATATGGTGCAGGAATCGCAGTTTTAAGGTAAACTTATTATTACAACGATAGGACTGCGAGTTGAACTTCAAACGCGTTTTTTTTCGAGCCCATTTTTTCTAAACGGTGTACACGATTTCTCGACATCCAACGGACGGATTAACTTGAAATTTGGTACACTTGTGTAGCGCGGTCGTAGTTTAGTCCCGACTGATGTTTTACTTTTCAACATTTTCTTTTGTCTTTAGTTATTAATAATAATGATGTCATTTTTTTCTCGAAAACGCGAACAAAACCGATAAAAAAATTTCTTTTGATGATTCAAACATCATAAAAAAAGCTTGGTTAAGACGTCTGGCCACCTTGGCCGATCGAACAATGGGTATATTAAAAAAAAGAACTCGAAAGTATGGGCCGGAATATTTTTATTTTTTTACACAACGTCAGAAAGGGCTTTAAGCATAACGTTAATAAATTTCCGTTCAAAATATTAAAAAATAGCGCCGTTCTGCACATTGCCGCGGAGGCCCTCCGCACGATACGCGCGGTCGTTGTCCTAGCTGTTAACCGGTCATGTCACATCTGAAAAAAAAAATCAGCTCATGCGTGAGTAGTATCGCTAAAATGGCGTGGTGGATTTTTTTTCGCCCATTAAAAAAATTATGGTGAGCCAAAGAACAAAATTTGTATTTTTCACCGAAATTATGGCTCACCATAATTTTTTTAATGGTCGAAAAAAAAAACCGCCACGCTACATTGTAGCGACACTACTCACGAATGAGCTGATTTTTTTTTTTCAGATGTGACATAACCGGGTAACAGCTGGGACAACGACCGCGCGTTTTGAACGGAAATTTATAAACGTTATTCTTAAAGCCCTTTCTGACGTTGTGTAAAAAAATAAAAATATTCCGGCCCATACTTTCGCGTTTATTATTTTTTCTTAAATGTATCCATTTTTCGATCGGCCAAGGTGGCCAGACGCCTTAAGTCTTACAAGGGGAGGGTACGAACTTGGTCGCGGATTTTGATGCCTCTTTGCGAGAGTAAAGTACTCGTACTTCCCAATAAGGTAGTCGGCCGTCAGGGTCCTAGTGATCGTCAGGTTTACGCATTAAGTAAGTATTTTAAGATAGAAATCAATGCTTTGTGCAGATCTGTGGTATATTAGCTTCCAGGAGGTATTTACTATGTTATATTGCATGTTCACACCCGTGAGTATACGTATAAAAGAATAATCAAATTAAATATATTCCGCTACGACGTCTAGCTGTCATTTCGGCCTAATCCTTCATTAGGAGGTTAAGGTGAACCATGTCACATCTCGAGTGATTTAAGAATGCCCGTGGACTTGCGTGCAGTAAGTTTTCCTTCACGTGATTAACAAGGATTTCAGTTTTGCGTTCAGCATAAAAAATTATAGTTTTATGTTAATTTCAACGAATTTTCATATATGACGATTACCGGTTCAGTAACATAAACACTATGCCGATGAATCGCCACGGCTGTCGATAACTGGGAGAATGTTAGCAAAAAAAAGAGTCTTACGAATCGAATATTAGTTTATAGAAAGTCAGGAAAGAAATATTGGGTCCGTAATTAGCATTGTCTGAAGGATCCACGGACCAGTAATCGTCATACACACATTCGCGATAGAAAAAAGATATACATATAAATAAATGTTGTCGATTACTGGGTCCCATGCAGAAATTTTTTGGGGACTCCCCAGATCCTACCAGATCCCTATGGGGATTTGATAGGGACGCCCCAAGTAAGGAGTCCACACTGGAATCCAAATAGATTTGTTGGGGATTCCCCAGGTTCTACCAGATCCTTATGGGGATTTGATATGGACACCCCAGGTAGGGAGACCACATTGGAATCCAAATGGATCCTGGGCTGTTTCCAGATTAACGTGGTTTGAGAATTTTTTACTAGAAATTATATAAAATAGGATTTCGCGACGCTCTGTAAAAAATTATTCCTTGATGGTCCCGTGCACAGATTTGCTTAGGAGTTTCAAGATGCACCAACGTATTTCTAGGAATTTGTTAGGATATCGAATAATACAATATATAATTATATTCTTTAGTAACTTCTTTACTTTAGTGCTTACCCATATTGTATATTTATAGTTTGTTATGGGCTAGTATTTTTTATACGAATAAAAAAGCTTGTTATAAATTTTAATATGCACACTTTTTGAATTTTTAATACTTGTGCGCATAAAAATTTGTTTTGGACGTGACGGCAATCAGGTTACGATTGCGTCTGCGGTTTATCGCTGTGGGTGTGGAGTTTTGTTAGAGCGGCTTAAATGAGGTTTTAAAAGAAAATTAAATGTAAGTATGAAATCATATTTTTATAAACATGATATCTATTACACATTTGCTTAAGTTTGTAGCCCATAACATCAATTTCCACCCGACCCTGTGGATTTTTCATCGGGATCCAATAGGGATTCCCCATCGGGATCTAACAGGGATTCCTTGTCGGGAGCCAATAGGAATTCCCTATCGGGATCCAATAAGGATTCAGAAAATCGCTTCCGACAAAGGAAAGACGTCGGGCGATAGAACATAAGCGGCGCAGGGTACATATATATTCGTGTCGTCGTTGAAAAGCGCGCGACGATCGAGTTACTGCGCAATCGCGATCGTAAAATTTATTTACTCCAAACACGCATTAATGTTTGTTACATTCCAATGATGCAAGCATCAACCTTATTAAAGTGTTTAAATTTTATATAATATGAAAAGTATTCAAAGAATATCCCGCCCATAACTGCACAAGTATTTTTGCTTAATAATAGTATAAAAAGTGTATAAAAACTACGTTACAGCATAAGAAGTATTTAAAGTATTTTTAAAAAGTTCATAAAGTATAAAAAGTACTCGAAGATATAGATATGAGATATAAGTATTCGAAGAATACTATACAAAGCACTATAAATATTCAGTATGGGTAAACAATTTTAAAAAAAACAAAAGAAGTATATTGTGGTATTCGATATGTACTCCTTTGTAAACAATAAATTGATCTCTTTAGTGTATCGATGCTTTTATTTTTTGTAGCATTTTGGGCTTACAGAATGCGATATGATCGATCAAGCATCGTATCGGATTCCGTTCAATACTGTGGGGAAGCTTTAAGATTCTCACATTGGATTCCGATGGGAAATCCCTATTGGATCCTAATAGGGAATCCCTATGGAATCCCTATGGAATCCCTTTTGGATTCCGATGGGAATCCCTTTTGGATCCCGATGGGGAGTCCCTCTTGGAATCCAATGTACGAGCGTGACGTTTCCTGATAGGGATCCAATGGGGTGTCCCGTTGGATCCCTATCAGGCAGTAGGGAGAAGTAGGGGAATCCTATAGGATTCCAAACACAATTTCTACCTGGGGTCGTGGCCATGTCGATAACTGGGTATGCCTTGTTAAAACTGGTAACAGGTGAACAGCACGCGATCGAAGTAATATTTAAAATATAATTCTGACGTAATAGGCAATAATTATTTTTATTTTTGAAATTAATAAAGTTTCCATGGAAGAGGAATTTATGTTTCAAACTCTTTATCAAATGTTTTAATAAAAATCATAAAGTTTGTGACAGAGTGCGTAAAAATTATTCTGCCGTTCTATATGCAGACATGATCGAATCGAAAACAAGGCTTTTTGGGATTTAAAAAAAATACTAATAAAGCAATCAAAATGAGGTTTGGAGGGTTTATTTCACATATCTGTAGGTACATCCAACGAGCGGACTCGATGGAGTCGCACATGTGCACCCAGAAGAATTTTCTTTTCCCCGTAATCTAGATGAGTTTTGCTACCGAAGTACACACGATTGTTATAAAATATTTATTTTTGTACATCTAGCCCGATTTTCAAGAAAGTCGCATTTTCGAGTGAAACATCGGCCTTTGTTCGTTTCCAGAAATCGGAATTGTTAAACGATTGTAAAAATCATGTGTATATCGCTATAAAGTGTATCTAAGAAGTTATAGTTGAAATTTTAAGTCAATCGGTCAAAAAATGCAGGACCTACGAGTCCGCCCGATTTTGAAAACATTTCTTCATGAAAAACGCGTTCAAAGTTCGAAAACCATATTTCTTCATGTCTTAAAAAAATGTCCACCTAAAATAACTTTTGCATATTATTGTCGACATGTTTATACATAATTAAAGGGGTTACCCCCACTTCCGATTTTGAAAAAAATCGATTTTTTTTATTGCATTTTTTTGAAGTATAAGTATCTGAGAATATGTCCTGAAAATTTCAAGTCGATCCGAACAAAATTGACTGAGATATGAGCGTTGAAAGAGAAGAATCGGTTATGTAAACGACCGGAAATTGAAACTTTAAACGCGTTTTTCTCAAAATGGCATTTCTGAAGTCGGTGACCAAGATTAACTCGAACACTAATGAATCGATCTTCTTGAAATTTTGCAGGCTTATTTAATACATAAGAATGTAGTCTTTAATCGTTCGATTTTTTTTTCGAAAAAATGGCCGTTTTATAGCCAAAAAACGGCCGTTTTTTTTCGTTAAAATCGAACCATTAACTTTGACTGTCCGCCATCTTGTGAAAAATGAATATTTTTTAAAATCCTTCGATTAAAGACTAGTTTATACTTATATTTGACTAAATCCATCAGCATTCTTTTTTCAGATGATCCACTTCGCCGCAATGTTGGTCACCCCAAACCGTGTATATAAAAACATTATTTCATTGACGGCCATTTGCCACTAAACAATGTAATATTTTTCAATAAAAAAATTACTGAAAGTTCTTCAAGATGTGTTCTTTAAGATGTTATATTGATCGATTAAACAAGTTTTGTAGTTTTCTTTAAAAAAAATCATGAAAAAGGCCTTTTTTGCGCTACAAGTGGGGGTAACGCCTTAAGTCAATAAAAAACAAACAATTTTTTTTTAAAAGGTATATAAGAACTCAAAGTAGTTTGAACGCATGTGACGATTAGTGGGACGTTCCCTTGGCAATTACCAGACCACCTGTCATGGCGGCCTGCCGATGACTCGTACAATAGCATCTTATAACCTTTACGAACTTTTTTCTCGAAAACAGTACCAGACACGGGAATTTCACAACGACCTTCTTCTTCGTAATAAAAAAACTGATTAAGAACGACTTAAAATAACTTTTACTCACTTTCCTAGTTGAGCTATATAAATTTGCAAAGTCAAGCGATCTGCTTAAGGTGACGCTTACTGGGCCATCTACCTTAACAATCTATCCTGTAAAGGAGAAAACCCAACTCTCAATTGTTCTCGAGAAATAGTGGATCGAAAAACCAGGCAAAATGTATATACCAGTAACATTGCACTCGCGATGCAGTGCGGCTCACCGACAAGAGCGTCTGACTATCACGCTGGCGACTCGGGTCCGAGCCCAAGTCGGATACTTCTTTTTCTTAATTTTTCATCGATTTTTCGTGGATAACGTGAAGATTCAAGAAATACAAAATGAATTCAGTTGGGGTCAAGAGCCCAATCACTGCCTGGGCGGCGCGGGTTTGATCCCTGAACTCTTCCTTTTTTATAACGGAAATTTCAATTATCACGCAAATATATAAATGTATTGGCTGAGGACGCGGAAGGGCTGAGGACGATGATAGAATTGCTGAAAAAATACGTAGAAGAAGCGAAGATGGAGGCGAATGTGAAAATAAAAACAAAAAATCATGGTATTGAGAAATGGGGCAGAAGAAAGAGAGGAGAGGAGTGCAGTTATAGTGGAGAAAAGATAGAGGTGGTCAATGAGTTCAAATATCTGGGTTATTGGTTCTCAACGCAAAAAGTGGAACAGGGGAGATGGCTGAAGGTATGTTTGATAGAGGAAATCACAAATAATTTTGAAAAATTGAGTTACATTATTGAAAAATATTAGGCGAGTGTCGGAATTTAAAAAAAAATTGACGTTTTTTTCTCGTTGATTACCATTTTTTAACATTTTTCCTTTCAAATGTTTTTATCTTTGGCGGGATTTGACGTATTTACATTCGTAAAAAACGCAAATGTGCGTCATTTTCTAGTCTTCCAGAAAAAAAAAATAATTCAGATTTTATTGAGCAAGTCGAACGTCCGTTTCAGGGCAAAATATGAAAAAAATATTTTTTTTCTCAAGGAAAGACTCGTTATGTAATTTTTTTGAATTCCCCCGAATTGTGAATACGAACAACGGATTTTTGGAATTGTTTATATTATGGGATTCCTAAACACCGTGAAGTAACAGCTATTTTTATATTATTTATTTTTTTATAAATATTTAATTGAAGAGTGTGGTGCACTCCAAGGCTCCAATACATATGACCTATATGTCATTTGTATTTCAAAAATCTGGTAAACATACAGCGAGTGCTCCACACTCTTTTTAGTTGTATTTGCGAACCGTCGTCTAAAATTAGTATCTTACAAAAAAAAACACACACACAAACCGAAATGACGTTTAAACCACTGAAAATGGCATAACATTCGTAAGGGTTCAATCGATAGGTATTGAGGTCCCCCATCGTTATGTTCCGTTTGCTCCACTCCGCGCATTACACTCTGTATATTGCTGGGCTTCATGTACAGTAACGTCAAATTCGCGTTCGTTCTGTTGTCGAGTGAAGCTAGCACTGCAACCTTTCGGGCGATCGCAGCGCCATCCCTGTTGCCTTCATTTTGGGCACGCTTTTTTTTGTCGCTTCCCCATCGTAGTTTAGGCTCCTGTATCTAGCCTCCATGGACATTGGGAAGTATTTCACTCTCGCTAAGGAGCGTCAAAATCTACGACCCCTAGCTCGTACCCTCCCCTTATTAGTCAATATTATCTATTTTAAGAAAAAAACTTTTTTCTTTCAGATCACCCGAGTGGCGAAAATCAGGCGAGATTGTTTATATTTCGTGTGTCAAATTTCATGAAATTGTGTGTGAATTTTTCTATTTTTTTCTGCAAATTTTATGAAATTAGATACACAAAATTTGTTAATGTACATACAATTAAATATCAAAATGATTTTTCAATCATCTTATTCCTTCAATATTAATTTCTTTAAACAACTCCGATGTTTAGTTCGTCGCAGTAACCTAACCCCTTAAAATGTATGCTAAACATTCGGAGAAAAAACTTTGAGGGTCGTTTCACACATATTTCAAGTACGCAAACTGACTAAGCACAAACATTTTTGAACTTTTGTCATGAGCAAAAGATGTTTGCAGTGCTGCAAAAAAAAATACTGGTTCACTGTTCACATCGCAACATCACGTAAAATTGTTCGATTCCGGAAATCCAAGAAGATTACTGAATTATATGAGTGTCGTTACAGTATGATCTCAGATCATCTTGAAAAGTCAACTTCATTAAGGGGCTATACCAGTGTGACACTTTAAAAAAATTGATTTTTTTTGCCTTTTTCGACGGTTTATACTTTGAAGAATATCATTATCATTTATATTATTTATATCAATATCATTTTATCTTGAAAAAATCGACAGTTAAACCTTTAAACGTGTTTTTCTCGAAACGAGATTTTTTTAATTTGCTGACATTGTAACTCAAAGAGCCATCGTCCGATTGATTTGAAATTTGAACTGAGTAGTCATGAATATATTTACTCTGCAATGACGTAGGATATTTTTGATTGGAGGAAGATTGACGATTTGACATTGAAAAAAACGACCATTTTATAGGCAAGAAAACAGACTTTTTTTTCATAACTACGCCATTTTTTAGATTTTGATATTTTTCGAAAATCCTACGTCATTGTACAGGAAATACCTTGCAGTTTAATGACATTTTTTCCTTTTTCCGTTTCAGCTACTCAATCGGCCGGAATCATGTCAGCAGTGGAGGAACTTTTTTTTTTGTGCCTCCGAAGGCAGCGCGTACGTCGCTTGGGTCTCAATATTTTTCTATGATATAATTATGTAATATAGGTTAAATATAGCCAAATATATTCTTACTTTTCCAAAACATTTAATTGAGCACTTCTCTTCCAAAAAAATCCGGAAAATCACCCAAATTTTCAGCGTTCACACTGGTATAGTCCCTTAAGTTTCACGAGAGTTTCAACGAAAATTTTCGAAAACAGTCATTTTTCGGCGAACCTATTTTTTACAAAAAAAGAACGGGTGGTTGTAAATTAATAACAGTTGTATCAACTTTCTGCAAATGGTCGTTTCGAGAACAACACGTTTAAGGGGAGAGATACCAGCGAGGGATGAAATCGCTGATTTTCATGATTTTTTTCAAGGAATAATTTTTTCACCATTTTTTGAGGCTGAGGGCAAATTTATTACTACTTTTCGCTTATACATGGTATTTTTTTATTTTTATTTTTCATAAAAAAGGCGGAGTTATGGTACTTCGAAACTGTATTTTCAGAACTTGCGTGACGTATAGCCAAAAAAGTAATTGACCGATTCTGATTGAATTTGGTATCAATCTTTTTGACCTTATTGTCTAAACATGACTTTAAATGTTTTTGAAAATTAAAAAAAGTATTTCTTTTGCAAAATGTAGCCATTTTTTTCGGAACGTTCAATCTTTTTGTGTCAAGGCGTTGATATACTGGATATGAGTGTTAAAGAAAGAAAAAAATTCGTTGGTCTTTTCCGGATTAATCCGGCCGACGCTACGTGTCACGCCGTCAGATAATATCCGCCGCAACCCGTTCAGACGACCGTGCCATACTAGCGACATTTTTAAAGATTAATAAAAAAATAACACTTTGTAACAGCCAAAAGTAGTAATAAACACTCTAAGTCTCAAAGATGGTGAAGAAGTCTTCCGTTCTAAAAAAAAATCATGAAAATCAGCGATTTTTTCCTCGCCTAAGGATATTTCCTCCCCTTAAATGATTAAAAATAAGCCCGCTGGACATTTTTTACGAAAAAGCTCCTTAAGACGGAATGACAGCTCATCGCGGTCGGTATGGTAGAACAATTATAGATCTCCAAAAATGTCTAAAACGGCTCTTCAGATCCCGTCGAAACTTTGCCAAACGACGTCGAATAGATAGAAAAGTAGCTGTCTGTCCCTTAAATTTTCTGAATTTGAGAGGCAGACAGCTGTTCGTCTATCTATTTGACGTCGTTTGACAAAGTTTCGACGGGATGTGAAGAGCCGTTTTAGAGATTTTTGGGTATGTATAATTGTTCTAACATACCGACCGCGATGAGCTGTCATTCTTTCTCAATAGTCCAGTAAAAACGACGAAAACCATGCACCTTTAGCGTGGAATAACAATTTTTGACTGAAGCCAGATAGGTGCACACTGAAAGGAACCCCAATGAAATTTTGCCCCTCAACTCGCCCCAACCCCAAAAAATAGGGGTTGAAAATTTAAAAATCGCCGTCTCTCAATAATCAATAACTCGATCAAAAAAAGCTTTTAACTAAAATTGTTTGGAACAATAAAATACGTTCAAAGTTATCCGACGTCAAATCCCCTATCTTTGAAAATAGCGGCACAACAGCGATTAGAAAATTCGGGGTTAATGCGAGAAGAAAAAAAATATTTTCTGGCTAGAAATAGAGAGGAACTTATGCTGATTTGATATATATCGAATTTTTTCAAATATATAAATATGTTTTACGATTTTCTAAAGATGTACTGTTTTTGCATCAACCTCGAATTTTCTAATCGTTTTTGTGCTGCTACTTACAAAGGTAGGGAATTGGTCGTCAGGTAACTTTATACGTATTTTATTATTCCAAACAACTTTTGTTTGAAACATTTTTCGATCGGGCTATTAATTATCGAGATACGGCGATTTTTAAATTTTCAACCCCTATTTCTTAGGGTTGGGGCAAGTTGAGGAGCACAATTTCATTGGGGTCACTTTCAGTATGCAACTATCTAGCTTCAGTCGAAAATTCGAATTCTCCGCTAAAAGTGCTTGGTTTTCGTCTCTTTTACTGGACTATGTCTTTGTGGTTTGGTGCTGACCTTGCGGTGTTCCGATTTCTTTCATACAGAATTCACGGGCGGCTTTGGCTTGTTCCGCCAATTCGCTGGGTACTTCCTGAAAGTAAGCAAAACATTTTACAGTCAAAGGACGGACTCCGATACTTTTACGGCCATATGCATGTCCAAAAAACGTTTATTCTTAAAACTAACAAAGAAATTGTGTCCCAACTTTCATTCCACTACTTTGGGGGTACTTGTTTCGTTGATGGGAAACTTACAGCACCGTGAAGCCCGACAACCATTAGGGCAACACCACAAGCAAGAAGAGCAAACTTGATCATTCCGTTAGTCGATCCGCACCAACGTGTAAGAAATTATATTGAGACTGTTTGTAGAATGCGTCGTGATACTTCGTATTTATAAGCTTATCTTGAACAACTGCATCGCATATTTTAATATCCTTGAATAAATTTTCCAGAAGATGTTTTTTGCGTCGTATACGTAAATATCATTTACGATCCGGATCGAAACGAGCTTGCTTTTTCAAACCTATCATCACCGCATGCTACCAATCATTGTCGCCACTGAGAGCAATTAAATAGAATGAACGAGACGCATACTCACAAGGAACATTCCTGAGATGTCCGCCTCCGATTTTGTTGAAACTCATATATGTGATAGAGCATCGAAAACTTTGAGACACGTATTTTTTTTATCTGCGGAAAAACGGTTTTAAGGGGGGAAACCGCCCCTCAAAGAAAGGCGTGTCCAGGGGTGATTTTGCAGTTTCACCCAGAAGCAATCCACCGATCTAAATGAAACAAAAACGAAAATTCTTCTAAAGAAAAGCGATCAAAAATCCACTATGAAAATGTGAAGAAAAAATTTAATTAGAAGGTAAACCACCCCTCAATTTGCCTTTTTTCACCCCACACTTAAGAGGGTTGTATGCAAATTAAAAAAACAGGTATCATTTTGAAGGGCGATTAAAATAAAAATTGACGGGTTTATGCGTTTTGGCGGCATAGCAAATTTAAGGGCGTAAACCACCCCTAATATAACATTATTTATCATGGTGGTTTTTTCTGTGTTTAAAGTATATCCGCTGATTTTAAATATTTCTATAAGCTACAATTTAATGTTTTATCATATTTCAAAATTATTACATTCGTCTTAAGGGGTAACTACCCCTCTGACGAGAAACATCATTGAAGTATCCGCTTTGGTGTGGTTTACCACATATATGAGTTTCAACAAAATCGAAAGCGGATACTTCAATGATGTTTCTCGTCAGAGGGGCAGTTACCCGTTAAGACGAATGTAATAATTTTGAAATATGATAAAACATGTTTTTTTTGTATCGGCAGAAAACGGTGTTAGGGGATGAAACCACCCCTCAAAGTTTCTCGCACAAGCAATCCACCGGTCTGAATGAAACAAAGTCGAAAATTCCTCTAATATTAAGCGATGAAAAATCCACTACAAGAGTGTTGATTAGAAATATAATTAAGGGGTAAACCACCCCTCCATTCGCCGTTTTTCACTCCACGCTTAAGAGGGTTGTATGGAAATTAATAAAACAGGTATCATTTTGAAGAGGAATCAAAATTCAAGTTGACGCGTTTTTGCGTTTCAGCGGGACAGCAAATTTAACGGGGTAAACCACCCCTAACATAAATTTGTTCATCACCGTCGTGTTTGATGTGTTTAACATGTATCCGCGGATTCAAAATATTCTCCCGCGTTTTTAAATTATTACGTTTCTAAATTTTTACATTTTAAGGGTAAACTACCCCCTCTAATTGCTTTTCCTTTGAAGTTTCGCAAAAGGTGTCACGAATTTTGTTAAAACTGCTTTCATTTCACCGGTAATATCAATTTTATGTTTGTGTGTGCAGGCATATTCGTTTTGAGCTTTAGGAGCGGTACTTTGGGAGTGGGGACCCTTACTCATAACTCATATTTTCATATTGTCATAATTATATTTTCGTACCGAAATGTTTCTTCCTCTAATTCAAAAGTTTTGATGAAAGCATCTCCCCTGCAAAGATGCAATGCAGTAGCAAAAATATATTAACTATACTATTAATAAAATTCAAATGGTATATATAAATATATTCAGTTTATTCGTTTCTTTTATTCCGCGTAAAAAAAATCATATGCAGATGAATGTTGACGCTTCGATTCTTAAATGCCTCATTATCCAGAATGCTCCCGTTCGGAAATCTTTTATCTCTGTGCATGAAGCTATACAATCAACAAACAGGCCGACGTTAATTTGCCTACGTATCAAACTTTCTCGACTAACTGCAATAATTAATTCTTCCAGCGCGAATATTCTTATCGCGTCATGACGCGATAACGGTATTTGCGCAAATTTGTTATTATACGCAGCATTTTTACTCTGCGCAAATATTAAACTGCAAGCTATTGTCATCTTGAACTGCAAGACGTTAATCATACATTACCCGATAATGTGTTTACATTTTCGGGTAATTTGTGATTACGCCTCTGGCAGTTCATATTGTCAATAGTTTGCAGTTTTATCGCTTTATAAGACGGTTAGCATTCGGATTCTTCCATTTCACGTTAAAGTGAGCCACAAACAGTACACTGTGTGTTGGAAAATACAAATTTTATCAGCCATGAAAGTCAACCCAATAAACGTTATCAAACTTCTACTAGCTGCATTTGAAGCTATGGATATTTCAAAAACGCCAGTTAACAACGCGGAAATTGAACTTGCGGACAGTTTTGAACAAATTTTGATCAGTTCCATGCAATACTATAATAGAGTTGAAATGATAGAGGAAGAAACGCTCGCTTTTCAAGAACCATTTAAACAGTACGAAGCCAATGCTGTAGAAGATACCGTATGGCAAAAGGATACTGGTGATAGTGATTCTGACGCCTGTTCCAGTGATGATGAGCTGAACTACGATTACAAAAAAAAGCAGTTCAATACTGGAGGTCTGGTAAGACAAAAAATTATAGCCTCAAAACCGTCCAACAGAAATACAGATCTGTCAAGTCTGAAAGACAATTGCGGCGTTGGGCACATCAGCTGAATAAAGGCGGTACTTATAAAGAAAAGCTAGTGCAAATTTCTGAATATACATTGAAGAATATGAAAACTGCTCTAGATGCTAGTGTCATTATACATGATATTGATCTTCAGAAGTGGGCGCTACAAGCCCAAAAGGAGGTAGGTTTCAATGATGTGCGATTTAAGACATCGCATAATTGGCTATGGAATTTTAATAAACAGCATCGCATTCTACCCAGAGAAATAAATAAATTTGTAACGCGCAAAACTACGGGAGAAGAACTTGTACGGAAAAATGCAGAAAAATTTGTCGCCGATGTTGCACCACTGAAAACTATGTAACGGAAAATGTGTATAATTCGGATCAAAGCGGTTTTCATGTGGAAATTCATTCAGCGCAAACTCTTGCAACGGAAGGAGAAAAGAAAGTTGAATGCGTTGTACAGCCAGTTTCTTCAATAACTCACAGCTATACGATTCAGCCTACTATAAGCGCTGAGGGGAAATTGCTTTCCCAACTTTTCATCGTTTTAAAGGAGACGAAGGGTGAATTCGGACCACGAGTAGAGAAAGCGCTATTTCAAGCAGAAAAAGTCTTGGTATTAGCATCCAAATCTGGAAAACTTACTTCTGGTACGTATGCTCACATATTATAATGAATGATTTTTTTTAATATGAAATGTAATTGATGTCAACATTAGTATTTTTTTTAAATATTGAATGAGTTTTGTGTTAACAGAGCATTGCAAAAACATGGTTGGAAAAGGTTTTCTTTCCTAACGTCGGGAGACATCGCGTATTATTGATAGACTTCTGCAGTGGACACTGCCCTAAGGTTGTTCATGAAGCGACACCTCGTGATAAGAAGATAATCCCAATGATTGTTCCAAAAGGTACAACTGGAAAGATTCAGCCGCTCGATGTATTTGGATTCAGAGTGTGGAAAAATTTCGTCCGACATTTTTCAGAGAGTGTAATATTATTAAAATCTGATATGAATTTGCACTTGAATAATATAATTAAACTACAATCACTTAGACACAATCAACTCTCATCACCGCGGTATGCTAATCTTTTTGAATATTCATGGTATAAAAGTAATTATATATCTAAAAAACAAGAAGATTTTGAAAATCCTGTTACCTTTGGTTTTGGTGAATCAAACACACATTGTGAAATACCCGGTTGCAATAATTTGGCGATTATCAGATGTGCATGGTGTAAAAAGTCGTTGTGTTTGAAGCATTTTTTGACGACTATCATTATTGCAGGAATTATGAGCCATGATTGTTGATGGTTATCATATGAAAAAAAGTATATGTCACAAGAAAATGATTTGACGGCATATGACTGCGATACTTTTCACAAGTACTATTAATTAAATCAGCTGATATGATTCCCAAATGAAATATGTCAAAATATATTAAAAACACGTTCGTTAACCTACTGTAAAACCCTCAGTTTCATTAATATGTTTAATGAAATAAACAGTAAAATACTAAAAATATACATTCTTGCGCAAAACTACGTCGGTGGCTAAATTATCGCTTGATCCAGGCGCATCATCGTGCCGAAATATACGAAGTGAGCCTTATAACTTATTCTGAAAATTATTATAATTAATGATATAGTAGAAGTGTATGTTTATTTCTATGGACATGCTTAATGGACGTGCATATTAAAATCGGAAGCGTTTCGACACGAAAATATGAGTCTTATGAGTAAGGGGTAGCCCCACGTCCCCACTCCCAAAGTACCGCTCCTAAAGCTCAAAACGAATATGCCTGCACACACAAACATAAAATTGATATTACCGATTAAATGAAAGCAGTTTTAACGAAATTCGTGAAACCTTTTGCGAAACTTCAAACGAAAAGCAATTAGCTTACCCTTAGAATGTAAAAATTTGAAAACGTAATTATCTAAAAATGCGGGAGAATATTTTGAATCCGCGGATACATGTTAAAAACAGAAAACGTGACGGTGATGAACAAATTTATGTTAGGGGTGGTTTACCCTCTTACATTTGCTGTCCCGCCAAAACGCAAAACCGCGTCAACTTGAATTTTGATTCCCCTTCAAAATGATACCTGTTTTGTTAATTTTTATACAACCCTCTTAAGTGTGGGGTGAAAAAAGGCAAATTGAGGGGTTTTTTACCCCCTAATTAAATGTTTTCTTAACATTTTCATAGTGGATTTTTCATCGCTTTTCATTAGAAGAATTTTCGTTTTTGTTTCATTTAAATGGGTGAATTGCTTCTGGGTGAAACTACAAAATCACCCCTCGACACGCCTTTCTTTGAGGGGCGGTTTCCCCCCTTAAATCCGTTTTTCCGCGGATAAAAAAAATACGTGTCTCAAAGTTTTCGATGCTCTATCACACATATGAGTTTCAACAAAATCGGAGGCGGACACCTGTTCCTTGTTAGAAGCGAACACCTCGTTCAAGCAATTGACACTGAATTTCCAGGCCGAGAGAAAAATCGATCAGAACGAGATGAGCCAAACGTCGATGATCGTGCTGCCCTTCATAACGCTCTTGGCTCTGGCCTTCTCGTATCGCGAAAAGTTGTGGTCTTGCCTGAACTCGCGAATCAAACAATAGTCGAAACCGATTCCGGCACCGAGAGCATCCGTTCAAACGATACCCATCGATTCGCGTGCCGATGACATCATTGTCGAGCAAAATAATGAACATCAACAAAAGAAAGATTAAGCCTCGAAAAGCGTAAATCTCGCGGCTGTGGAAAGGAGAGGATAAAGTCGAGGGGACGAATAATCACTGTCGAGGTTGAAGTTGAGACTCTCTGTGTACTGCCACAATTATCTTCCCCTTTGAACGTCGAACTTCGTTCATGGAGAATACAGACACTGAATTCCTGCGATTGTCATGAACTTAACAATCGGCCGTTTTAAAGTTGAGCAGCGAAACGTTGTTGTTTGTCACAATTGTACATATTACGTGTAATCGTACACGTTTGACGACGACGAAAGAAAGAGACAACTATATTTCAATTCGTTGAATTAAATTGCAGCGTTATATTTATTGAAGTACATCCAGCTTTCGATGATTCGTGGCCATTTTTCGTCTACCTAATCAGCGAATCGATAAACGCGTCAGGCTGTCTAAGCGATGAAGTATTGCTGGAAGAAAAAAAACGCACGATCAGTTCAATTTGGTCCATTCGTTATTGAGCGATTAATCGCTTGGCTAAGTTTCGGTCGTTGCAAGAATCACCTCAGGAGCCTCTTTGTAGAAACACTTTTGGAGGTTGTAGGCTTGCTCGCACAAATCCTTTCCAGTTGCTGTAGAATCAATCGCACACAACGTTAAATTTATCGTCATTCGTTTTGTCGGACTAAGGCGTCAGGCGAGGCAATTTTAATACTCACCCATAGCACGACATTTTGTGACGGCTGCGGTTCCCTTCTCTTTTATCGATTCTGGCACTATATCGAGCATCATCTGGAAATTTATCGCGCCGTCTTCGATCTATAACCGAAAGAAACGAATTTTGAAAATTTAAGAAAAGGACGAGACGTGCGTGGGTAAAAAAATATCGTAATTGATTTCACCAGTAAGAATTGGTCGAGGATACATTTCAAGTAGCACTTCAGTTTGTCATCATCCGCCAAATCACCGTCGGCAGCTCGATCAAGCAATTCTAAAATTTCAAAACGCACATGACATACGCGAAAGGAATTTTGTGGATCTGCCTTTCCGGAGAAAAACTTTGAGATATTCGAATCAAAAGTATCCCATTGATTGAGTGAGCATATGATTATTATTACCTCTAATTGGAGTCGATTGGGCAATGGAAGTTAATGCAAATTCGTTTGTTACAAACTTTCCCACACGAGCATTAAAGGGTTTTTAAGGGTATCATCAGAATGGCTGAAAAAGGCCTATTTTGCGGACCTCTTTGTCTTAAGGGGTTACGCTACTGTGAAAACTGAAAAAATCATTCGTCGCTTGGGGCGACACAAATTGAAGTGGAAGGTCCAACGTAAGGTGCAGGAATCGCAGATTGAAGGTAAATTTATTATTACAACGACAGAACTGCTAATTGAACTTCAAACACGTTTTTCTCTTATTTTCTTCGTTTTTTTCTCACTTATTTTTTCACTGCAATTAATTTATTCAGTGTAATTGTAGTTAAGTCTTGACCAACGTTTTTCTTCTTAACATTTTTTTTCTTTGGTTATTGACACTAATATATTATTGACAATAATATATTATTAATATATTATTGACAATAATATATTATTAATATATTATTGACAATAATATATTATTAATATATTTTTGATTATAATATATTATCAATCAGTTATTGACAATAACAATTTTTCCCCGATGAATCGAAAAAAACGATTAAAACATTTTCTTTTTATGATTGAAACATGATGACAAAAAAAACTCGGTCAAGTCTTAGCCAATATTGGATTTTTGAAGAAAAACTCATTATTTTTTTAAATACCAGATCAACCTGGTGGCCGAAATCGAGTACACCATTGAGCCCCTCACGGTCAAAGGTCCTTTACAAGATTGTTTATATCTTCTTTAATTATTAATATTTTCATGAAATTTGATACACAACTTTTGTGAATGTACATACAAATAAATGTCCAAACGATTTTCCGCACATCTTACTTAGTCATTCAAAAATATTTTTTTTTGCATATTTTTACATATTTTCGGTTCGTCACAGTAGCCTCACCCCTTAAAATCTATGCTTGATATCGGGAAAAACAACTTTAAGGGTCGTTTCACACATATTTTAAGTATGCAAATTAACTATGCATAAACATTTTTTTAACTTTTGTCATGAAAAAAAGATGTTTGCAGCGTTGCACGAAATACCCGGGTTCACTGTTGACATCGCAACATCCCGTAAAATTGTTCGATCTCGAAAAACCAAGAAGATTATTTAAATATACAAGTGTGGTTACCGTGTGATCTCTGATCATGTTAAAAACAAATTTCGTTAAGTTTCACGCAAGTTTGAACGTAAAGTTTCGAAAATAGTCGTTTTCGGCGCACATATTTTTTTATAAAAAAAAACGGGTGGTTGCAATGTAATAATAGTATTATCAACTTTTTACAAGACGACCGTTCTGCAAATAGTTTCGAGAAAAAACGTTTAAAGTCTTTTGCTTGTCATTTTGCGTTGATATTATACATTTAGAGCTACGTGTCTGTTCAATCGAAACCATTCGGAAGTTCGACTTAAAGTTTAGATAAAATCTTGATACGTAGAATTAAGGGGACGAACAAAAATTGCTGATTTTCCTGATTTTTTTTAAAGGAAAGATTTCTTCACCATTTTTGAGACTCAGGGTATGTTTTATGACTATTTTTGGTTGTTGCAGTTTTTTTTCACTGGTCTTAAAAAATGACGGACGTATGGCACGGTCTTCTGAACTGCATTTTCAAAATTGGCGTGACGTATAGCTAAAAAACGAATCGACCGATTCTGATGAAATTTGGTATAAATCTTTCTAACCTTATTCGCTAAAACATGACCCTAAACCTAGACCACTTCAAAATATTGTGTAGAACTTTCATATAGACCAGAGCCGTCTAACTATTATTTTTCGAGTTTATTTGAGCGCGCTCTGCGCCGTGTACTCGAGCTCTTACTTCAAACGCGCTTTTCTCGAAACCACTTTTTTTTCTTGCTTCGTTGATTTTTTGTCCGAAACTACAGAACGGATTCTTACAAAATTTTAACTACATATTCGTCACATGTATGGCTACCGCTGGAACTAGAATTATTTGAAAATGTTGATTTGAAGTACTTTTTTAAACCGAAATATCACTCAAAAAAGTCTTATTTTTGGAGACATTTTTCAACGCCCGCCATTTTGTTATTTTTGCATACAAGTTGATAATTCTAGTTGGGACAGTAGCCACAACCATACTGAACTCAAATCTTTTTGGTTTTTGTGTTTCAAATAAATCTACTCAGAAATAACATCCTCGAAGCTGACATCGCTTTTCTCGAGGGGCTATGGGGATGCTGCTACCCGAGATAGATAAAAGATGTAAAATGAATGAAAAAAATATTTTTCGTACATTAAAAGAGTCATCAATATCTTTTATAGGAACCATACGAAAAATTCCCGAAAATACCTAATTTTTCAGCCGTCTAAAGTGGGATGATCCCATAGTAGTAATAACACATACCCTAAGTCTCAAAAATGGTAAAAAAAATGTCCTTAGATAATTTAAAAAAAACCAGCAATTTGTTCCTCGCCTAGGGGAATCTCCTCCCTTTAAAAGATGAAGAAAAAAAATCTGTCGGATATTTTTTACGAGAAAGCTCCTTTATAGTTTCGTTGATTGGTGCTCACCTATCGGTGTACCGTTTTCTTTCATACACAATTCACGAGCGGCTTTCGCAGGTTCCTCCAATTCGCTAGGCACTGCCTGAAGGTAAGCAAAAAATGTTACAATCAAAGTACGCACTCGAATATTTTCGACGGCCACATAAAGGTCCAAAAAAAAATTAAAATAAAAAAAAAATAAACAGAAATTATATTCACAACTTTCGGGATCGAGATGAATTTGGGAATGGGCGCGCGGTTTCAAAAATTCACTACTTTGAGGGCACATGCTTCGTTGATGAAAAACTTACAGCACCGTGAAGCCCGACAGCCATTAGGGCAACACCACAAGCAAGAAGAGCGAACTTGATCATTTCGTTAGACAATCTGTACCAACGTGTACGAAACAATATTGAGACTGTTTATAGAATGCGTCGGGAAACGACGTATTTATAGGCGAATGTTGAACAACTCAATGGCAATATTTAATTAATGTAAATGAATGTTCCAGAATATGTTATTATTTGCGTCGTATATCATCTGCGATCTCTATTGAAACGGGTTTGCTGATTCAAACCCGTCATCATCGCATACTACTAATCACCAATTAATTAGCAGGGAGGCGAGGCAGACGATCCCAGTTAAGGGGTCTTATCCGGCTGCATTTACGTAGGTGGGTCAAAAAATAGCATTTTCCAAAAATATTTTTTTCGATAAATCTTTTAGCTATATTTTCGGAAAGTTTCATCGAAGTATTTCTAAAATAGAATCAGCTACATCTTCTGGCAGACGACCGGGCGAGCGGTAGCAGCGCCATACTTCAAACTTTAAACACGTTTCTCTCGAAACTCTGTTTCTAAGATTGTTATGGGATTTACCAACTGTTAGCTTTAAAATAATCGTCACATTAAACGTACGTTTTCGAACTATTTTTCTTCATCTATTTGTCAAAATATGCATTTTTGATCATTCGGTGATTACATTAAGTGTTTTCATTACTTTGTATAATTATTTTCTAGAACTTCTTCTCGCTCAATTAACGCGAAACGAATTGGCAACGTAGTAAATCGTGGTATATCATGATGCCCAGGTTGGCAGGGGTGTCGCGGAGTTAGAGACATATGCGCGCCGTTCATCACCTCAGCATCGTCCCAAGGAGCTGTCAAAAATCAATATCGGTCCGCGTAAAAAAAATTCCGTCGGAAAGAAAAGTGTGTACAACAGCTGTCTATAATCTCGAAGAAATTAAAAACTTTAATGTTTGTCCGATATTCTATAAAAAAATGGATGTATGAAAAAAAATCAGCGTTACTGTGTCTTTGCCTAGAAATGTCTAAAAATATATGATTTCTGAACATAGTTATCAAATTAATATTAAGTAATTATTACTAATTAAGAGAATAAGTACCAACAATATTCGTTGTTAATTATTCTGACTGAGTAGGTTGAAGTTCCCGGGCATAATTACCGAATACCGATAAGATAGGTAGCATTGGTTCCGTCTACGACGTTGCCATTGTTGCACAGTCTAATATTTTGTGTGCTTAATTTTCGCACAAATTCGCTATCAAAAACATTTATTATTTCATAACGGCACTGTGATTCCTCATTTTCACGGTACCAATGGTTAGTCCGATAATTAGTCGAACCGTACCCATTATTTCGGCTCCGTCGTAACATTCATTTAGCAGATATTAATAATGTACTGAAAAATGAGCGGGAGTTTTCGATAAGCGCAATGTAATTAGCCCACGAAATACGTCGCGTGGCCGATTTTTTTCTATAAAAAACGGGGCTGTGGATCGTATTTAAACTGCACAGGATGATCAGGAAAGGGATTATAAAGGTCCAGAAAAAAATTCAGCTCGGTGGTAATATGTTGACTTAACCCCGTAACAACCTTGAACTCGGTTGATTGATTGTTTCCAAATTGACATGAGATACGATGAGAAACATTTCAGCCTTTGCGGTCACACGTTCTGGCTGTAAGGCCGGGTTTACATTATGCGGTTCTACCGAAGCGTTTTTGCTGCATCTACAGAGTACACTTAGTTTAGGACTTATATTGCACTATAGATCCGCCCAAAACGCTCCGGTGGAACCGCATAATATGAACCCGGCCTAGTAGTCCAGGACGAGAGACGAAAACCCAGCACTTTTTAGCGTAGAATTCAAATTTGTGGCTGAAGCTAGATACTTGCATACTGAAAGTAACCCCAATGGAATTTTGCCCCTCAACTCGCCCCAACCCCAAGAAATAGGGGTTGCAAACTTAAAAATCGCCGTATCTCAATAACTAATGGAGCGATGAAAAAACGTTTTAAACAAAAGTTGTTTGGAATTTTAAAATACGTAAAAAGTTATCTGACGTTCAACCGCCTATCTTTAAAAATAGCGCCACAAAAACGATTGGAAACCTCGGAGACCCCCCTAAAAAATAACTCGAAAACCAAAGTTGAAAGTGCCTTTTTCAGCTATAAACGAATATCCATAATTTTTTTGAAGGTTCAAAGGATTTTTTAAAAGTGTTTTCAAAAAACCATTTTTCGAAAATTTCACCGTCGTGGCCACCCTCAATATTTTCTTTAAGCATTCAGTGACCCCCTGTTTTATCGTCGTTGCATAGTCTTTAGAATTTTAGTTATTTAGTGTATACTGTGACGTGATATTTTTGCTCGCGTCACAAAAGCGGCGTGAGGCAGGAGAGATCGCGTCCTTTCTCGTATGTAACTCCTTTTGTGAGGTCTCATACCACTCGGCTTGATTATCGCTATACCTTTGTTTCTTTATTTTTAATGCATTTCGCGCCCTTACATGTTTGCGGCGAGCGACAAGACTAACGGCCACGTCGTCGGCACCGAAAAAATCGACTTCGTCGCGTTCACGGTCTTATATACGGGTCTGAAAAACACCACGATTTGGTAGGTACGCTTGGCCGATCCACGTTTCTTTACATTTTTCGCCACTACGTGGCATTGCGGTTGAAGGGTACAGTGCGACAAGGACAGAATGGCTTCTGTCTGTTTTTCTCACTCTCCTGATGAAGGCGCATGCGTCGTCGACCGTGCCCCTAACCCGGTTTATCGCATATTTGATAGGGATACGAATTAAAAAAAAAACAAATGAACAAATAATAAGCTTACTGAAGACCAAAATGATTGACATACACCATCATAATTGAGGTCATCTGCATATCACATAACAATGCCGTAGAACCAAGCAGCTATGATGAACATGAACGATCTTTATGCCAAATTACCAAATCATAGTTTGGCCAAATGGTTAGCACCAAGTTTGGTAACCCCAAGCTTCAGGGTTCGATTCTTGAACAAGTTGTTATTTTATTTTCAGGTAACAAATCGGTTTATTAATTGAGATGCGTTAAATACTTTTTTGTTATATTTATTCGTCACTTTCTTTTTGTCTACGTATTATTGGCGTATTTAAATGATTCGATTGGTCGGGTAAGCTCTTTTCCAGTTTTTACAATCTTCGGATTAATTAATGGAGGTAAGTAAAAATTATCTACATAATGTACGTTCCCAAATTAAATGAATATTTGTTTTGTAATTATTTATTTATTTTGTTTTGGGTTTACATTAGTAAAAATGGTATTAATCGGGTGATTATCTTCAATTTTATCAGTATACGGCGATGTATTTTTACTTGATTATGGACGAAAATCAATTAACTGTTAAATATTCGAGTTCATTAAAGAAATATTTCAAGAGCATGGGATGACACACGGACCGAGGTTATGGTTCACTTGACAATACGGGAAATAATAAGCAGCAAGAGGGGAAGGGTGAGATCACAAAAGACCGTGGGTGGAGGGAACCTCAGATAGCAGCGTCGCATGTGGCGGCTGGCGGAATAAAACGTGGATCGCTCTACGGTACCACGCGGCTCCATTGAAGTCGGGTTTCGTTTCCAGACCTGTATGTAAGACTGGGTCAGGGGGCTGGTATCTTTCAGAATTATTGCTACACTAAATATCCTCTGTTTGTAGTGTCCTACTCTGCCACTCGTAGCGCTAGTTGTTCTTGAACAATCCTGATGCGCGCGCAGGGGCTATGCATATATACGCACACGTACACATATAATTCGAAGCTTTGCATAGCTTCGAATGCAACGATCTGCTAGTACGGTGAAAAATGCACCTTTTCAGGATTATGCGGGTACCCTGAGGTACAACCGTGCACAACACACGGCATTAGCACACGAATATAAGTAATTTCGGAAATTTCGTCAATTCCGCACCGCGGCTTAAACTCCAAACCACGGAGACTATAAGGAATGAGTGCAATCTTCGTATGGTGAGACGATATACGAAACGTCCGTAAATTAGACCCAAGAGCGTGGTGTTAAATATTGCCCGTAGGCATCGTCCGTGTGCTTAGTGTATTCAAAATATAGTAACACAACCAGTGCACAGGGTGAAACTGACTGTCATGGCGGCTTATTGTTGACGCTTGTAAAAATAACGGCACTAAGATTGTTCGTTTACGATCCAGTTCGTCTATTTAGTTTAATGCAATAATTGGTATGACAATTTTTACAAAGTTCTTACATTTTTGTTTAATTACGAAAAATGTATTATGATTTTGTAAATACTTTTTATAATGCATTTTTGGATAGTTACAAAAAACGATCAATCATCAATAAACACATTAACGTTAGTATCTTTTAGGAATTATTACTATTTTTATTTGCGTTATTATGATTCTTATAACAAATGTAATCAATAATCAAACTAATTTACCGATGAAAGGCATAACAAGTAATTTCAATTGAGATAAAATCATTTCAGTTATAATAAAACTTTACCAGGAGAGAATCGAAAACAGTACCTTGCGTGGTGCCATACGGTTTTTTGACATTGTGCGCAAAATTAAACTTAACAAACAAACGCATCTCAGTAGTAGTTCGATTGTATACTTTGGACTGTTTTTATCAGCATCTTTAAGTCTTGATATTATTTTAATAAATGTAAAATGTAAAATGATGGCTCATGGTAGCGGTAAGTCTCCTGATGCTGTGGGTGATGCTTGCTACTGTGTAGCGAGTCTTTGTGTTGCTACTGTCGCTGTGGGTGGTGCCATATAAAATGAATTAAGGTTAAGAAAATTAAAATTTTCAGCTCATGTGACAGCTAATAACAACACATACAGCTGATAACAAGGCATGCGCAAAACATACATGTATATATAGCACACAATGACTAACTTCCCCAGCGCCGCTTATGCGGAACCCAATTTCGTCCCATTTTTATGGACGCGCCAAAATGCGGAGATTGGACACCTACCCTATTGTCCTCTTGCTCCAAACGTCAAAATCAAGGTCTTACAACGGCGGTAGTAGGGGTAGGCCCCCTTAGCGGCTCCGTTTTTGATTCCGATTTCTGCCGCTTGGTGCGTGACGGCAAGGGAAAGTAGTGGTGCGACGAAGAAAGAAATAGCTCCACTGTCCTTTTCCCTTCTGACTGCAGCGCTCACGCCGTTTGCCCTAACTTCATGTACGGTACTGTCGTGTAAACTGCATAATATACGAAACCAATCAAAAGCGATAATACGACTATTTACATCCTTTTTTCTCCAATCTCTCACAATACATCGTTCGTCGTAATGTTTTTCACACACGTACTGAGGCTCTTTCAGTCCCGGAATAGTATTTTTTCTATCATTCGAGGTTTCTGGGCAGTCGAAACATGGAGCATTTTTGCGTAAAACTTTTGTACGACGTTTTACAAACGCGAACCGCACAACCCTTAACCAATTCCAATTTTTTTCGAAAATACTACCAAAAAAATTGACATTTATTTATAAAAACACGATAAAAGCATGTATGACGGTAAATCGCATAGAACCTCGTATATGGTCGCAAATAAAGGTTATTTCGACAATCGCGCCACAAAAACAGACGTAAACACCTTGGCCCTATTCGCCGGTAAGAGGCAAGGGCACCTCTATCGTGTTAAAAACTGAGACTCGCCGGATACACGGATACAAAGACGGGGAAATTTCCATTAAAATCGACTTTTTTACATGAAAGATATCAATAAAATCGATGAATTTCTCAATTGGGGTTCCAAGCCTAACTACTGCTGGTCGATATAGGCCTCCGAAGTAACTTTCGTGGTGGCGCCGCGCAACGGCTGCCGGTGGCACAACTTGGATTGGCACATGGCGGTTAAGTTAAATCAGCACAAACACGAAAGAGCTAGAGTTGAGCAAGCATCATCGATTGTAGATCTCACATTGTGAATGGAATGTGCTTATAAATAAAATAAAATAATGTGATGGAACTAATAACGATTACTTGCGGATTTCAATGTATCCTCATGACTTCCTGTCGCCCTAAAAGCATATCTATAGATATGTGACGAAGAGAATGCTAATGAAATTGCGTACATTGGCTGCACACACATTTTTTTCTGCCGTATAACAAAATTTCTGTTTAAATTATTGTTTGCATCGGAAATTTATATAAAGGATGTTGTAATATAGGCAGAAAACCTTCGATAGTCATCATGTATCGGAAGTTCGCGAAATTGTTGCTGGTGAGAAAAGGACTGATGGGAAAAGTTCTTCCTCAAACACGCGTCAACAATTCCAAATATGACGTGAAACGCTGTTTTTACAACGTAAACATCACACGCGATACTCTCATTCGAGCAAACACCTAATTTAAATGGCGACCGACATACTGCATTAGCAGACGAAAACCAATCCAAGTTTTGCCAAAACTCGCCGCAAGGGCTGCCCCACTAGAGTTACTTCGGAGGCCTATATCGGCCAGCCCCGTCCGCAACGAAAAGTCTAATGCTAACCATTTATTTTAAAAAGTTTGAAAGCGTATTCCTATAATTTGATGCGCTGAATACGGGAAAAATAATGAAAAAAATCCTGGTGACATACTTGACCTTGAAAATCGCCATTTAAAGGTCAAATTTTTCTCTGCTACTGTGGCCTCAAAATTTATATACTCCCATTGTGAATGCACTGAGTACAGCAAAATAGGCATATATGTTGTAAATGTCATCCTGAAGAATATTTCAAGGACGCCAGTTGTTATAGAACAAGTTTCGTCAGTAAACATACTCACTGCCCAAAGTATGTCGCAAGAAGAGTGCAGAAAAATCGTGCATTGTTTTTAGAAATACTCCAACTTTCGCTCTTAGCGTGACCCAGGATCAGCAACGTGGATGTGGCGAATATGTGACCCCTTTGGGGTGCTTGATTTTCGTGAGTCCCCTTGCCTAAATATTATTTGCCCCCTTGCTGGTCGATATATCGACTACTCCCGTCCTTAAAAGGTTGACGAAGGGGTAAATAAATTTGCTTTGAGGGGTGGGGGGATAAATGTCGAACGATCGATATGTAGATGGGCCAAAATGTCGAATTCGAAAATGACGAATGTTCGAATATAGATAGATCAATCTTACTAGAGTCTGTGAAGTCGAAAATAACAATTACGAATATGAACATCTCGGAAGTTGATATGTAGCGAAAAACAAAAATCAGATTTAATAAAATATCGAAAAACATAAAATCGATGGGCCTGTATGCATAATACCAAATAATTCGAGACAACAATTCTCCGAATTAAAAGCATGGCGATGGTTCACAATGCAGAAAATCATTAAAGCGAACGGCCGAAAAGTCGAGTGGTTGAAATCGCGGAGGGTCAAAATGTAGAACGACCCGAATGGCGAATCGAGCAATACGTCACTTGCGCCTCAGAGTGAAGCTGCGAGATGGCGCTGGCGGTCTGTAGGCTAAAATATCGTAAGACAGTCATCCCACGTGACGGGCCCCACCACGTTCGCCATTTTGGCCGTTCGACCTTTCGGCGTTCGACATTTCGGGCCATCAACATTTTGCGTTTCGATATATTGCTTTTCGCCATAGACGGTATTACGCATATTAGGCACTCGCTATTTTCTGTTTCGGAGATATGGGTGTTCTACATTTTTCGATTCTGTATTTTTATGTTCCGAATTGCAGACAATCTGAATATTCGTTTTCGAATAAATTACCTCTCCAATAAATAATGGTTCGATTTATAGTCATTCAATTTTTTTATCAGTCGAAAGATAAAATTTCGAATGATTTAACCTTCGTTATTTTGAGAGTTCATAATTCTGTCGTTTCGAAATCTTTGTCGTTCTATATTTGGTCATTCGACATTTTTACCCCCACCCGCTTTGAGGACGTGCACATTGTGAAAGGTCGAGTAAAAATTTGCGGAATTATTTCTCGAAAATAGATCGCGTCATTATACATTATTAGATAGAAATGTGGCCAGCTGGTGGTCTCCATAAAGTGCCGTATAAATGTGACGATTTATAAAGTCGTGATTTTTCGTTAAAAGTTCGGCAACTTGGCTTGAAACTTTACCAGTATACCGGGATCCATTTTTACTTGATTATAAACGAAAATTAGTTCATTGTTAAATTAACTAGTTCGTGAAAAGAACACCTTAAGCTTTGTTTCAAGCATATTCTCTAAGAAACGTTAATCAAGTACCTTTTTTTCACCATACCAACCTATAATTTGGTCGTAGAGAAAAAAAATCCTCTACGTTGTAAAAAAGCTTCTTGGTTACGAAATATTGGAATTTGTCCCTCTATTTGCTGACGGAGTGAGTATGCGAGTGTCCTTTTTTTCCAACGCGAGTAATTGTATTACTTAAATTACAGAGGCTGTTACAGTTGGCCAAGATCTCCTCGTGACACTGCGAATTTTCTCATCTCAGCATTCGTGTCAGGCAGCAACGAAAGGTCACGAAGTAAAATGCACCTCTTTCAAGGCTCGTTTTTATTTGAAACGAATCATTACATAATTGAACACACGTTTCCGAAACACATCATATATATATATATATATATATATATATATATATATATATATATATATATATATATATATATATATATATATATATATGCATGTGTATATATATAAATTGGATTAAACATTCGATATAAATATTCGGCGAAGTGTTTGATTTGAGCAATTACGATAAATTGTCCGTGTATGTTTTTTCTTCCTGGGTTTGGTCAATTTCTTTGGTTTGTTTGACAAAACGACATCTCGTTGATCCAATTATCCTTTAGAAAAGATAATAAGTCTGCAAAAGTAAGAGAAAAGAATAAATAGGAGTAAATTGTTGTTAAGGTGTGCATGTCGTTCTCGTCTTATTCTACAGATATTGAAAAGGAAATTTTACTCTCGGTGATAGTTCGGCGTAACATTTGTTGAACGTGTAAGCGTACTGGCAGTTGTCGCCGTTGGCTGTGGAAGAAAGTCGAAAAGTTCTATTTGATAAATCGTCGCTGGAAAAATTTTACAGCTCGAGTTGCAATAGAAACGTGGCTATAATCATTGTTTTTTTTCTACGGTATGCGCTCGTGCGGAAAAACATGCTCCCATTTCTTCATTTTAAGGAAAATAATACTAAAGGAGGCTGCTCAGGGTCTTTGCGGGGAAGGCGGCAAGAGGGGAACGCATGTGCGGGGTAAAGTATTAAAATTTTTTTTTTTTCATTTTTAAAATTTTTTTTAAATGAATGCATAATATATCAAGAATATTGTGTTAAAATTTCAAGTCGATCGGAGTAAAATTGACGAAGTTATGAGTATTTGAGCGTATATTGCTCCATGCCGTTCTCTTCTCATCTGCGTTTTTCAAACCGTTTTTCTGAGAATTGTCATATTTGAAGTCGGTGTGCACGATAACTCGAAATCTACTGGACCAATCGCTTTGAAATTTTGCACAGTACTTCTTCACATAATTCACCAGGTATTGTCGAGAGCTTTTTTGTTTTTTTTAATAATTACTAATTTTTCAACAACAAATTAGCCGATTTTTTAGCGAAAATCGGGTTTTTGGCTCCCAAGTGCTACGAAAAATCGAAAAATCGAAAAAAAAATCCTCCCGTCATTACCTCGAGAAACATCTCCTTTAACAAATGCATTTTGATTTTTTTTGTTTCAAATGATTCTGTTGCGAGTTATGGTGCACACCGCAAACCAACTTTTTTTCGAGGCGCCTCCGGGGTTTAATTTTCACTCGCTCAATTTTGAATATTTTGTAATGAAAATTTAGGAGAATGTTGTTCAAATGCTACTTTATTATATGTAAATTTTTCAATAAACGAACACTATTCGTTACGCCAAAAAAAATCTTAAAATCATGCCTTTTTGTCGCCGAAATAACTTTACCCCGCCGTTAAACACGGGCGCCTGTAACTGCTGCCAACCCCGAATAATCAAATTTTCGGTTACGTAAAATAAATAAATTTCAGCTAATATAAGTATGTGGGATGCATATAATTGACTGTTTAGAAATGTAATTAATCTTTTTCGTTTATTTATATTGCGAATAAGTTATGAACCACGTTGAAATGTGGCAAACGCGCAATTTAGTTTTCAGTAATTGGTATCACTGAGCTCAGATACGAACGCCACATCGTGAGCGTGTAGCTGTCAAACATCCTTTGCGAATTTCGTTTTTTTGTTCCGCGAAAATAAAAAGACGGAAGGGAAAAATGCAAACCGAAAAACAGTACAATCGACGGTTGGAGCAAGTACAACCTGGAAAGCGGCGGAAAAAGTAGTTGAGCCGGAAAATGAATGCGCAGTCGAGGGACGACGCGAAATTGATTTGAAGGTTATGTCGAAACACATGCACTGCAGCTTCTGTAAAGAGTGAGTCAAAATATTTAAATACTCTTTATGAAACCGCGGTAAGAAATTTATAGCAAGGAAGCAGTAGTTTGTGCGTTTAAAATTTTGGCGCCTATTCAAAATGGCTGACTTGAAAGCAGCATTGGTCGTGTTCGTTGGGTCTCATCATTTTGATTGCGCATGCGCATAATGATGCGCATTTGATGATGTGCACGTTTCATTGCGCAGTTGCGAGTTGCGCATCATTATGCACATGCGCACTTGTTCATATCAAAATGATGAGACCCAACGAACACGACCATTGCCACGTGCCGTAGGGCGCTTTATCGTTTTACGCGAATCAGCTGAAATTTCTTGTTTTATTTAACGAATACCTCGATAACGAAACAGTCAAAACGCAGTACACTTCGTTGAAATTATTCATAAAAATTTCGACAATTTTTTCCGCCTATTTCCATTCAATTATTACTATTTTTATTGTGTTGGGACAGTCGTATTAGAGTTCTCATGAAGCTTTTGCTTTTGCAAGTACAGACGAAGTACTTGAAATTTTACACGGAGTCGTAACACCTGTTCGCAAATATCCTCAAGAAATTTCAGCAAATTCTTACTATTTCACCATAGTTGAGCAACCTCCTTAAGAAAAATATTACTTAAAATAAAAGTTTTATTTTAAGGAAAATAAAGTCTTTCAACTTTTAGGAGAAAGCGATTAAAAAAAATGAAAAGTTCGACTATGTGACTTGAGAAGCAGGACGTTTTGCGTTGGAAGGGAGAAAAAATAACGAAAAATATGAATATATACCCAAGTATTTACCGATCGCCTTGCACTTTGAAACGGCTCTCTGTACTTCCTGTCTATAGGCTGGTATTCTTTGAAAAAAGGTCAACATACCACTGAGACTCAGCTCCCTTTTATCGTCTACCAAACCAAATTGCTCCCAGAGGCAGTACATGTAGCACTGGATCGTAAGGGAAAAAATTAATTAGTCGAGCTTAAAAATTACGTATAAAGATGACAGAGGAAGTTATCGCTTTTAAATTATACTTGAGGGTACCCTCATATCAAAATGCGCGAAAAAATGCCTGTTTCGGATTTTCTTCTCGAAATGTATGTTGGATATGGGAATAAAAAGGTTCTCGGGTCGATTTCTATATATTTTAGGTACGCAATATTATTTTTTTAGTAAACTAAGATTCAGTCACTGGAAATAGGCGTTTTTCAGGGCTTCGCGAAATATTGGAAAACATTTGAAAAGTTCACGATGATTAAAATACACGAGTGCGATTATTGCCTGTACCACAATCAAGCCGACAAAGCATATTGGTAAAAGTTTTACACGTTGAACATAAAGTTTTTGAAGGGGGAGATACATTTAGGCGCGAAAAAAATTGGCTGATTTTCATATATTTTTTTAAAAAGATTTCTTCAACATTTTTGGGACTTAGGGTATGTTTTATTAGTACTTTTGGTTGTTACATGGTATTTTTTATTTTCAATAATCTTCAAAAATGGTGGAGGTATGGCACGGTCTTCTAAACTGCATTTTCAAACCTGGCGTGACGTATAGCTCAACAACACATTGACCGATTCTGTTGAAATTCGGCATACATTTTTTTGTTTTTGGAAATTAAAAAAGTCTTTTATTACAAATTGTAGCCATTTTTTTTGGAAAATTCCGAAACCATTTCATCGATTTTCAACACGTCTCACTTTTTCTTGGTTTATATTCTGCGCATGAGTGTTAAGACGGTCAACCAATGTGACAGGTCCAACACATCGAGGAAAATGTTTTGCACAAATTGCAAAAAATGTCTACGTGTTATAGGGACCCGGCATAGCAGACTAATGGTGAGTCAACATTTTCTTTGTGTAAATCGTACTTGAACTTTGAAACGTGTTTTTCTCAAAACTTTTTAAAATTGGCTTCCATGATATCTCAAAAAACTATCGAACGGATTCCCCTCAAATTTTTATAGTATAGTCAGCACATCTATAGTTCCCATCCGAACTAGAATTTTCTGATATCAGTCATAGTTTTTTTCAAGCTAAAAAAGTTGAAGAATATTACAAAACTTGGAACTCAACTTTTAAAACCGCGCCAAAAATCCAATTTTGGATATTTTTACTTTACTTTAGTTGCGACGATAAAATTCTGAGGGACTGTGAAAATGTTAATAGATAAAAGTTCAAAGATAATGCGTTTTAATGGTTCGTAAAAAAAATCCCTAAAAAGCGAAAAATACAGTACTACCTCCCTAAGAGAGCCCTCCCTAAGAGAGAATTTCCCCGCCGTTCCGCTTGAGCGCATTTTATGGCTTCCCCCACCTAGCTCGAGCTGTCCAGTGTACCCGGGCCTCCCGAGTTTGTCGCGGACACCTCCATAAGAGATCGCGAGCGATTTCAGAAAATCGCACGTCGCACGATTGTCAAATGGATAATATTCCTTTGTATAATAATATATACGTTTAAGCCGTAAAGTCGGAGAAAAAAACATGCACCATAATTAAATTTCAAGTAGTAATTTAATGCAAGTAAAATATATTTTCGATTCAGCCATCCCGTTTTATCTAAAAATTAAATATTTATACATATATATACATTGTATATTTCAACTTGAAGTATATACACAAGATAAATTGTTAGTTACATTTTTTTTGTACACTGTACAGTAGAACCTCAATTATCCGAACGATGACTTAGTTTATCCGAACTCTCAATTATCCGAACGTTGGCGCGAAAGATACATTGTTGCTCGCTGCCACCGCCGTGAGCAACAATGAGCAACCCAACGCAATCTCTCCTTTCCAAACGGCTGCGAGACGCAGCCGCTCAAAAACGCGTTACAGCCGTTCGTCAATTAAAAATGGACGATTTTATTTTTAAAAAATATAAAAAAAGCATTCAACTTTTTTCAGGTATTTCAAATACATTATATATATATATATATATATATATATATATATATATATATATATATATATATATGAATAACGCATGATTATTCAATGAGATATACGCATGAAACGACGAAACGCCAGTACACTTTCCGCAACTTGTTTACAGTTTTCTCAACACTTTCGTTCGCGCTCTCTCATAGAGGTCGAGTGGAGAAACACATACACGCTACCACATGCGCGATTTTCGAGCGCGCTAACCTAGCGGTGGGGGAAGGCTTCGGCGACGAATTTCTCGAGAATTACTTCCCCTAACCGCCCTAGACCGCTCTCTTAGGGAGGTAGTACTGTAATAACTGTCAGGTGGAATGACTCCGTTAAGGGGTTACGTGGATTCGAAAATATGAAAACTCAATTTTTTTCCTTCAAATTTTATTATGTGATAGTGCAATATGTCTAGAATATTCTTCCAAAGTTTTAAGTCAATTTGAGTAAAAGTCTAGGAGAGAGAGAGAGCCTTTATGAATTCCCCCCGTTGGAAAAGACCCAACGATTGAAATTGAAACGACCAAATCATTGAAATTTCGCACACTTCTTCAAAATAGCATTGACTAGCGATTGTACCAAAAATCGAACTATTTTTCATATTTTTCATATTTTATTTTTTCTGCCAAAAATTAAAATATCCATTTTTTGAAAAATTCTTCGTTCAATCACGAACTATAGTTGTCTACGCAAAAAAAATTGGGTTTTTAATTTCAGATAAAGCTATCATGAGTTATCATGGCCACCGCGAGGACACTTTTTTTAGAGGTTTCCGGAAACCAGGTCCCACCAGCTGAATTGCCCAAATTTTTGGATGAATTTTTTTTTTCAATTGTTGAAATGTTGCTCTTTCATGTGCAACCCCTTAACGAAATAAACCAACTTCGTTGGTTTTTTCAGACTAATCTTGCCGACGCTACGTGTCATGCCGTCTGACAACATCCGCCGCCACCCCTTTAGGACACCGTGCCATACCACTGCCATTCTTAAGGGCGGGGTGAAGTATTTAAATTTTTTTTTTCATTTTTTTTAAAGTTTTTAAATGAATGCATAATATATCAAGAATATTGTGTTAAAATTTTTATGCAATCGAGAAGTGTTCTCAAACTTATGTGCAATGAGTGCTAAGCGAACAAACTCTTCTGCGTTTTTCAAACCGTTTTTCTGAGACTTGTCATATTTGAAGTCCGTGTGCACGATAACTGAAAATCTACTGGACCAATCGCTTTGAAATTTTGCAGAGTACTTCTTCACATAATTCACCAGGTACTATCGAGAGCTTTTTTCTTTTTTTTTAATAATTACTAATTTTTCAACAACAAATTAGCCGATTTTTTTTAGCGACGATCGGGTTTTTGGCTCCCAAGTGCTACGAAAAATCGAAAAATCGAAAAAAAAATCCTCCCGTCATTACCTCGAGAAACATCTCCTTTAACAAATGCATTTTGATTTTTTTGTTTCAGATGATTCTGTTGCGAGTTATGGTGCAAACCGCAAACCAACTTTTTTTCGAGGCGCCTCCGCGGTTTAATTTTCACTCGCTCAATTTTGAATATTTTGCAATGCAAATTTAGGAGAATGTTGTTCAAATGTTACTTTATTATATGTAAATTTTTCAATAAACGAACACTATTCGTTACGTCAAAAAAAAATCTTAAAAACATGCCTTTTTTTCGCCGAATTAACTTTACCCCGCCCTTAAAGATTAATTTAAAAAAATACCATGTAACAGCCAAAAGTACTAATAAAAAATACCCTGAGTCTAAAAAATAACGAAGAAATCTTTCCTTAAAAAAAATGAACGTTAACATCGATTTCCTTGCCTAAAGGTGTCTCCCCCCTTAACAGCTGTTTTCGCTGCATATATGTACTTATAAAGAAGCCGACTGTCGCTGTAAATTTCAAATTGATAATAGCAGTACACGCGATAGCGACTACGATCAGGCAGAAAATGAGGAAGATTTTTTTTAATTGCAGAATAATTGTAGTATTTGTCGAGTGAGTCGTTTTGAAAAAAGTCTTTCTAGGAAAAACGGATTTAAAGATTCTGTTTTTGTGATTTCGCGTTGATTACATGCACTTGGGGCCGTGTGCCTGTAAAATATAAAGTTCCCGGAACATCAAGTTGAAATTTGAAGTTTATACCATGTAGAATGAAAAAATGAAGAAAAAATTCCATTTAAAAAATCTTGATTCGAGAGTATCCTCAAACGATCAATTAGATTTGCAAAAGTCTATGAAAATATATAGAGTGCTTGAATCTCGAAATTTTTAAACAAGGTGTTTTTGCAATTCGAAAAATTTTCGTGTCGATAAAAAAATCTCGTTAATATTCATAGAAATGAAAATCGCATTTTCCCGAAGCTGCAGCCTTCGATACCTTCAATTCTTGCGACTCCGGCCACTGTCCGTTCCTGACAGCCTCGATGTCAGCTACGAAAAAAAAAAAAAAAAAATGGAATAAATATATTCCATTGGCGCTTTTTCACTAATTTATTTCTCTCGAGAGGGGTGGATTACCTGTGGCCACGCGCGATTGCGTCTGACACGCGCTGACCACGCTGGCTGCAACGGCGATCATCTCGTCGGAGACGAAACTCGGGCGACTCTGCAATGAAAAACCGCTTGTAAAACATGAAAATAACAGACTGAGAGACATGTATGGTGTTCTCGAGCATATTTGAACTATATTTTATATTTCCCTGAGGGGACAATATTTTATAGCCATCGTTACTGCCAAAAGTATAATACGGCTTATTGATATTTTAGCAGTTGCATGAATTATGCACATATGTTAACCGCAACCACCAATCTTACAAACATACATTTATTATTCACTGCTATATAATATAGTAGGTTTTCATAAAATGGATATTCCCTGATACTATAAAAAATTACTGCCCCAAGATTTTTATAGTGGACTGAAATGTATATACATTGATTAAAAATGTCGCCTGTGATTTGCGAAGATGTTTATAGTGATTTCTACCATATTATAAGATAGGGCCTGCTATATGCGTATTTGGTGGGTTATTCAAGTGTTGATACAAGGCATCAATGTCCGTCAACTAAATGCATAGAATATTTCATAAATCCAAAATAAAATAAAATAATTATTTCATTTTATTTTTTAATAATTATTTAATTATTCATTTTGAAGAAAATATTTCGCCTAATCGGAATCGAACTTAGAACCTAACTGCCTGCCTTCTGCCTATCCTACGCACGCTGTCACTACGCTACCGAGTACTTTAGGCATATTGAGCACAGATATGGCATAAGAGATCAAAGTAATTCCGGCTGTACTTCCGAATAGCTGTTACCTGCGATTTAGGTGACATTTTGCGCAGATTTTTTTTTTTCACAACATAAGTCACTGTTTCAATGGATTTTTGGCGCTTCGCAATAGTTTTTTACCATATAATAGTGATTTATACCATATTATATGATACGACGTGCTAAATGCATAATAGAGTGTATCCTACAAGAACAGAAGGTGAACTACAAGAAGAAGTGTTGAACTGATATCCTATTTTTGCAATACAACAAACATACTCTGTAACAGTTTGTGAGACATGCACAGTTCTCTAAGGGATGAGATGCAGTCAGAATTTTCAACAAAATCGATTTTTTAAAAACAATTTCTTGAAGCATGATGTTTAGAAAATATTCCCTGAAAATTTCAAGTCATTTCGATGAATAGTTTCCCGGATATCCCACAATTAGTGAAGGTGCGTCGGGTCCCCATGGCAGGTAGCGGCTGACAAACGCGCAAACGATAATACCCGGGAAGGCAGAATGCTTCGAAGACAACAACAAATTGATATTTTGGGAGCTTCCACATCGGCAGAAGCCTTATTGTATGGGCCAGGAATTGATGATTCGGTGTAAGTAATTTTTTAATTAGTATTTCTATACATCAATCAAGTCTAAAATTGGAAAACTCTCTCAGAACTTTTCAAAAATTTATTACTCAAAAACTATGAATTTTAACAAAATTTTATAAAGAATACTTTCGTTTTAAAATTGCCAAAAATGTTTTTAAAAAATTCATCCCGAAAAACTTTAATTTTTTGAAAAATTGTTTTAACAATTGGCTATAAATAATTGAATGCTCGACGTTTCGGCAAAAATTGTGATATTTGGATTTAGCGGACCAAAATTCGTAAAAAAAAGTTTAACTTTATCCATTAGGCTCAAAATTTTACGAACATATAACGTCGTAGCCACATCGAAAAACTTTGAATGCGTTTTTCGCGAAACTATGTTTTTCAAGTCGGTGACCACTATAATTCAAAAACCACTAGATGGATTTTGATGAAATTTGGTGTGCTTATCGATAGCATTAACAACTAGTCCTTAATCGAAGGATTTTCATTTATGTTGAAAATTTCTATTTTTTTAAACCATAAATTTTCGACTTTTTGGTATAAAATCGAAAGTTATCTGTCGGAAGCCACCATTTTGTTAGTTTTTGAAAAAAAAAAGCTTCGATTGAGGACTGGATTTATTATTAAACTAATGATTTTTTTGTTTTTTTTTAATTCCAGATGATCCGGTAAAATTTTATGATGGTCACCGCGAAGCACTACGTGCCGAAGGGGTTCCGACAAAGATGGCGTTATTTTTATAAAAAATCAGTATTTTTCTTTGAAAATTTGTACAAGTCCAGTTGAAATATAACATAAAATGTCCGTGTAACTACTTTTGTAAAACAAACTTAATCACTATAAAAAAGAAATTATTGAAAATGCTGATTTTTTCACGCCTCTGACTGCTTCTCACCCCTTAAACTATTAAGCTGCGGTTGCTCGAACTGCAAACGATTTACGTCTTCGTTATAAGTAAACTTTTATATAATTTTTTCGTACAGTTACTTTCCATAAGGTCTTCTAACAAATTGTACTCGAAAAGCGTTAAGGGCGGGGTTAAGTATTAAAAATTTTTTAAATTTTTTAAAATGAATGCATAATATATTAAGAATATTGTGTTAAAATTTGTATGCAATCGAGAAGTGTTCTCAAACTTATGTGCAATGAGCGCTAAGCGACCAAACTCTTTTGCGTTTTTCACACCGTTTTTCTGAGACTTGTCATATTTGAAGTCCGTGTGCACGATAACTCAAAATCTACTGAACCAATCGCTTTGAAATTTTGCACAGTACTTCTTCACATAATTCACCAGGTATTGTCGAGAGCTTTTTTGTTTTTTTTAATAATTACTAATTTTTCAACAACAAATTAGCCGATTTTTTTAGCGAAAATCGGGTTTTTGGCTCCCAAGTGCTACGAAAAATCGAAAAATCGAAAAAAAAAAAAAATCCTCCCGTCATTACCTCGAGAAACATCTCCTTTAACAAATGCATTTTGATTTTTTTTGTTTCAGATGATTCTGTTGCAAGTTATGGTGCACACCGCAAACCAACTTTTTTTCGAGGCGCCTCCGGGGTTTAATTTTCACTCGCTCAATTTTGAATATTTTGCAATGCAAATTTAGGAGAATGTTGTTCAAATGTTACTTTATTATATGTAAATTTTTCAATAAACGAACACTATTCGTTACGCCAAAAAAAATCTTAAAGACATGTCTTTTTTTCGCCGAATTAACTTTACCCCGCCCTTAATTTTAACCATATGAATTGTACAAACTTGAAAAGAATAGTAGAAGTTTGACTGAACGAAACTTAACGTACAGTGTACAACCTTAGTATTTGTACGTCGTTTTTGTTATAGCACTGAATTAACTAAATCTTATTGTCAAACCTTTTACAATAGTGAATAATCATTCCGGGGATAATAGATAGTCATACACTCCACCGAAATCGCACGTTCAGGTCTACTTTTCGCTTATAGTCGTATTAACCATATTATGATTGCGGTGTTAATAAACTATAACGAATTTTACTATCCCCGCTTTTACCATGGGCGTTTGTTGCGAATACCATGGACTTTTCTCTCATTGTCAGTGCACGTGTCCTGAAATCAAGATTCTTTTCAAGCAATAAATCCACTGAACATTGAACGTCAAATGATTTTCGACGGCTGCTCAATCATTTACTGATCACCAATCTTTAAAAAACGTTCCTTCGTTTTGACACTTCCGTTTTCTTTATAATTGTTCGATTAAGGGGATTAAGATAAGATACCTTTGGGTAAGGAAAAAACTTGCTGATTTTTATGATTAAAAAAAAAGATTTCGCCACCATTTTTAGATGACTTTTTTAGATGACAGACTTAGAGTATGTTTTTTTTTACTACTTTTGGATATTACATGGTATTTTTTAAATTGATTAATCTTTTAAAATGGCGCACGTACGGCACGGTCCTCTAAACTGCATTTTCAAAACTGGCGTGACCTATGGCTAAAAACCAATCGACCGATACTGATGAAGTTTGGTATAAATATTTCTAACCTTATTGTCTAAAACACGATTCTAAATGTTTTCGAAAATAAAAATAAAGTATTTTTTGATTGCTGTAATTTTTTTCGGTAGTCATTTTTTTCGGAAAATTAATACATTTTGTTTCAAAGCGAACCATTTCTCCGATTTTCAACATTTCTCACTTTTTCTTGGTTCATATTCTGCGTATGAATGTTAGTGAAAGAAAAATCTTCGTTGGCTTTTTTTCAGATGAATCCTGCTGACGCTACATGTCACGCCGTTTGACAACACCCGCCACAACCCTTTTAGAAGACCGTGCCATTCCTCCGCCCTTTTCAAACATTAATGAAAAATAAAAAATACCATGTAACAGCTCAAAGTGTGAATGAAACATACCCTAAGTGTCAACAACGATGAAGTAATCTTATTTTTTTTTAATCATGAAAATCAGCAATTTTTTCCTCGCCTAAAGGTATTTTCCCCCTCAATGACAAAACTCGGAGCACTCGGATACAACCTGTTTTTTCCGCACCAAAATTTTCTTCGAACGGAATGAACGCGATTGTCACCGTTGGCCATGATTGTAACAAGCAAAATGTATTTAAAAAAATACTCCAAGAAATTGTAGAAATAGATCAGCACCAAACAATCATTGCGAAATGATATTTCACTCGCAGGGAGGATAAAGCCTGGAGAGCTTTCAACAAGGGTGTGAATTTTCCTTGTCGACCTACCCCGCAATAGACGAGGGACGCTTGCAGCAGAGAAACAAACACTACCGAGTATTTCATTGTCTCGGATAGAAAATTTTCTTTCTATTCTGTTTTTTTTTGTTTGTTATCGATGAAAAGATACTTTTGTCTCGTATGGTAATATTAATTTAATTTGAAATATCCTGAGCGACGCACTTCACGGCCGGACCGCAGCGTTCGACTGAATAACATTCGTTGGGCAAAATGAAGAGCTCGGCGATTTTTTATTCGGTGGCCTAAATTTGCTATACAGCGCCGGCGAGAAAAAGGGAGAGAGAGAGGGAGAAAGCGAGGGCAACGCACGACATGACAACAAGGGTGCGAGTCTGAGCCTTCTGTCGTTGCTTGGCAACAAAGAGGAACGAGAGAGAGGGGGGAGAGGGAGAGGGAGAGGGAGAGGGGGGAGAGGGAGAGGGAGAGGGGGGAGAGGGAGAGGGAGAGGGCGAGAGAGAGAGAAAGCTTGCAAGGGCTTGGCAAGACAAGTAAAAGCCCAAGGGTCAAGCGATCCATGCCTGGAGAAATAGGACTAAAATAATCGATCCCCAAAAAATGGCCTCAAGGCTTCTCATAAAAATAAAAGGAAACGACTTTTTTCCTCATATTTTTATTTTACAGCTGAAGAATAAAATGTCCATATTTTTAATCGAAATTCCGAAATGTTAAATTTTGAAAGAATAAATAACATGATTGAAAAATCGTTTGGACACGTATTTGTATACACATTAACAAAGTTGTGTACCAAATTTCATTGATAGATATTAATAATTAAATAAGTTATAAATAATCTCGTGAAGGACCTTTGAACGTGAGTTTGTTTATGTTCTAGAAAGAAACGAGCTTTTCACGTAAAATAAAGAATATTGCCTAAAACCGAGCTGTTTTTAAAATCGTATTTCGATCACAAAAAAATTTGAATTTTTTCCGATTCTTTTTAGGATAAATGACACGATTATTGTTCATCACTAATGAAAAAAGATGTTAAGAAGAAAAACGTCAGTCAAGACTAAACTACTGCTATACTGAATAAGTGTAACAAATTTCAAGTCAATCCGTTCATTAGATGTCGAGAAATCGTGTACACCGTATTGAACAGCATATTTTCGAGAAAAAGGCGTTTGAAATTTAACTAGCATTTCTATCGTTGTAATTCCACCAGCAGGTGTTGGATCTTCCTCTTCAATTTGAGTTGCCTCAAGCGACGAACGATTTTTTACATTTTCACAGTGGCCTAACCCCTTAAGGTTTCATGAGCGCGTAGCCCTGAGTGAGTGCACATTATCAACGTGAATTCAGGGGGAAAAAATCCCCAAAAGTTTGATTTTAGGAACGATTTTTTTTAAATCCCATGACAGGATTAACAATTATCGATCAATCTCAATAATCCTTTCATCATTCTCTTCCGGTTTGCAGTTGCTATTTTTTTAATGAACAGATGCAAGTACCGAAGAAGACTGGAGAATTATGTTCAAGCTCATGGGAAAGTTCACATAATTGGTTTTTCGTCCCGCTTGTAGTACACACCATAACCGCCCTTATATATTTTAAAGGGTCTTCTCACTTTAGACGCTAAAAAAAGGCTATTTCATGAATTTTTGCTAGGTTTATATTATAGATATTGATAAAAGAGTTGTTGCACTTAATAAATACACTTTCAAAATACATTTTTTTTAAAATTTGAATGCATTTTTATAACCCAAACAAACTTTAAACGCGTTTTTCTCGAAACAACGTTTTTCGACGGCTTGTCGATAAAATCTTCGAAACTACTGAATCGATCCAAATTATAACCACATATTCTTTACAACTATAGCTATAGAGCATATCAAGGATTTTTTTACATTTTGATATTTACTATTTTTTTGCCAAAAACGATGAAAGAAACGATTTCTTTTTTTTTCTTCTAATGTCCGCCATTCTGTTATTTTTGCATATATGAAAAATCGTATGATATGTGATATAACCATTAACATACTGAATCTAAAACCGTTTGATTTTTTTGTTTCGGATGATCCATCCCCGAGATTTTATCAATAACAGCGCTGATCTACAATTTTTTTAGAACATAGTTTTAACTACCATTTTCGTCTATAAATAGTGACATAAATAAATTTTTTTTTTTTTTAATTTATTTCGAAAGTGTATTTATTAAGTGTAACAACTTTTATATCAACATCTATAGTATAAACCTAGTTTTTAAAAATCATGAAAATAGCCTTTTTAGCGTCTCGAGTTAGAAGACCCCTTAAGAATTTTGCTGGATTTTCCATACCGAACCATTCAAAGTCGTGTTACGATGAGCGTTAGATCCAAGATTTCAAAAATATATTATGGTCTATGCTATACTGAGTCTTTACAAATTTTTTGAAAATTTTCCACCTGAAAACACCAGAGATAAAAAATAGTTTAATGTATGTAAGTTTACGAGCGGTTAGATGGGCAACACTAACACGCTACGATCGATGTAATTTTTTTTGGTTATTTAGCACCAAGATGAACCATTTCCAACAACAAATTTGTAAAAATTTTGAAAAAAAAACATCTTGTCCATCGTAAATTATAAAAAGGGTGTGTCAAAATGATCTGACATTTTGAATTACGCGCCATTTTTTTGGTGGCGAACTTAGTGTACCAATCTTTGATAGCTGCCCAGGCAGCATAAATGTCCAAATGACGTCGATAAGTTACCGTTGTCAGGTTACCTTTAAGACATGACCGTAAGATAACTATTCGACATCTTTCAAATGACATCCCGTATGATGCTGCCGTAAAGTTATATTTTTCATGACATATTTTGGCGATGAAAACCGATGTCTAAAAGGAATTCCAAAATCTTATCCAATTGATGACTTTTTTAAGTTATCAAAAAGTTATCTATTTACTGTTATCTATTGTATCTAGTTCATCGTTGTCCAAAGAATATCATAAAGACGAAGTACATAAGTCTTTTTCATGAGATCTTCCAGTTATCGGTAATATGCTGTCTTTCAGGATAGTTGGTAATGGCGGGGAATAGTAAAAAGTCATCCAAATGTTGTCCTAAAGATGACATCCAACGGATCACTTTTATCGTAGTGCGAATGTAGCGTGTCATATTTAATTTCACCGGCAAAAAATTGTGGAACGATATAAGTAGTTGAAAAAATAAAGGTGTTGAAATATATGAATATGTGAGTGCTTTTTCTCCTATTATTCTTTTCGCCTCTGTGAGTATAGATATATATTCAATGTACTGTCTTTTTATTCTAAAAGCGTTCGTCCGCTTTTGAGGTTATCCAAGGGGTCGTTCGGAGCATGGCAACCACCAAAAGGCGTGACCGTAACGGGAGAGAAGTCCAAGAACGACTGTACGGTTTTTATAATATTAAACTATATTTCACTCGTAATGAATTAATTGATGTTTTATTGATAATGACCTAGCTCACTTCGAAGCCGACATTACAATGTCTTATCAATTTCTTTTTTATAAAAATTAACTTATTAACAGTCTAAAATATTTAATATAACTTAATATTCTCTATTTTTTATCATTATATGGTAAGTATAGTTGATGAAAGTTTTTGTTGTAATGCGAACGAGTATATAAATACACACGTTTGTATTGGAAGTAACGAAAAATGTTATCATATAATAATAAAAAATGGGTGATATTGAGCTGTATTAAATATTCTAGAATATAGTCTAGAATATTTAGTATAGCTCAATATTGCCCATTTTATATATATATATATATATATATATATATATATATATATATATATATATATATATATATATATATATATATATGCACAAGGTGGATCAATAATTATTAGCACCTTGGATATCTTCGAAACTATAAGCTTCACAGAAATAATTGCTGAAATGAAATTGCACAGTACGAAAGGAGCCATCCGATAGCGATAATAGTTTTTTTTGCAGGTGGAGGTACTTCGGACATTTGAAGGTCAACTCCATTTTTTAAATGGATCGATGTGTTCTTTTTCTGTATCACGAAAGAGGAGCTTAAAACGAGGTCAACGACCTATGACATAAGGTCATTGAAGGTCATGGAAAGTACAGAAGTGCGATAATACTTACAGTTTCGGTAGTAAATAAAATCTACACCATACTTAGATTTCAGCCAATTCCTAAGATTTGATCAAACCTACAGAACATATACCTTAAGAAGATATTTTTCAGAAATATCGATTTGATGACTTTACGCTAACGTAACGACAATCGAAAAGAGTTAACCTTTTGTCGACACTTTGTTCACCATTAAAAGTTGCCGTATAGTTAACTATCGGAAACAAATACGTTATCTGCCAAGCGGACATAAGTGATACGTTTTGTAATACAAAGCGGCGTCTTTGAACAACCAAAAAGTTATCCGCATCCATTTCGCGATATCTTTCGGATGCCATATAGATAACATTTTGCTACCTGGGTGGCATCAGGAAATATTGAGGTTTAGTCATGGAGAAGTACACGATCGAGCAACGCATAGAAATTGTGAAAATTCACTATCAAAATGGTGACATTTTTGCAGAGAGGGTTCGATAAATCCACACGCTGTGTTATCTCGCGCCGCGGCCACCAAGATCGTGCGATTTGAGGCGCCTGGCCATCCTGACCGCTCGAAAAATGGGTATATTTAAAAAAATAATAAACTCGTAAGTGTGAGTCGAAAATTTTTAATTTTTTTATACAACGTCAGAAAAGGATCGAAGAATACCGTAAATAAATTTTCCTTAAAAATATTAAAAAATGGCGGCGTTATTCACATTTCCGCGGAGGCCCACCGCACAATACGCGCGGTCGTTGTCCCACCTGTTACTCGGTCATGCAGCAGCTGAAAAAAATTAGCCTATTCGTGAATAGTGTCGCTACAATGTAGCGTAGCGATTTTTTTTGGGTCATTAAAAAAATTACGTCGAGCATAAGAATTTTTTTTTATTTTTCACCGAAATTTTACGAGAAAAAATATTAATGAAAAAAAACCAATCAAGTTATCGCAAAAATCCTCCGCTACATTTTAGATAATATAAATAATATAAATTTTAGATAATATAAATAATATAAATTTGTGTGAAAATTTGAAAGCAATCGGACTGATAGTTTATGAGATTTTGTTGGTACCAGTTCGAGCAATGTAGTTTCGAGATAATCGCAAAAGAAAGTAAACGTGCGGTTATTCGGCTGACGGTGCGGTTTTTGTGAGTCACATTCAATCGGCGATTATTCTTAATAGCGAAAGGTAAAAAAAATTAATGAAAAAACAAATTTCTGGGTGGCCAGGCGCCTTAACACCATTGGACTTCTTTTTTCGGGGTTTTCTGAAAGGGAAAGTGTATACCAATGATCAACAGACCATTCCGGAGCACGAGGCAGCAATTGGACGCAACATTAATAAAATTAGTCCGCAATTATGCCAAAACGTTATTGAAAATTTTGTCAAAACAGTGAACGTTTGCAAACGGAGACGTGCCGGCCATTTAACGGATATTGTATTCCACACATAGCCTCCATATTGAAATAAAAATATTCGTACTTTTCAAATAAATAATACGTTTTATTAATAAATCAGCATGTCAGGTCATTTTCAGACACCCTATATATTCAATATTGAACACCGCCATTTTTTTAATCCTCCGCCATTTTTAAAGATTAATTTAAAAAATACCATGTAACAGCCAAAAGTAATAAGAAAACATACCCTGAGTCTCAAAATGTTGATGAAATCTTTCCTTTAAGGGGTATCCATAACCTTGGAATTTCAAAAAATCCATTTTTAGTTTATTTTATTTTCTTATTGCGTAGAGTCTGATGTGGTTTGGTGTGGTTCAAAGATTTTGTAAAAATTCCGAAAATTGACGGACTTACGACGATTTTAGTCGAGCAGATCGGAACGCCCCGTTGCGTTATGACTCTCGCGCTCCGCGGTCTATTATATGGTTTCTAAGGGCATTAATACGACTTTGTCCAACCAGACTGTTTATTTTTATACGGAGCAGGAATCGGAGATTGAAGGTACGAAAAATAATTGTGATTTTACCTCAAGCAAGTAGTCCATTCACAAGCCACTTTCTTACAAATACATTTTTCAAATGACAATCGGGACGAAATAGTGCATTTCATAGATATAAATTTTTAATAAAAGATGTTAATTTTTTTTACTAGATCCATTATTAGATCCATTACTAGACGAAAATTAATCGCATCACCTCTCACTCATCGTTTCGTCCCTTTCACCAATCGTTCCGTCTGTCTCATAAAAATGTTCCTTGTTCATATCTCCATTACTAATGGAGCTAGCAAGAAAAAATTAACGACACTTTTTATTGTTAATTCAAAAAGAAACATCTTTATTTCCAACTTTCTTCTACAAAATGCTCTTTTTCGTTACAATCATCATTATAACAATTAAATTATTTATAACGAAAAAAAACTGTTTATTACTGCTGTTACTTATTACTGTTTATAACTGTTTATTAAAACTGTTAATGAAAAAAAATTGTTTACGGAAAAAGTGGATTTGGTACGTTTTCTTCACTTGCGTTTCTCTCGAAAGTATATGTTGCAATTTGGCGTACGTCATATCTCAAAATCTAATCGTCCGATTGACTTCAAATTTGGACTGAACATATTTAAAAACATTTTCAATCGACAGACCGGATGATTTTTTCATACGTTCCTTCGTTCGTTAACAACAAATGTTTAAAGTCGTTGTTTTTTGTCGAGAATCGACATTTTTAAAAACAGTGCAATTTATGCAAATTTTGAAATTTCGAAACAGTATCCGGTGGGTTTGTACCTTTACCATTGTACTAAAGGTGAATTTTTCAATTTTTTACTTTAGATGAATCCAGTTACCGGAATCATGTACGCGACCGAGCCGTGCGGAGACCACAGTTCCGAGGTTAAATGACAACGAGTACGTTGTTTATGTATATTTCGCAATAAAAAAACGGTGAAATGTCAAAACTATGTACTATCTGCATGCGAAAGATCGACCTTAACATCCCAATACCTGAGACGAAAAAAAATATTGAAAATCGATCTGTTTTTTTTACTTCGAGGTTATGCGTACCCCTTAAAAAAATCAGGATAATCGGCAATTTGTTCCTCGCCTAAAGGTATCTCCCCCCTTAAAGTGGTATATGGATACTGATAATTGGATTCGGTAATTTGGATTAGAGAATTCGTAACAGATATACGTGCACTGCTATATTAAAATGCTCTCATTTCGTGGCTTCGAACGTACGTCGGACAGACAGATTTGATCGGCGGATGCTACTAGTTTAGTGTCGGACCCCATTTATTCTATCTCGTGTATTCTTGTGGTTCTTTGTGTGATCCAGGCGCATACACCGTCATATAATAATGAAACCACACGTACATAACGTCGAACGCGCGACCAGTACTCGCGTTGACGATTTTTCTCAAGTCGCGTTTCTCACACGGGAGTGAAAGCCGTGTGTGTAAAAGCAATTTGATAATTCGCCCTCGCGACCCTGCCGGAACCTCAATTCAAGCGCAACATACACGCAGGGACAACATTCAGTACACACATATATATGTTGTTCTTTGCCTTCGTATACAATCAGATATAATGTCCACGCACAAAATTTTACAAATGTATCTCCGTCAATTTCTTATTTGCTCAAGAACACATTATTCGTTCTCCCGAATTCTGCGGATGTAACAAATTGAAGCCTTTTTTAATTCACAATTACTGTAGTTGCTAAGAATTGAGGGAACAAACTTTTTAGCACGAAAACGGCCAGCCTCGTTTGAGGCTTATGTCTCTGTGGTTTTTATTTTTATTTTTTATTATTATGTGGGTGAAAGAATTACTTGTAAGTAATTTTCTGAAATTTTGTAAGTTTAAATGTGCTGCCCCTTTTTATTATTTTTCAACTGATGTTTAATTTAAATCAAGGAGGTTCGAGCTTTAGCCACAATCCAAGATGATATGGGCCCTGGCAAAAATCAGGGTGTCTTTTAGAGTCAATGGAATCAGATTTAAAAAATTAATCGAACTGGCTGGGGTCAGGGAAAAAGTCCACCGGGTGCACGTGGAATACCTCATATGTTTATATAAAAGTCCACGTGAACCCGGTGGACTTTTTCCCTGACCCCCGCCAAGTCGATTAATTTTTTAAATCTGATTCCATTGACTCTAAAAGACACCCTGATTTTTTTTACATCTTTCTAAACAACCCTTAGTAAAAAAAATGTATCCGAAACAAAACGCCCCGATTTAAAAATCAGAAAAAATTCTCAAAAATGCATGATTATATGTGAAAATTTTCAAGCTATTACCCGCAGTGGAAGTATGATCTGTGCTTTCTGAGCGATTAACGTTAAAAAAGATCCGAAAAATTAAAAAACCGCTTACTTCGGGCGGATATTTAAGGATTTTGATACCCACAATGGATTTTTTTTACCTTTTTGAATAACCAAATCACAATCATGGATCTTGAACAGTTAGCAGTCAATTTTTCATATTTTTTTAGGTTAATCGCTCAGAAAGTATAGAAAAAATCATACTTCCACTGCGGGTGATAGCTTGAAAATTTTCATATATAATCACGCATTTTTGGGAATTTTTTCAGATTTTTTTTATCGGGGCATTTTTTCCGGAGAGATTTTTTTTAAATAAGGGTCGTTTTGACAAATGTAGAAAAAATCAGGGTGCCTTTTAGAGTCAATGGAATAAGATTTTTTTAAACTAATCGAATTGGCGAGGTCAGGGGAAAAATCCACCGGATTGACGTGGAATACCTCATATATGCACGCTGCCGGCCAAAAGTTTGAGTACACCAATCGAAATTTCTTGCCGCACTCAAAGTTAGATAGCGGACTTAAAAATAAAGATTATCGAATTTCCCAAGCGGCGTTCTAAGGAGGGTAAATTTACCTTCATTTTGCCTTTTCAGAACATTTTTGACAATTTTTTTGGGCCCGGTACCTTTTTGCAAATTGCGATTTTGCAGTTTTTTTTTCGCACGTCTAAAGCTGCCCGCATAGCAGGTGGCGAATTTCTTCGCTCGTTCTTTCCATGACAAACTTAAAGAAGGTATCAAAACCTCCATTTTCGTTTTTTAGAAAGTTTCGTATGGGGCCGTCCATAAATTACGTCATCGACTTTTGCTGATTTTTGACCCCCCCCCCCCTGAAATCATCCTATCCGTCATATCGTTGTGATCAAATTAACGTTACCGTCATCTAACGACCAGACCCCCCCCCCTATTTTAAAATGACGTAATTTATGGACGGCCCCTATGATTTTTTTCCGAACCAGTATTGCATTTTTAGCTAAAAAAGACAGGTTTTGGAAAAATAGGCGTAGTCCAATAACTAGGGGGTTTCAAAGAAAATGTCAAGAGGGTAAAAAGTTGCATAGATTCACACTCGAGTGGCCAGAATTTTTACAGAATTTCTTTTTGGAAATTTTTTTTTTCACTATTTTTGGTCACGTCTGGCCACTCGGCTCTGAGTGGAGGGGCTCCATTTGGGAATTATGAGGTCTAGGACAATCTATCAAGAAAGACAATTTGCTTACTTTTTCATTTTTAATTAACTACAATTTTTTCAGAATTTGTTTAAAAGTTATTTTCAGAATTTTTTAAATATTATTTTAACAAATTTCTCGACTAAATCTAGGAGAATCATTCTCGGTTGAGTTGTTGTGTCTCAAAACCTATCGGATTTTAGACGGGTTTTAGAGGTTTTTTTTTATTTGATTGAACCATTGCTTTTTTATGTAATGTGTATGCAATCCAAAATTGTCGGAAATTGCGAACGAAAAACGAATGTTAAATTAAAACGGTCGTAATTCCGTCAAAAGATAAAATTTCAAAAAAATCCTACGTGGCGAACGAGAAAAATCATCGAAGAATATTGTATCCAAATTTGGACAAAATCGGATAAGCCGTTTTCGAGATACATCTGGCACCGACTTTGAAAACTATGTTTCGAGATAATCGCGTTTGAATCGCGTCCAGTCAACAAATGTATTTTTAAAAATTCCTAAACATACCTCAATGTACATATTTTCCAATAAAAAAACCCTGATCCAATCGAAACATTAGATTTTGAGATAAAAATTCCCAAAGTTGACCTGTTTTTCTTGCCGTTTACTCAGGTACCTCCCCTTAAGAGGAAATGATACCTCATCGCGATCGGTATGGTAGAACAATTATAGATTCCCAAACATCTCGAAAACGGCTCTTCAGATCTCGTCGAAACTTTGCCAAACGACATCAAATAGATAGACGAACAGCTGTCTTCCCCTCAAATTTTCTGAATTTGAGAAAAAAAAACTAGATTGGCTTATGATAAGTCAATCTACATTTTTTTCCTCAAATTCAGAAAATTTGAGGGGAAGACAGCTGTTCGTCTATTTATTTGATGTCGTTTGGCAAAGTTTCGACGAGATCTGAAGAGCCGTTTTCGAGATTTTTGGGAATCTATAATTGTTCTACTATACCGACTGCGATGAGGTATCATTCCCTCTTAAGGAGCCTGCTCGCGGTCTTTGCGGGGCAGGCGGCAAGAGGGGAACGCATACACTCAAACACCTGTAACGGCTACTAAACCCGAATAATCAAATTTTCGGTCACGTAAAATAAATAAATTTCAGCTAATAAATATTTGGATTACATATAATTTCCTGTTTAGAAATGTTGTTAATTGTTTTTTGTTTATTTACATCGCGAATAAGTTATTAAAAAAGTTGAAATGTGGCAAACGCGCAATTTAGTTCTCAGTAACTGGTATCACTGACTTCAGATACGAACGCCACATCGTGAGCGCGTAGCTGTCAAACATCCTTAGCGAATTTCGTTTCTTTGTTCGACGAAAATGAAAAGATGGATGGGAAAAATGCAGACCGAAAAACAGTGCAATCGACGGTTGGAGCAAGTACAACTTGGAAAGCGGCGGAAAAAAGTAGTTGATCCGGAAAATGAATGCGCAGTCGAGGGACGACGCGTAATTGATTTGAAGGTTATGTCGAAACACATGCTCTGTAGGATGGAGGTTCGATACAGAAGCCCCAGGGATGGTAGATGGCTCTCCAGCTTTTCTCGTATCAACCTAACCAAATTCGCGTATTAGATGAAAAATTCTCGTACGTCATGTACGTCATCAATCCACCAAGGGAATATATGGCTGCAGTGTTTTATATATATATATATATATATATATATATATATATATATATATATATATACACTCACACGCGCGCGCGCACACACACCCATATACAGGGTGGATTATTTAACGTGTCCACCCCAAATATCTCCGTTGCCTTCAGAGGGACGAAAAAAAATGTCAGGAGATAATTTAATTGATATCAAAGAGCTGATCGATTGGCGAACAATTACATTTTTGTCAAGGTCATAGTTTTTGCGTTCTCAAGATCATCAATGGTTTTTCAAGTAAGAACATGATTTTATTATTAAGACGTTGTACCTGATATTCAGACGAGTCCAATGACCTATGATATCATGACCTTGAACTTTTCCCCGATCGTGCAATTGTCTGTTACTGTTTATCGTTAACGAAAAGTGTCGCGACCGAGTTATAACGAGTTACAGAAACGCGCTTCTGCGCGCGCATCGGCTTTGCAACGGTACAACTAGCACTGCGAGCGACAGAGTAGAACACAAATAAGTGGTTATTTTACGTAGAAAAAATACCAAAAGGTGCCAGCCCCCTAGCTGGAAGGCAAAATTCGCGTACTTTTCGATACGAGAATGTACTTTGCCTCGTACCTTGTACGGCCAGTCATATTCTCGTATCCGTACGTGCATTCTCGTACGTCTACCATCCCTGAGGAGCCCGGTCACCTGACACTGGTAGATAAATGCTGTTCGCAAAATGTCCTTGCCGGACTGTGGCGCTAGTAGTCGTGTGACAGGCATGCGTATATATGTATGTTGCGCCGGTGTTTCAAATATCTTACATGAATAAAAACCTAGTGATATATTTGGAATGATTTTCCGTTCTAATGATTTTCCATTTGAACAAAATAAATAACGTCGCCATAACGATAACAGGCGACAACCACGAAAGTGTCGAATCGTTCAGCCGATCGGAGTATTCAGAGCCGAAGGCTGTCACAGAACAGCCAACGCTAGGCAGTTGTGATTTCAAGAACTAAAAAGCCGGGACAAAACGCGTTTTCGTTTGTCGTATAGGAACAGTAGGCCAGTGTCAGAGGGCTGCAGGATGGGGAAACGATAAAAAAGCGTGCCCGAAGTGAAGGCAACAATGATGGCGCTGCGATCGCGGGAAAGGTTGCAGTGCCAGCTTCACTCGACACAGCCAACCGCGAGTTTGTCGTTACTGTGCATCGGGGGCACCTCCTGTCCCGTACCGTATATAAAAATGCTACGCTTTTCGACCGCTTTATTTAGTTCTACTACCTTTCCCCGTGGCGCTAGTAGTCTTCTGACAATTTCTTATTGCGCAGGCGCACGGCCCGTACTGCCGCATACACCACATTGAACCATCAGTGTGTATTGTTAGTGGTATATGGGCATTCCCCGATTATATGTGTGCGTACGTGACATTCATAGCCGTTGTGCGCGCATCAGGATTGTTAGAAAACAACTAGCGCTGCGAGTGACAGAGTAGGACACTACAAACGGCGGACAATTCGCGTAGCAAAAATTCCAAAAGATGCCAGCCCCCTGCTGTGCATGAAGCCTAGCAATATACAGAGTGTAATACGCGGAGTGGAGAAAACGAAACATAACGATGGAGGACCTCAATACTTATCGATGAAACCCCCATGTATGTTATGCGATTTTCAGTGGTTTAACCGTTACTTCGGTTTTTGTAATTTTTTTTGTAAGATACTAATTTTAGATGCGCTTCGCAAATACAACTAAACTATCAAGTCTACTATTGTCTAATAGTAAAACGACGTCAAATAGATCGACGAACAGCTGTCTGCCCCTCATAATTTCTGAATTTGAGAAAAAAACGTAGATTGGCTTATCATAAGCCAATCTACTTTGCGGCAGACAGCGGTTCGTTTATCTATTTGACGTCGTTTGGCAAAGTTTCGATGGGATCTGAAGAGCCGTTTCAGAGATTTTTGGGTATCTATAATTGTTCTACCATACCGACCGCGATGAGGTGTCATTCCGTCTTAATCGTACTACGAGAATTGAACAAAAGAGCAAGTAAAACCAAATTTTCTCAATTAAAGTGTTCCAGCTCCAACTTACGAATGTCGCAAAGAAAAATTGACTGTCAGCGTTTAATCAACATTGCGAATAAACACTTTCAGTTTCAATGGCTTGGACAAAATTATTGCAACGGACTGTACAGTCGGAGTCGTCGTACAGCGAGTGGAATTTCAATTGACAACGCGTCGGTTTCGTTATTAACCTTTTGCGATATTCCGAGCGTTGTTCTAATAGCAATAATCGCAAATTGAAAAAAGCAAACGTGCATATTTGTTTGTGAAAGAAATTATATCTGAATATGTCTCGTAATCGTCATTCGTTTTGGTGTTCGAAGTATTTGCGAGGGACAAAATAATTGCCTGCAATGTATCCACAGCCCGGAGTTTTATTGACTGGCGAAATGTTTCTCGTTTTCGCTCTTGGAGTTTTATCTCGTCATTTTTTCGTATGAAAAGTGACGCTAAGAGACATTCGAATCATGAAACTCGAGATTTTTCCAAAAACGTAATTTCTCAGGAAGGTTAAATCAAGTGCTGATTATCGGTGGGGCTCGAGGGCCCAATCGATGCTGCGGCAATTGACAAATGCGTTTGTATCGTTATTATTGTCGTTTAGGACACCACGATCATGTCGAAAGCACGAAGAAAATTGTATTACTCGTGGGTCTTTTTAACGCGAACGAGACGATACGAAATTGGAAAAAGTCCGCATCTTCGAAAGACGCGTGAGCCTCGAACAATCTCAACGAAGTTATAGGCGTTGGAAATCGCCGAGCCCCATCGTACTCGCTTAACCTCAAAACAAAATGTTTTCAAAAGTTCGTTCAGTAACAATTGACATTTGAATCACGTGGTTCACGTGTTACGTTTAAAAACACAAGTGTTACTCGCCCGGCGAATACAGTCTTTTTAACACGCATTCGAACAAAGATTAAGCACCAAGCCCATGCAACGTCTTCTAAAAATTTACTCCGAGCGAGTGTGCCAGGGACAAAAATCGATCTGAGCAAAGAATATTGAAAAATGGGCAAAACGCGTGGAGTGCACGAGACTACGCCGGAATTGCGAAACCGGATGGTCGGAATGTACGAAGCGGGTTTGGGGCTTCGCGATATCGCAGCAGCCGTCAATTGTTCGGTAAATTAATATAATATTACTCTCTCGATGAATAAGCGAATAGTACGATATCCATGGCGCCAAGTTTTGCCCATTGATTCCTGATATTTCAACCGAAATAAGAATTTCTAGTATAACAAATTTTCCGTTCCGGCTTTCTTGAGGTACAACGAGCCCTTGATTTTAACACAAAATAATCGAAATATCAACTATTAATGGCGTTGAAGTTTGCATCATTGGAAGCCATCAATTTTTTTAGTTCAAAAATTACTATGTTCAATGTTTTTGGAGATTTAGATCCAAGATTAAGAATGAGGATCCAAAAAAACGTTTGAGTGATTTTCGTAGCCTAAATCAGATTAAATATGTAAGCAATTAATATAAAAAAATTAAATTCGGTTGCATTCCAACGATGCAAACTTCAACATCGTAACTGACCACTCTTCAAATTGTGATTATTTTGACTTGATAATCCAAAATTCACCATCAAATTGCCACGGAAGTTGTACTCTTGCCATGAAGAAAAATCTTCAATTATCCGAAGGCGAATATTATATTTTTTTAATCTAAAAAAACTCACCCAAACTTATAGCGTTAAAGATTGCATCGTTGGAACACAACAAAAATTGTGTTTTACATTTTATTTTCCATTCTTTTATCGTTACAGGCGAATTTTTAAAATAGATTTATCATGTGGATCGCAAAATAAATATCTCAAAAAATGGTTGAAGGTCTTTTGTAGACGAAATGTGTCAGAAGAAATTAAATTCGTTGCAGTCCAACGATGCAAACTGCAGCATCGTTCCAAACTTATCTAAATTTCTAAAGAGCTTATAAAAAATCTCAAACATTGCAAAATAATATTTCCCTATAGCGTTTTTCTAATACCCATCCAATAACTGACGAAGAAATTCTTCAGATCAATCTTCCCAGATTGCCAAGACGTTAGTTTTGGCGGCGCTAATTTATCGTCATTACGAGGATGATAACGAGAGCTTTATTTTGAATTTCAGCAGCGCACGGTGAAGCGCTGGCTGAACCGGTTCGACAAAGAGGGAACCGTCGAAACAAGGGAGCGATGCGGCAGAAAAAGAGCCACGACGACCGAAGAGGACGACGCTATAATACGCCTCGCGACTCAAACCCCCTTAACGGCCGCAAAAGCGGTGCTTCCCGCCCTGGGACTGAACTGTTCAGTCGACACGATAAGAGAAAGGCTACACAAGGCTGGTATACACAATTGGAGCCCTTCTAGGAAGCACATGCAGAGGATACCTCTCGGGTAAATTTAGCGACGTAGTCCGATTCCTTAAGGGGTCTTCGCACTTTAGACGCTAAAAAAAGGCCATTTTCATGATTTTCTTTATACGTTTATATCATGGATATTGATATAAAAGTTGTTACACTTAAGGGGAGGTACCTGAATAAACGGCGAGAAAAACAGGTAAACTTCGGAAATTTTTAATTCAAAAACTAATGTTTCTCGAAAACGACTTGACTGATTTTATCCAAATTTGGATACAATATTCTTCGATATTTTTTCTCGTTCGCCATGTAGGGGTTTTCATTTGATTGAACCATTGCTTTTCTATGCAATGTGTATGCAATCCAAAATCGTCGAAAATTGCGAACGAAAAACGAATGTTGATTTAAAATGGTTGCAATTCCGTCGAAAATGAAAATTTCAAAAATAATCTACGTGGCGAACGAGAAAAAACTATCGAAGAATATTGTATCCAAATTTGGACAAAATCGGACGAACCGTTTTCGAGATACATCTGGCACCGACTTTGAAAACTATGTTTCGAGATAATCGCGTTCGAATCGCTTCCAGTCGACAAGTTTATTTTAAAAAATCCCCTTAATAAATACACTTTCGAAATACGTGAAAAAAAATGTTTTTAATGTATTTATGTAACCCAAACAAACTTTAAACGCGTTTTTCTCGGAACAACATTTTCGGTAATTATGCAGTATGAGGACTTTTCCAAAAAACGGCGGGAAATTTTTTTTTCACCGTCAACTTGTTTATTCTATTATAGTAAGTGATATTTCGTCGGGGGAGTCTGACATTTTCGATTAATTCCATAAATTATGGGATTTTTAAGTTCGCGGAAAAACGTGATAAAATAGGGAATTTTTTAATATTTCGACGCCTATATCGGGGAGTTTGTTTGGGATGTTTGGGTTTGTTTGTTTGGGTTGGCCCTTAGGAAACACGTAGCTGTTTAGCTACAACACACAAGAGGCGTCGAAATATTACCTGTTTCCGGAAACAGGACAGCTGTGGTCACGAAATCAAAACATATACATCGTTACCTTCATAATACACTATAAGGAAACACGTAGCTGTTTAGCGAGGCGTCGAAATATTACATGTTTCTGGAAACTTCAAAACCCCATAACGTATGGAATTAATGGGAAATGTCAGCTTCCCCCGACGGAATATCACTTTCTATAATGAAATAAACATGATGGCGAAAACAAACATTTCCCGTTGTTTTTCGGAAAAGTCCACATACTGCATAATTACCACATTCTTCGATGGCTTGTTGATGAAATCTTCGAAACTACTAGACCGATCCTTATGAAATGTTAACGACATGTTTTTTACAACTATAGCTATAGCGCATATTAAAGATTTGAAATTTTTTTGATATTTACTATTTTTTTGCCAAAATGGGTAAAAAAAATTATTTTTTGTTTTTTCGAAAAGTGCCCGTCATTTTGTTATTTTTGCATATATAAAAAATTAACACACTGAATCTAAACCATTTGATTTTTTCCTTTCGGATGATCCATCTCCGAGATTTCATCAACAGCGCAGATTTACAATTTTTTTAGGACATTTTTTCAACTACTATTTTCGTCTATAAATAGTGACTTGGTTAAGTAGAAAATGTTTTTTTTAAATGTATTTCGAAAGTGTATTTATTAAGTGTAACAACTTTTATATCAATATCTATAATATAAATCTATCACCAAAATTCATGAAAATAGCGTTTTTTAGCGATTAAAGTGAGAAGAACTTTCAACTCTTTGTAAAGTTCCGATAATCGACAGTCTGTGCGCATGTTGGTCGACAGTGACGGAGACAATGCCACGATACAGCAGGCGGTGTGGAGACCTACGGGAACGCAGCTGGGCAAGAAGAAGCTGGCGACGAGAGAAAGCAACGGCCAGTGCAAGAAGAGTAGCGGCGCCTCTGGCACGAAGAAGAAGAAACGTTCAGTGAAGAACCGAGGACGGGAAGCGTTTGTGGGAGACGGTGGTGCGGGTGGTGAGCCGAAACGAGCGTCGGATCCAGCGGAATTTTTGTTTTCACAGCAAAACGTAACGCAAGAGGAAATAACGTCGAACCTGCCGCAGGGGGGGAACGATTTGCAGGTCGCGAGTGAGGCGTTGCCTGACAATCAAACGCAATTCGGCAGTGCTCTCAGTCTTGTGCAAACCACGCAGCCGCAGATTTATCAGCATCATTCTAGCTTGAACGTTGTGCAAACTTGGCCACTTGATTTGGTCCAAGGCAGCCATCATTACCCGCAGGTAACGCCATGGGAGAACAGAGAAAACGTTCAACGGGGTCTAAATGACACGCACTCCGCGACGTGACATTTAGCATCCACAATTTTTTACCTAGAACAAAAGACAAACATTCTCGTCAATCTACATTAGAATACCTAGAGAAGTACATACGGAATTTAAAAAATACTGTTTTATTCAAAAGTTGTAGGTATTTGAACTTAAGAAATGAATTTTCAGTGAAAAATTTCGTTATAACTGCTCATAAACTGCTCATAAAATGAAAAGTTTTCGATTAATCAGAAATTCCGTACGTACTTCTCTGCAAAATGCAATTAGGAACATAACTTTTAAATTTAAAGTAAACCGAGTGAAAATTGTTGAAGTTATTTGTCACGCCAATTGGAAAAAAGCTTTTTCGAGAAGTTTCGAGTAGTCTGCCATTTTGTACATCGAAAAAATATATATATTGGGTTGGTACAAAAATCTTGCAACACACAACACGAGTAAAAAAGAAAAATATTTTGTTTTAACAATAAACGATTATTCAGTAATGTAGGCTCCCTCTGCATCTACAACTCTTGCCCAACGCTCTGGTAGACTTTGCACGCCCGCAGAGCAGAATTCCTTTGATCGTGAATTAAGAAAGTCGTCCAATGTATTTTTGAGATCTGACAGATCATCAAATTTTTTATCCCGTAAATAGTTCATCAAAGCTCGAAACAGGTGATAGTCGGTAGGTGCTAAGTCTGGTGAATACGGTGGGTGTGGTAGAACTTCCCATCCTAGCTGCGAAATAGTTTCTTGTGTCATCTTAGCGAGGTGGGGTCGAGCATTGTCATGGAGAAGCCGAACTTGAAGACGTTTACGCCTTTTCTGTTTCATAATTTTAGCCATCTTTTGCAGCTGTGCAGAATAAATCTCTGCCTGTATTGTGGTGTTGGTTGGCAGAAATTCGTAATAGAGCATGCCCTCAGAATCCCACCAACAACAGAGTAAAACTTTCTTCATTTCACGGGGCCGTTTACGGGTCGGTTCTGGTTTTTCCCCTTTCGATAGCCACAGACGCTTGCGCGTGTGATTAACATACAACACCCAGCTTTCATCCCCAGTGACTATTTCATGAAGAAAATCCTTTCTTTGCGGACGATGCAGGAGTGAAAGACAGATGGACATGCGTGTTGCTTTGTTTGATTCGCTGAGAATGTGCGGTATCCAAGACGAAACAACTTTCCTATATCCCATCTTTTGTAAATGTCGAAGGATAGTAGGATGACTGCAGTTGAGTTTGTTGGCTAATTCTCGTGACGACATATTAGGCTTTGCCTTTATAAGTGCTCGCAGTTCTTCATCGTCCACAATCGATTCCCTGCCGGACCTAGGTTTGTCTTCAAAAGATGTATCGCCAGAATGAAAACGCTGATACCAACGGGAGACCGTTGAATAATTAACTACATCAAGGCTAATGAGCCTTGAACGCACTGCACATATTACGGGCTGCGGCTCTTGCAGAATGTCCTTGCAAGAATTCGTAATATGCGATTGCTCGAAGTGCACGTTGATCCATCTTTGCTCATACTGACTCCGCGGAATAACTGACTCGCTTATATATCCTGCGGCATGGAAGGTTCTAGACCATTCTTGTATTTCCTATTCTCGAATGTTCTCGAACTTCGTTATTAGGAAAAATATTTTAATTGAAAAAAAAGTGTTGCAAGATTTTTGTACCAACCCAATATATTCTAACAGCTTGATATTCATACTGAATAGATGTGTAATTAATTTTATGAGTCAATCACTTTTTCATACAAAAAAATTGTTAAATTGGCACATGACTTTATACCCGTTACTGTGGTCTAACCCCTTAACGAATGGCTCATAAAATTAAAAAATGCGATCAGAAAGCGAAAATGACTTCTGTTTGAAAGCTAACTGTGCAAATTCAAGTCAATAGTGTGAAAGTTACTCAAGATATCAATCCCGCCGTGTCAAGATATATAGTTTCGACATAATCGCGATTCATCCGCGACGGTGCGTGGGAAAATTCGACGCACGCTGTTCCACTAAAATAGGTGTAACTTCGTCAATTTTTAGAATTTCATGGCCCAGTCGGACTTAAAATATTATTGAAAGTTCACACTATAGCAATGTGCAAAAAAACGTTTTTTTTTTAGTTTCCGGATGGGGATACCCCCATAAGGGAAAAAAGCCGATTTTCATGATTTTTTTGTCAAAAGGAAATATTTCATCATTTTTTAAAATAGCGAGGAAATGTTTCCTCAAGGCGGGATATACATTTAGACAGGAAAAAAAATTAGCAATATTGAGGGATTTTTTCAACAAAGATATAATTATCAAACTTTAGGTATACTTTAATAGTATATTTAAGTATCCGAAATAATATTTCTTAATTCATTCATCATCAAGATTGCGGAGCTGTGGCAGTGTTACAGCAAGGTCGCCGCGGGAGTTGCAAATCAGCGTGCAGTCTAGCTTCCCGTAGCCTTTGATTTGCAAAAAAGTTCAAACATTTTTTCAGTCAGAACATGTATAATTTCTATGTGACGGTAATTAAAATGAAGAAAATGCAAATTTGAGAAAATGGCACGCATTTACAAACAAAAGTCAACATTTCACGCAACGTTTCTGTAAAATGTGGATTAAAAAAGTCGTTTTCTCCAATTAAAAAAAAAAAATCGTCAAGTAGAATGTACCAGTATTATCAATATTTCTACAAAATTTCAACTCAATCGGCTTAATAGTTTTTGAGTAATCCTGCACGCCAATTTCGATAATGCAGTTTGAGAAAAACGCGTTTGGAGTTCACGCCCGCTCCGAATCCAAGCGGTGAGGCCCGTTGACAGGCTGTATCGTTTGAAGTTATTTGAATTTTGCTTTGAAACTTTGGGAAGATATTCTACATATATAGTTCTATCGTTTAAAGAAGAAAAAAAAATAAATCGATTTTCTGATCGTTGTCAATGTATATCCCGCCTTTAAAAAAATCATGAAAACCACATTTCTTCGCCTGAAGGAATCTTGCCCCTTAAAATATTGTTCACAGCGTGCACAAAAGAAATGGCACGTTTCGGTTGATTGTCACATATTGAGAACGGCCGGTTTCGAGTTCCGACGATTTCTTCTCGCCTATCTTGAAATATTAAATTCCGAACAGGGACAACTGCGCTCGTTGAGCCACGAACAACCTCCGCCTCAGCAGCAGTTGCAAGAGCTGCAAACTCACCGAGAGCAGGAACACCAACAGCAAACGGAGCAGCAGAATCAGCAACGAATGCAGCCTCATCATCATAATCATCATCATCATCACCATCATCATATGGAGCAGCCTCCGCCTCAACATTCCCTTGGCCATCAAGTTCAGCAGCAGATCGGACCTGAGCCGGAAATTGCGACGACGAAGGATCGTCCTGCGAAAGTAATAACGCGCTCGGACAGTTGCTCGAACTCGAGCAGCTCGACCGATCGACAGTCCGACGCGGATGAGCACAGTAAAGACGACGAATCCAAGGACGATCGAGACGAATGTCGCGGCAGCCGCACGAGGAGAAAGAAGAAAGGCGGCAAAGCCAAAGGAACGTTGGAAACGAGTGTCGAGATAAGAAATCGCATGATCGGCATGTCGGAGGCTGGCTTGTCCACACTATCGATTGCATTGGCCATCAACAGGTCCGAGAGAACCGTTAAACGATGGCTCGAACGTTGGAACAAAGAGGGCAACGTACGGACGAAAGAGAGAAAGGGTCGTAGACGCATTACCACCAAGGAACAGGATGACGCTATAATCGCAATGGCGACGCAACATCCTTTGACAGCCGCCAAACACGTAGCTCCGGCACTTGGACTCAATTGTAGCGTTGACACTATTCGCGAGAGATTGCACAAGGCTGGAATTCACAGTTGGAAACTCGGCAAGAAGCAAGGGTACGTATCGATGACAGTTAAGGGGCTACATCTACCTAGAAGCTCGAAAAAATTGCCAAATTCCGATTTTTTTCTGCGAAACGGTCGATGAATGAGAAACGCATTTGTCTTAACACAAAGATACATATGCTGAGAACTTTTCAAAAATCACCAAAATACAGAAAAACTACGAAAACATGGCCGCCGGCAGATGATGAAGTTTTTTTCGCGACGTTTGGCGGTGGATACTCTCCTGCTTAAGGGGAGGTACCTGAGTAAACGGCGAAACGGTAAAAACGGATAAACTTCGGGAATTTTCATCTCAAAAACTAATGTTTCGATTGGAACCGGGGGTTTTTTTTTATCGGAAAATATGTACATTGAGGTACGTTTAGGAATTTTTTAAAATGAATTCGTTGATTGGAAGCGATTCTAACGCGATTATCTCGAAACATAGTTTTCAAAGTCGGTGCTAGATGTATGTCGAAAACGGCTTGTCCGATTTCGGTCAAATTTGAATACAATATTCTTCGATTGTTTTTCTCTAGTTTTTGAACTAGGGTTATTAAAAAATATTGAAAGGTACATTTTTGGCATCTTGTTGAACATTTTTTCGTGAATTTTAGTGTTTTTTCACAACTCCTTCAACATGAAAAAAAAACGGCTTGATAAATCAGAATTATCCTAGTTTGCAAGGTGTCTACATGAGTACTGAACAAGTCATTCAAATTTAAGAGGAATTCGTTTGATAGGTTTCGAGATATCATGGTCACCAGTTTGAAAAATAGTTTCAATAAAAACGCGTTTAAAGGTTCAAATACGATGATCACCAATAAAATTTCCACTCACCCTTAATCTGCTATGCCGGGTCGATAAAGTGAACCTTCAGTTTCCTCAAAAAAATCCTGCAAATCCGATTGTTGCTTCCTGGCATCAGTACTCGCTCTTCATTATTAAACACGGAATGACCGCCTCGAACGTTCCTCGTCGTATCTCCTGTAAACTTGGAAACAATCCATCAAGTGGTTCTCGAGATATCATGTCCACCGACTTAGAAAACAGTATTTTTAGAAAAACGCGTTTGAAGTTTGAAGTATGGTGCTGCTACCGATTGCCCGGCCGACTGTTAGCAGCTGTAGCTCATTCCATTTTAGGAATATTTCAATGACATTTTTAGGCAATATCGCTAAAAGGTGATACTATCGAATAAAAATATTTTCGGAAAATGCAAGTTTTTACCCACCTCGGTAGATGTAGCACGTTAAAACTTTTCATTTTTTAAATTATCGATTCATCGAATAGTCCAGCAAGCAGGTGCCGAACTCCTGTTACTGCGTACAGATCTTCAATGCTCTCGCAAGGATATCACCGAGTCGCAAAAAAAGAATACTTTTTTTTCTACGAATACTCATTTCTTCCCTTTGCTTTAATATTGCAGAGAAGGTAACGCGGTCCACACGGTACATCTGTGGCAGCCGAGCGGTAATAGGCCCAATAAACCGAAACTTCCGAACGAGAAGAGGAAAAAATCTTCATCGGACAAAAAGCGAATCCCGTCTTCGAGCGTTGCGCCAAAGAAATCACAGCAAAATAAGAAAGTTGCAGAACTTGAAGAACCGAAAATTGTTCCTCCACCTCCACCTATGATTTCTGCACCACCTGCCATGCAGTTTCACGACACTGGACCACGTAAGTCTTATACATTTTTCTCATCTCGGTCAGGACTTAATGCCATGCGGTAAAGTGTAAAACAAATGTCTACGGACTTAATCCGCTTATCAATGATTTTGTGTACAAAGCTACTTTATTTCCAATAACTCTACGGTGTCGTTCCTAATGTTAAGGCGTTACCCCCACTTGTGGCGCAAAAAAAGGCCTTTTTCATGAATTTTTTTTAAAGAAAACTACAAAACTTTTTTAATCGATCAATATACCACCTTAAAGAACACATCTTGAAGAACTTTCAGTAATTTTTTTATTGAAAAATATTACATTGTTTAGTGGCAAATGGCCGTCAATGAAATAATGTTTTTATATACACGGTTTGCGGTGACCAACATTGCGGCGAAGTGGATCATCTGAAAAAAAAATGCGGATGGATTTAGTCAAATATAAGTATAAACTAGTCTTTAATCGAAGGATTTTAAAAAATATTCATTTTTCACAAAATGGCGGACAGTCACAGTTAATGGTTCGATTTTAACGAAAAAAACGGCCGTTTTTTTGCTATAAAACGGCCATTTTTTTTCGAAAAAAAAAAAAAAAATCGAACCATTAAAGGCTACATTTTTATGTATTAAATAAGCCTGCAAAATTTCAAGAAGATCGGTTCATTAGTGTTCGAGTAATCTTGGTCACCGGCTTCAGAAATGTCATTTTGAGAAAAACGCGTTTAAAGTTTCAATTTCCGGTCGTTTACACAACGGATTATTCTCTTTCAACGCTCATATCTCAGTCAATTTTGTTCGGATCGACTTGAAGATTTCAGGACATATTCTCAGATACTCATACTTCAAAAAAATGCAATAAAAAAAATCGATTTTTTCAAAATTGCAAGTGGAGGTAACCCCTTAATAGTATGCGTCGGCTTGAGTGTACTTTCCACGGTCTTATATACGGGTCTGGAAACCCCGGCGTTTTTGAATGGCGGGGAGTGTCACCGTGAAGCACAAACTTGGTTCCTCATCTATCCATTAGGGGCGCCGCACAGTAGGAGAAAAGCCCAAAAACCTGGCCAAAACCTCAAATGACCTTTGACGGGAATGAAAATTGGCTTACAGGGGTTTTCAAGGTCGCTGATTACGAATCTGAAAGCCAAATTATCGTAAACAAAATGGCCGATCCAATATGGCTGACATGAATGTTAAAAAGTTGCCAGATGTCGACAAAAATTGGTATTTACGGGTTTTCAAGGTCGCTGATTACGAATCCGCAAGCCAAATTATCGTAAAAAAAATGGCCGATCCAATATGGCCGACATGAACGTTAAAAAGTTACCAGATGTTGACAAAAATTGGTATATACGGGTTTTCAAGGTCGCTGATTACCAATCCGATATCTATTGTTTATAACTTGCAACAAAGAGCTTACAGCAAATTGTTATAAACAAAATGGCCGAGTATCCTGCTAAATAGATAAATTAATATATTTAAAAAAATCATCATAATAAAATAAACGTGAACAGTGTATTCTACGCAATTATTATTTTTATTTCCAAAATACATACGGAACGTTTCAAAAATAGAAAATTTTATTCTTAATCAAAATCGTAATCGGAGTCGGAGTCGGAGTCAGAATCATTATCCGAGTTTGTATCTATTACAACTCCCGGCACGGCTTCAATCTCGGCGCAAAATTCGTCTGCTGCAGCAGTCACTTTAGGAGCGATCAACATCGCTACAGCTTCCGGCGACAAACTCTTCAGCTTCTTCTGTGGTAGTCTTCTGACACTTGAAATGTACGGATCAGAAGTAACTAAGAGCCGATGAAAAACATCTTCCATAGTTTTAACCCTGGAACTTTTTCGCGCAAAATCTTCTCGATATCGTTTGATGTCTTTGTTTCAAGCTTCCTGAGCATCTTCGGATAATTAGCCGATTGGTAATAGAGCATGAGTTATTATCACTGGACCATGAATTAATAGTTTGTGCACCGAAGTAGGCATGGAGTACCAAGGGTATAATGCAACGGTCTTTCTTGCCGTTTCAATAGCATACTGTTCAAATCTTTCACAGTTTATCTCGTGGCCACACGATATAACTTGTAGGATTACGTACAAGCGTTTAATAACTTCTTCGTTGACCCCCGTTATCGCAGCAGAAACCGTCGAATTTTCAAAGAATCGCCGAGCTGTGTTGCCATCATTGCTGCTGCCGTATCCAGGCTTTGGGCGATCGATATTAGACCCAATTGCTTCTTGAATCCTTCTTGAATGGCCCTCTTGCGTTCCTGGGTAATTTTTTTTTCTTCAGCACTTCGAGCTTGCCATTTTTTAATGCCGAGTTTGTAAGACACGTGTAAGCAATACTCGAAGCACCGTATCCACGCATGCAGCGTCGACAATCCGAACTTCAAATTTGTTTCATTGATTTCCCTTTGCAATACAGTGTCGATGGCATTAAAATCTTTGCTGGTTGCTCCACACAAATAGCACCGTTGAGCAGATTTCGTCAATGATACAGCGTTGCAAACTTTACCATCTATCATGGTGAACAACAACTTGTACATTACGGAGATTTCTTTTCCATCTATTACACTTTCGAATGGACGAAGTGACTTTATTTGTTCTTCAACAATTTGGACTTCATTAAGTGTTGACTCTGTGTCTTCGCGTAGAAACAGTAGTCTAAGCGGTCTACAAAATCGTGGAGACGAGGGTCTGGGGTTCTTCCAAACAACTATTTCTTCCTTCGATTGTTGATCATAACACACGAGTTGTAATGGCACGACTGAAGTAAAGAATACATGCGCATCAGATTTGCTGTCATCACTGAACGTCTGCTTATATTCACTTTGCCCAGAACTTCCATCGCAACCCCACTTGCAAATCAAGTCCATTTTACGAACATTATCTGGAGTCAATCTTTGAATGAGTACATTTTGGACGAGTAAAATACGTTCAACTGTATGATCTAATAGTGCCTGTAGTTGGACTTCTGCACTCTGTAATCCTGATTGCATCACGTGGTGGATAACAACGCTTTTTTGCTTTCATCACTTTTTCGTAAGACGGATATAGCTTACAGTTATTTTCCTTCCCTAATCTTCTCATTCCCTGGTAAGTACTCTTGGAGAATTTATATTCAATCATAGCGGAAAGTGCAGCCTCTTCGGATAAAGTAATTTCATCCGTTGCTGAGTAAGCTTTACGATACTTGGAAGCTCTTAAAGGACTCGTCATTGTTACGTCCTTAATAACTTTTGCGGCGTCGGATTGTCCTGAAGAGCGAAGGCTCATCTGAGTAGCGTATGCTAACTCGACCGAGTTGAACGATGTACGAATATCTTGGGTCTTCCTTCGTTTAGATCTTTCACTGGACATTGTAAACTCAAGGGACGGGCGGCCGCCCGTATTACCCGGGCTTGTTACTACAGTGTCTGTAGGTGCGGCAAAACATACCTGCTTGCTAAGCCATTCACCGTTATTCTTGAAAAATACACAGGATTTTCTGTGAGCTTGTTGCCACCTCGTTCTCATTTGATTGAAGAGTATCGAAAAAGTCTGTTTCGAGTCCTCAGGCACTACAACTGTACGTCCGGTGTCCTTGGAAATTTTTTCTACCATAAATTCGATCAAGGAAGCGAATTTATCGGATAAATGCTCGCTGATTATCAGAAATACTTCTTTCCTTGTCAGCACCAATTCTTTGTAACCGGATCCTGTAATAAAGACATAAAATTGTAGAAAATTGGTGTTAAAGGAAAAGATAAAATTTTCAATTAATACAAAAACTTGAACAATGTACATTATTTTACCAAATAAATAACCGCAATAATTGAAATAATTTAAAAAAAATTAGACAGAAAATATTGACATGGATTTGGTTAAAAGAAAGCTTTGCTTACTATATAATATATATATATTCAAATATTTTATTTGAATGTTATAACATTTCATTCATATTTAAGAAATTTTTATGTGGTTGATTTTAATATGTATATATATATATATGCATACGTATATATCATAATTTAATCACAGAAAATTTATATATATATATATACACATACATATATATTAAAATAATTTATTTCAAGCGTATAACAGCCGTCTTGTCCGTTATGATGCTACTTCACCCATTCTCAGGTAGAGGCGCAGAGGCTGCTCAATAGTGCCGCGTGCACGCTCGGCTACCGCACGATGCGAAAAAAATCATAACGGACAAGACGCACGTTTTCCGCAGGTAACTCTTGTAAATTTCGAAAGCTTATACATTAAACTAAAGGCCGAGACTAGGAGCTTTGCAAAATGTGACAAAATATATAACTTTTCGGACCGTTGAAAATATAAGTTTTCAAAATTATTCAATTTTATTTATGCCGAAGGCTATACTACATTTCAATCATTTATACATAAACTTTAGATTCAACCGATGTAAAAACATGTTCTACATACCTCCAGAAGTCGTATCCATGTTGCAGAATTGAAATTAAACCCGTCACTTTAAAGTTATGGGTTTTTGAAGTCAGCGTTATTTTCGTCTGTTCAGCGCGTGACACGTACACTCTTCACGAACACTAACTGCCAACTGACGCTGCGGCGCAGGTATACACTTAAAGGGCTTTCCCTTCCACAATAGAATGCAGTTACTAGTCCTCTACCTGAATGACTACTCAACTGACCCTATTTCGAAAATTTATTTTTTGGGGTTTTGGCCAGGTTTTTGGGCTTTTCTCCTACTGTGCGCCGTCACGTAGGGGTCTTGTAGATATGCAGGGTGTCCCAAAAACCAACGATAATATTGCAGGTGCTGAAAAACCAGCTCATGATGATCCAGAACACGGCCTTACATACAGGTCTTAAGGGGAGGGTGGGGGTTTCAGCGTGAAAAAAAAAACTTTTTTGCGAATTTTTTTTTCATCTTAGAGTAAATTTATAGGATAGAGTAAATTTACTGAAACGTTTTGTACACTGTTAAGTGCCATTTAAAGAACATTCCGTGAAATTTGTACGCGAAAATATCCACAAACAAGCTGGCGACAAAGCTTTTCCAAGAACACCTTTGGAAAAACACGATTTGCGGTGTTCACTGTACCTCAGCTAGAAATTATCTGAAATCAAGTACCATTAAAATTTAGTCAAAGTATCATCAAATCCTCCCAACAGTCTTTGATAATTTTTTTTTCATTTCTAAATTTTTGGTGGTCTGCAAAGTGAAAAGTGCTATTTTTCACGAAAAATGCCGCTATTTCGGGGGTGGAAAACCCGCTCAATGTAAAAAAAATGTCAAACTAACCGTTGGGGGGAGGTATTTTATATGTAGAAAGTGTGTACCAAGTTTGAAATAAATCGGTCATGTAGTTTTCAAATGGCAGTGAACACGGACTTTGAAAAAGTGGTTTCGAGAAAAACGCATTTGAAGTTTTAACTGTCGGAGCTACAGTGTTAGAGGAGCGGGACTAAATAGTCAGTAACGTCGAGAGTTTTGCTCTGATTGACTTGAAATTTTGGGATTATATTCTTGAAATGTTTAACTATAAAAAAATATTAAAAAATTGATTTTTCAAAAGTGCAAACCCCTAGCCTCCCCTCAAAACTCCGACGACTTGGCTAGTACGGCTAAATAATTTTGTTTCGTTCTCGTAGCTGCCACAAGTAGGTTAATGCTGTCGAAGAGAGATGGAAACAGATTGTCGATCTTTTTCTAATAACCTAAGCGCATTTTACGAATAAATACGATTTATCACTTTAAAGTAATATCAAAGCACACACGTTATATTGTTAGTTCGTCAAATGTGCACAACCTCCAATCCCATACACTAGAAGCGTAATAACTCTCAATGCCTAAGCGAGTGCTATAAACATGTATCAGTTTTAAAACTTCTCTACCAAAGTGCCTATATGGCCGTGTCAGTATGTTGTCTGACTTGTAACGTCGACTTTTTGGGTTCAAACCCGAGAAGTATTTAATTTTTTTTCCTGACCTACAACTTACTTTTGTAAATCTTGATTGTCTCTTTTTTTTCAATATAATATAACGTTCAATAACGTTGTATTTTCAAAACGATGACTATAAACAATTTATACCTACCTTCCCTTTTCGGGTACTCGAGTTCCATTGCGCCAAGGTAAAATATTAATAATAACCCTTTCAAGACGTCATATATTTTATTTACAAGTTGGGGAATTAGGGACAATTACAAGGAGAAAATAAAACAATATTTGTTAGTGTCTGCAACAATTTTTTTATTGCTTCGTTAATTTAGATAGTTTCTTTTTAACGACGAATTCTTTTTTCATCTTCGAATTCTCTTGGTGTGATGTCCACTTCTTAATGTTCACGGTTTCCAGAATTGTTCAACACATTCACGATTACAAATACAAATAGTCACGAAAATATAATTAATAGTACGCAGTTAATCGCTCAAGTACGAGATAATCACAGGAATGAAAGGTTCTGTTGGTTACCCGCGCTTGCGACACTACAACGGCACCAAGTAGTGGCAGCTTCGGGAAACAAATATTTTCATTTAGCCGACTTCCCCCAACACAGGGAATTCGGAGAAGTTTCAAGACCTGTCTGTAAGACCGTGCTTGCCACCCTACAAGTTTACAGACCCGTATATAAGACCGTGGTACCCGCCCATCACATTGAGGTCCAACCGTTCATCAGATGTCGACAAATTGTGTACACCTTTTTAAAAACCATAGTTTCGAGAAAAAAAACGTGTTAAGGCCTTATATACACTTGGAGCGGGCGAAGGGACGTGATTTTCTTGATCTTTTTTCGACGGGACAATGAACGTTTATTGAAAAACTGAGAACAACATCGATTAGTACATATTTTCATGTTCTTGTACAATTTTTTTTATTCAAAAATATTTCCAATGGCGGAATTCCAGCTGTCTTCCAGGAGCGCCTTCTTTTGAGCATCAGTTGCGATGGACATGATAACTCGAGAAATGTTCATCTGAAATCAAAATTTGAAAAAGATTCCATCAGTATATTGCATTAACTTGGGCCTGGACGAAGGATTACTAAAAATATTGATTAAAAAAAAATGACGATAATTTTAACAAAAAATGCATTTTTTGGAGTACTAAATTTTCGGTTCTTTTGTTACAAAAAAAAAATTCAACAAAATTCAAATTCTTCCTCCAGGCCTTAGCGATTATCATAATAAATAAGTGGTATAAATTTGGTATGGATCGGATTAATAATTTTTTAGTAATCGTGTCGACCGCAAAGGTGTTTCTAAAAAAAGACGATTCTGAGATAATCGCGTTTAAGATTAAAGTATGTTTCTTTTACATTTAACGTTAATTTATTCATACTCACATGGAGTCGTCGATTCCAGGGCCATACAGAAATCCTTCTGCATTCTCTGCACTCTCTAAAACATTGACTTGATACTGCCTACGAGCCATTTTTCCTTCTCTCGTGGCTGCTTGCGCTTGCTGCTCGACAAGCGTAACCCGCGACTCGTCCAGTTGACTGATATAGACGTGGCCGTTTCCGCCACGAGGCACTCCGAGTGTTTCTAAAATCTTCAGTATAGAGATGTTGCCTTCATTAAATCATCAAGCAGATGCATATGCAGCGATCCCAACTGGTACCACTCCGCCGGGAAGATGCTTTCTTGTATTTTTCCAAATGAGTTGATTAAAAGTTTCGTTATTATTTTGTGTAAATCCACCAACGCATCTTTCAACGAGTTCTTTCTTCGACCAATCTTCGTAAATTGGCTTAGTAGCTTTCAAAACGTCGGCAGAAAGAGCAGTGTTAGTCTGTTTGAAGGATGTTATTTCAGCCTTCTTATCTTTGGGCAGCGCTGCGTAACCTCCCCGCTACTCACACCATGAATCTGCTCCGATCTTTATGAAATTTGGTGAGAATATTCTTGAGATATCGTATTTAAAGAATACGCAATCAATTTTTTTTTCATTTTTCCGACCATCACAAGTGTATATAAGGCCTTAAAATGTTTGCCAGCAGTTCTATTGTTGTAATCATAAGTTTACCTTGAATCTGCGACTCCTGCGCCATATGTTGGACGCTCCTCTGCAATGAGTTGCCTCAAGCGACGCAACTGTTTTGGAACTTTAACAATATCCTAACCCCTTGAAAACTAGTCGAAAATTTCATTGTAGATTTTTTACATTATGCTTACGGCGCGCACGCAAGTGGCGAGCTACGTTCCAGGTCCGGATATGATGCAATCCGTGCACAACTTACCAGTGCCGCCCTTGGTTTCGTCACCACCTGAGTCTCAAGTTCCGCCGTCGGTTGCGCAAGCTATGCAAGTCATGGGACCGATTATGCAGCAGAGGCCAGATTGTCGGCTCGCAAACAATCCACATCCACCCGATCAGGCGAATTCATCAGTCGTTTACCCCTCTTGCATGGTAAACGCGAGCAACAACCATCCGACTCACATGGACCAGCCGGACCCGTTGAATTACGAGCCCTACATTTGGAGCTTCTAGACCACGATCTCCAATAATCCTCCAAAAGTGATCTCAAAATCCGAGATTACTCTCGGTGCGAAAACAGTAAAATGGCGTATGACAGCCATTCGTTGTGTAAATATTTAACATATCATCGATCGATTCACCGCATCGCAAAAAGCAGAACGAATATTCGTTCTCCATTTTTTACCGTCACGCATACGCGCGTTGAAAACTACAAGAGTATTATACGAGCCGGTGATACATTATCTGCGCATAAGTAACAATTTTTATATTACACGAATGATAAAAATCGAAGATAGTACGAAAACGAGAAAAGAATCTTGGACAAGTATTGTATTTTGTAACTGCGACGTACCGCTATACATTCCTAGGCGTTAGGAAATGGATCATCGAAACGTCAGGACGAAACTTTACGTCGTATGATTTTAGAATTATTTACAGTGCTTAGAGTCCTTTTTTGCATTGAGTAAGAATCTGAGCGTCAAACGCCCCGGAAAATGAGAAATATTACGTGAGTTCCCATATTTGGGAAACGTTGTTTAAGACTCTTTCGGGATGATTCTTGTGGAACATGAAGAATCCTTGGACCTGGGCTGGACTTACGTTTTTGCCGTGCTTCATAACACTTGTCGCGAATTCACGAGCAAGCGTGGACGACGTGTCGGCCGGTCCACGATAAAAGCGTCGAAACATATGTTCAACCTGATCAATGCTGCACCAGCCGATGTACTCCTTGACGTCGACTCTGCCGGGTCTGACGAGTGCTGGATCCAGTCGCTCGAGATAATTCGTCGTCATGAACAATATCCGAGCCTCTGTGGATGCGACGCCGTCGAGACAATTCAGAAGACCGCTGAACGTTACTCTGTTCAATCCGTCGAAAGCGGATTTTACTGCAAGGCCGAAAAGTTCGTCGATTATCGATCAGGAAAAACGCGATGGAATCTTCAGCGGGCCATACACGCTTAGGGTATACCTGACAGGTAAACCTGTCGGTTATACCCAGCCCAGGGGGCTGGCACCTTCTATCCTTTACCGTATATAAAAATGCTACGCTTTTTGACCGCTTTATTAAGTTCTACCTCTTCCCGTGGCGCTAGTAGGTCACTGACTATATTCTTATTGCGCAGGCGCGAGGCCCGCACGGTATACTTAAGTCGTGTTCGTTGGGTCTCATCATTTTGATACGAACAAGTGCGCATGTGCATAATGATGCGCAACGCGCAACTGCGCAATGATACGTGCGCATCATTATGCGCATGCGCAGTCAAAATGATAAGACCCAACGAACACGACCTTAACCACCCCGACGCCAAATACGATTATGGTCGTGTTCGTTGGGTCTCATCACTTTGATTGCGCATGCGCATAATGATGCGCACGTTTCGTTGCGCATCATTATGCACAAGCGCACTTGTTCGTATCATAATGATGAGACCCAACGAACACGACCTATTTTGACGTTTGAAGTTTAAACCGCGGTGGGGAATTGATTAAATTAGCGAAATAACTTATACTCGTACGCTAATGCCGTGTGTTGTGCACGGTTGTACCCCAGGGTACCCGCGTAATCCTGAAAAGGTGCATTTTTCACCGTACCAGCCGACCCTCACATTCGAAGCAATGGAAAGTCTTCGAATTACATGTGTGCGTGTGTGTATATATACATAGCCCCTGCGCGCGCATAAGGATTGTTCGAGAACAATTAGCGCTGCGAGTGGCAGAGTAGGACACTACAAACAGAGGACACTTTGCGTAGCAAAAATTCTGAAAGATGACAGCCTCATGACACTGGGTACTATTCCTATGGCAATAAATTATTCGCATGTTCGGGATGTTTAATTTCGCTACAATGCACTTCGTGGCGCTAGTAGTCCTCTGATCGGCTTCTTTTACGCATGCGCGTTTTATACTCGATATAATAACATTTTCGGAGTATTTGGAGAGTTTTACGCGTTTTATGGTTGTGACTTGTTGCTTGTTCAAATTTTCGTCACAACTCGAATGCAACAATATTGTACACGTTCGGTGGGTTCGGCCGGTTCACAGATCATACGGCATCTGTATAGTTATCGAGCAGACGACTACTAGTGCCACACGTGGCAGCGATTGAAAATAAAAGCGAAATACATTACGAGATCCATGTATAACTGATGGTTACAGGGGGGTGGTTATACCCGAGCTGGGTAGAGCACCTAGCGGTAAACCTGTACACATTCTCAGTTAAAACCATGACATATGTGGTACAGGATGATGACGCCTTAGCGCTAATTGGTATTTTGTTAGTGTTGAAGGACAGAAAATCTAAACAAGAAATAAACGTGAAAAAACTTTCTACAAACTTTTATTTTAAAGTCACTGTGCTAAGTAAAAAATAATGTTCCGTAATATTGAAAATGAGAACAGTATAAGTACACAAAAGTCCATTGGTCACTCATCATAGGTGCAAGTACTCAAAAGGTACATAAACTTAGATATTTTAAAAATATAACAAATTTTTCGAAACATGAGGCTTTTTTCATGAATTTTAAAGTGGTATCAGTATTTATAACGTTTGCGCCTCGACCTTTTATAAATGTATATTTCATATTTTTTAAATATCTACGTTTATGTACCTTTTAAGTACTTGCACCTATGAGTGACCAAAGAAGGAACTTTTTTGTAGTTATACTGTTTTCATGTTCAATTTTCACTGAACATTATTTGTTACTTTTTAGTACAGTACCTTTTAAATAAAAGCTTGTTTGCAAAAGGTTTTTTACGTTTATTTTATTTTTTACTTTTTAGTATTAGAATTTGTTTGTTTGCCATGCCAGACCCCCATGCCATTCCGAATTCGGCGCAATCAAGAACCTTGCCTTAGGTTATAAAGGTTTCGCGAGAAACTTTATAACAGTGTATAAACTCTCATCATGCGCAATGAAAAGTGCTCATAACAAAACAAATGAGTACAAAGTCGACTGTCCTAGTATATGCTATTAAGGATGTATTGCCTGTACGTTCCCTACTAAAAGTGAGTTGCGGTGAGAATTTTGAGTACTTTGCGATAACATTAAAATCTGAAGAAAAAAAATCAACTGTATTGAAGGTAGATCGTTGGTTTTGACTGATAAAAATGCTTAAAATGTATGAAATGTTTAAACAAAAATTTGTTCAAAAAATCCCCGGTGAACTTGATTTTTTGTCACATTCAATGAATTATGATATTTTTCTGAATACACGATTTTTTAAAACAGTTTCTCTCTATTCCGAAAATCCCGTTTTTGGAACTTTACACAGGCTGCACTTATGACACACTGTTCGTTCAATACTCCGGACACTTCTTGGATTTAATATGGAACATTGCTCCGAAAACATATTGAAAATTTGTGACTCTTCATCCATTTTTTAAAATTAAAACAATTAATATGATAATAGAAAGAAAATTCTGAGAAACTTCATACCGATTCAGAAAAATCTACGAATTCATTTTATAATATAAAAAAAGTAGTTCCCCGGACATTTGTCGAACCATTTTTTTTTACAATTTACTTATAACTTTTTGAATTATTATTACCGAAAATTGATGTTCTTGGCATCTTCAATGTGGGTGATTAAAAAAAAATTTAATCTAATCGCAAAGTACTCAAAACTCTCGCCGAAACTCACTTTTGGTAGGGAATGTATGGGCTCCTTAAGTACATCCTTAAGGAGTGCCATTGCCCACCTCCATTATCAGACCATCTCCACGGTATCATATTATTGCGTTGTCACTGGTTACATAGGTATGCAAAATTTCGGCTCAATCGCAGGCCAGCACGTGCTTGAAAAATGGATTACAAATTTTGAACCGTAAAGACACACATACGAACCAAGCAAGTTGAATAAAAGCTTGTAAAAAGATCGCAAACGGTGGTGTAAAGAGCGGTTATTGAGAAGAAAATAGTACTCTGACGTTAACTTATTAAAGGAATTGAGAATTACCCTTAAAGATTACCACAATTATCTACGAACGGATGAAAAAACGTATATCAAACTGTTATCGAATTTATAGATTTTTATAAACTCGTCTAAAATTGAGTTTGCTTGCGAGCCGACATTTTTGTACTTTAAATTTTTTTCTATACGGTCGAACGGCACCGGCATTCATGATAGCCAAAAATATCAATTTCTATATCAGTTTAGATGAGGAAACCTGCATAATTTTGTGACATACAACTTCCTGTTTAACTGTACAGGTATATCCTAGCGTGTGGGTTCCGAACCCAGGGGTTAATAGCCGTTTTACCCCCCCCCCCCGCGGGGGTAAAACAGCTATTCGGCAGGGGTAATAAAGGCTGGTAATTTTGAGGACCCCGTATGTAGGTAATAACCTACATACGGGAGCTTGCGCTCTCTCCCGCTGTATGTTCACTCTTGAAAAGCGTGGCAATATTTGTGTGTAGGTAGGGGGGCGGGGGGTAAATAAGGACTCGTTAGATAAGTGACTTTTCCGAAAAAATAGCCTCAAGTTATTTTTAGGCTATTTCCTTATTTATTGGGTTATAAACGATGGTATTCAGTCAGGGGAAGCTGAAATTTCCCCCCGTAAAAAGTTATGAGGTTTTGAAATTCGCGGAAACACGTGATAAAATAGGGCATTTTTGAAAATTTCGACGCCTATATTACGTTTGTTTGGGTTTTTGAACAATTCGAGATTATTTTTAACGATTATTGTTTCGTAAAAAATTTGTCAATGAAAAATTTAAGCTTCCTCCGACTGAACATCATTATAACCCAATAAGTGATATTTTATCGGAGAAATCGGTTAATATTTTTCGGAAAAGTCACTTATCTTAAGAATTACCAAAATGAGTTTCCCTGATAGGTCATAGAGGTAACAAGACTGAAAAGTTAGGAACCGCTACCTTAGCGTGTCTGGCCCGCTTTAAAAATTTGTCGCCGTGACGAATTTCCGACGAAACAATAGGGAACCTTACGCAAAGCTCAGCGCAGATGGCGCCACGTAAACATAACGTAAACAAACGAAGCTGTCTACTAGCGCGGTGTCAGCCGTGTGCTAAAATTATACGAATGGACAACATAATCGACAATAATTGTATCCAATTGCACAACACAGATGCATTCTTCACAATTTCTTCACAAATGGATTATTTAAAGAAAATTCGACAATAGTCGTAGAAGCACGGACATAACCAAAGCGAATGTCATTAAACCAGACTCCTGATACTGGTAGATAAATGCTGTTCGCAAAATGTCCTTGCCGCACTGTGGCGCTAGTAGACGTGTGACAGGCATGCTAATATATGTATGTTGCACCAGTGCTTCGAATATTTTAAATGAACAGAAGACTATTGTAGATAACTCTATAAAAATCATTATTTGCGTGTGTGATGGATTTTAATCATAATTGAATTATTCAGCTTATTATCGAGTTAGAATATTTCACGAAAGTATGGAATCATTCAGCTGATTGGAGTATTTAGAGCCAAAGGCTGTCACATAACAACGCTAAGTAGTGGCGATTTCAAGAACTAAAAAGCCAGGACAAAACGCGTTTTCGTTTATCGTATAGGAATAGTTTACCAGTGTCAGGGGGCTGGCGTCTTTCAGAATTTTTGCTACGCAAAATATCCTCCGTAGTGTCCTACTCTTCCACTTGCGGCGCTAGTTATTCCCGACAATCCTGATGCGCGCTATTTATAAATGCACAGACGCACGCATATAATTCGAAGATTTTCCATAGCTGCGAATGCGAGGATTGGCTAGTACGGTGAAAAATGCACCTTTTCAGGATTACGCGGGTACCCTGAGGTACAACCGTGGACAACACACGGCATTAGCGCACGGGCATAAGTGATTTCGGTAATTTCAAAAATTCCCCACCGCGGGCTTTAAATTCAAACGCCAAAATAACCGTATTCGGCGTCGGGGTGGTTATGTACACCTGCAACCCTCGCGCCTGCGCAATAAGAATATTGTCAGTGACCTACTAGCGCCACGGGGAGAGGTAGAACTAAATAAAGCGGTCAAAAAGCGTAGCATTCTTATATACGGTAAGGGATACGAGGTTCCAGCTCCCTGGACTGCACTAAATGTCATGTTCTGTTTACGTTATAATACAATATACCCTCTAGCGGGAGAAAGTGGCTGTTGGGTTCCCTATTGGGATCTGTCAAATGACGATATGACATCTGGTGGCGGATGAGAGCCTTGAAAATTGAAAAAGTGAATTGAGACATGAAAGTGTGTGACAGCACCGGCACAAAATCACGTTGTTTCGGATTGACACCGGCCCAGTCAGAAATTGCCCTAATACCTATCATAAATATCACAGAAATTTGCACTAAACTACAGGACAGTTTACGTTTGACGATCCTCTTATCGCCGCCATGTTTTTTTAGGCTCCGCCCATATGACAGATCCCAATAGGCGGTGGCAATGGGCTTTTCGACGATAACATCGAAGGTTTATTATTGCCTTCTTTCGTTTCTTCTCTGTTGCCAAATGCGGCGTCAATGTCCTCGAGCAAAATAATAGTTTGCTGAGGCGCCACTGCCAACAGATGATTCAGTCTGTCGTCCGTGAGACCTCGTTCGGACAAGTTCAACACGCATATACCGCGTTCCAATTCACCAGCGAGGGCAGTTATGAACGAGGATTTACCACAGCCTGGTGGACCATGAAGTAAGTATCCACGTCTGTACGGAATGCCTGCAAAATGAGACGAAAAAATAGGGCGTGTTCTCGTTTGATGGCAAACAAGTTTACTATGGTCGTTCGGTGCTCAGCCGATACTTTACACGAAATAACCTCGGTCGCTGTACCATCCAGGGTTGTCAATGAATTCCCGACAATCGGTCAATATCCTTTCGGCAATGCCAGTGTCCAAAACTACGGAGTCCAAGGGACGTTTCTTCCTTGCGTGTCCAAATTGACGCCACTCGCTACCCATCGCTGTGTACATTATGGTTTTTCCTTCGTGCTCCTTCAACGCCATTTGTCTAGCTGCCGTTGAACAATTATTTGCAAATAACCAATTTTCGTACGTTGTACATTCGTCAAGAGCAATGGAAAATCATTTCGATCAATTCTTGCAATCAAACGGTGGTGGATCGTTCATTTTCCTTTTATGTACATCGAACAGATAAGAAGACATTAAGGGGTCTGATTAATTCAAAAGTAATTTGTTTATTGCTTAGTTTTATAGCCCAGGTTCTTAATTTTGATTTGCAGCGCAGGTTTTGTAAAAATTTGGAATGCTGATTGAGTTGACGATTGTTGTCAAGGGTCAAGGGTGTAAGAGGTATCCAAACATTGACGATTCGGATTTACTTCCAATTTGGGAAAAGCATAGTTTATAACACTTCTATCGTATGTAGTACAGTCCTGCTGTCGCTGAAAAAACCCGGAATCGAAGAAAATTAGAAGAAGGCTAGTTTTTTGACAGGTGGTTTTGTAGGTGCCGCGGGTGCTAAATCCAAGTTTGCCTAAAAATCGGGGTGTAGGGTTCTTTTTTAGGGGATGAAAAGAGATAGGGTGGATTAATGCCAAACTACAACCCCTACGAGGTCAGCGCCGTGAGACAAAATGTCCAGAAAAATCCGGGCTTTAGTTTTATCCGCAGCGCCGAAGTTGTGGAAGTTCATTTTGAGGGTGAAAAAGTGGGGTTAAATTTTGAAAAATCGGTTTTAATTCAATAACTCTTTTAAAAAAATCGTACGTTTTTTGTTCAAATGAGAACGTTATAGCCCTTGAAAAGACGCGTCGATCGAGTAGTCGATGATCACTCTCCGATAATATCTTCACCCACAAAAAAATGGTTAAAAAACCAACAAAAAAAAACAGTTTATTGTTTAACTAAAAAAAATCGGTTTTTCGAGTATGGTTCAAATGTACGAAATGTAGAAAATAATTTTCTCCATATTTTCGTTGCTATGGACCACCCTTGAATTTTGATTTTCCAACCCCTCTCGGGGGTTGAACATTCAAAATGAAATTCTGGGAAAACTATTGACGGCACGAATTCGCCGCCGTGGAAGAATTTGTAGCTTGAACCCTCAGTTACATTTTTGTCCACAGCGTCAAACTCGTATCTCTTTAGTTTCGGTCAATAGTTTTCCCAGAATTTCACTTTGAATTTTCAACCCCTGAGAGGGGTACGAAAAAGCAAAATTCAAAAGTTGTGCATAGGAACGAAAATATAGAGAAAATTATTCTCTACATTTCGTACATTTGATCCATCCCCGAAAAATCGATTGTTTTTGAGTTATTCAATAAACCATTTTTTTGTTCATTCTTCAACAATTCTTTTGGGGTTGACGATATTATTCGAGAGGGTTGATCGAATACTCGATCGACGCGTCTTTTCAAAGGCTACAACGTTTCCATTTGAACAAAAATTGTATGAATTTGTCCTAAGGAGTTATCGAATGAAAACTGATTTTTCAAAATGTCACCCCACTTCTTCACCCCCAAAATGAACTTCCACGACGTCGGCGCTATGGACAAAAATAAAACCCAGATTTTTCTGAACATTTTGTCTCCCGGCGCCGACCTCGTGGGGGTTGTAGTTTGGCATTAATCCACCCCAATCCCCTAAAAAAAACCCTACCCCCCGATTTTTAGGCAAAGTTGGTTTTAGCACCCGAGGCACCTACAAAATCACCTGTCAAAAAACTAGCCTTCTTCTAATTTTTTCCGATTTCAATATACAGCACGACTGTACTAATGGTCAGATCGTGTTTATATGTTTATTAGGGGTGTGCGGGTATCCGATTCACTCGGGTACCCAATGTTCGGGTCGGGTCGGGTACCCGAGGGGTTACATTTTTGCATTACCCGCCACTATCGGGTATCCAAATTTGGTAATCGGGTACTCTAAAATTTTTGGTACTCGCAAAGGACTCGGAGATCCGTATCTATTATTTATATTTATTTTTGATTTAGGTGTATCGACCAAATAATGGGAGAAAACAAAAACTCGAAGAAGGTGATAAAACGAATAAATGATAATACTGTAAAAAATCTTCTTTCGTCTCACTTATCTATCCTGTGTGTGTGTGTACGTACGTGCGAGTGTGTATGTGCTGTTAGGGTTAAGTAAAAACGGTCACTTTTGGCGGATCGTATCGTAATAGCGCAGGAAAGTTGCGTTTTGGCATCACTAAAAAGTGTGCAAGGGGGAAAATGTACAATAAATATCTTCTGTTCTGGCGAACGCCCTAAAGTTTTGAATTTTTTAACGTGGGTTTTAAATGGAGAAAAAACCCAAAGAGACCAATATTCAACGCCTTGCGTTTATTCAAAGCGAGAAGAATGTAGCTTCCATTTGACATTTTAACATTGGGGCCGTCCATAAATTACGTCATTTTAAAATAGGGGGGGGGGTCTGGTCGTTAGATGACGGTAACGTTAATTTGATCACAACGATATGACGGATAGGATGATTTCAGGGGGGGGGGGGGTCAAAAATCAGCAAAAGTCGATGACGTAATTTATGGACGGCCCCATTGAACATATCTTCATTAGTTTCAGAGATATAAGCGTTTGAAGAACAAGTTTTACCTGGAAAACAAATTTTTAAATGACAAAAAATTAAATTAAGAAGAATGCATTGCCGAAATTACCAGTTAGCACTAGACAGAATTAATGAAAATTCGACGAAGAATCTTGCTTTTATTCAGTTTTTCGACATTCAAACATCTCGATATTTCCTGAAATGCGAGTGTCTTAAAAGAAGTTTGCCGCCGGACAAAAATTGCAAATATATACATAACAAAAATACTAAAATTATTAAATAAATTATTTGTATTTCTTATGCACTCCAACCTATCGGCGAAGGGTAGAGAACATAAAGATGGAGTCTATTTCGTTCGTTTTGGTACGTTTCCGTGGCGCTGTCTATACGATGAAACGAAATTTTGTTCCGGCAACCCGACTTATCGAGTACCCAATGTGAGACAGGTACTTGAAAAACTTGGGTACTCGATAAAGTTCGAGTATACCCGTCCGATCACGGGTACCTGATCGGACCATAGTCTAATTACCCGACCCGACCAATTCTGCTACCCGGATACCCCTTCTGAGAACTAAGTTGCGCGTTTGGCAAATTTCCACTTGGTTAATAACTTATTCGTTATGTAGATAAAAAAATATTATTAACTTTACTAAACAGTCAATTATATGTATTCCACATATTTATTGGCTGAAATTGATTTATTTTATGTAACAGAAAATCATATTATTTAGGGTTGGCAGCCGTTACAGGCACCCGTGTTTAAGCATATGCGTTCCCCTTTTTCTGCCTGCGCTGCAAAGACCCTGAACATCCACCTTAACGCCTGCATTAGTTTTTTGAGCCTCAAAACATATGCGTGTTTGACAGAATTAGACTACGAGAAACAATTCTTAAACACATTTTACAAGGGTAGACAAACCTTCTTCAAGGATGTTGAAGTATATGCTTCTATCCTTGCCAAATGCTGTGAGCTGGACCGTTTCCCAAGGTATTCCCATGTGCAGATCCAGAGTTTGCTGTTCCCTGGTCCTCTGCACTTTAATCCAATTGCCCTGATAACTAAAGCCACGTATAAAATCATCGTACCAATGGTTTTTCGCTACTCGACACCGCAAAACTCACCTCAAGAAATGTGTTCCTATACTGGGTATGAATTCGTATTTCGTTTTAACGTGACCGGTGTCTAGTTGCTCGAAACTCGTTTCTACGGAGAGATGCTGAGTCTTTTTCGCGCCTTTGTGGGTTATCCATTGCAGAAGCCATTGATAACTCTTGTCGCGGCACGGTACCTCGAGGGTTATCATATAGTGTCTCCTAAAAGTGAAAATCAATCGAACATTCTCACCACTATTTACACATTTTCCGTAACATTTGTTTTGGTATTGCGTAACATTTTTAGTTTTGGCCATTTAGCCAGATTTTATTTTACAAATCTTCTTATCGATACATGCGAATAAATGAATGCGATTTATCATTGACGAATCGTTTATCGAAGAAAAAAAGCTCACTTGAAAAAGATAATTCCGACTTGAGAAGCTCTCCTTAATATCGCAGCACCGGCTCCGATTCCAAAAAGCCCAAATCCCGCCCCGAAATATGGATTATCCGCTAGGGTTTGCACATAATCGATCAGTCCCATTTTTCAAAATACAATAATCTCTACGATTTGTCAGTTATTCAACAATGCCATCATCACAGTGTTTTTCGTCGGGGATTACTAGTTTGCGTTCAAAACGCACGAAAAAAGGGTTCTCGTAAAGACGCAAACCAAGTGATGCGAACCACGTCTTGAAACTTCGACGATTTGGCTAGTACGGCCAAATAAAATGTTTTCTCTCTCGTAGCCGACACAAGTAGGGCGCCACCAGTAGGGTAGTGCTGTCGAAGACAGAAACAGATCGTCGATCTCTTTCTAATAACCTAAGCGCATTTTGCGAATTCAGGCGAAGTAGAAGATGTACCACGTGACATATTAGCGCGAGAGAGATAGCTGAAATTTTCGAACGGAGATTTCTCAGAGATCAATAATATTTAGGGCAAAAGGAAATAATCAAACTCTGCGTCAGGGAATTCTCCAGAGCCTAATGCTTTGTTTTTTCTCAAAAGTTTAACCATCTATGAGAAAATTGGGTTGGAAAATTTGTGAGGTTATGTTGACCTTGTACGTGCCCTTAAAGCAATATCGAAGCACACACGTTATATTGTTAGTTCATAGTCAAATGTACATAACCTCCAATACCATACACCAGAAGCGTAATAACTCTCAATCCCTAAGCCAGTGCTATAAACATGTATCAGTTTTGAAAGTTCTCTACCAAAGTGCCTACAAGGCCGCATCGCAGTATGTTATCTGACTTGTAGCGTCGACTTTTTGAGTTCAAACCCGAGAAGTATTCAATTTTTGTTCTGACCTACAATTTACTTTTGTAAATCTTGATTGTCACTCCTTTTTCAATATAATATAACGTTCAATAACTTTGTATTTTCAAAACGATGACTCTAAATAATTTATACCCACTTTCCTTTTTTCAGATACTCGAGTTCCATTGCGCCAAGGTTAATATTAATAATAACCCTTTCATGACGTGATATTTTTCATTTACAAGTTGGAGAATTAGGGACAATTACAACGAGAAAATAAAACAATATTTGTTAGCGTTCGCACCGAATTTTTTATTGATTCGTTAATTTAGATAGCTTCTTTTGACGACGAATTCTTTTTTCATCTTCAAATTCTCTTGGTGTGATGTCCACTTCTCAATGTTCACGGTTTCCAGAATTGTTCAACACATTCACGATCACGAATATAAATAATCACGAAAATATAATTAATAGTACGCAGCTAATCGTTCAAGCACACGGTAATCACAGGAATTAAAGGTTCTGTTGGTTACCCGCGCCCGCGACACTACTTTACAACGGCGCCGAGTAGTGGCAGCTTCGGGAAACAAAAAAATTATTTAACCGACATCCCCCACCACCGGAAATTTGGAGGAATTTCAAGATCTGTGTATGCCGGATGCGCACAAGCTGATTCGCGTGCACACGTGCGCGAATTTACACCCTCGCGGGTGAATTCCGAAGTAGACGCGAGCGCGTTGAGTTGCGGCGCTGCTTCGCGGTTATCGGGGAAACTAATGTCACCGGTGTTTGAAACATTTACTCGAACAAATTACTGTCGAATTGTTTAGAAGAAAAGTTGATGAAATACTCGCTCTGAAAGAGTGTTGAAAATTTTACAATCAACTGGCAATATTTTCTAGATAAAATGCGAATGCGAAGTCTTCGTTTCCGCTGGAAATGTTGAACGAGAAACTCGCGGGCCGTGGCAGCCATGTTGCTTTTCGTTATTACCAGTATATTTCGCGAATATCTTTTACAAATTTCCTCGTAACAAGAATCGAAATACGCTACACGAATAGTCCAATCGAACGGGTGTTACAATTGAAAGCTCTCCAAGAGTTTGGTAACGTCAGCGTTAGTTATTAAGAACGAGATTTTGCGCGTGTCGCACGTCCGTCTTTGTCTTTCCCAGTGACTATCGAAAGTTTATCTTTACGAGGACGGAAGTTGTGTGTGCGCGTCTGCATATGTGTCCGAGGCGGCACGTGCGATACATGGATTGGTCGTTGTCACTGATGTATTCCTTATGATTGATCTTTTGTTACGTTGAATTGAAAAAATGGTAAGTTAAAAAGCGCCGACCACCGATCATCGCGTCTATAAACATCTCTACGTCTGCTACCTTTAATTCGTAAAAAATGTCCATCATACGAAATGTCTTTTCAATCGTAACGTCAAATAAAAATTGAAAAAGCGCCGAAAACTTTTGTGCAGAGTGTTTCTCGAGGATGTACGTTTCGATTTTGCAGATGTGGCATTTTTCACTGGCGTTATTGTTGCTCGCCGGTGCGAGCGATGCCAATACGGATAGAAGGATAAACAAATACGTGTCGACGCAAATTAACGCAAAATGGAGCGAAACGCCGATCATTCTGGAAGTAGCCGAGTACCTCAGCGACGAGAATCCCAATTATTTTTGGAGCTTCGTAGACGCCGCTGTCGACTCGTCAAACGATATACTCTTCTTAGGTTTGTACTCTTCGGGGATAGTACAATACTCGTGGCCCCAAGTCTCGACCATTGATTCCTCATATTCCAATCAAAACAATGAGAATTTCGAGAATAAAAAATTTACTGTTTCGGCTTCCTTAAGGCGAGATATACACCTAGGAGCCGGAAAAAAGGTCAATTTTGTGAATTCTTTCAAGGAAAACTATTTGAAATTTTGGATTGGGATTTTAATTATCTAAAAGTATATACATTCAAAAATATGTTTAATTTTCTTTATTTAAAAATATCAAAAATATACAAGGATATTGTATGATCCGTGGAGCGTCGTAAAAAAATCTGTGTACACAGTACCCACTGGCGTTTCTCCAAAAATCATGTGAAAAAAAAAAACCAAGAAAATTATTAAATTAGATACTATTGGGTGTACGACTTAATTCGGTCCGTTCTTTTGCTTAAAATACGCACTTATTTGAATGATAAAATGAATTAATAAATTAATCAAAATATTGTCCATCGCTAGCCACTACTTTTCCCCATCTTTCTGGTAATTTATAAATTCCGTAGCGGATGAAGCGTTCATCTTTTGAAGCCAAGAATGAATCGATCCAATTTTTGATACCCTGTTGTGACGTGAAGTGTATTCCAGTCAAAGCGTTCTGCGTCGATCGAAACAAATGGTAGTCGGAAGGGGCAAGGTCTGGGCTATAAGGCCGGTGAGCCAGAATTTCCCACCTGCTACTTTCCAAATAGTTTTCAACCACAATGGCAGTGTGAGGCCGAGCGTTGTCATGTTGAAAGATTATGGACTCGTGTCTGGTCGCATATTCTGGACGTTTTTCGCCTATAGCTGGCTTTAAACGGATCAATTGTTGCCTGTAGAAGTCTCCCGTGATGGTCCCACAAGCATTCGGTGGGCTTCGGCTGCACTTTTCTTCCAATTGAAACAGAAAATCAACACTTCCCGCAAATGGTGCTTATTTGGGACGAAATTCGACATTTTCACCGCAGTAAAAATTAAACTTGATGCGCAAAACTGAAAGGTCTGTAAACGATATTTGGTTGAGAGATGTTGATACTTCACGATACAGCAAAAATCAGCTGTTGCCGTCAACCATTTATAGCACCTAGAGCCATCTTTTGAAAACGGACCGAACTAAGTTGTACACCACATATTATCTAGTACTTGTCATAGCCGATTTTGAAAATATCGATTTATGACAAAATGGCGGACGTTTGAACACAAATACCGATTTTTGGGCCAAAAATTAGTTATTATTTTCCCTATAAAACAAAAACTAAGTAACGGAAAAAAAAATCCTATGACAAGCACTAGATAATGATGCATAGAATAACCACAAAAAACCTCAAGGCAATCAGTTCATTGGTTTTCGAGATATTCTGGGTACCGACTTGAAAAACGTAATTTTGAGAAAAACCCTTTTCAAAATTTGTGAATGAATAAATCATGAAATTTGTCAATGTACATGGAATCATCGATACCAAGCCCATAGTGTAGGTCTTCCACGGTCGACGGAATGTTCATAGCTTCTAAATCCTCGATCTCGACCATCTCGGTGTATATCTCTCCTTGAGGAAATATCACTCTCAGGGGTAATTGGAAATACGCCAAAAATGAGCTGTTTTTTGGCTCGTGAGTCCAATACCTTTAATTGATCGCCGATAATGGGAACCGACTGAGTGAGCTTCGAAGAGTATTTGCTCATTACTGCTTCAAAGGCAAAAAGTGATTCTCTTATTTGGCCCTCGAGGTGCAGATGATACTTCAAGGGATAGCACCACTGTAGCGGCAGTAAATAAGGCCTAACTTGAACAATTTATTGTGGGAGTATGAAAAAAGGAATAGGATTTCTTTTGAGAGGATTTATTTAACACATATTAACGTATAAAAAAAATTATCATTTTCATACAAAATGGCGGCGACAGAGCGCATCTTGAAAAACGTCTTTTTTACGAAGAGCTTCACGGGAGGACAGTTTTCTTGTCAAGTAGAAGTCCTGTAACAAAAACGAAAAAATTATAATCTATATATTATTAGCTATGAGACTCCATAGGGATGTTTAAAATCAAATTTTGAAAAAATGGCACACTTTGAAAAAAAAATAATCGATTTTTTTGACAAAAAATAAGCAGTAAATTGGTAATAAAAAAGTTTACATTTAATTTTAAAAAACGGCTACGTACTCCCATAGAGAATGTAATTGTGAAGCTACTATCAAAATTTCAAATCGATCCACGCAAAGGTGTTCGAGTAATCCGTCCTCCTAGGTTGAAAAAAGATGACGTTGAAGTTTGCATCGTTGAAATGCAACGATTTCTTTGTTATTTCTTCATTTCTATTATCATTTGAAACCTATTTTGTGTAACTTGACGTCGGAAATCTGTAATAGAAACACGTAAAAACGTTGGAATGATTTTCATAGCCTAAATCGGCCGAAAGGCAAATTTATCAATAAAGAAGAATTCATTTTCGTTGCGCTCAAACGATGCAAACTTCAAGATAATGGAAAAAGTGGTTTCGAGAAAAAAGCGTTTAAGGCGCTATTCCAGTGTGAACGCTGGAAATTTGGGTGATTTTCGGGAATTTTTTTGGAAGAAAAGTACTCAATTAAATATTTTGGAAAATTAAAAATATATTTGGCTATATTTGACCTATATTTTTGACCTATTTGACCATATTTGACCTATTTGACCATATATTTGACCTATTTGACCATATATTTAACCTATTTGACCATATTTTTTTCATAGAAAAATATTGAGATCCAAGCGATTTATGCGCTGCCTTTGAAGGCGCAAAAAAAAGTTCCTCCACTGCTGACATAATTCCAGCCGATTGCGTAGCTGAAACCGAAAAAGGAAAAGATGTCGTTAAACTGGAAGGCATTTCCTGTACAATGACGTAGGATTTTCGAAAAATGTCAAAATCTAACAAAATGGCGTAGTTATGGAAAAAGTCTGTTTTCTTGTCTATAAAATGGTTATTTTTTTTCAATGCCAAATCGTCCGTTTTCATCCTATCAAAAATATCCTACGTCATTGTAGAGTAAATATATTCGAGAGTACTCAGTTCAAATTTCAAGTCAATCGGATAATTGCTCTTTGAGTTACAATGTCAGCAAATTTAAAAAGCTCATTTCGAGAAACACGGGTTCAGGGGTTTTTCATTTGATGGAACCAATTGCACTTTTTTATGCAATTCAAATTTTGAACCAATTGAACTTTTTTATGCAATGCAAATGCAAATTTAAAAAGCTCATTTCGAGAAAAAGGCGTTCAGGAGTTTTTCATTTGATTGAACCAATTGAACTTTTTTATGCAATGTGTATGCAATCCAAAATCATCGGAAATTCCGAATGAAAAACGAATTTTAACAACGGTCGGAATTCCGTCAAAAATGAAAATTTCAAAAAAATCCTACGTGGCGAACGAGAAAAACTATCGAAGAATATTGTATCCAAATTTCGTCAAAATCGGACAAGCCGTTTTCGAGATACATCTGGCACCGACTTTGAAAACTATGTTTCGAGATAATCGCGTTTCAATCGATTCCAGTCAACGAATTTATTTTAAAAAATTCCTAAACATACCTCAATGTACATATTTTCCAATTTAATTTTTTTTTTTTAATCCGGATCCAATCGAAACATTAGTTTTTGAGATAAAAATCGCCGAAGTTTACCTGTTTTTCTCGCCGTTTACTCAGGTACCTGCCCTTGCGGCAGGATATACATTTGGATAGGAAAAAATAAGCAATATTGCGGGATGTTTAAACCAAGAAATAATTATTCTACAATTATCAAACTTGAGGTATACTTCAATAGTATATTTAAGTATACAAAACAATTTTTTTATTAATCCATCATCAAAATGACGGAGCTGTGGCAGAGTGTTACAGCAAGGTCGCCGCGGGAGTTGCGAATCGGCGTGCAGTCTAGATTCCCGTAGACTTTGATTTGCAAAAAAGTTCAGACATTTTTTCAGTTAGAACATGTATAGTTTCTATGTGACGGTAATTAAAATGAAGAAAATGCAAATTTAAGAAAATGGCACTCATTTACAATAAAAAATCAACATACCACGCAAAATTTCTGTCAACTGTGGATGAAAAAAGTAGTTTCTTTTCCAATCGGCTCAATAGTTTTTGAGTAATCCTGCACGCCAATTTTGATAATGCAGTTTTGAGAAAAACGCGTTTGAAGTTCACGCCCGCTTCGAATCCGAGCGGTGAGGCACAGCGTTGACGGGCTGTAACGTTTTTAAGTTTTTCGTATTTCGCTTTGAAACTTTAGGAAAATGTTCTACATATATAGTTCTATCGTTGGAAGAAAAAATAAGAAATCGATTTTTTGATCGTCTTAAATGCATATCCCGCATTAAGAGATGCTTCGAACCATCTAGAATAAGGGGAAAAAAGTTTGGTACCTGTAAAAAAAAAGGTCCGGTGATCCTTTTTTGCTGCGGGCCAGCTGTAGCCACTGCTGTGGCAGTGGCTTGCCCGCATGCGAGACATTGACCGTTTTTCACAGGACACAATTTTCCAAAATGGCACGCAGCATAATTCCAACAATCTTAATTTTTTGCACTCCAAATCTTTAAAATAACATTCCGAAGAGAATACGTGCGGGATTTTCCATGAGTCAATTACAACATTTATTGACAAAGGATTGTCCTTTTTTTCTGTCCAAAATTGAGTTTTTACTTTAAATGCTTGCCAATTACACAAAACTCATCTTTACAAAATCCCTCACGTATTTTTCTAGCTATACTCGAGTAAATTAATTGAAATTTTCTAACTTTTTTCCAAATTCAAACTTGCGTCTGTTATACTGCGAGCCGCAGAGCGTCTCAAATTCAACATACCTCACACGAATGGCTCGAGCGTCACCCTTGTGTATAATTTTTTAATATAATTTTTTTTTGTTTACTTGAAACTATGAGTAATAACATCTCTGTATATTAATATTCCCCTACGTGTCCTTCCTTTCGAAAAAAATCGCGAAAAATCACTTAATGTTGGACGTTTACAGTGGTGTAAGCCCTTAATATAACACACCATTTTTTTCCAGGCTTCTTTATCAGGAATATGTTAGCAATGTAGAATGTGAAGGTCCCTTGCAGAGTTGGAGTGGGCGGTGCCTCCAGCGACACTAAACGTAGTATTTAAATGATTATTTACATAAATTACGAGATTATAACTTTTTAATTATTTATATTCTTTATTTATTTCTTAAAAAAATGATTACATATAATTACTAAAACAAATTACCAAACGATACATTTCACATGAACTTTTACTTTGAAGTGAAATTGCATGAGGTTCAAATGAAAGCGTCGATATAATATCGTTTGTGGAAAAATAGATTGTTATAACAATACCTTTTCATAACAATCGTTTATTGTTAACGCTCACAATATTATGTCAACGCTTTCGCTTGGAGTATAGTTTATGATTGTTCTTATCGGTGAACAGAAAACAAAATCTGCTTTTAAGGCCTAGGAGTCACTTTGGAGCCTTATGAGTTCGAAGACGGATGATCAGTCGGGTGGCCCAAATTTCAGCTCTATTACTTTTCCTTTTTCTCACCATCGAGGTATCTTTTTTTAGCAAAAGACAGGGTCGCGAAATCTGCGAGCGGTCCAAAAATATTTAGAGATCGCTCAAGCCTCCCAAAAATTCAAGTTCTCATTAAAAAATCGATTTGTTTTTTTTTTCTCACTTCTCATCCACGAATTTTACGCTTTATCATTTTAAAATTAAGCTTGCGAAAGCTCTAGCCGGCCAAAGAATATTTAGCGGTCGCTTAAGAGCTTCGAAATGTTCAATTGATGCGTTTTTTCCCTCTTCTCACTAATATATTTAACACTGTAAAATTTTCGAAACAATCAATGCTTTTTTCCGTTTAGAAACGTTTTTTTTTTTTAATTTACCTTACACTTCTAATCCGATAAAACGGAGGACCTATAATTTTGTTTGCGGACAAGAGCTTTGAAGAATTATTTAATGAGAACAAAGATTATAATTCTTGGGTTAGTAGTAGGAGGTAACTTTGAAAACATCTTTTTCTTCAGAAAACGATTAATTGTTTTGAAAATTTCAGAAAGCGTCAAATTTATGAGTGAGATGAGTAAAGAGAATTTGCTTGGTAATAATTGAGTAATGAGCCAACTCATGTTTTCGAATTCCTGGTTTGAACTTTTATTTAATGCAAGTTTGTAACACTAAGCTTTGACGTTTTAGACTAGTAAATAACAGATAGGTTCGTATTGATAAGAGATTTGTAATCACCGTACATGCATACATAGTCGAGGTCAGAGACATCAAAACATCAAAACATCAAACAAAACATCAAAACGCAGTCACATGCATATTTCTCCATCGAGAAAATGTCACGTGTGATTAACGTATAACTGAGAAAAAACGAACCTCGAAACCGACGCTGGGGAATAAAATGAATAACGTAAAGCGCGAAAAACGTAGAAATGAAACTTATTACCATCTTTATGGTAATTACGGAATCTGCCGGGGCTAGAGAAATTTGTCGTCCAAATGATAAAAACGTATAAGTGCAAAACGTATAAACGAGGTTTCGTTGTATTTCCAAGTTACCTTGCCTGATTTTCATTATCAGTGATAAAATAAAGCTATCTTCGCAATGGGCAAAAGCATGATGTTGAAGCTTGCATCATTGGAACGCAACGAAAGTTGATATTTTTTCCACTGCTTACATTTCTTTTGCCGACTTAGGGTACGAAAATTCCCCAAAAGGTTTTTTTCATCCTCATAAGATCACAGTGTTAATCTATAAAACAAAAAATTATAGATTTTTATGAAAATTAAGGAATGAAAATAAGTGAACAAAATTTAACGCAAAATAATCGAAATATCAACTTTTACCACGCTTCGAATTGTGTTTATTTTGACTTGATAAACCAAAATTCACCATCAAATTCTTTCGCCACGAAAATCGTATTTTTGCCGATCTTCTAACCACGGCATCCGACTGTCCTCGCTGCCTGTGTTAAGGCGGGGTATAAATTTAAAATGAAAAAAAAAAAATCGATGTGTTTTTTTTCTTTCTTTAAACGATAGAACTATATACGTAAAATATTTTCCCAAAGTTTCAAAGCGAAATTCGAAAAACTTCAAACGTTATAGCACGTCAACGCTGTGCCTCACCACTCGGATTCGGAGCGAGCGTGAACTTCAAACGCGTTGTTTTCTGAAAATTGCATTATCGAAACTGGCGTGCAGGATTACTCATAAGGGGCCGTACGCAAATTACGTAACGCATTTGGCGGGTTGGGTCAGGCGTTCCGGTCTACGTACGTTTGGAGGGGGGGGGTCAAGGTTTGGGTTACGTCACGATTTTACAAGGGGACAGTACGGCAGTCGGATTTTTGTAATTTTTCGTACTCATGGTACGCGAAGTTCAGAGCTCGAATATTAATATCCCAAAGCAGTTCGACGCCATATTCAGAATTTTTCGAGAAAATTGACTTTGAAGTTTTCGAGCGCACTCTTATCCCACAAAGATGCAACGATATTCGAACCGGGCTCGTGGCGTACCCGGTAGCGCTCGAGTCTAGTAATCGCGGGGTCGCTGGTTCGAGTCTCACTTCGACATTTTTTTTTTTTTTTTTCATTTTTTTAAAATGAAAAACCGCAAGTCATATTTTTAATTATCTCTTGATTATAAACATACATTTTCAAGTATCAATATTTATAACCAACAACATTTTTAGGATGAAAATGAAAAACGTCGGGTAAGGAATTGAATACTTTATTATTCGGTCTGTATTCGTTTGTTTTATACATCGGGTGTAATGTTACACGAGCCAGAGTGATAACCATCGTAAAAACAAGGAAAACAGTAATTTTCACGGCATCTCGCACACCGTACAAACGCTGTATTGTTACATTCGCAATTTTTTTTCAAAACATCGATCAGAAAACAAACTTCATTCACGTTCATGAAGATTTCTCTTTGATCGCAAAGTTTCGAAGCAAACCACGCATATCTGATCATGTTATTGAAGACCGGAGAAGACAACTGATGATGAACAATAGAATGAATTTTTTAATAAATAATCACCTATTGTTATAGATAAATAATATATGATCATATATGAGCAAATATATAATTATGTATAACTATAATGAATTTTGTACATAAATAACTATATATGGATTTTGTCCATATATAAACATATATAGATATATTATATTAATTATATATAATAATATGTGATTATATACAACAAAAATTTATCGGGATATTTAAATGACGGAGGTATGCGAATTTAAAAAAAATGAAAAAAAAAAAAAAAAAAAAAAAAAAAAAAAATCGAAGTGAGACTCGAACCAGCGACCCCGCAATTACTAGACTCGAGCGCTACCGGGTACGCCACGAGCCCGGTTCGAATATCGTTGCATCTTTGTGGGATAAGAGTGCGCTCGAAAACTTCAAAGTCAATTTTCTCGAAAATTTCTGAATATGGCGTCGAACTGCTTTGGGATATTAATATTCGAGCTCTGAACTTCACGTACCATGAGTACGAAAAATTACAAAAATCCGACTGCCGTACTGTCCCCTTGTTAGAACTGCCAGAAATAGCAAAATTTCTGCATGTTCAAGTTTTTAATTTAAACCTCGCGTGCAATTTTATCGTGGACAGCTCACAGCTTTCTATATGCAATCTCAATTAAGGGGGAATTTCACTGTGCAAGAACTTATACAGTAGCTTTTTCACATTCCCCAAGCAGAATTTGAAGAAATTTTTGTTTTGTTTATAATCCTTGAAAGTACATGTATTGAAAAATATGTTGGCAATATTTTAATTCACAAGTCCGAAAATTGAAGGAGTTATAGTAACTTTAGTGGGAGGTAGCGCGACCGGTTAGTGCCCTCAGTCCCTACAGGTGTGGGACATCATTTACAATAGATAAAGTACAAGCTCTTATCATTTTGTGAACTATCATGAAGATAAAGAACCGTCATATCACCCGCGATTAGATACTTCAATGTAAGTATCAATATTCTAGAAAAAACATAACTTTATATCAAGAAACACGGAACGAAAATATGAACGCGTGTTTCTCGGAACTAGTTTTGTCGACCTTGTCCGAGCGAAGACTTAAAAATTATCAACCGATTTTCATTTTTTTGAAAAACATTTTTCTTATCGCAGTGACTAAGGTTGTACGTTTCCGCGTTTTTAACATTTAATAATTACTATTTTTGAAGACTGCTTGGATACAAAAAAGGGCCTTGAAAGTGTACAAAAATGTCCAAACTGTCGACATTTTGTAAAAAAAAAAACCAAAACAAAAAAACGACTACGCATAATGATAGCTACATTTGTATAGATATCGATAAGTTGTTGACTTTTAATTTACAGATAACCTTCCATAAAGATATCAATGAAGAGAATTTTTTTTTTTTCGTCTTCAAATCAAGGCATATATCTAGGTTAATTTTCAAGATTTTGCCATGAAAATTGGTATAAAAGTAGATGAATGTGTACTTCATACAATGAGCATAAACCCGATCCTTTCATAATTAGTTATGTCTATGAATAAAATCGCAATTATTGACGATAAAGCACCCGTTACGTAACGGAATAGGGGGGGGGGGGGGGGTGTCTGCCCAAGCGTTACGGTCCCGTTACGTGGGGGGAGGAGGGGGTCAAAAATTGGGAAATTTTGCGTTGCGTAATTTGTGTACGCCCCCAAAACTATTAAGCCGATTGAGTTGAAACTTGGTCGAAATATTCATAATATTGGTACCTTCTACTTGACTAGAATTATTTTTGAAAGATTGGAAACAAACTACTTCTTTAATCCACATTTTACTGAAATGTTGCGTGAAATGTTGATTTTTTTTTGTAAATGCGTGCCATTTTCTTCACTTAAATTACTGTCACATAGAAACTATATATGTTCTAACTGAAAAAATGTTTGAACTTTTTTGCAAATCAAAGTCTACGGGGATCTAGACTGCACGCCGATTTGCAACGCCCGCGGCGACCTTGCTGTAACACTCTGCAATAGATCTGTCATTTTGATGATCAATTTATAAAAAAAAAAATTGTTTTGTATGCTTAAATATACTATTAAAGTATAGCTAAAGTTTGATAATTATAGAATAATTATTTCTCAGTTTAAAAAATCCCTCAATACCGCTTATTTTTTCCGGTCTAAATGTATTTTTTTCCCTACGGTACACGTTGTTCGCGTTTATTACCTATTCTTCCCCTCATTGTTACCGTTTTTTCCCTCTATTGTCCTCTACTCCTTTTTTCTCCACCTTTCTCCTTGTCCCCCCTCCCCCTTATCACCCTTGTCATCCCAACCTGCTTTTGGCCGCAGCCGACTTTCCCCCCTGTATTATTTTCATCATGACATTTCTGTCGTGGGTAAAGGGAAACTGCGGAAAATCTATACCAATACAGCCCGGTCATCGAGTTCGCCCCCCAGTCGTGGAACTAGTCTTATTTTTCCGCGAAACTGCCGAAGAAAAACATTTCACGACGAAATGTACGCGACTGGGAATCGAACCCGAGACCTCCCGGTCCGCTGTTTTAGTAGCGAACACGCTAACCACTAGACCATCGCACCGGTTCTGTCCAAATGTACATCCCGCCTTAAAATTCGGAGAAAACGTCTTGACTGGATGTTGAAGTTGATTTTTTTCTTTTATCTCGTAGGAACGGATAAAGATCGATACGACAAGGCTATAGAATTAGCCAGCAAGTTTCTCAGTTCCATGGAAATATCTGTTCTCAAGCTTGCCCTCTCTCTGCGCGTTTATTCCGCCAAGATCGAAATGTTTTCGCAAATGGCTCGGAACAAGAACGCTTCGCGATTGGAGTGCGAGGCTTTCGTCGACGTGAATGGCAAATTCACGTGTCACCCGAACGACGTCGAAGCTTTGATAGATCAGGTATACTTCGTTGTCAAGTTGCCTCGCGCTTGTTTTTTTCGCCCCAAAATTGCTTCATAAGAGGGTACTAATTATTCGGTACGATCGAAAGGACGACTGGGAATCGGCGAGTACTTACAGCATCGATCATCGATATCCTGGAGCTCAAACGTCCTCCAAGCACGTTGTGCTCTATGGACAAATTGGAACCGATGGATTTGCCGTCTTTCACGAAAAGCTCAAGGCTCTGGCAGCAGCGAAAAAAATTACTTACGTTTTGAGACATTACGTGAAAGTACGTATGCCAATTCCGCGAGAAACACATTTTGCGCTATTAAATGACTGGCGTTGAAGTTTGCAACGTTGGAACGCGACGAAAGTTTTTTTTTGTTATTCTTATCATATTTTATGTAATCTCATTTTTTGTTATTTACTTTTTTTGTTACTCTTATCCTTACAGTAGATACTTTTAAAAATAGATTTATATTGTAGATAGCTAAACAAATATCTTGAAAAATGGTTGAAGGTTTTTTGTAGGAAAATTTCACTAAAATATTCACCATAAATATTAAGAAGACTTCTCACTTTAGACTCTAAAAAAGCCTATTTTCATGAATTTTTTTGATAGGTGTATATTATAGATATTGACATCAAAGTTTTTACACTAAAGGCACCACACTACGGTAAAAAAAAAATTCGTCAGTTTTTCTTGTCATTTTCTGAAAGATACATTTGTTAAGAATGCTCTCACCAAATTTTTAAAAGAAATTTGTCAAATTGCGGCAGATGTGCGGCTTTGAACCCGTTTTTCTCGAAACTACGTTTTTCAACCTGGTTGACAACATATTAAAAAAACTATTAATCCGTTTTGTATGCGCCAAGTCTTAAACTGTTTGAAAATCCAGTCTCTATGGCACCACGTAGGGTTTTTTTTTATAAAGGGATCTTCTACATTTTTTTACAAATGATGAAAATTTCCATGATAGTCGGAAATAAAATTTGCTGGTCAGCCATTTTTTTTTAGATATCGAAATTCCCCTACGTGATGCTGTAAACCTATATGTCTAGTTTCTAAATATATTTTTATTTTATTTTTCAAATAAACCGTATGGCTTAATCGCTGTCCAACCGCTGAGGAGCCATTTCGTCGGAATGTCCTCTTGGAAGCGGCGCACACCGCGAACTATACTTTAGATTCAAGTAAAAAAAATAGCATACAGTCTTCTATATGTATATATTGAGTATGAGTATTAATTTAAAAAATCCATTCATCGTTTGCTTGAAAATAAGTACGGAAAATACACCCTCGTACCACGCACGAGCAGCGGTGTGGTGCCTTAATAAATACGCTTTCGAAATACATTTAAAAAAATTGTTTTTATGTATTTATGTAACCCAAACGGACTTTAAACGCGTTTTTCTCGAAACAACGTTTTTCGACGGCTTGTTGATAAAATCTTCGAAACTACTGAATCGATCCTTATGGAATTTTAACCACATATTCTTTACAACTATAGCTACAGCGCAGGACAAACATTTTTTTACATTTTGATATTTACTTTATTTTGTTGCCAAAAACGGTGAAAAAACACGTTTTTTTTGTTTTTTTCGAAAAATGACCGCGATTTTGTTATTTTTGCATATATCAGATATCGTATGATATGCGCTATAGCCATTAACATCCTGAATCTAAAACCGTTTGATTTTTTTTTGTTTCGGATGATCCATCTCTGAGATTTCATCAACAGCGCAGACCTACAATTTTTTCAGGCCATTTTTTCAACTACCATTTTCATCTATAAATAGTGACTTAAACAAACAGTTTTTTTAAAATGTATTTCCAAAGTATATTTATTAATTGTACCAACTTTTATATCAATATCTATAATACAAACCTATAAAAAAATAATGAAAATAGCCTTTTTTAGCGTCTAAAGTGAGAAGACTTTCATTGTCTTCGACGATGCAAACTTCAACCTCATAGACATTAACTGTGATTTTTTGGCTGCGCGATTCGTGCGTTTTAGGATCGTCCGCAACGTAAGCTGCATCTTTCGGGTTACGGTGTCGAGTTGCAAATGAAATCGACCGAGTATAAGGCGACCGACGATTCGGACATTAAGGACACGGGTAAAGGATCGGAAATGGTGAACGAGGGAGTCGAAGAGATAGATGGAATAAACTTTTCGGTTTTAAAGTAAGTTTATGTTGTATTACGATGGAATAGAGGGTTCACTTAGGGTAATTTCGAGAATATTTAGTATTATTATCGTGGATTTGATCATATTTATTCCATTTAAGGGTAATGTGACGACCGAAAAATCAGGGTTATTCAAAAAATTAATTTTTAATGGACAAGTAAGACGATTGAAAAGACGTTTGGACTTTCATTTCTTAAAATGTATAATATTGGTTGACTTCACTGAGCGTTTTTTGTTATCGTATTTCAATCAGCGAAATATATTTTTTCAAATCTATTTCGTCAAGAAAAAATGGTATCATAATTGTCAATAAGTAATGGAAAAAAAACTTTTAAGAAAGAAAAACATCTTGCCAAGTGTGAGTTTTTTATTTTTAGAATATTAATAAGCAATGAAGCTATTAGTTTACAAAAAAGTGCCGCCGTTACTGCATGGCCGACCGGTCTAGAGGGTGATCTGAAATGGATAACCGAAAATGTACCCAGTATGCTAATCAAACTTTCGTGTGACCGGACATATTTTGAAATTTGAAAATTACGAAAATAGAAAGCGGTAAAAATAAAAAGTTCGATTTTCAACCGAATAAATAACTTTGATAATTCGTTATCAATGGATGGATAAACATATAAATTAATCTGAATAATTGAAAACTGTACTCTGTCCGAGTTTGAAGTGAATCGGACGCCGTTTCACGAAACATAGTTTCGAGAAAAAGGCAAAGAAAAAGGTAAATAGCGCAGCCGACGATTTTGACCCTTCACGAAAATCGTTATAACTCGGTCAACTTTTGGAATTTATACAAAATCTTTGTTGCAATTCAATTCTTGTTGAAAAATCCAATTCTTGAAATTGCAAGCCTTTGCTGAACTCTCAATTCAGATTCAATGCCGAATTTTATTTTCCTGGTTATTTTTCTGTTTATTCAAAGTAAGGACACCTCGCGGTTTTATTTTTGTTTGAAGCAGTCATGAAAGCAGAAAAAAATATCCCTATCGATTTCCAGTTCGTGTAAATTTTTTATTACTTTTTTCTGTCTAAATATTTTAAGGGTATGCATAATCCCGAAGTTAAAAAAAACAGATTGATATTCAACTTTTTTTTCGTCTCAGGTATTGGGATGATAAAGTCGATCTTTCGCACATAGATAGTACAGTCTCGACATGCCACCGTTATTTAAATGGCAAAATATATATAAACAACGTAATCATTGTCATTTAATCTCAGGACTTGTAGCCTCCGCACGGCTCGGTCGCGTACATGATTCCGGTAACTATATTAATCTAAAGTAAAACATGGAGAAATATACTTTTAGTACAATGCCGAAGCTACACACTCAGCGGATACTTTGTCGAAATTCTAAAATTCACATAAATTGCAGTGTTGTGAAAAAAATCGTTTTTTTAACGAAAAATAACGACTTTAGACGTTTGTTATTAACAAACGGAGGAAAATATGAAAAAATCATCCGGTCTGTCCATTGAAAATGTTATAAAATATGTTGAGTCCAAATTTGAAGTAAATCGGACGATTAGATTTTGAGATATGACGTACGCCAAATTGCAAAGTACACTTTCGAGATAAACGCAAGAGAAGAAAACGTACTAAATCCACTTTTTTCGTATACAATTTTCGTATAAATGTTTGGATCTGCTTAATATCTGCTAAAAATTTCTATCTATGAAATGCACTCTCGTCCGAATTGTTATTGGAAAAATTTAATTGTAAAAAAGTCCCTTGTTGGATCGACTACTTGCTTGAGATAAAATCACAATTATTTTTCGTACCTTCAATCTGCGATTCCTGCACCGTATAACAATCAAACAGCCTGGTTGGACAAAGTCATATCAATGCCCTTAGAAACCATACAATGCACCGCGCAGCGCTAGAGCCATAACGCAACGGGACGTTCTGACCTGCTCCACTTAAATCGTCGAACTCGTTCTATTTTTCGAATTTTTACAACATTTTTTTAACCAATCAAAGTTAGGACTCTACGCAATAAGAAAATAAAGCAAACCAAAAATTGATTCTTTGAAATTCCAAGGTTATGCATACCCCTTAATTCTAAAGCCCATCATTCTTGAAAACCGCGCTAATTTATAAAAAGCTAAATACCCGAATTTGGAGGTAAATCTCAGATTCTTGAGAGTTCGTATAAGAAGACATTTTTATTATGGAACTACAGAAATCGGCAAAATACAGCGATATGCAAGGTCGCCTGATAAGTAAGAAAAAGTAGTGGAGAGTAACAAAAACGATCAAGCAGCTCGTTTTTATATCTTTCAAATAATATCTTGAAGATTCCATTACGCCTTTTCAGGCCGGAATCTTTTCGTCCCGATCGAACATTTTCCCATGCTTTGTACTTATTCTCCCTATCACGGGTCAAGTAGTACAGTCGTGCTGTTGCTGAAAAACCCCGTAACCGGAAAAAATAGAAGGCCAGTTTTTTGACAGGCGATCCTGTCAAAATCCCTGATGACAGGTGATCCTGATGATTTTTGGTAGGTGCCACAGGTGCTAAATCCAAGTTTGCTTAAAAATCGGGGTGCAGGTTTTTTTAGGGGATGAAGGGAGGTGGGGGTGGACTGATGCCAAACTACAAACCCCACGAGGTCGGCGCCGCGAGACAAAATGTTCAGAAAAATCCGGGCTTCAGTTTTCTCCAGAGCGCCGAACTCGTGGAAGTTCATTTTGGGGGTGAAATATTGAAAAATCAGTTTTAATTCAATAACAAAAGGGAATGTTGTAGCCCTAGAAAAGACGCGTCGATCGAGTATTCGATCAACACTCGCCGATAATATCTTCATCCCCGAAAAAATTGTTGAAATACTAAAAAAAATTGTTTATTGAATAACTCAGAAACATTAGGTTTATCGGGTATGGTTTAAATGTACGAAATGTAGAGAATAATGTTCTCTATGTTTTCGTTTCTATGGACCACCGTTGAATTTTGATTTTTCAACCCCTCTCGGTGGTTGAAAATTCAAAATGAAATGCTGGCAAAATTATTGACCGCGCGAACTCGCCGCCGTAGAACAATTCGTAGCTTGAAACCTCAGCTATATATTCGTCCACAGCGCCAAACTCGTATCTCTTTATTTTCGGTCAATAGTTTATCCGGAATTTCATTTTGAATTTTTCAACCCCCGAGAGGGGTTGGAAAAGACAAAATTCAAGGATAGTCCATCGAAACGAAAATATAGAGAAAATTATTCTCTACATTTCGTACATTTAAATGATCCCCGCAAAATCGATTGTTTTTGAGCTATTCAACAAACAATTTTTTTGGAGGTGAAGATATTATTGAAGAGGGATGATCAAATAGGGATGATCAAATATTCAGGGCTACAACGTTTCCATTTGAACAAAAATTGTATGAATTTTTTCTAAAGATTTATCGCATTAAGGGGAGGGTAGGGGTTTTAGCGTAAAAAAAAACTTTTTTGCGTTTTTTTTTCATCTATATGGATAGAGTAAATTTATTGAAACGTTTTGTACATTGTTAAGTGTCATTTCAAGAACATTCCGTGAAATTTGTACGCGAAAATATCCACAAACAAGCCGGTGACAAAGCTTTTCCAAGAACGCCTTTGGAAAAACACGATTTGCGGTGTTCACTGTATCTCAGCTAGAAATTATCTGAAATCAAGTACCATTAAAATTTAGTCAAAGTATCATCAAATCCTCCCCCCAACTGTCTTTGATAATTTTTTTTCCATTTCTGCATTTTTGGTGGTCATGTAAAGTGAAAAGTGCCATTTTTCACGAAAAATTCCTCCATTTTGGGGGTGGAAAACCCCCTCAATGTAAAAAAAAATCTCTAACCGTTGGGGGGAGGTATTTTATATGTAGAAAGTGTGTACCAAGTTTGAAGTAAATCGGTCATGTAGTTTTCAAATGGCAGTGAACACGGAGTTTGAAAAAGTGGTTTCGAGAAAAACGCATTTGAAGTTTGAGAAGTCTACCTAGATAACTTCGAGAGTTTTGCTCTGATTAACTTGAAGTTTTGGGATTATATTCTTGAAATGTTTAACTATAGGAAAAGACAAAAAAAATCGATTTTTCAAGAGTGCAAACCTGTAGCCTCCCCTTAAAACTGATTTTTCAAAATTTCATCCCACTTTTTCAACTCCAAAATCAACTTCCACGACTTCGGCGCTGTGGATAAAAATAACGCCCGGATTTTTCTGAACATTTTGTCTCCTGGCGCCGACCTCGCGGGGGTTGTAGTTTGCCATGCTCATCCCCCAATGAAAACCCTACACCCCGATTTTTAGGCAAACTTGGATTTAGTACCCGCGTCACCTACAAAATCACCTGTCAAAAAACTAGCCTTCCAATTTTTTCCCATTCCAATATACAGCACGACTGTACTCAAGAACGAATAACCAATAAAAAAAACTGGTATATAAAGATAGTTTTTACATTTCAGAAAACTCTATCCGGACAAACACGCGAAACTCGATGAATTTCAGGCTCATCTGTCGGAGACGAGTCACGAGATCGGTGCTCTGAAGGTCTGGCAATTCCAGGAGCTCAGTCACCAGGCTGCCGAAAGAATAATGAGCTCTTCACCTACCGAAGCCCTCAACGTACTTACCGATATAGCCCAAAATTTTCCAATGCAAGCGAAGTCGCTCATACGCACGAAAGTGAGCAACGAGATGAAGAAAGAGATGAAAGTGAATCAGGATATATTTTTCGGAAGCTTGCATATTCAGCCTACCGACACCGCGCTCTTTATAAACGGACTCTTCTTCGATCTCGAGTCGGTCGATGTGCTCTCGCTCTTGGAATCGCTGCGCGGCGAGCTGAGAGTCATGGAAGCGCTTCACAAAGTTGGTAAGAGATTCGCAAGCCTCCGCCATTTTTAAAGACAAAAAAATACCGAGTAACAACCAAAAATAGTAATAAAACATGCCCCAAATCTCAAAAATGGTGAAGAAATCTTTTCTTTTTAAGGCGAGATGTACATTTCGACAGGAACAAAAATAAGCAATATACAGGGATTTTTAAAACTAAGAAATGATTATTCCACGATTATCAAACTTTAGGTATACTTTAAAAGTATATTTAAGTATACAAAACAATTTTTTTCAATTAATTCATTTTCAAAATGACGGAGCTGTGGCAGAGTGTTACAGCAAGGTCGCCGCGGGAGTGGTGAATCGGCGTGCAGTCTAGCTTCCCGTAGACTTTGAGTTGCAAAAAAGTTCAAACATTTTTTCAATTAGAACATGTATAGTTTGTATGTTACGGTAATTAAAATGAAGAAAATGCAAATTTAAATAAATGGCATGTATTTACAAAAAAAATCAACATTTCACGCAAAATTTCTGTAAAATGTGGATTAAAAAAGTAGTTTTTTTTTCCAATTTTTCAAAACCAATTCTCGTCGAGTAGAAGGTATCAATATTATCAATATTTCTACCAAGTTTCAACTCAATCGGTTTCAACTCAATTCAATAGTTTCTGAGTAATCCTGCACGCCAATTTCGATAATGCAGTTTTGAAAAAAAACGCGTTTGAAGTTCACGCTCGCTTCGATTCCGAGCGGTGAGGCACAGCGTTGACGGGCTGTAACGTTTGAAGTTTTTCGAATTTCGCTTTGAAACTTTCGGAAAATATTCTACATACATCATTCTATCGTTTAAAAAACAAAAAAATGAAATCGATTTTTTGATCGTTGTATATCCCGCCTTAAAAAACATGAAAATCAGCAAATTTCTTGCTCATCTGAATTTTCCCCCTTAAGAGGTCTTGTCACTTTACACGCTAAAAGAGGCTATTTTCGTGATTTTTAAAAATAGGTTTATATTACAGATATTGATATAAAAATTGTTACACTTAAGGCGTTAGGCCGCAGTAACGGGTATAAAATCATGTGCGAATATAACAAATTTTTTTCATATGAAAAAGTGATTCACTCATAAAATTAATTACAAATCTATTTAGTATGAATATCAAGCTATTAGAAAATATATATATATTTTTTTCGATGTACAAAATGACCGACTACTAATATTTTCTTTTGTTATCTTTGTTTAGGCGCTCCGCGGCGTGACATTTAGCATCCACAATTTTTTATCTAGAACAATAAGCAATCATTCTCGCCAATCTACATTAAAATACCTAGATAAGTACGCACGGAATTTAAAAAATATTGTTTTATTCAAAGGTTGTAGGTATTTGAACTTATGAAATGAATTTTCAGTGAAAAATTTCGTTATAACTGCTCATAAACTGCCCATGAAATGAAAAATGTTCGATTAATCAGAAACTCCATACGTACTTCTCTGTGAAATGCAATTAGGAACATAATTTTTAAATTGGAAGTAAATCGAGTGAAAATTGTTGAAGTTATTTGTCACGCCAATTGGAAAAAGCTGTTTCAAGAAGATTCGAGTAGTCGGCCAATCGAAAAAAAAAAATTTCTAACATCTTGGTATTCATATTAAATAGATGTGTAATTAATTTGATGAGTGAATCACTTTTTCATACGAAAAAAAATTGTTGAATTCGCACATGATTCCATACCCGTTACTGTGGCCTAACGCCTTAATAGCTTTCGAAATAAATTTTTTTAAATTATTTATTTAAGCAATTATTTATAGACGAAAATGGCAGTTAAAAAAAGTTCCTAAAAAAATTGTAGGTCTGCGCCGTTGATGAAATCTCGGAGATGGATCACCCGAAACAAAAAAAATCAAACGGTTTTAGATTCAGTATGTTAAGGGCTATAGCGCATATCATACGATTTTTGATATATGCAAAAATAACAAAATGGCGGACATTTTTCGCAAAAACAAAAAAAAAACGTGTTTTTTCTCCGTTTTTGGCCACCAAAAATAGTAAATATACAAATTTTGAAAAGTGCGCTATAGCTATAGTTGTGAAGAATATGTGGTTAAAATTTCATAAGGATCGGTTCAGTAGTGTCAAGGATTTTATCAACAAGCCGTCGAAAAAAGTTGTTTCGAGAAAAACGCGTTTAAAGTTTGTTTGGGTTACGTAGATACATACATTTAAAAAAAAATGTATTTCGAAAGTGTATTTATTAAGTAGAACAACTTTTATATCAATATCTATAATATAAACGTATAAAAAAATCACGACAGTAGCTTTTTTTTAGTCTCTAAAGTTAGAAGACCGTCAAGCTGGGTTGGTGCATCTTTAAAGAACAATGTTGTTGTGTCTAATACGTGAATATGCGCATGTAGGATTCAGCAATAAAAAAATGGATAAGCTGCTGGCTCTCGATCTGTCGGGCGACCAGGAGAATCAAGATTTCGCCATCGACATAAGGGACTCGGCGATAACATGGGTCAACGATATAGAGACCGATTCTCAATACAACAGGTGGTCCCCGTCCCTCGCGGGACTTCTTCGTCCAACGTTTCCCGGAATGTTGCGAAATATACGCCGTAACTTGTACAATCTCGTTCTAATAATCGATCCGTTGAGCGAGTTGTCGAAGCCCTGTATCACCTTCGCCGAGTCGCTCTTCTCGGCGTACGTGGCACCGCTGCGCGTCGGTTTCGTATTCCACACGAATTACGACACGTCGGCTACCGGTTTGACGGACCCGAGTATCGCGATCAACAATGCTTATCACTACTTCGCACTCAAAAGTCCCAAGGAAGCCTTGTACTTTTTGCACGAGGTGAGTATTTGCTTTGCGTAGAAAAATATATATATTGGGTTGGTACAAAAATCTTGCAACACACAACACGAGTAAAAAAGAAAAATATTTTATTTTAACAATAAACGATTATTCAGTAATATAGGCTCCCTCCGCATCTACAACTCTTGCCCAACGCTCTGGTAGACTTTGCACGCCCGCAGACCACAATTCTTTTGATCTTGAATTAAGAAAGTCGTCCAATGTATTTTTGAGATCTGACAGATCATCAAATTTTTTATCCCGTAAATAGTTCTTCAAAGCTCGAACCAGGTGATAGTCGGTAGGTGCTAAGTCTGGTGAATACGGTGGGTGTGGTAGAACTTCCCATCCTAGCTGCGAAATAGTTTCTTGTGTCATCTTAGCGACGTGGGGTCGAGCATTGTCATGGAGAAGCCGAACGTGAAGACGTTTACGCCTTTTCTGTTTCATAATTTTAGCCACCTTTTGCAGTTGTGCAGAATAAATCTCTGCCTGTAGTGTGGTGTTGGTTGGCAGAAATTCGTAATAGAGCATGCCCTCAGAATCCCATCAACAACAGAGTAAAACTTTCTTCATTTCACGGGGCTGTTTAGGGGTCGGTTCTGGTTTTTCCCCTTTCGATAGCCACTGACGCTTGCGCGTGTGATTAACATACAACACCCAGCTTTCATCCCCAGTGACTATTTCTTGAAGAAAATCGTTTCTTTGCAGGCGATGCAGGAGTGAAAGACAGATGGACATGCGTGTTGCTATGTTTGATTCGCTGAGATTGTGCGGTATCCAAGACGAAACAACTTTCCTATATCCCATCTCTTGTAAATGTCGAAGGATCGTGGGCTGACTGCAGTTGACTTTGTTGGTTAATTTTCGTGATGACATGTTAGGCTTTGCCTTTATAAGTGCTCGCAGTTCTTCATCGTTCACAATCGATTCCCTGCCGGACCTAGGTTTGTCTTCAAAAGATGTATCGCCAGAATGAAAACGCTGTTACCAACGGGAGACCGTTGAACAATTAACTACATTAGCCTTGAACGCACTGCACATATTACGGGCTGCAGCTCTTACAGAATGCCCTTGCAAGAATTCGTAATATGCGATTGCTCGAAGTGCACGTTGATCCATCTTTGCCCATACTGACTCCGCGGAACATCTGACTCGCTTATATATCCTGCGGCATGGAAGGTCCTAGACCATTCTTGTATTTCCTATTCTCGAATGTTCTCGAACGTCATTATTAGGAAAAATATTTTAATTGAAAAAAAAGTGTTGCAGGATTTTTGTACCAACCCAATATGTATATATATTAAGCTTGTCGTTGAAGTTGCGCTCTTTGTCGTCTGTGAGCGACATTATGGTGTTGAAGTTTGCATCGTTGGAACGCGAGGAAAGTTTTTTTTTTTACATTTTATTTTCCATACTTTTGTTATTATAGCAGATGTTTTTTTTGCAGATTTACTTTTCGGCCGCGACTTGGCTCGCGTAGACTTGTGTTGAATGCGCCTTAATGAAATGTGCTCTTGAAGTATTTCATTAAGGAACCAGAGAATTTGTCCCGACTGGAAATGTTGTTCCGGCAGCCGAATCACTGAATAGGCAGGTTTGCAGATACGGTCCGGAATACCGTAGAAGCGCCCTCCTGCTCTGTGCTGGATATTTACTGGATCAGTGAATCCGGAGAACGGGTGTAATAAAGACAAACTGATCAGTCCTGAATCCGGTAATCTTGCGAGGACCTTGTTAGGGCGCGGAAGTCCGTGCCTGATCGGCGCCGTATGTCTGCCGGATCAGTAGTACTCAGATAGCGATGTAAGAAGGCAGCATTAATCAGGCCCTCGCATGGCTCTGTTAGGGTTACCTGTCCAAGGCCTGATCGATTTTCCTTTTCCCATCCGTGCTCCGAGGTTGGCTAATCCAGTAGACATTCGGTGCCGATCCGCCATGCACTTCCAAGTGTATGTCTGATTTGCGCCGCATGTCTACCGGATAACCTTATTCGGGGCCATCAAAGTAAACAACTGAGTTGCTGCGTGCATAATTTCGGCAAGATTCTAATAAAAGTAATATGGTGCCCATGCGGACACCGTCATCATCAAATCAAGATACAAAGAACGAATAAAAATAAATTTGAAGTTTGGATCGTGGCAATGCAACGCTTTTTTCATCCCTTTTCATTCGTTTGTTTTTATCATCATCAAAAGGTAATCAATCAAATCAATTAAATTAAATTTTATTAGCGCAATTTGAATTTTTTTTTACAAAATCTTCATCAGAAGCCTTTTTTGCAAATTACGTCGTAACACTCTAATGAGAATGCGTAAAAACGTGTGAGTTATTTTCACAGCCGAAATTGGCAGAAAAAATCTGATACAAAAAGAATTATTGTTGCATTGCAGCGATGCAATTTTCAACCCCAGGAATACACTTATTAATATTCTTTAGAATAGAATTAAAATGATAGAAATATGCAAAGAAAAAAAAGAGGTTTACACAAGTATTGGGATGGTTAAATTGGTAGCGCGATCAGCTCTAGAATTAGAAGACGTAGGTTCAATTCCGAGGGGAAGTAAAAAACTGCAACGAGGCAGGATACGTTTTATTCCAATTATCATATAATCAGAAAAGAAATATCATATAGGCGAAAAAGCGTTTCACGCCCGGTAAAGCTCTGATCCGGCGGTTTGTACCGTGCTGTGGTACGGAACACGGTATGCCGGATGCAGCTCTGCCCCGTAGCAATATTTCTAGTCGGGGTGTTGAGCATCAATACTAACAGGGAAGACCGCTTTAGTGTCCTCCGATTTTGTTAAAACTTTTTTATGTGGAAGAGTATCAAAAACTAAGAGACACGTTTTTTTTATCGGCGGAAAAACGGTTTTAAGGGATGAAACGCACCCTCAAAAATGGGGATGTTTTTCGTTTTTCGTCGATAACGTTATTGTTCTCATCCCCAATGTATAGTACACAAAAAATAAACATTGTTGCAATTTTAATTTTGTTATTTCTCGTACCGTTAAAACGTTATCGACGAAAAACGAAAAACACCCCTATTTTCGAGGGTGCGTTTCACCCTTTAAAACCGTTTTTGCGCCGATAAAAAAAATACGTGTCTCTTAGTTTTTTTATACTCTTCCACATAAAAAGTTTCCACAAAATCGGAGGAGGACACCAAAGTGATGGTCCTTGTAAGTTTCAAGTAAATCTGAGCAGATATTTCTTTTACCATACAACTTTCCTACCCCCTTTTCCCCTTAAGGATTTTATTTCCGAAAACGCTGAATTTTTATTAATTGTGTCTAGGAGTCGTTATAGAAAGGCTGATGTCAATTTTACCCGATTTTTGTTACTTTCCGAGCAAACTTTTTCAGCCCCTTTCGTTTAGGGGCTGAATTTCGAAAAATGCTAAAATATTAGGTGTACAACTTTGCTTCTGCCGGTTTTCTTCTAAAATTTGAGGCTTTCTTAAAAAGTGATTACCTTATCATGATTCAAGGTACTGTCCGTCGGTAGCTACTACTTTTTCCCATCTTTTTGGCAATTGTCGGATACAATCTCGCAAAAACGATGCGTCTTTTGAGGCGATCCACGAATCGATCCATTTCCGGACTTCTTCATAAGAGCGGCAATGCTGATCAGCCAGGCCGTGTGCCGTCGATCGAAACAAATGGTAGTCGGAGGGAGCAACGTCTGGAGAGTACGGCGGGTGGGGTAAGACCTCCCATTTTAGCGTTTCCAAGTATGTCTTGACCGGTATTGAGACATGTGATAACTTTGTCGTGTCTCTCTTGGTACTGTGGCCGTTTCTCCTTCAATGCTCGGCTCAAACGCATCAATTGCGTGCGATACCAAATTCTTCTTGCGTTTGGTACGAGTCTTCATCAAGTAATGCCTCCAGTTCGGAATCTTCGAAAATGTTCTCTCTTCCACCGCCATGCCGGTCCTCGACGTCAAAATTATCGCTCACTACATGTACTTTCACTAAGCGCAGACTCGCCGTAAGTACTTGAGAGCATTCGATGCGCCTCAGCCGCAGTTTTCTTCAAATGGAAGCAGAAAATCAAAACTTCCCGCAAAGTACGAGAATTTGACTCGAAAACTGCCATTTTCGATCGAGAATAAATTTAGAATGCAAACACAAATTCACTAATGTAGTGCTGTCGTTACGTTGACAGATTTCCAAGCTCACTTCGTGACATTTTTTATCTGCCTATTACGACCAGCACTAACCGCTGCAGCCATCTATCGAAAAACGGCGGAACCAAAGTTGTACACCAATACGTATTTTACTAATTGCGTTGAAGAGCATTAATACTAAGTTTCAAGTAAATCTTCTGACCAGATGTTAGTTATTTTCCACAGAAACTTTGCCACCCCCTTTCTCCCCTTAGGGGTTGAATGTCGAAAAACGCCGAAATACGTGTTCTTGTGTCAAGAAGCACGAATACCGAATTTCAAGTGAATACGACCAGATTTTTTTTAATTTCCATACAAACGTTGCCACCCCTTTTCTTCCCTTGAGGATTGAATTTCGAAAAAAAACCCTTCTTAAGGGAGGAACCTCCTCCAGACGACGGGTTTTTCAATATTCTTTTACAAAAAATTGGGAGTATTTATAGCAAAGAATCGAATTACATGATCATATTGTCGTTCAAATGAATTAAAAAAAAAAATCATGAGTGAAAAAACAAAATAACTGCGCTAGAGGTGCTCGAACTTTAAAATTTACTTCAAATTTAAAAGTTTTGTTCCTAATTGCATTCCGCAGAGAAGTACGTACGGAATTTCTGATTAAACGAAAACTTTTCATTTTACGAGCAGTTTATGAGCAGTTATGACGAAATGTTTCACTGAAAATTAAAAGAATTTCAATATATTGATTTCAGTCGCATTCCAACGAATTAAGGCCTTAGGCCACAACGCGTGTAAAGCACGCGTTGTGTAAATTCAAGGTACTGCGTGTAAATCTACGTTACTACATAGGTAACGCGTATAAAATCATGTGAGAATTTAACAATTTTTTTTCGTATGAAAAAGTGATTCACTCATAAAATTAATTACACATCTATTTAGTGTGAAATTAAGCTGTTAGAAATTTTTTTTTTCCATGTACAAAATGGCCGACTACTGACATTTTCTTTTGTTATCTTTTTTTAGGCGCTCCGCGGCGTGACATTTAGCATTCACAACTTTTTACCTAGAACAAAAAACAAAAATTCTCGTCAATGTACATTAGAATACCTAGAGTAGTGCGTACGGAATTTAAAACAATATTGTTTTATTCAAAAGTTGTAGGTATTTGAACTTAAGAAATGAAATTTCGTTGTAACTGCTCATAAACTGCTCAGAAAATGAAAAGTTTTCGATTAATCAGAAATTCCGTACATACTTCTCGGCGAAATGCAATTAGGAACGTAACTTTTAAATTTGAAGTAAATCGAATGAAAATTGTTGAAGTTATTTGTCGCGCCAATTGGAAAAAAGGTATTTCGAGAAGTTTTGAGTAGATTTTGGACATCGAAAAAAACAAAATTTCTTACAGCTTAATATTCATATTAAATAGATGTGTAGTGAATTTTATGAGTGAATCACTTTTTCCTACGAAAACAAATTCGCACATGATTTTATACCCGTTACTGTGGCCTAAGGCTTTAACCTCGTGCGACATTTCCATTGATATTTCCTCCATGCTCATTTTAGTTGGCAAAAAATCTGGGGCCCGAAATGAACGTCGACTCGGTGAAGAAGGCGATAAAAGCGCGCGATCCCTCGGCAAACGTGAATTACATTCTCGGCGAGGAATCCGAGTACGACGTTGGTCGTCATCTGGCGAGCGATTTTGTCAGGCGTACGGGATTCAAAAAATTTCCACAAGCGTTGCTGAACGGCGTGCCCTTGCCGACTACCGATCTCGACGCCGATTCCTTCAAGGAAACCGTCTTTGCGGCTATCATGACGCAGACCCCGCTGCTGCAAAAAGCCGTCTACACCGGCGAGGTCACCGAGGGCGATGACGTCGTAGACTTTATCATGAATCAACCAAACGTCATGCCGAGGTAATATCTTATAACGTACACATTTATGACAAAAACGTGAATCCACTCATCCAAAAGGTTCCAACACCCACCACTGAACCTAAATCCAAAATGTATGATTTGCGTTTTGTAACGGGCGAATAATACTCATGGCTGTTACACGTATGGAAAACGGAAAACTCGGAGAATTTTTTTTTCATCTCGGAACATTCCGGGAAATCAGGGAATTTGGAATTTTTCCAGAATTGACTTTTTAAAGGAATTACGAAAAATGACAGCGGCTTGAAAAAAAAACTGAAACGGATGAAAATAAATATTTAAGTATATTTTTAATATTGGGTTTTAAACTCAATTCCCGCTGTTTTTTAATGTGGTAACCAATGAAGCTTTTTTAATCAGACCAAATTTATCTAAACGTTTGCTAACAACTGTTTTAGTGACGTTTAACACATCAGACAAATCTTTAAGGGGTCTTCTCACTTTACACGCAAAAAAAAGTGATTTTCATGAATTTTTTTGACAGCTTTATATTATAGATATTGATATAACAGTTGTTAAACTTAACAAATACACTTTCGAATTAGTTTTAAAAAATATATTTATTTATTTAACTCACTATTTATAGACGAAAATGGTAGTTAAAAAATGTTCTGAAAAAATTGTAGGTCTGCGCTGTTGATGAAATCTCGACGGTGGATCATCCGAAACAAAAAATCAAACGGTTTTAGATTCAGTATGTTAATGGCTATAGCGCATATCATACGATTTTTGATATATGCAGAAATAACAAAATGGCGGATATTTTTCGAAAAAAAACAAAAAAAAGTGTTTTGTGGGCCGTTTTTGACCAAAAAAAATAGTGGGTATCAAAATTTTAAAAATCCTTGATATGCGCTATAGCTATAGTTGTAAATAATATGTGGTTAAAATTCCATATGGATCGGTTCAGTAGTTTCGAAGATTTTATCAACAAGCCGTCGAAAAAAGTTGTTTGGAGAAAAACGCGTTTAAAGTTTCTTTGGGTTACATAAATACACGAAAACAATTTTTATTATTTATTTGGAAGGTGTATTTATTAAGTGTAACAACTTTTATATCAATATCTATGATTTAAAACAATTTTAAAAAATTTTGAAAATGGCTTTTTTTAGCGTCTAAAGTGAGAAGACCCCTTAAGAGTCTGACATCGATCTTCATCGAGTAAGGCCTCCGATTCTTCATCTTCAATTTTTTTCGGCTGTCCTGGACGTTCTTTGTCTTTAGGGTAGAACGAGCGCTCTTGATTTCTATAAATATTGTTCAAATTTTAACCAGATATTGTTCAAATTATTATGTATTGCTGAGCGAAATTTCGGAACAGTCGACTATTTAGATTGGGAGATAATGGGTTTTTAAATTGTCGAAAGTCAGGTCACATAATTGTGAAAAAAATTGTGAATTAAAATTATGCTTAAATAGCAAACTAGTTAGTGAAAGAGTGAAAAAAGTTTGGATTTCCTTTACTATTCATTTTTTTCTAAAAACGTTCAGTAAAGACAGAATAATTATCCGTAAAAAATGCCAACACCGCAGAACAGTATGGTTCAATATTCGAGAAAAAAAATATCGTGTTCCTAAAGTAAAAAAAAGTTATCATTGGAAAGATATTTGCGTTATAAATATTAATATTTAATATTGTTTAGACATCTAATCTAATACGGCGGGAATTGAGTTTAAAACCCAATATTTATATTATTCTTCATTATATACAAAAAAAAAGTTATGTCAGTGCCAATCATTGAAAATTTCAAAAACTAAAAACTACTTTATTCTAAATCTCCATGCATTTTCATTCGATTTGTCGATACACAACCACACAATTATTACTGTAGATAAGTGTTTATGTGTATCTTTCATTTATTGGCACCAACATAAAAAATTGGTGATTCTTTAGATAAGTGACTTTTATGAAAAATTAGCCTAATTTGTTTTTGCTTTTTTCTTATTTATTAGGTTATAAATTATGATATTCAGTCGGGGGAAGCTGACATTGTTCATCAACAACTTTATTACGAGCAAAAAATCGTTAAAAATAATTTCGAATATTTCAAAAACCCAAACAAACAAACGCAATACAGGCGTCGAAATTATCGAAGATGCCCTATTTTATCACGTGTTTCCGCGAACTTCAAAACCCCGTAACTTTTTATGGGGAGTGAATTTCAGCTTCTTCCGACTGAATATAATCATTTATAACCCAATAAATAAGAAAATAGACAAACAAAAATTTGGGCTCATTTTTCCGAAAAGTCACTTATCTAAAGAATTACTAATTAGTTTTCGAACTTTAGTTTTTTTTTTAATTTTTATTTTAATATTAAAATTCTTCATATATTTGATCTTAAAAAGAATGTCCTTCATTTTACCCCAATCTTCCTGGAATATTTGCAAAACCTGCAAAAGTCGGGGAACTTCCCAGTCGATAATGCGTAACAACCGTGAATACTCGTGTTTATTCGTTATCGACTAATAATAGCAATAATTCGGCGAATTTAGACTGAACGGAAGAGTCTTACAAACTGAGAAGAACAAGTGGTTGAATCTGATCGGTGAACTGCCGGATGACGACGTATATACCAACTGGAATCCACAGGACACAGCCGCATGGTTGATGGCGAACACAAAGTATCTGTCAGTTCCACGGCGAACGAGCGTGCGGCATTTATATTCGTTCTGGATTGTGGTCGATCTCGAGACCGAAAACGGCAGACAATTATTGCGCGAAGCCCTAGAATATTTGGTAAGAAATTATGTTCAATTATTTTTAGGGTTGCGCAATCAAAAAAACGAATACTTGTCACTTCGTCACGTCCGTCCGTCTGTTACAGACTCAGATTTTAGGTTTTAGACTGCAATGGTATTTTTTAAATTAATTCTGAAAATTGGCGTTTTTATGGTACGCGAGGCAGCCTCGCGAGGCAGGTACGCGAGGCAGATACGCGAGGCAGGTACGCGAGGCAGCCTCGCGAGGCAGGTACGCGAGGCAGGCACGCGAGGCAGTCTCGGTACGTAAGCTTCGAGCGCGGCAACCCAAACGAACGATGCGAGCGAGGCACGTCCACATAGTGCGAGGCATTGTGTCGCGCGAGGCTGCCTCGGTTCTTGCCCCGGCCGCTCTGAACACGGCTATTCGACATGCAAACTCGGCAGAATTTTAACAGTCCGTGTAACCGGGGAAATAATAAGAATTGTTCATGTCTGATCACAGGAATCGAACACCGACGTGAGACTGACGATAATATTGAACAGCGACAGTAACGATCCCAAAGCAAACCAAATCAACAGAATAGCTCTAGCGGCTTTGAAAACTCTGTCCGGCGAAAAAGCCATAAATTACGTCAGTCGTTTGATCAAAGAAGAAACAGTAAAGTCCATCAGAAACGATGATTTCGATATTGGACAAGATGAAGTTGAAGCTGCAACGAAGGAGCAAGATTTCGCGCTCGACGTGCATCGTTTTTACGTGAAAAGTGTTCTTGAGCTCGAGGCGGGAGGCCGAGCTATCGTTTGCAACGGGCGTGTCGTCGGACCGTTGGACGAGGCGGAGGAATTCACCAGCGAAGATTTCGCGCTTCTCGAGAGATTCAGTCAGAGCACCTACGGCGATAAGTTGCTGTCGAATTTGATGAAGCTACAAACCATCGAAGACGATGACGATTATGGTAAAAATTTACTCACATTCGTTTTTTTTTGCCGCTTTTAAGGTAATCCTATCGCTTCGCACTAGTCATACCACTGATCATACTTGAGACTTGTAGCAATTCATATTTTTAACATATGCAAAAAATATAATTTGTAATAACTAAAAATTTTCACGTGTAAGCTGTGGGTGTACTTCCGAAAAGCCTATACCGGCAATTAATTTGAAATTTCGTGTACCCGTGTATTTTGACTCGCTGATCGCGAATATGATAATGAAAATTGCCGCAAATTTTATTTTCAAGGTAAAAACTTACCAAAACTGATTTTTCAAAAGTTTTTCTATTTTATTTTGATAAATGTTGATCTTAGAGAAAAATGTTTTCCATAAAAGTTGTAGCCTATGAAAAGATTGATCTTTTATGTTCCATACAGCTTTTATCTAAAACCATTCTGTTTTGAGAAAAATGGGATAATGCTCCAATAAGTACAATCTGCTAAACTTCATTAGTTTCGATATTATCTACTTACGCACATTACCGCGGGAAGATTATGGGGAAGGAATATAGGGAATTTCCAAGGTATATGGGGAATTTCCAAGGTATATGGGGAATTTTCAGAGAATATAGGGAATTTTCAGGAAAACTCAGGGAATATAGGAAATTTTTAGGGAAATTCGATATATCGAATAAAAATGTGTTCGGAAAATGCAATTTTTTAACCCACCTAGGTAGACGTAGCCCGTCAAATTATTCTTTCTCGCATAAAATTCCAGTGTACGTTCTATTTCGATGTTTACAGAGAAGAACGAAGTATCGGATGACATGATAATGCAAATATCGTCGTTGCTAGTTCCAAGACCGCAAACGCGTAGTCGTTACGAGGTTCCGTTCCGCAGCGACGAATACAGGTTCGTTTCCGGCGTGTGTGGAGGCGGTAAAATCAAAGAAAAAAGAAAAGTATACAGTTTCACCAATACTGAAGGGGTCTTCTCACTTTAGACGCTAAAAAAGGCTATTTTCATGAAGTCTTTTCATAGATTTATATTGTAGATATTGATATAAAAGTTGTTACACTTTCGAAATACATTTTTAAAAAATTAAGTTTATTTATGGACGAAAATGGTGGTTAAAAAAATGTAAAAAAAAAATTGTAGGTCTGCGCTGTTGATTCTCGGAGATGGATTATCCGAAAGAAAAAAACCAAACGGTTTTAGATTCAGTATGTTAATGGCAACTGCGCGAATTATACGATTTTTTGATATATGCAAAAATAACAAAATGGCGGACATTTTTCGAAAAAAACAAAAAAACACGTTTTTTTCACCGTTTTTGGCCAAAAAATAGCCAAATTTGAGGAAAATCCTTGATATGCGTTATAGCTATAGTTGTAAAGAATATGTGGCTAAAATTTCAGACGGATCGGTTCAGTAGTTTCGAAGATTTTGTCAACAAGCCGTCGAAAAACGTTGTTTCGAGAAAAACGCGTTTTAAGTTTGTTTGAGTTACGTAAACAAATTTTTTAAATGTATTTATTAAGTGTAACAGCTTTGATATCAATATCTATCATATAAACCTGACAAAAAAATTCATTAAATTAGCCTTTTTTAGCGTCTAAAGTAAGAAGTTCCCTTAAGGGGTTATATACAATTAGGAGGCCCACAAAGATCGATTTTTCAAGATTTTTTTCTTGAGAAGACCTTTAAATCTATTAAAGTAAAAATTTGTACACGTATTATGGTAACTTTTACCTGCATTTTAACATTTTTTGTTTGTGAAAATAATTATTTTGAAAGCTGCTATAGCTGATATCCGGGAGCACCTCTAAAAAGAGGCGTCATGCAGTGAGCACGATATCTCTGGACTGGATCATCTAAAATGAAAAAACCAAAAATATTTTGTCATTTTAATTGACTATCTTGCTATTGATCGAGGGGATAAGCAAAATAATAATTTTTGACAGAATAGCGGGTTCTCAACAAAAAAAAAGATTTTTGACAAAAACTTAGGCGTCAAATTGTTTATAAAATGGAAAATATTTATCGGTGAGAAAAAACCTTCGATAAATTACTAAAAAAATATACTTGAAAAGATTTTGTTCAAATTTGTGACTGCTCGGTTCAGCCATTTCCGAGAAATCTTGCTCACCGACTTTAAAACACGAAGTTTTGAGAAAAACTCGTTTAAGGGGCTAGGCCACAGTAACGGGTATAAAATCATGTGCGAATTTGACAATTTTTTTCGTATAAAAAGGTGATTCACTAAAAAAATTAATTACACATATATTTAGTATGAATATCAAGCTGTTAGACAATATATATATTTTTTTCGATGTACAAAATGGCCGACTACTAATATATTCTTTTGTTATCTTCTTTTAGACGCTCCGCGGCCCGACATTTAGCATTGATAATTTTTTACCTATAACAAATAAAAAAATCTCGTCAATCTACATTAGAATACCTAGAGAAGCACGTACGGAATTTAAAAAATATTTCTTTATTCAAAAGTTGTAGGTATTTTAATGAATTTTCAGTGAAAAATTCCGTATAAAAGTGCTCGTAAAATGAAAAGTTTTCGATTAATCGAAAATTCCGTACGTATTTCTCTGCGAAATGCAATTAGGAACATAACTTTTAAATTTGAAGTAAATCGAGTGAAAATTGTTGAAGTTATTTGTCACGCCAATTGGAAAAAATCTGTTTCGAGACAAAACGCGAAAAAAAATTGATTTTTTGAAAATTCTACTGGGGCCTTACCCCTTAAAGTTTCAAAAGCACTTTACACGTAGTGAAAAAACAATAACAAATGTGCGTGTAACTTCGAGAATATTCGCCGGATTGACAAGAAATTTTCCGTGTGTACTTAAGAAGTACGTACATTACGAAAATAAAATGAAAATTGATTTTTCGAAAATTTTAACTCTATATAACCCCTTAACAACGACACGAATTATTTTCTTTCCACAGCGCGGTAAAAATACCGGCTTCGAATCCGGACGAGGTAGCCTTCAATTTTATAGCGATCGTCGATCCCGTTTCTCGCGGTGCCCAGAAACTCGGCGCGATACTGACCACACTGAAAAAATCCTTGAACTGCAACATAAAAGTATTTCTCAATTGCGTGGAGAAGAACAGCGACATGCCCCTCAAGAGTTTTTACCGCTTCGTTCTCGAGCCCGAGCTGCAATTCTCCGCGGACGGGCAATTGTCCGGTGCGGTGGCAAAATTCACAAAACTACCGACGTCCTCGCTCCTCACGCAGTACATTCACGCGCCGGAAAATTGGTTGGTCGAGGTCGTCAAGAGCGTCTACGATTTGGACAACATAAAATTGGACAACGTGGCGATAGGCGTTCACAGTGAATTCGAACTGGAGCATCTGTTGCTCGAGGGACATTGTTTCGAGGCGTTGATGGGAACTCCACCGCGGGGATTGCAAATAACACTCGGCAGTGAGAGTCAACCGGTCATGGTTGATACCATCGTGATGGCTAATCTGGGATACTTCCAACTGAAAGCCAATCCCGGTGAGTGGATTCTGCGACTGCGCGAAGGCAGATCCGCCGAAATTTACGACATAACGAGCGTCGGTGGTCAGGACGTTGTGCAAAATGGCAACGAGGTTAAAGTTCTCCTGAGCACGCTTCGTAGCCACGTGCTCAAGCTCAAAGTGTCCAAGAAACCGGACAAGGCCGACATGGATTTATTGTGGGAGGACGAGAAGAGCTCCGGACTTTGGAACTCCATTTCGAGGTGAGAGAATAGAAGGAAAGATTAAAAAAACGTCGCAATTTGATTACTCCCAAACAGTTTTGTGAAACATACACAGTTACGTGTTCGTTTTCTATCTCTTCATCCGTTCTGTTCTAGCTTTTCCAATTTTTGGTAAGCTCATTATTTCTATGTAGTATTCTCGTAGAACACTTTGGTTTGTGCTAAGGGGGGATATACACCTAGGAGCCGGAAAAAAGGTCATTTTTGTGAATTTTTTCAAGGATAACTATTTGAAATTTCGGATTGAAGCTTTAATTATCTAAAAGTATATATATTCAAAAATATGTTTAATTTTCTTTATTTAAAAATATCAAAAATTTACAAGGATATTGTATGATCCTTGGAGCGTCGTAAAAAATCTGCGTATACGGTATTCACTGGCGTTTCTTCAAAAATCATCTGAAAAGAAAAAACAAAAAAGATTATTAAATTAGATACTATAATCTAGTACTCCTCATAGCCGATTTTGAAAATATCGATTTATGACAAAATGGCGGACGTTTGAACATAAATAGTGATTTTTGGGCCAAAAATTAGTTATTATTTTGCTTACAAAACAAAAACTGAGTAACGGGAAAAAAATCCTATGACAAGTACTGGATAATGGTGTATAGAATAACCACAAGAAACCTCAAGGTAATCGGTTCATTGGCTTTTCGAGAAATTTTGGGTACCGATTTGAAAAACTTGGTTTTGAGAAAAACGCGTTTGAAAATTTGGGAATGAATAATTCATGAAATTTGTCAACTTACATGGAATCACCGATACCAGGCTCATAGTGTAGGTCTTCTGCGGTCGACGGAATGTTCATAGATTTTAAACCCTCGACCTCGACCATCTAGGTGTATATCTCTCCTTAAGGCCTTATATACACTTGTAGCGGGCGAAGGGACGTGATTTTCTTGATTTTTTTCCGACGGGACAATGAATGTTTACTGAAAAACTGTGAAGAACATCGATTGGTACATATTTTCATGTACTTGTACAATTTTTTTTATTCAAAAATATTTCAAAATGGCGGAACTCCAGCTGTCTTCCAGGAGCGCCTTCTTTTGAGCATCAGTTGCGCTGGACATGATAACTCGAGAACGGTTCATCTGAAATCAGAATTTGAAAATGATTTCATTAGTACATTGCATTGGCTTGGGCCTGGACGAAGGATTTGTACAAAATTCGATTTAAAAAAATGACGATAATTTTAACAAAAAAAAATAATTTTTTGAAGTTCCAAATTTTCGGTTTTTTGTTACAAATTTTTTTTCAACAAAATTCAAAATTTTCGTTCAGGCCGTAGCTATTATCATAATAAATAAGTGGTATACATTTGGTATACCACTTATTTTACTTACTTTATCTTATTTACCTACTTTACTTTAACTTATGGATCGGATTAATAGTTTTTCAGTAATCGTGTCCACCGCAAAGGTGTTCCTCGAAAAAGACGATTCTGAGATAATCGCGTTTATGATTCAAGTATGTTTGTTTTACATTTAAAGTTAATTTATTCATACTAACATGGAGTCGTCGATTCCAGGGCCATACAGTAATCCTTCTGCATCCTCTGCAGCCTCTAAAACATTGATTTGATACTGCCGACGAGCCATTCTTCATTCTCTTGTGGCTGCTTGCGCTTGTTGCTCGGCAAACGTAACACGCGACTTGCCCGGTCGTGCGGTTGAAATACCTATAACTGCGAATCTAATACTCCGATCTTTATGAAATTTCGTGAGAATATTCTTGAGATATTGTACTTAAAGAATATGCAATCAAAAAATTGTCAATTTTCCCGACCATTACAAGTGTATATAAGACCTTAAGGGGCTACATCTACCTGGAGGCCCAAAAAAATGGCCGAATTCAGAGCTTTTTTTCTAGGAAACTCTTGGTGACGAAGAAACGCATTTTTTCAAACACAAAGGTACTAATATTGATAGCCTTAATAAAAATCACCAAAAATACAGAAAAACATGGCCGCCGGCAGATGGTGAAACTTTTTTTCGTGACGTTTGGCCGTGGACACTCTCCAGTTTGAACGGTCCATCCGAAATGTAAAAACCAAACGGGTTGTTCAAGTTGACAATTAATACGAGTCGTTGACGATCGTCGATTTTTAAAATCATTCATTTTAACAACGTGGCGACGAATTGAAACTCGAGCATACAACAACTATGAAAAAAGTCGTCGTTTTTACGTAACTATTGAAAAATGAAGATCGATTTTGAAAAAGTGAGATCGTCAAAGACCTTCTAATGTTTCTCATCGTATCTCCTGAAAATTTGGAAATAATCCATCGAGTGGTTTTCGAGATATCGTGTCCACCGACTTTGAAGACAGTGTTTCGAGAAAAACACGTTTTAAGGGATAACACCACTCTAGCGGCAGAAAATAAGGCCTAACTTCGGCAATTTACTTTAGGAGTATGAAAAAAGGAATAGGATTTCTTTTGAGAGGGTTTATTTAACACGTATTAAAGTATAAAAAAGAAATTTATGATAATTTTCATACAAAATGGCGGCGACAGAGCCAATCTTGAAAAACGTGTTTTTTACAAATAGCTTGACGGGAGGGCGGTTTTCTCGTAAAGTATAAGACCTGGAACAAAAACAAAACACAATTATAATCTATATATTATTAGCTATGGGACTACGTAGGGATTTTTTTAAATCAAATTTTGAAAAAATGGTGCACTTTGAAAGAAATAAATCGATTTGCCCAAAAAATAAGCAGTAAATTGTATATATAAAAAACTTTTACATTTAATCCAAAAAACATCTTCGTATTTCCATAGAGAATGTAATTGTAAAGTTACTATCAAAATTTCAAATCGATCCATGCCAAGGTCTTCGAGTAATCCGTCCTCCCAGTTTGAAAAAAGTGGTTTCGAGAAAAACGCATTTAAGGGGCCAGTCCACTTTGGAGTCACGAAAAAAGGCTATTTTCGTGATTTTTTGAGGATTTTATAAAAGATATGAATAGAAAAGTTGTTGGGCTTGATAAATAATCTTGAAATACATTTTTTTTAAAGTTTAATTCATTTTTATTCATTTTTAAGTACAAAAACTATAGTTTAACGTAACGCCTCAAAAATAGGTGGGCTAGGTAGCTTCATCACAACTCGGCAACGGCTTGTCTGAAACAAAAAAAATCAGAGTCCATTAGATTCAGTATGACACCAGCTACAAAATGACCCTCGGATATAAAGTTTTATCAAAAAATAAAAAAATTGCACATGAAAAACGAAAAAACTTTCAAAAAACGCGTTTTTTCGCAGTTTTTCGCAAAAAAAAGAGTAAAATTAAAAACTTCAAAACCTTCGAGGGTCATCTTGTTGCGAATCATTTTTTCAATATGTGGTTCAAATTTCAAGAGAATCGGTTTATTAGTTTTAGAGATACAATGGAGTTAGATTTTGAAAACGTTGTTTCGAGAAACACGCGTTTGAAGTTTATACTATGAAAAACTCTTACCTAAACTCAATCGGAAATTCCTGCACCGTACAAAATCCCTTCTGATTGCTCATCATCGTCGATTTCTTCAAGACTTGCTTGCTTTCGTTTTTTTTAAACTTTCAAAGTGGACTGGCCCCTTAAAGTTGTACGAGGCGCCTGAAAGAAGTCCGAAGCGCTGCGGAAAAATCGATGATTGAACCTTTAAAAAAAATCGCTACAGGACCAATTGCATATTATTTTTATGACTCCAAAGTATTTTTTAAGGAGCTTCGGTACAAAAGTTAAAGTGTTAAGAAATTGATCAAATTTGGTGATAATGTTCTTCAACATTAAGTGCGAAAACACACATTTTTTCAAATTTTTCTTCTACTTAGTTATCGAGTAATTAAGCATTATAGGAGATTTCTTATGCCCGTAATGTATACCTATATATATGGAAACGCTATGCTTATATACGTGAACTTTAGTGTTAACTTACTTGATAACTGTGCAGAAGAAAATTCAAAAAAATTGTAGTGTCAAATTTGGCACTAAAGAATACGTTCACCAAATTTTTTAAAATTCTGTACTTTTTGAAATTTTTTATGTTTTAAACATGGTTTTTAACATAGCATGGCAACATTCTTTCGCCCGTACCGAACATCCTTAAGCAAAAAAAAAAAACGATTTTTCCAAAATCCTAGAGTGGTGTTATCCCTCAACGGGGTATCCCTTTCTGGAAGCCCCATTTGAAGGGTCAGAATGATGATTTTTTTCCTAGTAACACATTGGTTGGAATAAGTTAATTTTTCCCAGCATGTTGTACACATGTTTGTCGTTACAATGTAATTTTTTCGGAAGAAAATCTTTCAAAGTGTTCGTGGTGCTGCAGTTGGTGTTGCAGTGGCGAGGCCCGAAACGGCGGGATCTCTACCAGGCTCAAATGTATTCTAAAGCGAAAACAAAAAATGTTTTCTTCAAATATATCCAACTGGCTATGGGTTCACGATCCACTTTTTGAAATTTTGAAAACGACGAAAAATGACAGCTTCTCCAAAGAAAACGTCATTTTTCTCTTGAAAAACAGCATACTGAGTCATTGTTATTAACAAATGGTTCATCCTATCAAAAAATGCGATCGTGAACCGAAAGTGACTACTGTTTGGACGCTAACTGTGCAAATTCAAATCAATAGTGTAAAAGTTACTCAAGATATCAATCCCGCCGTGTCAAGATATGTAGTTTCGCGATAATCGCGTTCAAACTCGACGGATCGCGGTAAATCTGACGCACACTGTTCCACCAAAATAGGTGTAACTTCGTTGATTTTTAGAATTTCAGGGTCCGGTTGATCTTAAAATATTCTTGAAAGATAACGGTATAAAAATATGAAAAAATTATTTTTTGAAGTTTCTAGGGAGGAATACCCCCTAAGGGAAGGTTCTGCCTTGTTGGGCCGACATTTTTTCAATTTTTCGCCAATTTTTTATGCGAAAAGAATTAAATATGGAATGTTGATATTTGGTAGGATGACTAAGCGGTCTTTATTGAACATCAAAATATTTTTTAAAGTTTGACAAAACATGGTGATGGGAGTCGGCGGGGCCACGTATGTCGGTGCGCGGGCGATGACATTCTTCGCTTGCGGAAGTCCTATGTCCCGAACAGGTGATCTAAAGCAAACAAATCAAACATATTTTTACTTTGTACAATATTGTGTATAAGGTGACCTAGAATCAAGAATAAAAATTGAAAAATAAAAAAAGAATGAGCAAAAAACTGCGAAAATGGGAAAAAAACAAACTTCCTTCCGATCACTCACAAATTTGTTATTTTTCAATTTTTCTTGATTCTAGGTCAACTTATACACAATATTGTACAAAGTAAAAATATGTTTGATTTTTTGGCTTCAAATCTGTCCGGGACTCAGGACGTCCACAAGAATGTCATCGCCCGCGCACCGACATACGTGGCTCCTCTCACTCCCACCACCATGCTATGTCAAACTTTAAAAAATATTTTGATGTTCAATAAAGAACGCTCAGTCAACATACCAAATATCAACGTTCTATATTTAATACTTTCCGCAAATTGGAGAAAAATCGAACATTTTTTGGCCCAAGAAGGCAGAACCAATATTTCAATGCAATTGTCAGGGAATATAGCTAAAAAGTGACACCATCGAATAAAAAATATTTTGGAAAATGCTACTTTTCACCTGGGTAGATGTAGCCCGTTAATAGTAAAAAAATATCGCTATCGAAATAACCTTCCTGGTCCGATTATATTTGTCTCACGTGAGTGCTCTCGTTGCACAGGACGTTCACCAACGCCGACGAGGCTGCCGAATCCGACGAGAAGCTCAATATATTCTCACTCGCTTCGGGACATCTGTACGAGAGATTTTTGAAGATAATGATGCTCAGCGTCACAAAACACACTAAAACACCGGTGAAATTCTGGTTCTTGAAGAATTATCTTTCGCCAACGTTGAAGGTAATGGGGTTTTTTCGTATTCTTGCATGCGATAAGAAAACCTCAGGTAACGGTTTTCGGTTATTCCGACGAGTCATCAGTTACTAGGGTATTTGACTGTTGTACGGAAACCATCTTAAATGGTCAATTATTCCATATTATGCTCACAATATTTTCTATAATAATAATAATCGAGTTTTATTTGCACAACTTGCTTTACAAGCTTTTTACAACAAGTTTCCGATTTGTTTATACACATGTTTCTTACGTCTACCTTAATTCTATGTTCTTGCCCGCACATCTTTGCTCTCTTTTTGTCACTTTACTCCTCATCTCCCTCGCTTTCAACTCCCTCTTCCTCCTTGCGAATTTTTTAACATAGTTTCTCTATTTCTCTGAAATATTGGCATTTCCCTATATTTATCTTTCCACTCAACATGTTTATAATTCCCCCCTTTATCGCCGCTCCTTGCACCCACTCCTCAGCTTCCTTTCTCGCTTTCATCGTCACAATTTTCCATCCTTTTTCGCATATTAGCAGGTGCTCCATTGTTTCATTTTCTTTCTTGCAAATTCTGCATCTCCAGTCCTTTTCCCCCTTCTTTCCCGCCCGCCATATATTTCTGCATAGTCTTGCCCACATTTCTTTATCCCTACCCTTCACACCCTCTTCCGTCCAATACTTCCATGGCCTTTCCTCATTTTCCACGATATATTTGTAGTTGCCATGATATGACGATTTTCTTATTCTTTCCTCCTCGTCCAAAATTTTCTTTTTAGGCATCCTAAACCTTTGTTCATCTTTTCATTTATTTTATCCTCTTCCCTTCGTCCTCTTATCATTGTTACTGCGTCTTCTATCCCCGTATTCTTTAACACTTTCTTCAAGTTCTTTCTCCACTTTGATAGCATTCCATTAGAAATTGCCCTTACCTCCTCCATCAGACAGATTTTTGGCCATCTTGAATCTGCCATCCTCAGAACCTCTCTTATGTACCTAAACACTCTTTCTCTTATCAAATAGACCATTGTGGCACACCCAGATCCCTTCTCCAAATATAGTTCGGAGTTGTTTTATTTACTCCTAGCGCCATTTTGCAGTATCTGCTCTGTATTCTTTCGAACACCCCAATTTCCCCTATTCCCCAAATCACTATTCCGTATGTGGCTCCTGCTTTTACTATTGTTTCTAATAAATAGAGTCTTCTATCATATGTCTTCCCGCTCTTCCATATCCCCCAAACCATATTTGCTGCTTTTTGCGTCTTTCCGGCCAGGTTTTTACCATGTGCCCAAATTGAATTTTTACTTGAAACCAATATCCTAAATATTTAAACTTCTTCACTCTCTGGATTTCCCCCCCTTTAATCCCCCATTCTTCATTCTTCCTTCCTTTTCCCTCGTTCCTAAAAATCATTATCTTTGTTTTTTTTCTCGCATTTATTTCCATTTTATTATTGGCTGCCTATTTTTCCAAGTGCTTTAATATGCTGCTTAAACCCTCCACTGTATCCGCTATCGCCGCCACATCATCAGCATATTTTATTGCAAAAAATTGTTCGTTCCCCATTACCACTCCTCCTTCATTTTTCCTTTCTCACATATCTTCTGAGTCATCTGCGTATATATCGAATAAAAAAGCACTTAATGCGCATCCTTGCCTTACCCCTATATACGTTCTGAACCTTTTTGTAGTTATCCCACTCGTTTGCATCTCTGCCCTTGTATCCTTATAAATTTCCTTTATTGATTCCAGCATTTTCCCTTCTATTCATTTCTCTTCTAATTTTCTGATCATTATTTCCCTACACACTCGATAAAAAGCTGCCTTAAAATCCACAAACGCTAAATATAGCTTTTCTTCTTTCACTTTTGATTGTTTATTGATGACCGCGCTTAAAGTAAATATTTGATCCCTTGTTCCTCTGCCTTTCCGGAATCCTGCCTGACTTTCTTTTCATTTTTTGTTCCTCTCTATCCATTTGCTTAGCCTTTCTGTTATCATTTTTGTTAGCAACTTATATGCTACATCTAATAGTGATACCCCCCCCCCCCCCCCTATACTTCTCTGCCTTCACAATATTTTCTATATCTTCGTGAATGTCAGTGTTTACGATATAAATGAGCAATAAAATTTAAATATCCACCCAGACCGCCGAAACGCTCCCGTTGTCAGGTATGTAGTCACGTGACGCCTGGACGCCGGACGGTTCGCCATTTTGGCCATCTCTATTTTAACTGATCGACTTTTTCGTCGTTCGCTTTAATGAATTCGAAATTGTAAACTGTCGTAATATTTACAATTTGACGATTTGACGTTTAGAATTGTTTGGTGTATATATACAGACGAATCGATATTATATCTCTCATTATTTTGTTAAATTTAATTTTTGTTTTCGCTATAAATCAACTTCGAGATTTTTGTATTTACAATTTCGATTAACTATTTTACAGTCATCATAAGATTGATGTATCTATATTCGAACATTACTGAATTCGAAATTTCGGTCCTTCTGAATATTGATCGTTCGAATTTCCGATCCCCACCCATCGCCGCTGAGTTGTCGCACAGCAAACCTTCCTCTCCGTTCTTATTTGAAAGTTCATAATATGGTAACCATCACTACAAATAACTATGAATGAACAAAAAAAGCACGGAAATACTCTGAAATAAACTAGAAAATCGCTGATTACTCGTCACGGGACTCGTAATGACAATCTGTTTATTCGCATGTGACGTCACTAGAGATCCAAACGATCCTGGTGCGTTTTCGTTCACGTGACCAAACGTTCAAATTTATCTAATTTAAACATTGAAACGAACGAAAATAATGCATGTTTTTGCGATAAAATGATAGAAAATGCTTTTTAAACACTATTCTTTTTTGCTGACAAGATAATGAACCATATTTTTAATAAACAGCGAAACCTCGTTTACGCCTTTTTTTCCGTCTATACGTCAAATTTCTCTAGCCTCGGCAAATTCCGTTCATAAAGATGGTAATAAGTTTCATTTCTATTTGATTTCTAATTTGATTCCCCAGCGTCCGTTTCGAGGTTCGTTTTTTCTCAGTTATACGTTAATCACACGTGATATTCGCTCGCCGGAGAAAATTTCATGTGATTGCGTTTTGATGTTTCGATTTTTTTGACCTCTACTATGTATGCATGTACGGTGATTACGTATCTCTTATTAATACGAATGTATTGATAAATTTAATATTCTATAAATAGTGACTTAAATAAATACATTTTTCAAAAATGTATTTCGAAAGTGTATCTATTAAGTGTAACAACTTTTATATCAATATCTATAATATAAACTTATTTAAAAAAACCATGAAAATAGCTTTTCTCAGCGTCTAAAGTAGATCCCTTAAAGAGTTTCGGATACATACTGTATTTAACTTCTAAAACGTACAACTGAAGTGTCACTGTAGTCAAATGCCCTCTTATTTTTTCCACTTTGTTCGAACTATTGTCAATGGGGATTGAATTCGCGCAGGATTTCTTGCCGCATATGGCGAAGGAGTACGGTTTCGAGTACGAGCTCGTTCAGTACAAATGGCCGAGATGGCTCCATCAGCAGACCGAGAAGCAACGAACGATCTGGGGATACAAAATTTTGTTCCTCGATGTGTTGTTCCCGCTGGACGTTAAGAAGATAATATTCGTGGATGCCGATCAGGTTGTGCGAGCTGATCTCAAGGAGCTCGCCAGTCTCGATCTCGAGGGCGCACCCTACGCTTATCCTCCGTTCTGCGATAGTCGAACGGAAATGGATGGATTCAGGTATTCAATCGGCAATAAAATTCGCGCTGAAATGTATTTTTCCTTGAAAACGCGTCGCTACATTCGGCTTTTTCCGCCTTGAAGATTTTGGCGACAGGGCTACTGGAGGAACCATCTACAAGGACGCACTTATCACATAAGCGCCCTCTACGTCGTCGACTTGAAGCGCTTCCGTCGCATCGCCGCAGGCGATCGCTTGAGAGGACAGTATCAGGCGCTCAGTCAAGATCCGAACAGTCTCTCGAATCTCGATCAAGATTTGCCCAACAACATGATCCATCAAGTTGCCATAAAAACATTGCCGCAGGAGTGGCTTTGGTGCGAGACTTGGTGCGACGACAGATCCAAGAAATACGCTAAAACGATAGACTTGGTATTGGGTCGTTTTTAGACTTTTATACAAATTTCGAGAGCCCTATCAGCGAACGGAAAGTTATACGTTATATAGTAATTGCTTGCAAGTTAGGATTCCTTTGGGTAAGTGACTTTTTCGAAAAATTAGCCTAAAATTATTATTTTTGCTATTTTCTCGTTTATTGGGTTATAAATGATGATATCGACGCTGCTTACGAAAAGTAGCATGATTCAAAGTTCTTACGAAAACTAGCATGATTATGCTTTTGCCACGGAAACTAGCTTGTTTGATTTTCACTGTAAAAACTAGCGTAAAAGGAGTAAGTTTAAAACCTTAAGAACCTCGTCGCTCGTACAATCTAACCAAAAAGAGTTTTGGTCAGAATTTAAAGTGCTTCGTGCTCAGGTAAAAATCTGGAAAATTAAACCATTAGCATTTTTTTAATATGTCAATTTTTGCGTAATGACGTTTTTATTTTATACTCGTTGCTTTTATCAACTTTTTGATAATAATTATCAATTAAAATCGATAGTAGTAATATTGATAAAAAAATAATATCGAAATTGTAAATATAATGAAATATTTATTGTGATTTTCCATAAAAAAATAACGTTATTGAAAATATTCAACAAATTTACTGTAATCTTACAGATGGTTATCGTCGAATGTTTGAAAAATCTTGCTAATGTTCGATTGTAACAAACCTTTGTCAAGCATTGTCTGTAAGTTTTTTTTCTTGGTGCAAGAGGCACTTTTTTTTATCTGACGTCTGTTTTGATTGGAACATTCGAACATCATCCATGTTTTTATTGTTGTTTTTTTTTTTTTTTTTTTTTTTTGAAGATTTTCATCTCTTGTCCTTGGTCAAAATCATATTTAACGTGGATTGTATCGACGTAAGGTTGAATGGATATTTTCCGAATACCTGCAATTTTAATTGAAGTCCAGCACAAAATTTTGCGAGAGGCCTAAAAAATCGTAGATTTCCGATTGCGGTCAAAGGAATTGGAGTAAAAAAATTGAGGCAAGGCGTAAAAAAGCATGGAAGCAAAGTCGGAAATAATTCCAGTGTTACTGAAACATTTTAATTTTCGCGGTGAATATCGAAATCTGCTTCTTTTCGCGGTGAAAGTCTAAACGTGCTAGTTTTCGCGTTAAATATCGAAAGTTGCCAGTTTTCGTGGCGATACCAAACGTGCTTGTTTTCGTAAGAATGCTGAAACATGCTACTTTTCGTAAGCAGCGTCAATATTCAGTCGGGGGAAGCTTAAATTCACGCCCCCATAAAAAGTTACGGGGTTTTGGGTGCTTTTTTTGTAAAAAAAAATTATTTGTGACATTCACAGTCAATTTGAAACCATTTGGATAATTGGTCGAAAAGTTAACCACTGAAAAAGCATACGATTTTTTCGAATTTTACTAAAATTCTTTTCGAACATCTATTCTATTCCACGCACTTCAAACTAGCGAGAAGAGGAAAGGATAAACATTTTCAAATTTCCCAACCTAGTAGGGCCCTCAAATTGAACTTGAATCGAACTGAATTTCATTCCAAGGCGAAGTAGTTGGGCGAGTATACATTCGCGAAAATGATGCTTTCAGTGTAATAATCCTATGACGAAGGAAGCCAAGTTGCAAGCCGCTATGCGAATATTGCCCGAGTGGACGGGCTACGACGAAGAGATCAAGGCCCTGCAACAGAGGCTCGAGAACGAGAGTAGGCAATTGGAGAGAGACGATAGAGATGAAAAAGATACAGGTAACGTTCGCGCGAAGCTATGCATAGGGGCTACATCTACCTAGTGACCCGAAATGTTTTTTATTCTGAGAAACGGTTGGCATTGAGAGCCTTTAGAAAAAATCATCAAAGAATACAGAAAAACAGCACAAAACATGACCGACGGCAGATGACATTTTTTTTCGCGACGCTTGGCGCTGGACACTCCAGCTTAAGGGGTTATATACAGTCAGGCGGCGAAAAAAGTTCGATTTTTCAAGAATTTCAAGAACTTGTAACTGTATTTTAACATTTTTTATTTGCTAAAATAATTATTTTGAAAGCTGCTATAGCAGATCTCCGGGAACATCTCGAAAAAAGGCGTCTTGCGGTGAGCACGATATCTCTGCACTGGATCATTTAAAATGAAAAAACCAAAAATATTTTGTTAATATCATGGATTATCTTGTAATTGATCGAAGGAATAAGCAAAACCATAATGTTCGACAAAATGGCGGCTTCTAAAAAAAATCGATTTTTGACAAAAATTTAGGCTTAAAATTGTTTATAAAATGGAAAATATTTATCGGTGGGATAAAACTTCGATTAATTACTGAAAAAATATACTTGAAAAGATTGTGTTAAAATTTGAAACCGATCGATTCAGCCGTTTCCGAGAAATCTTGCTCACCGTCTTGAAAACACGCAGTTTTGAGAAAGGGGCCGTCCATAAATTACGTCATTTTAAAATAGGGGGGGGGGGGGTTCGTCTGCGGATGACGGTAAATGATGGATGAGGGGGGGGGGGGGGCGTTTCGAAATTAACGTCATTGTTGTGATACCAGTTACTTCAAAATGTACAATAGTATATTGTACAACTAGAGTGGTTTCCCCGCATGAGTGATGAACAATATTTTGCAAGTACCTAATGATATTAATTATTGAACTCATTATTTATTTATTTATTACATAAGGTTTGTCTACATTATATTCGAGAACTTTAAATAACAGCGTACCTATGAAAATAGTTCGATCGAGCCAAAATGAATATGGGGAGGATACGGAGATATTACCCGTGATCCAGGATTTGCAAGAATGGGTGAAAACTCCGTGGGAGCTATCCAAAGAAAACTAAAGAATAGAGAAGAATAATATTATTATATTAATGAAAATTGCCAAGTACAAAATAATAAAAGATGATTCTATAACAAAATGTGGGAGCTATCCAAAGAAAACTAAAGAATAGGGAAGAATAATATTATTATATTAATAAACATTGCCAAAGTACAAAATAATAAAAGATGATTCTATAACAAAATGTTTTAATGTTACCCAATTTTTCTCAAATCCGCAAATGTTTTAATTTTGCCAAACTGGTAATGACGTCAATTTTGCGAGAGGGGGGGGGGTCATTAGGAAATGACGATAGGATGATTGTAGGGGGGGGGGGGGGTCGAAAATCAGCAAAAATCGATGACGTAATATATGGACGGCCCCAAAAACGCGTTTAAAGTTTCAAAAGCACTTTCGAACGCTCTGACACGTCATTACATATGTGCGTGTAACTTCGAGAATATCCGCCGGATTGGCAAGAAATTTTCTGTGTGTGTACATATGTACATTACGAGAAAAAATAGAAAAAAATCGATTTTTCGAAAATGTTAACTGTATAAACCCCTTAAGGCGGGAGCCTGCATTAAAAGATTTAAAAAAAAAGTTTTTTTTTCGGGAATTTTTTTTTACACGGGAATAAAGGGAACGCAGTAAACATTGAGATATCTTTTCATGTATATTTGGAATGTATTTAAAAACATGTTTCAACATGAAAGAATAAATTATTGCAGATTTATCAGCCTATTCCATGTGCAGCTCGTAATTCTTGACGGAAACAAAAAACCAATAAAATACTCAATTGTCATATTTTTTCTTCTGGGTGAATTAAGAAAAAGCTGAAAAAATCGTGAAATGATAATTTTTCTCAGGTTTGAAAAAAGAAAAGTTAAAAAGAAACATTTCAACGTGCTATAAAAATTATTTAATAATACTTTTTCAACGACTTTTTGAATTCTCATAGAAGAGATTATCATACTGAAAAAAAAATAACTCTGCTTTGATTCAATAGGTCATTTAGTTTTTCTGCTATCACGCCTGCCAATTTGGAAAAATCGTGAAAATGAAAATTGGAGAAAACGCGCTTCAAAGTTTTCAGTAGGAGGAAATATTAATATCAAATATCAATCGCTTCTCTGCTTTTGGCCTTGTATCTTCGAAAATATTTACAATTGGCCTCTGTAACTTCGTAAATATATTTTTGGCTAGTTTATTGATTTAAGCAATGAAAAAAAAAAAACGATTTTAGGGACCTTCTAATTCAGGCTCCGGCCTTGAACGGTCCGTTTGAAATTTAAAAACCAAGCGGGTTATTTAAGTTAACAATAAATACGAGTCATTGACGATCGTCGATTTTAAAAATCACTTTTAACAACGTGCTGACGAATTTAAACTCGAACATAGAAGATCTAAGAAACAATGTCGTCATTTTTACGTAACTATTAAAAAATGAAGATCAATTTTGAAAAATTGAGATCGTCAACGATCTTCAAACGTTTCTCATCGTATCTCCTATAAATTTGGACCACTCCATCAAGGGATTATCACAGTGTAACGGGCCGAAAAATAGTTGATTTCCGCGATTTTCTTTTCGATGGTTAAAATACGCTAGCAGTGATTTTTTTCGTCAAATCAAAGCACTCGGGAAGAACAGAAGATGCATTTTTAAACGTCTGTTTTTATTTTTTTTCACATTTTTTTTCAACGGTTGAAAATCTCTTTCAAAAAAAGGTGTACACGGTTGTGGCCGTGAATGTTATCTGAAACAAAATTTGTAAAAAGATTATTAATCAGTATGAAAGTCGCTATCTTGCTATCGAGATTTCTTTTAAATCAAAATTCACAACATGTCGGCGGTTTTAAAAAAGTATCGAATTTAGCCAATATGTTCGGCAGTTTTTCGTTAAAAAATATGAAAATTAAAAAAAAGCTTCGCTAGCAAGATAAAGATTAGCGTGAAGAATGTTGTGTCAAAATTTGAGACGGATAGCATGAAAACTCTTCCTTTGACAGTGTATATCGTTTTGAAAAACGACATTTCGAGAAAAACGCGTCCGTCCGCGGCAATCGGTCGAATCCCTTTTTCTGAGAAAGGCTGTAGCAACCGGAATAATTCGAATTTCGTCCCAAAACTCGAACAGCACGTTGAAAACCGTCTATATTGTCGGATAATGCAACAAAAAAAAAACAATTTTTTGGAAAATTTTACACCGTGATGATCTCTTAAGGGGTCGTCTTACTTTAGACGCTAGAAAAGGCTATTTCCATGAATTTTTTGATAGGTTTATATTATACAAAATGATATAAAAGTTGTTACACTTAACAAATACACTTTCGAAATACATTTAAAAATAATTATTTATTCACGTCACTATTTATAGACGAAAATGGTAGTTAAAAAAATGTCTTAAAAAAATCAAACGGTTTTAGATTCAGTATGTTAATGGCTATAGCGCATATCATACGATTTTTGATATACCAAAATAACAAAATGGCGGACATTTTTCGAAAAAACGTGTTTTTTTCACCGTTTTTGGCAACAAAAAAAGTAAATATCAAAATGTAAAAAAATCCTTGTCATGCGCTATAGCTATAGTTGTAAAGAATATGTGGTTAAAGTTTCATAGGGTTCGGTTCAGTAGTTTCGAAGATTTTAACATCAAGCCGTCGAAAAACGTTGTTTCGAGACAAACGCGTTTAAAGTTTTTTTGGTTTACATAAATACATCATTTAAAAAAAATGTATTTCGGACGTGTATTTATCAAGTGTAACAACTTTTATATCAATATCTACAATGTAAGCCTATCAAAAAATTCATGAAAATAGCCTTTTTTTAGTGTCTAAAGTGAGAAGACCCCTTAAAGTTTGAAGTTTAATGCTGCTACCGCCCGTCCGGCCGACTGTTAGAAGCTCATTCGTTTTCAGGAATATCTCAATGAAATTTTCAAGAAATATAGCTAAAAGATGATACAATGAAATAAAAATATTTTTGGAAAATGCAATTTTTTGACCGACCTAGATAGATGTAGCCCGACAAACGAGCTATGACCCCAAATTGATATTGCCGCTAATCGCATGATTCTCTTCGACAGATGACGCTGCCAAGCACGAAGAGCTGTAAAACTTTTCGCACCGACGCAAACGGAACGTTTTCCTTCTTTTTTTCTATAGATAAACTGTACAAAAATAATTTTTATAACGTTAACTTTATTTTGCTAAATTTGTTGCCGTTCTGCACTCATCGCGACGAGGAGCCACAATCGAGGGGGTGGACGAGTAAAATTTCACGCGTCGCTCGATTTTTTTTCTCTGCAACCTGTAAAAATGCCTCGATACATGCATCGAGGATGCCACATCGTTGCAGCGTAACTTTCGATCGTGATAAAAAGAGATAATCGCGCTAAAATTGAACGACCGAAGGGGCAAGTTTCGAACTAAACGCCGAACACACGTTCGTATTTTGTACATTTCAGCAAGCATCTGCAGCGAACCAATTGATTAATTATTCAACGCCATCAGTCTACTTACGAATCATCGAATTATACAATTAGTACGGTCGTGGTGTATATTGGAATCGGAAGAAATTAGAAGAAGGCTAGTGTTTTGACAGGTGACTTTGTAGGTGCCTCGGGTGATAAATCCAAGTTTGCCTAAAAATCGGGGTGTAGGGTTTTTTTAGGGGATGAAAGGGGATGAGAGTGGTTTAATGCCGAACTACAACCCCCACGAGGTCGGTGCCGGGAAACAAAAATTTTCAGAAAAATCCGGGCTTTATTTTCGTCCACAGCGCCAAAGTCGTGGAAGTTCATTTTAGGGGTGAAAAAGTGGGGTGAAATTTCGAAAAATCAGTTTTCTTTCGACAACTCTTTAGGAAAAATTCATACAATTTTTGTTCAAATGGGAACGTTGCAGCTCTTGAAAAGACGCGTCGATCGGGTATTTGACCGACCCTCTCCGAAAATATCCTCACCCCCAAAAGAATTGTTGAAGTATTAAAAAAAAATGTTTATTGAATAACTCAAAAACAATTGATTTTTCGGGGATGGTTTGAATGTACGAAATGTAGAGAATAATTTTCTCTGTATTTTCGTTTCTATGGATTACTCTTGAATTTTGCTTTTTCGAACCCCTCTCAGGGGTTGAAAATTCAAAATTAAATTCCGGGACAACTATTGACCGAAAATAAGAAGACACGAGTTTGGCGCTGTGGACAAAAATGTAGCTGAGAGTTCAAGCCACAAATTCTCCCACCGCGCCGAATTCGCCCGGTCAATAGTTTTCCCAGAATTTCATTTTGAATTTTCAACCCCCGAGAGGGGTTGGAAAATCAAAATTCAAGGGTGGTCCATAGAAACGAAAATATCGAGAAAATTATTCTCTACATTTCGTACATTTGAACCATACCCGAAAAAACGATTGTTTTTGAGTTATTCAATAAACAATTTTTGTCCTATTTTAACCATTTTTTCGGGGGTGAAGATATTATCAGAGAGTGATGATCAAATACTTGATCGACGCGTTTTTTTTCACGGGCTACAACGTTCGCATTTGAACAAAAAGTGTACGATTTTTTTTCTAAAGATTTATTGAATTAAAAATGATTTTTCAAAATTTCACGCCATTTTTTCACTCCCAAAATGAACGTCCACGACTTCGGCGCAGTGACCAAAACTAAAGCCAGGATTTTCCTGCACATTTTGTCTCACGGTGCCGACCTCGTAGGGGTTGTAGTTTGCCATTAATCCCCCATCCCCTAAAAAACTCTACAGCCCGATTTTCAGGCGAACTTGGATTAAGGACCCGCGGCACCTACAAAATCATCTGTCAAAAAACTAGCCTTTTCTAATTTTCTCCGATCACGGGGTTTTTCAGCGACGGCACGACTGTACTAAATTAACTAGCCTGCTCGATAGGCCAACTTCGTCCATCAATCAACTCCGCAGTGACAAACGAAGTTAACGTCCCCGGATGCTCAGCATCGTCCATGGAAGAAAAAAAACAATCAGTGTACACTACAGCAGGATTAGGTTTTTCTTTTGTAACGAATAAATGTAACGCGAAGTTTGGCGAATGTTCGCGAAATGAGAGGAGGAATAATGATTTCTCGTCGCTTTATCCGTGGGTAATCCCGTTGCATTTTTTACGGTACACCATATCGGTCGTTGAATCACGCGCGAGGTCACGAGATTACTAGAGAACAAAAAAAAAAACAACGTAATACGACTACACCGTTCTTTTTCCCTTTCCACAGGAAGCACGCACGGTCAATCTCACCGAGAGACAGGGTCAATTACCGCACCGCGTGAAATACCTCGGGGATTTCTTTCAATTTCACTCCCGCGTGCTTCCCGAGCGAGAGTGAATATTCGCGTGATCGGAGAGTCATTCGAATCGCGAAGAAACGCGACGAGAGAGAGGGAAAGAAAGAGTAGGACGAGAATTCTCCTGTGATTCGGGTCATAGTCGTCTCCGCAGTCCGCGGGACAATTTACCGTCGGAGAGAACGATGTTTCGTTCGTAAACGTAATACGCCGAAAAGATCGTGAAATTCTCTAGGCTTAGCTCGGAACGATCGACGCACTGTGATTCATCGAGTTATTGTTATTGCTTTGTCTGTCACGTTGAAGCGTTCCGCGCCTTTCAATTTCTCATTTACTCACCGCAAAGTGACCACGTGTTTGACGGGAAAAAAAGAAGTTGAAGTGAAAAAAAATTGTCGTGGGTGCCATCTCGTCCGAAATCCAAATGGGCGGAATTGGAAAGAACGACTATGTCAAGTAACACGAAATTTATTCATTTTCGAGAACTGCTCTTTTTTTATTCCAATCTTTATATTTTAATTTTTTTTTCAATTCAGGTTTATTTATTTACAGTGAAACTTCAGTTAAACGTTTCTCATGGGGTACGTCAAATATGACGTATAGGGTCAAAGTGAGAACAGTGGCAACAGTGTGTACACTGAACCTTTTTTGTTTCTCAAAAGTGGACGTGTATAATGCGCGTCTTTTTCACATTAGAACCGCCCTCGGATGCCAATAGGTTTGAACCTGTCTGTGAGTCGCTCCCGCGCGATTCGGTTGTGAGAGGTGACTTTATATTATTATTGGTGTCAAAAGTTGAAAAACCAGCTGGGTTTGTATGTTTTTTCGCTTCTTTACCTATCGCAGTTATGTTCGAAGCGTTTGTTAACCTGACAAAAATAGAAACTTGTCAGTATCCGCATTAGTAAAAGAGAGGGCCGGTACACAGTGGCTCAATATTTCGAGGTACACAGAGGTAAGTCATAATATGAATATTTTCGCGTTGTGATTTAGATAGGTACTGGTACCACCTCATTAGGTAGGTACTCATTGTTGATTAATATGCGATAAATCATTGTAATTGATCTCTTAATATGCTGTCTTTTTAAAAATTAATTATTCAATAGTTCACTGTACAATATTCCCCATTGTATAGAGAAAAGCACTCCATTACCTACAAGTGTACAGTGGATCTGGGTAATTTTATTTAAATTTTGCTTGGTTTTGAAATTTTGTTTGACTGTGAAATTAGGCATGTTTCACTGTGTACACTCCCAAGTACACAGTTGATCTAATCTCATTTTCTTAAAATGGTTATTATTTCAATATCTATTGGGTCAGGCCGTTCAGTGTCTTTTAACAAAACGAAGCCATTGAACACACCTCACGTTTAGTCAAGGTTACATTGAAATTGTGTGAACGGTTGGGCAGCTATAGACCTTTGAAAAGATGGGCCACTGATGCCACTCTGACCCTATACGATGAATGAGGATTTTTTCTTTCAACATCACGAGCACCTTTGTGCGGCTGGAATTTTAATACAATATATATTTTTTCGATTGCGACATTCGAAACGTAATTCCGCGAAAACGGCACGTGGTTCTCGATGGACTTTCGACGCAATTTAAAAATGGGGAAAAACGAGATTCTCAAGGCATTCCTTTCGCGGAGGGCCGTATTTTGTGGGGACATGAGCCCTTCTGAATCATTGGTGAAATGCAGTGGCGCTTGATAAAAATAAGCCATAATCATTAATAAGGTACAATAATTATTATACCCAACGATAAAGTGGAATAAAAATATTTCCCGTAATTTTAGTGGTTCTAGACACTCTTACATTTTCTCTGAAAAGTCGCGGCTACGAAAATTCCACGTCACATTTTTCTAAGTTTCATCATTAATATTTCCTTTAAACATTCGGTGACCCTGTTTTTACTGTCGTCTTTTGAACGTTTTGAATTTTTTACACGCGTTGAGCAGCTTATATCGAGCATCTAGAATTATTTAGTGCATAAATTATTGAATAGAAATGTGGCCAGCGTATCATCTCCATAAAGTGCCGTATAAATGAGACGATTTTTAGTCGTAATTTTTCGTTTAAAGTTCGGTAACTTGGCTTGAAATTTTACCAGTAGATTTCGATAATTACTTTAACGATTTACTTGATTATAGACGATGGTGATTTACTTAATAATTTTTATAATAAACTTATTCAACAAAATGAAAATATTGAAATTATTTTAACTTTAATTCCTATATTAATTTAAATTTATATAGTAATTCCTTCTCTACAAATGTTATATTTAACAGATGAAATTTACATACCAACTCTAACAATTAAATCTATTGGACATCAATGATATTGATCTTATGAATATTCAGATTCTAATTACATTCAGTTTAATTAATTCATAATTGAAAATAATATAAATATGAATAACTTTCGGATGATTTACTTGATTATAGACGATAATCAGTTTATTGTAAAATATTCGGGGCCGTGAAACGCATACCTTAAGGGGACTGGGGAGGCTTAAAATGTGATAAAATCGAACGTTTTATTCCGCTCAGCACACAGGCAATATTCCGTATAAAAATATTTCCATTTAAAGATCCATTTTATTGTAGTCTATAAAATTAAAAAAAAACAGGTTTTGCCGAATTGCCTACTATCGTGAAATAGTGGTTTTAGAGTAGTTGTCGAAGTTGCGGAGATCTCAATTTTACCACTGATTTTTTAAATCGATTGACAATTCATACGAACACGGAAAGCTTAATTTTTACAATATTATTTCTAGTTGAGTGTACCTGAAAAGTAAAGAAAAATAATTCAATCCCACAAAGTGGCGAGCGAAGAAGAAAAATACTTTTAAAAATCATGACATTTTTTATTATAAAGTTGAAATAATTTTTATCACTCGACTTTTAGGTTTGCCTCATGTGTTGAAGTATTTTAGAACTTTCGTGTGAATTTCAAGTTCACATTTCAAGCGGCTCTCGAGGGGTCGTAGAGAAACTTCGGAAAAGGGTTGTTTTGAGAAAATCGCGAATAAATTTGCCGCACTATATTTCTTACGAGGTAGTAGGGATTGCATTTTTAAAAATTCCCGCAGAATGGAATGTGGTATTTAAATATTTTTCAGTTTGAGCTGCAGCCTCGGTTTTTTTGCTGTCGTGGCTGCTACCTAAAGGTCCGTCTTCTTCTGTCTACGATTTACACGCGAATTTAAGGGGTCAGGTCACGATGACGACAAAAAAGGGGATCTGTGGCACCTAATTCTGACCACGCAGCCTTCATATTTGACCCAAAATAAGACTTTTCAAGAGTGTTAAAAATCGAAATCCGACCCTTAAGGGGGTGAAATAGGGGTTCTAAAGTTTGCACGAGACAACATATTTTTTGTCAGATTTGCTTCAAACTTTGCGTAAGTCCTCTACAATACAAATAAATGATCACGTATTTCAGCATTTCCTAAAATTCGACCCTTAAGAGAGCTAAACGGGGGTGTTAAAGTTTGTATGACACGAAATATTTTTTTTGTCAGATTTACTTGAAACTTTCCATAAATACACTAAAATACAAATAATTAAACATGAATTTCAGAAATTTCCACAATTTTACCTTCAAGGGGGTTAAACGGGAGTGTTTGTTTGGGTTTGTTTGGGTTGAGAATACATATTTTTCGACCAGATTTATTTCAAACTTACCAAACTTATTTTATATATACCTTTTCCTCGCTGTTCGGTGCGTGTAGACAGTCAAGTAGTACTTTCGACCCCTTAAATGTGTTTGTTTGGGTTGGCATAAATACACCAAACAAATACATGTTTAATTATTTGTACTGGACTGTATTTATACCAAGTTTCAAGCATATCTGACCAAAAAATATGTCGTCTCATATAAACTTTAAAACCTTCGTTCCACCCCCTTAAGGGTCAAATTTCGATGTTTACCACTCTCGAGAAAGTCTTATTTTCCGTCAAATATGAAGATTGCGCGATCGGAATTAGGAGCCACAGATATCGTAATAGTGCCAAAAAATCAGGATTTGAAAAACAGATTTTGGAGGAATTAGTAAGGCTATTGAAAAATCGTTTGGACATTTATTGGTGTGGACATTAACAAAGTTAATGTGTACACAATTTCATTAAAAAATTGTTAAGTACATGAAAAAATTCATACTCAGTTCATAAAAAAATTACTAATAACTAAGTAAAGTATAAACAATCTCGTGAAGGATTTTTGAATGTAGTACGGTACTCGACGGTGTACTTGATATTGGCCACCCGGTTGATCTGAAACAGAAAAAATGAGTTTTTTCTTCAAGAAAATAATATTGACTAAGACTTGACCGAGCTTTTTTTCGTTATCGTTTTTTAATCATCGAAAAAATTGATTATTTTTCGATTATCCGAGAAAATTGCTATTATTCGTAATAACTAATGAAATAAAAATGTTAAGATGAAAAACGTCGGTCAAGACTAAACTTCTATTACGTTGCATAAGTGTACCAAATTTTAAGTGAATCCGTTCATTAGATGTCGAGAAATCGTGTACACCGTTTTGAAAAACATCGTTTCGAAAAAAACGTGGTTGAGGCTTAAGGGGATATACCAGTGTGAACGCTGAAAATTTGGGTGATTTTCGGGATTTTTTTTTAAGGAAAGTACTCAATTAAATGTTTCGGAAAATTAATAATATATTTAGCTATATTTGACCTATATTACATAATTTTTTCATAGAAAAATATTGAGATCCAAGGGACTTCTGCGCTGCCTTCGGAGGCGCCAAAAAAAAAGTTCCACTGCTGACATGATTCCGTCCGATTGAGTAGCTGAAACCGAAAAAGGAAAAAATGTCGTTAACTGGAAGGTATTTCCTGTACAATGACGTAGGATTTTCGAAAAATATCAAAATCTAACGAAATGGCGTAGTTATGAAAAAAGTCTGTTTTCTTGCCTATAAAACGCTCGTTTTTTTCAATGCCAAATCGTCAATTTTCATTCAATCAAAAATATCCTACGTCATTGTAGAGTAAATATATTCAAGAGTACTCAGTTCAAATTTGAAGTCAATCGGATAATTGCTCTTTGTGTTACAATGTCGGCAAATTTGAAAAATCTCATTTTATATTATTGAAAGTATAAACTGTCGAAAAAGGCAAAAAAAAATCGATTTTTTTAGAAGAGTCACACTGGTATAGCCCCTTAAACTAGCAGTTCTATCGGTGTAATAATGAGTTTACCTTCAATCTGCGATTTCTGCAGCATATGTTGGATCTTTCTCTTCAATTGGCGTTGCCTCAAGTGACGAACAAACGTTCGTCATTTTCATAGTAGCCTAACCCGCTTAATGTACAGATTATCTCACACCAAATTTGGATTCGCTCTCGCTACTTTTTCAAATGAAGAAAATCCAGGCCAAACAATTTTCGTAAACGATCAAATTGAAGGAATGGGTAAAAGTATCCTTAACCCCCTGAATCAAGAATACTACTGTGACCGTCAAAAGTATCAGCCTCTCTCATCGCTTTCACATTCGACGACAGAGTGGCTTGTTGTGAAAAATGTGAAAGGAAAGAAACACTAGTCACAACTCTCGCCTAGACAAAGGCGAGTGTTGGAGAGAGACAGAGAGAGAGACAGAGAGAGAGAGAGAGAGAGAGAGAGAGAGAGAGAGAGAGGCAGTAGACGAACAAAAATTGTCGTGACTTAGAGTTCGTCAGGTACGCCAGTCAACCTATCCATGTAACGTTATTCATCTCACTCTTCGATAAGAATTACGGAAATAGTAAACCACGACAGTCATTCAGTGTTTTGATGTCATCATTCAGGCGGGACGGGTATCACATGCTTATGAAATATACGATAATTTTTTTTTCAAAGATTTGATTTTGCATAATAAAGTTTCGAAAATATACTTTTATATATTGGGAGTACAACTTTGCAGTGACCGTTTTTTTCAAAAGTTTAAGGCTTTATTATAAAAAAGTGGCTACATATTTTTTAATCAAAGTACTGCCCGTCGCTAGCTACGACCTCGGCCCATCTTTCAAGTAGCATTCGAATCCCGCGTCGATAAAAGTCTTGGTCCTTGGAGGCAATTCAGGAATCGACCCAATTTTTGACTTCTTCGTAAGTACCGAAGTGCTGGTCAGCCAAATCGTGTGCCATTGACCGGAACAAGTGATAGTCGGAAGGGGCAATGTCTGGAGAGTACGGCGGGTGGGATAAAACCTCCCATTTCAGCGTTTCCAAGTACTTTTTCACGACATTTGCAACATGGGGTCGGGCATTGTCATGCTGCAGTATCACCTTGTCATGTCTTTCGTTGAATTGTGGCCGTTTCTCTTTGAGTGCCTTACTCAAGCGCATCCACTGACGTCGGTAGAGTTCCCCTGTGATGGTTTCGGATGGTTTGAGCAGCTCATAGTACACAACGCCCAGTTGGTCCCACCAGATACACAGCATCACTTTGGATCCGTGAATATTCGGTTTGGGCGTCGATGACGGAATATGACCAGGCAGTCCCCATGATTTTCGGCGTTTAGGATTATCGTAGTAAACCCACTTTTCACCTCCAGTCACAATCCGGTGCAAAAATCCCTTCCTTTGTTGTCTTTGGAGCAGTTCCCGCAAATGCTGAGAATTCGGCTCGTACACTGAGAAAAAAATTCAGTTGGTTTAACAAAATGTATCTTTAAATACGTTCAACTTGATTTTTGATTGGCATAACAAACATTTTGTTAATCTAACGATAGTTTTAGTGGTGTGAACTGTAGCTTATTTAGCTACAGTTCACACCACTAAAACTATCGTTAGATTAACAAAATGTTTGTTATGCCAATCAAAAATCAAGTTGAACGTATTTAAAGATACATTTTGTTAAACCAACTGAATTTTTTTCTCAGTGTAGGTTGCCATGTTTGAGTGCCAATAACTTTATAATGCATACACGTATCCGTTAGCTTTTTTAAATTGTTTCCATTGGCAGAGCCTCTAGTTTAAAATGCCACTTTTTTTATTGAGCTAGGGCCACTACTTCGGCCGCAGTGGCTCTCTAAGTAAAACGGTCACTGCAAAGTTGTACTCCTAATATTAAATAAAATATATATTTCAAAAATATATTTTTCATATATGAAAATAATATTTTTTAAATTTGATTTTGGAAAAAGAAAGTTTCGAAAATACATATTTATGCAAAGTCCAATGTATTCAATATTTCTTTCAAACTGTTTTCCCCCGATTCTTATTTAACATCCTTTAGTCCTCGAGTTATAGCGCAGTTTCGAAAATTGCGGTACTTAAGGGGCGATACCTTTCGACGAGGAAAAATCGCCGATTTTCATTATTTTTTTTTTTAAAGAAAGATTTCATCACTATTTTTGAGATCTAGGGTATGTTTTATTACTACTTTTGCCTATTATATGGTATCTTTTCATTTTTATTAATTTTTAAAAATTGCGGCTTTATGGCACGGTCTTTTAAACGGGTTGAGGCAAATGTTGTCATACGGCGTGACACGTAGCGTCAGCGGGACTAATCTGAAGAAAAAACCACTGAAGATTTTTCTTTCATTAAGGGGTAAAGCCACAGTAGAATTTTCAAAAAATCGATTTTTTTTCGCTAAAACGTTGCTTTATCATCATAAGAATAAGTTACTATTCGATTTATAGCAAGACATTTTTTTTCACCTACTTTGAGCGTATAACGTAAGCCCACCTCTGGCACGGCCATAGAGTGCCTGAGTAATTTGAACGCGTTTTGCTCGAAATAGGTTCTTCTCCAATTGGCGTGACAAATAACTTCGACAATTTTCACTCGATTTACTTCAAATTTGAAAGTTATGTTCCTAAATACATTTCGCAGAGAAGAACGTACGGAATTTCTGATTAATCGCAAACTTTTCATTTTATGAGCAGTTTTATACGAAATTTTTCACTTTTAATTTTCAATTTTATACAAAAAATATCACATACCTACGACTTTTGAATAATACAATATTTTTTAAATTCCGTACGTACTTCTCTCATTTTATGAGCAATTTATGAGCAGTTATAACGAAATTTTTCACTGAAAATTCATTTCTTAAGTTCAAATACCTACAACTTTTGAATAAAACAATATTTTTTTAAATTCCGTACGTACTTCTCTAGGCATTCTAATGTCGATTGACGAGAATTTTTGTTTTTTGTTCTAGGCAAAAAATTGTGGATGCTAAATGTCACGCCGCGAAGCGCCTAAAAAAGATAACAAAGGAAAATATTAGTAGTCGGCCATTTTGTATATAGAAAAAAAAAATTTCAAACAGCTTGATATTCATACTAAATAGGTGTCTAATTAATTTTATGAGCGAATCACTTTTTCATACGAAAAAAATTGTTAAATTCGCACATGATTTTATACCCTTTACTGTGGCCTAACCCCTTAACACTCATACGCAGAATATGAAGCAAGAAAAAGTGAGAAATATTGAAAATCGATGAAATGGTATGCTGCGAAACAAAAAGATTGAATTTTCCGAAAAAGTAGCTGCACTTTGCAATAAAAAAATCGTTTTTTTTTTCATTCTCAAGTACATTTATGGTCATGTTTTCGAGATTAAGGTTAGGAAGATTTATACTAAATTTCATCAGAATCGGTTGATAAGTTTTTATCGGGACATAAAATATAGCCTGGGTCTTAAAAAAGATGAAAAATGTTTCCTTTGACAAAAGAATACAAATCGGCAATTTTCAACAAAAAAAGTCAGTAACTTTGTGAAAAAAATTGTTTAGACGCGAATTGGAGGTCAATCCCGACCCTTTTGAGTCCCTCTAGGAAGACATTTTTCTTACCTTTTTCGTAAAAACGACCCGCGAGTTGATGAGACCAAAAAATCGTAACAACAATGTTCAAGCTCACCTGGTGAGGAAAAGGAGGTAGTAGAGCATAAGAAAAAAAGCATAATGGAGCTTGTTTTTTAATCTTTCAAATGGTACCTCGAACGTTTCTGAGCGCTTTTTGCCGAAACATGTAACTTTTCGTGCCGATTGAAAATTTCCAACGTACTTATAGGTACATTGCAAACGTATACGTTTCATTGGTAGTTTGGATAATTCTTATTGCCACTCATATCAAAACGAGACATCGCTGTATAAGAACGTGCCGAAATCCTTGACTGTGTAGAGGAGGGAAAAATGAAGAAATAACGTTGAAGAAGCGTCTTGAATACAGAATAATAATTCTCCGATTGACTATGATTTTGTAAAGGGCTAGGCTACTGTGACGACCTGAAAATCAGAGTTATAAAAGAATGAAAATTTGAAAGAACAACTAAGATGATTAAAAAACCGTCTGGATATTAATTTTCATTACCGTCTGGATATTAACATTCATTTCATATCAAAATATTAATAATTGAACAACTTATAAACAATCACGTGAAAGACCTGTGGACGTGAGGGGCTCAACAGTGTACTTGATTTTGGCCACCCGGTTGATCTGAAACGAAAAGACGATTTTTTTCCTCAAAATAAATAATATTGGCTACGACTTGACCGAGCTTTCTTTGGTTACCGTGTTTTCATCATCATAAACAAAAGATTTGAATTTCTTTTTCGATTTTTCGAGAAAAACTGACATTATTATTGTTAATATCTAATAAAAAATGAAATGTTACGAAGAAACCCGTCGGTCAAGACTAGACTACTATTACACTGAATAAGTACACCAAATTTCACGTCAATCCGTTCATTAGATGTCGAGAAATCGTGTACACCGTTTTCAAACGTCAAAATCGTGTACAAACATTTGAATTTATTCTTTAACATTTTCAATATTCTGCATAATTTATTATTTTTTTACAAAACAAATGGATTGAAAGTAAATTTTATTTACATCTGCATAGACGCATATTTTGTTTTAGAAATGTTCTTTCTGGTTGCTCTCGCGTAGGCTCATCGCTATTTATTTTTTATCGAAACATCGTACACGTATTTATTTTTTGTTGCATGCCATTCGTCCGAAGTCGTAGATCGTTTCGGTATGATGAAACGAGTTCGTCAAACAAACTCTTCACGATTTTCGCTGTGTATATAAAACCGGACGTTCTCGAATCCCTGATTGCTATCTACCATTGTCTTCTTGCATAATTCAAACGACCATTCGTACACTGCTATTTCCTGTCTTACATGCTACACATATAATGTTGAAAGAGTTGAAGCCATCTTTGCACGATGACCTTAACACATTTCGATGTAATCAAGGTTGCTCACGAATTTGCCCACGTTCCGGCAATCTCCACATGGCGACAGCGAAGTGTCCCTCGCACGTTCTGGGACTATTTGTTTGTTTTTTTCAATAAAAAGGTTTTTCATAGTTCGACATCCCCTACCATTTTATGAACGCAACAGGGCACTTTTTGCCAGACAAATCACAAGGCTCAGTAATGAGGTCGGCGTTAAGCTGTAGATACGTAATTGATAAAATATTTCACGTCAAGGATCAATATTCCTAATCATTTGAATAAACTTCGGTTTTATTGTGTATCTAAGCAATACATTTAATTAAATGCAAATTTCATTGATATTCCTGAAGCGGTGGAAGAACATCTTAAAATTCTATATCTCTGAGCATGGCTTTTTTTTATTGGGTAATCTGCTGATTAACGATCGCTTAAATATTAACGATTGAACAAATAATAATTAAGTATCACCATGCACTTTTTTCGGCTGAAACCACTTTTTGAAAATTCTAAATCTACTTCGCAGAAACCTTTTGTGACAATTCTGAAACGACTTTGCTGAAACGTTTTTTTGAAGCTCTGAAACGACTTCGCTGGAACCTTTGAAAACTGAAGCGTCTTTGCTGAACCTTTTTTTTCGGAAATTCTAAAACGGCTTTTCTGAAGCTTTTCTGAAAATTCTGAAAACTCTAAACCGAGTTTGCTAATTTTGTTTTCTTGAAAAGTCTGAAAGGACTTCGCTGAAACCTTTTTCGAAAACCCTGAAGTTACTTTGCTAAAACTTTTTTTTAAATTATTTTGTAACGACTTTGCTGAGACCTTTCCTTTGCCGAAGCCGTTCTGAAAACTCTGAGGCGACTATGGTAAAACGTTTTTTTGAAAATTCTGAAACGACTTAGCTGAAATCTTCATTGAAAACTCTGAAGCGACTTTGTTAAAACCTTTTTTTTTAATTCTGTAACCACTTTGCTGAAACCTTTTCTCTGCTGAAGGTTTTTCCAAAGCTTTGAAGCGACTTTGCTGGAACTTTTTTTTTAATTTTGAAACGACTTTGCTGAAACTCTTTTTTGAAAATTCTGAAACGACTTCGCTGAAACCTTTTCGAAAACTCTGAAGCGACGGGGTTGAAAGCTTCTCTTTTGACAATTCTGAAACGACTTTGCTGAAGCTTTTTTAAAAGCTCTGAAGCGACTTTGCTTAAACTTTTTTTGAAATTTCTGAAACGACTTCGTTGAAACCTTTTTTAAAAACGCTAAAGCGACTTTGTCGAAACTTTTTTCTTGAAAATTCTAACACGACTTTGTTGAAACCTTTTCTTTGCTGAAGTCTTTCTGAAAATTCTGAAATCTTTTTTGGAAATTCCAAAACGACTCCGCTAAAACTCGTTTTTTACTGAAACTTTTTTTGAAAATTCTAAAATGACGGCTGACACTTTTTTTCACAGAAACCTTTTCTTCAAAATTCTAAAATGACTTTCCTAAAACGTTTTTCTTACTGAACCCTGTTGAAAATTCTGACACGACTTTGCTGAAACTTTTCTTTTGCTGAAACTTTTTTTCAAAATGCTGGAACGACCGTGCTAAAACTTTTTTTGAAAAATCTGAAACGATTTTGCTGAAATTTTTCTTTTCCTCAAACCTTTTTTCAAAATGCTGAAACGACCATGCTGAATTTTTTTTGAAAAATCTGAAACGACTTTGCTGAAACTCTTTTTGCATATTCTTGAACGACTTCGCTGAAACCTTTTGTCATAATTCTGACGCAACTTTGTTGAGGCTTTTTTTCTCACTTTTCGAGCCGCGTTTGAATCAACTTCGACTCTGTCTCGTTGAGGGCCGTGTGGAACGAGTTCCCCAATATCAGTAACGTTCAATGACGTTTCGTCGACGTGAACTTACAACTATCCTAGATATATATATTATCCACTACAACGTATTTATGCGTATCGGCCAAGCTCGTCTCTAAAGTCGTGTTTCTCCGGTATGACACGACGAGGAGCGCGAGGGGGGAAGTACTCAGGAAAGCGTGGGATCTTCGATTTCATATCTCACGTTTATTTTTTCTTTCTTTTTCTCTTTTGAGTGAGAGAGTCAGTGAGTCAAGCTATCTCGGCGAACAACGCGCTGGACGTTAAGGCAGATCCTCACTTTTTGTTTATTTAACCAGTTACACTGGCGAGACAGTTCTCAAACGGTTTGCTTCTGTTACGAATGCTCCGTTCGTGCTTCATATTACGCGCGTTATAATTCAATTCAGCCCTAGTCAGTCGTATGATTATTAGTACAATAAATATCCGTCATTTCTTCTCCTTCTTCTCTCTCTCTCTCTCTTGTTTGCTTTTGTGGTTTTCTTCGCGACGCTCTTTCGTTATCATGATGAACGACGAGAAACGAAGTCTGTGAGTTGTTTTTTTTTTCATTCTTCTACCATTCTTCCTTTCTACATATATATTTCATAATCAACGACTGCAGAATAGCGAAAAAAAGAGTGATAGATGCGGAAAATCATTTTTACTTGTGAATATTTTGCACCCTCAATTTTTTAACAATTATATATATATATATATATATATATATATATATATATATATATATATATAATTGTTTAGAATAATTTTTATATGTGAATATTTTATATATAATATAAAAATAAATATATATAAAATATTCACATATAAAAATAATTCCAAAACGTATATATATATATATATATTCAAAAGTGAAAAATGAAATGAACAGGCTTGACTCGTTTTCGAGGAACGTCCAGATTTTTTTTTCGTATTTTGACGTAATATCGCGATGTAAGTAACACGAGCTAATAATTGCAAGCATTCACTCATAATTCACGATCAACTTTAGTGAACCAAAAAAATGTACACCGGTGTGAAATGTATTTTTTGTGCGCGATATTCCGTGTCGTGCTATAAAAAGAGAACAAAAAAAAAATAAGAAACGTGTGCACGGGATTATTTCAGCTCGGGGACCACGTGTGTAAATTTCTCCGAATAAAATAAATAACAATTATAATAATAATAACATATTATCAATAATGATAATATGGATGTTTCGACATATCTGTAACATATCTAAATTGTAGTCAAATCGGTAATTCGGTACCTTGGTATCGATTAAATGACTCAGATTGACAGTAGATCGTGATTAAATTGTTAGCAGTCGCAAGGTACCGTGTGCAACGGTGCGGACAGATAACATGTAAACATGTTTCATATACAGGGTGATTCACAGATGAAATTTGGATGATTCGTCAATGTCCACATTTTGATGAGTTTGAAGTTTGTATCGTTGGAATGCAAAGAACATTAATATTTTTTAATTCCTTTAATTTGTTTTGGCAGATTTTGCCTACAAAAATACTTCAACCATTTTTCGAGATATTCATCTTGCGATATATAATATAAATCAATAAAATAAAATCTACGATAATACAAATATGGATAAAATGTAGAAAAAATTCAAGTAGGGTCACCATATCAAAATTTGAGAAGTCCGGGCTTAAATACATGGAAACGTCCGGACATGTTACGACTTCAAAAAAAAAAAAAGACTTGAACTGTTGAAAACCGCGTTATTACAAGCGAAGCTTTTGACAAGGTGATTTAAAAAAAATCACAAGCCGATCACAAGTAATCAAGTATTAGGGTGTTGAAAAATATGAGAATGATTAATTTTTTCAAACGATTTCAAAGACTCGCTACATATAAAAACATTGGTGAAAATTTTTCTCATTGAACTACTGATCTCGTTGATTATTTGAATTGTTTATGTTATAATTAAATGTTGTCAATTTTATATATCTGAAGCGTGTCATTAAAGGTGAAAATAAAAAATCATAAAAAATCATCAAAAAGGTGAAAATCAAAAAATCTAAAAAACATTATTTTAGAAAATTTGTTTGTGATTGAAACTAGTAGGTATTGGTGCAAATTCATGCAAATCGTTTACCTTTCAATTATTACCAAAGCCAATGTTTCTTAATTTCGTTATGTTCTTAACAATAAATGTTGATTATTTGAATTGTGTAATGTTATAGAGGTAAGTATTGTATACAGGGTGTTAGAGAGGTCGTCACCTTGTCATCACTTCGTGATCAGTCACCTAATTTTAGGAACATATCCAACCTAGGTTACCTCAGTCCAAAGTCTAAGGATTTCGAGTTATCATGGTAAGTATGATTTTTGGAAAATTTCCCAAAATTAGGTACTGGCTCGTTCATAATGTTCAAACAGACAATAATTGGTAACTAAAAACTTATTTGCGTCTTAGCTTAATGTGTATTTAATCGACAAACGCCAATACAATCATCTGTATCCACACGACTAACTAAATTGGACGAGTTGAATAATTCAAAACTTGTTAAAAAATAAAAATACCTCTTATGTTAGTGCTATTTTTAAAAAAAATAGCATCATAGTTAATGTTATTTTTAATAGCTATTTAAAAAAAATAGTATTATAATAATAATAAAATAATAAATAATGCTATTTTTATAAATAGCATTTATAAAAAATATATATAACTTTTTTTATAAATATAAATGGTATTTTTATAAATAATGCTACTGTAATAAAAAAATGCTATTTAAAAAAAAATAGTATTAGCACAAGAGGTTAACGGGGCAGTACCGGATTTTGGGAAATTTTCCAAAAATCATACTTACCATGATAACTCGAAATCCTCAGTATTTGGACTAAGGTAACCTCGGTTAGATATTTTCCTAACGAGGTGACCTATCATCCCCTTAAGTGGTCTTCTCACTTTAGACGCTAAAAAGGGCTATTTTCATGATTTTCTTATAGGTTTATATTATAGATATTGATATAAAAGTTGTTACACTTAATAAACTTTCGAAATACATTTAAAAAAATTGTAATGTATTTATGTAACCCAAACAAGCTTTAAACGCGTTTTTCTCAAAACAACGTTTTCCGACGGCTTGTTGATAAAATGTTCGAAACTACTGAACCGATCCTTATGAAATTTAAACCACATATTCTTTACAACTATAGCTCTAGCGCATATCAAGGATTTTCAAAATTCTTTAAATTTACTATTTTTTGCCAAAAACGACGAAAAAACACGTTTTTTTTTATTTTCTCGATAAATGGCCGCCATTTTGTTATTTTTGCATATATCAAAAATCGCATGATATGCGCTATAGCCATTAACATACTCAATCTAAAACCGTTTGATTTTTTTGTTTCGGATGATCCATCTCCGAGATGCGCAGACAGCGCAGACCTACAATTTTTTTAGGACATCTTTTAACTACCATTTTCGTCTATATATAGTGACTTGAATGATTTTTTTTTACTGTATGTATTTCGAAAGTGTACATATAAAGTGTAACAACTTTTATATCAATATCTATAATATAAACCTATCAAAAAAATGCATGAAAATAGCCTTTTTTGGCGTCTAAAGACAGAACACCCCTTAAGGCTTTGCATCAACCTTCCTAACACCCTGTATATTCGTACATATTATATACTTACATATATATATATTTTTGGAATAGTTTTTGTGACAAAATTTGATATTGGCGTGAATTTGTCGAATCTGAGATGCTTGTTACCAAATATTAAAGTATACCGTTTCCTTCATTACGTTAACATTGATTGAATTATTTTAAGACGTACAAATCGATATTTTCCACAGAAGTTGCGACGATTTTGAGGCGAACGCTTGATGGAAATGTTGAAAAACTAAATAATCGATCCACCTACGAGTTCTCGCGATAACTGTCGTTTTGTCAAATCGGAACACGTAGATTTCGTCTTCTAAAACGATAGCAGATTTCAAAACCAAGCCAACAGAGACATAAAAGCGCTGACGTAAAAAAATACGCAGTTTGTGATACTTTGAAATGTTTGCTTGCACCGCACGGTGCAACAATATCTTGGATGTATGTCCGTGCGAATTGCGAGGCAATTGAGAAAAGTGGGTAATTGAAATTGCGCGTATGCGTAAAAACTCTTCCGTATAAGGAACGGGGCACCAGGTAGAAAGATGTAGCCATGAGTGACAATCCCTTGTTCATTAATCATTCAGTGACATGTCAGTTCATTAGCTTCATTCGTCAGGGAGATACAAGTGCCCGCATTGCCGGGATGGATGGACACTTTAATTATCTCTAACGAGCCTTCTCTTTCGTCACCTAAAGGTGTACGGAATGCGAAAATTTTGTAGTAATGTGCTTTGTAGATTATACGTACAAAAAATGGTACTCTCTCTGCTAACGTCGTTGTCATCATACTCGTTGATTTACTCAAAGAGATGTATGGTGTGCTCAACCATATTTTAACTATATTTTATATTTCCCTGAGGGGACGATGATATTTTATAGCCATAGTTACTGCCAAAAGTATAGTACTGCTTACTGATATTTTAGCAGTTGCATGAATTACGCACATGTGTTAACCGCAACCACCAATCTTACCAGTATACGTTTATTCTTCGATGCTATATAATATAGTAGGTTTTCCTAAAATGAATATTCCCTGATACTATCAAAAATTTACTTCCCCAAGATTCTGATAGTGAACTGAAATATATACATTGATTAAAAATGTTGCTTGTGATTTGCGACGATGTTTATCGTGATTTGTACCATATTATAAGATACGGCCTGCTATATGAGGCATTCCACGTTACTTCAGCCAGTAAAAAAAAATCCACAAATAATTTTGAAAAATCGAGTTACTTTATTGAAAAATATTCACCCAGTGTCGATGGTTTCAAAAAAATTCTGACGTTTTTTCTCGTTGATTACCATTTTTAAACATTTTTCCATTCAAATGGCTGTATCTTTGGCAGGATTTGACGTATTTACATTCGTAAAAAAAAACGAAAATGTGCGTCTTTTTATAGCCTTCCAGAAAAAAATTAATTTAGATTTTATTAAGCAAGTCGAACGTTCGTTTCAGGGCAAAATATGCAAAAATATTTTTTTTTCTCAAGGAACGATACTCGTTATTTAATTTTTTTAAATTTCCCCGAATTGTGAATACGAAAAACGGATTTTTGGTATTTTTTATATTATGCGATTCCTAAACACCCTGAAGTAACAGCTATTTTTATTGTTTAAATTTTTTTATTAATATTCGATTGAAGAGTGTGATGCACTCCAAGGCTCGGATACATATGACATATATGTAATATGTATTTCAAAAACCTGGTAAACATACAGCGAATGCTCCACACTCTTTAATCGAATATTAATAAAAAATTAAAAAATAAAAATAGCTGTTACTTCACGGTGTTTGGGAATTCCATAATATAAAAAATACTAAAAATCCGTTTTTCGTATTCACTATTCGGGGAAATTCTTTTAAAAAAATAACGCGTGTCTTTCCTTGAGAAAAAAATATTTTTGCATATTTTGCCCTGAAACAGACGTTGGACTTGCTCAATAAAATCTAAATTATTTTTTTTTCTGGACGGCTAGAAAAACACGCACATTTTCGATTTTTACGAATGTAAATACGTCAAATCCTGCCAAAGATACAGCCATTTGAATGGAAAAATATTAAAAAATGGTAATCAACGAGAAAAAACGTCAGAATTTTTTTTTTATGTCGACACTCGGTGAATAATTTTCAATAAAGTAACTCGATTTTTCAAAATTATTTGTGGATTTTTTTTACCGGCTGAATTAACGTGGAATGCCTCATATGCGTATTTGGTATGTTATTCAAGGGTTGGTACAAGGCATCAGTGCCCGTCTACTAAATGCATCGAATATTTCATAAATCCAAAATAAAATAAAATACGCAACTGAGAGTTCTACCTCGATGATATTTTATTATAATTCGCCATTCCCTGACCTCCTGTAATGATTTATTTCGAAGAAAATATTTCGCCTAATCGAAATCGAACCCAGAACCTAACTGTCTACCTTCTGTCTATCCTACGCACGCTGCCACTACGCCACCGAGTACTTTTGGCACCTTGAGCACAGATATGGCATAAGAGACTCAAGTAATTCCGGCTGTACTTCCGAACAGTTGTTACCTGCGATTTAGGTGAAATTTTGCACAGATCTTTTTTTTTTAATATTAGTCACTATTTAAATGGATTTTTAGCGCTTCGCAATAGTTTTGTACCATATAGTAGTGATTTATACCATATTATATGATACAACCTGCCAAATGCATAGTAATGTGTGTCCTACAAGAACAAAAGGTGAACTATGAGAAGAAGTGTTGAACTGATATCCTATTTTTGCAATGCAACAAACATACTATGTAACAGTTTGTGAGACACGCATAGTTCTTAAAACTATTATGGCCTTAGGCCACAGTAACGGGTATAAAATCATGTGCGAATTTAACAATTTTTTTCTTATGAAAAAGTGATTGGATCATAAAATTAATTACACATCTATTTAGTATGAATATCAAGCTGTGAAAACATATATATATATATATATATATATATATATTTTCAATATACAAAATGGCCGTCTACTTGAAACTTCTCAAAAACAGCTTTTTTCAAATTTGCGTGACAAATAACTTCAACAATTTTCACTCAATTTACTTCAAATTTAAAAGTTATGTTCCTAATTGCATTTCGCAGAGAAGTACGTACGGAAATTCTGGTTAATCGAAAACTTTTTATTCTATGAGCAGTTTATGAGCCGTTATAATGAAATTTTTCACTGAAAATTCATTTCTTAAGTTCAAATACCTACAATTTTTTAATAAAACAATATTTCAAAATGCCGTGCGTACTTCTCTAAGTATTCTAATGTAGATTGACAAGAATTTTTGTTTTTTGTTCTAGGTAATAAATTGTAGATGCTAAATGTCACGCCGCAGAGCGCCTACAAAAAAGGAAATATTAGCAGTCGGCCATTTTGTACATCGAAAAAAAATATATTTTTTTTCTAACAGCTTAATATTCATACTAAATATATGTGTAATTAATTTTATGAGTGAATCTCTTTTTCATACGAAAAAAATTTGTTAAATTCGCACATGATTTTATACCCGATACTGTGGCCTAAGGCCTTAAGCTGCGGTTGCTCGAACTGCAAATGATTTACGTCTTCGCTATAAGTAAACTTTAATATAATTTTTTTTAGTATTGTCACTGTTCATAAGGTCTTCTAACACATTATACTCGAAAAATGTTAATGTTAACCATGCGAATTGTACAAACTTGAAAAAAATAGTAGAAGTTTGACTAAACTAAACCTAACATACAGTATACAACATTAGTATTTGTACGCCGATTTTGCTACAGCACTGAATTAACCATATCTATATTGTCGAGTCTTTTACAATAGTGAATAATCATTTCTGGGACAATAGATAGTCATACACGTCACCCAAATCGCATGTTTAGGTATTTAGCTTATAGTCTAATTAACCATATTATGATTGCGGTGTCAATAAACTATAACGAATTTTACGATCCTCTCGTTTACTATCGTCGTTTGTTGTAAATACCATGGACTTTTTTCTCAGTATACGATCACATGTTTATTCGTAGCGCAATCATTTCCGTGTTTTCACATTCGGAAGATTTAATTTTTGTTTTGGTGTCGGTGCTTTAGTTTCAGTTATTTTTTTGATCTATCGAATATATGTATATTTTCCAATTTGAACGCATTGACAAAATGAATAAAAAGTATTCTGTACCACCGTCCCTCATAAACCGTGGAAGTCATGTGTGGAAAAACTTTTCGATACGCCTTAATTTTCGAGACTCATTTGTCGAGCACACCGAAATATATATATATCATTTTAATACATATATACAGGGTGTCCCTCTTATCTCTGCCACCTGAAATAACTCGATAATTATCGACGTCACAAAAAAATGTTCCAGACAAAAGTTGTACGGTGTGAAGGGGGCCGTCAAATGTGACCATTTTTTTCTGCGGAGGCGCTGACGCACTGTGAAGGTCGCCTCCAGTTTTTTTAAATGGAATGGTACATTTTTTTCAACCATCTTGTGGAGCACCTCAAGCCGCATAAAAAACATTAAGGGGTCAAAGTCGCTCAAGGTCATTCAAGGTCACCTATTAAAATAAAATACAAATTTAAATATATCCGAGATATACAAATTTAACTACTATATCTCGGATCACTACCAAATATTTGGTAGTGATCCCAGATATTTAAATTTGTATTTCATTTTAATAGGTGACCTTGAACGACCTTGAACGATTTTGACCACTTAATGTTTTTTATGCGGCTTGAGGTGCTCCACTAGATGTTTGAAAAAAATGGACTATTCCATTGAAAAAAGTGGAGGCGACCTTCACAGCGCGACGGCGCCTCGTCCGAAATAAAAAAAAATTGGTCGTATTTGATGGCCCCCTTCACACCGTACAACTTTTGTCTGGAACATTTTTTTGTGACGTCGATAATTACCGAGGTATTTCGGGTAGCAGAGATAAGAGGGACACCCTATATATATATATAATGTAAAAACAAATTATGAGCCCATTTAAAAATCGCATGATTTTTTAGTGTTTCACTTGGTGTGGAATGCTTCATACACACACACACACATACACACACACACACACGAAATAAGAGCACAAGTACTAATATCGGTTTGCAGGGCAAGATCAATGTTCTTGCAACGACATTGCTAAATAACTAGAGTGCTAAGTGACCTCCCTTTTCAAAAGTCAATACAATCGATAAGGATTCATTTTGCGAAAAATATCGATACGCTTTGACGCGATTGTACACCTAATACAGGTGAATTTGAAAAATAGATTTGATTGCACAATGTGCCGAGACCTCGACCCTCTTTATTTCGTAGAAAATCGATACGGAGTGACCTCGAATTAATCGGTGCTGCTCCAGTTCACGCCGGACATCGATTGGTGAATTTGATATTAATCTTTTTGCTACGATCTCGTAGTTTCCTGTCATTGGAAAAGAAATGAAATAACGCCGGTGAGCTTAGAGATTTCACCCTTTGATATTTTATGGTGTTTGCACCGTTGAAATGCAATGAAATTTCTTCTCTATTTTTTTATTTCTTTATTTTCGTTACCATTCAAACTTTTTATTCCCGAGTTTAGGTTATGGATAATGATCATCTTCAAAAATGTTTCAAAAGTATTTTCGTTGCATCTTAACGACGAAAACTTAAATATTATATTTTTTGGTCTTGGAGTAAGAATTAATAAGATATTCCCTTCACAAACCCGAACATTTAACAATTAACTGATTTTCGTCCACAACGGAGTAAACATATATCCCAATATACTGGTTTTTTAGCCAAGTTACCCAACTTTCAACAAAAAATTACGACCTCAAGGGGGGCGAACCTTTAAGCGAGGAAAAAACATCTGACTTTCATGTTTTTTTAGAAAGGAAATATTTCTTCGTCATATTTTAGACTTAGGGTATGTTTCATTGCTACCTTTGGCTATTGCGTGTTTTTTTAAAATTAATCTTTAAAAATGGCGAAGGTATGGCACGGTCTTCGAAACGGGCTGCGACGGATGTTGTCAGATAACGTGACACCTAGCGTCGGCGGGAGTAATCTGAAAAAAAAACCGAAGAAGATTTTTATTTTATTAACACTAATACGTAGAATACGAACCAAGAAAAAGTGAGAAATGTTGAAAATCGATCAAATGCTTTGAAACAAAAAGATTGAGTTTTCCGGAAAAATTGCTACATTTTGCAATTAAAAAAAAACTTATTTTTATATTTTTCAAAAACATTTAGGGCCATTTTTTCGACAATGAGGTTAGAAAGAATTATACCAAATTTCATCAGAATCGGTTGATTAGTTACTTAGCTATACGTCACGCCAGTTTTGTCAATGCAGTTCAGAAGATGGTACCATTTTGAAAGACTAATTTTAAAAAAATCCCATGTAACAGCCAAAAGTAGTAATGAAACATACCCTAAGTCTCAAAAATAGTGAAGAAATCTTTCTTAAAAAAAAATCTACAGATATCACACAAAGTACAACTATTTCATGGCTTTGAAAATGTAAGACTTTTCGGGTAATACAAAATAGGTTCATGTAAATAATACGAGTTAGTTTTTTTTTTCAAAGAATATTGATACATTAAGATATATAATTGGGTTTGTTTGGGATTGTTTGGGTTTGTTTGGCCTTGTTTCTTTGCTTGGATATAATAATTTCTATATAACTTTTACAATGTATTTGTAATATAATTTCTAAATTAATAACAAAATTAGAATTGAGTGGGGAGAGGGCATTTTTCAACCAATCACATGCATTCGGCATGTCGCAGCTCCGCCCACTCTACTACAACACAGTGGCAGTGGAGTGGGGGTAGCGTTAATTTCGTGTGATATCCAGCTAACGAAGACCGCTATACCCAGTCTACCTCAACATACATATACAGTTTGAAACGCATTTTCAATGCTAATATGTACTTTTAAAAGCATTTTTAATGCTAATATATAGTTTTAAAAGCATTTTCAATGCTAAGAATCATGAAAATGAGCAAATTTTTTCCTCACCTACAGATATTTAATTTACATTAAATTTTTTTTTATAATAATTTAAAATTGAAAAAAATTATGTAAAAATCTCTACGTATATGATTTCCGAAAGGAGCGTAATGTACTCGGAATTAAATTTTGATCGTTTTTGGGCTTCGCATGGAATAAAGTGTTATTTATTTCGGAAAAGGGTTTGCATATAAAACTGGCACAGACAATTTCATCACCTTCGCTTTTTCTCTCCATCTTTCTCTCCACGTCTCCGGTACAGAATACCTGCTTGTCCCGGTTTCAAAGAGAGCTCGAGACTTTCCATCCCGAGAAGAGTTCGCGAAGCTTCGTCGTGCCAATTAATAATTTTCTCCCTGCAGTGGATTCAATGCATTATAGCCGTTTATGATCTTCAGATTATTATTTCCTCCGCCTCTCGCGCGGCTTTCGACCAATCCAGTGGTCGGTAATCAGGAAATGAGGCTTCCACAACTAAACGCAAATTGCCTAACCGCGAAGTCGTGAACATTTTTAACGAGTCACTTTGCGCGCTTTTGCGCACAAGCGTGAAAAAGATCATTTTCGAAAAAAATCAGTTTCGTAATTTCGGATGCCGAAAAACCGAAAAAAATCTTTTCCGAAAAAAATCAGTTTCGTAATTTCGGATGCCGAAAAATCGAAAAAAAAATCAGTTTCGTAATTTCGGATGCCGAAAAATCGAAAAAAATCGATTTCGTAATTTCCGATGGGGGCCGTCCATAAATTACGTCATTTTAAAATAGGGGGGGGGGTCTGGTCGTTAGATGACGGTAACGTTAATTTGATCACAACGATATGACGGATAGGATGATTTCAGGGGGGGGGGGGTCAAAAATCAGCAAAAGTCGATGACGTAATTTATGGACGGCCCCATGCCAAAAAATCGAAAAAAAAGGAATTTCGTAATTTCGGATGCCGCTTGAAATACCACACTCCCGCGTGCAGTAGTTTCAACGTGAAATTTCCAGTAGGATCGGAGTGCGGAGCTTTTTCATTGTGAGAATACTGAACGAAACTCGCTGACTGAGTGCTGATAAGGAAATGTATAATTGACGTTCACGTCGCGGCGTGTGCGCGTGGCAAAATATTGCTATTGCAAAAATATCTTCAGTCACCGACGTGTACGCTACCGGAGATTTAAAAAGTCGCTAAAAAATGCCTGATTTTTTCGCACGTGTGGCATGACGCTGAAGTTTGCATCGTTGGAATTCAACGAAAATGAATTTTTTTAAAGGGGTATGCTTAACCTTGGGTTATAAAAAAATCGGTTTTTAGTTTATTTTATTTTTTTTATTGCGTAATCTTAACTTTGTTTTGGTTCAAAGATTTTGTAAAAATTCGAAAAATTGACCGAGTTATGACGATTTTAGTGGAGCAGGTCAGAACGAGTGTTGAGCAACATTTAATTGCTAGGGTAACTGGAGATTAACGATTAATTAACCGTTAATCACGATTATAACAATAAACAATTAATTAATTGTAATTGTGAAAACTCAAGATTAACGATCAATTTATTGTTAATTGCTATAGACGCAATCAACAATTAACCAATTGTTAAGAATGATTTGCCACAAACAGAATCTAATCAATTTTTTTTAATGTACTTGATTAAAAACTAACCATTGAAACTCATTATTGTATAGGGCGCGGAGTGGCGTCAGAACAAATGTGTGGGGCCGGGTTAAAATTTCGAACTTTGAATGCTCCGACGGTTTAAAATTCCGAATTTTAAAGTTCCGAAATTCAAGATGGGGCCGGGTTGAAATTTTGAACTTTGAATGGCCAGAACGCTCAAAACTCCGAAAGAATAGTACCGCGAAAGATAAAAACTCCGAAAGAATCTTACACGAAAGACCAAAACTCCGAAAATCTTAACACCGTCAAAATAATTCGGCTATGGAAGTTTTAGAAGTTTCAAAATTTTCAATAAGTCGACGAATTATTTCAAGAATTTTTTTGTTATTAAGACGTGATTTTGCCTCAATTTTGAAATTTGTCTAGACACTGTTATACGTTCTACGTCATTTACAGTCAACTGTGTAGACTTTCGTTGGCATGATCTTGACATGAGGGCCGGGTTGAAATTCCGAACTTTGAATGCGCCGATGGTTTAAAACTCCTAATTCTAATGTTCCGAAATTACATAACATTGTCTAGACAAATTTCAAAATTAACGTAAAATCACTTCTTAATAAAAAAAAATCATGAAATAATTCGTCGATTTATTGAAAAATTTGAAAGCTTTAAAACTTTCATAGCCGAATTATTTCGACGGAGTTTTCGTCTTTCGTGTAAAATTCTTTCGGAGTATTGATCTTTCGGGGCAGTATATTTTCGAAGTTTTGAGCGTTCTGATCATTCAACGTTCGGAGTTTCAACCCGGCCCCGTTCAGATTTTCGGAGTATTGATCTTTCGGGTAAAATTCTTCCGGAGTTTTGATCTTTCGGAGTTTTGAGCGTTCTGATCATTCATAATTCGGAATTTCAACCCAGCCCCAAATGTGTTATTGAAATACGTATATGATGTTAATTGCTAGTTTTAATTGTTTCTTAGAACAATTAATAAAGTTAATTGCAATTATTTTAATTGAGTGTTGCAATTAGCATACATTAAGCCAAGTAAATTCATTGCAAAATGCAATTAATCGTGTAATTGCGAATAACGTTAATTGCAATTAAATTAAATTCAATTACTTTTTTAGTCAATTAATGAACTGATTGGAAATTTAATTGATTAACGCCCAACACTGGTCAGAACGTCCCGTTGCGTTACAGCTCTAGCGCTGCGCGGTGCATTGTATGGTTTTTGAAGCGCATTGATATGACTTTGCCCAACCAGGCTGTTTAATTGTTATACAGTGCAGGAATCGTAGATTGAAGGTACGAAAAAGAATTGTGATTTTATCTCATGAAAGTAGTCCATACACCAAGGCACTTTCTTCCAATTAAATTTTTCAAATAGCAATTGGGTCGAGAGAGTACATTTCATAAATAGAATTTTTTAATAAAAGATGTTTAATTTTTTTACTAGCTCCATTAGTAATAGAGGTATAAACAACGAAAATTAATTGCATCACCTGTCAATCATCGTTCCGTCTCTCTCATAAAAATGTCCCTTGTTCATATCTCCATTACTAATCGAACTAGCAAAAAAAAAAACGAACGAGACATTTTTTATTGTCAATTAAAAAAGAAACATCTTTTATTTCAAACTTTTTTCTACAAAGTGCACTTTTTCGTCACAATCGTTATCATAACAATTAAATTGTTTATAACGAAAAAAACGATTCTAGAACAAAATAAATGCCCTATTCGTTTAACCCGTACCTGAAACCATAAAGAACCACCGAAGATAACGAGCAGACCCAAACATACATACGAAAATTGTATACGGAAAAAGGGGATTTGGCACGTTTTCTTGCGTTTATCTCGGAAGTATTCTTTGAAATTTGACGTACGTCATATCTCGAAATCTAATCGTCCGATTTACTTCAAATTTGGACTGAACATATTTCATAGTATATTCAATCGACAGACCGGATGATTTTTTCACATGTTTCTCAGTTTGTTAATAACAAATGTTTAAAGTCGTTGTTTTTTTCGTCGAAAATCCACTTTTTTTCGAATCAGTGCAATTTATGCAAATGTTAATATTTCGAAAAAGTAACCGCTTGGTTTGTAGTTTTACCATTGTACTAAGAGTATATTTTTCCATTTTTTTTACTTTAGATGAATCTATTTAGTTACCGGAATCATGTACGCGACCGAGCCGTGGGGAGGCTACAGTCCTGAGATTAGAGACGAAAATAATATTGAAAATCGATTCGTTTTTAACTTCAAGGTTATCCATATCCCTTAATTGCTCAATTTTTTTGTCATTTATGCTGTGAAAATCACTCAAACGTTTTTACCTATTCTTATCAAAGATTTATCAGGTCAATTTGCAAAAAAGCTTTGCATTACGATAAAAGCAAATAAATGAAAAATGAAGAAGAGCATCGTTGCATTCTAACGATGCAAAGTTCAACGTCATCGTGTGGTATATTCGAAGCATTGTAACCTTCATCATAGTTTTTTTTTGCGACGTTGTATTCCGATCTTTTTCTGTTTCTTGTTGAAATTCTTCTAAGAAAAATAATACAGAACAGCTTGTAGGTCATTGTTACGTTTCCTTAGATAATATTTAGAAGACGAATACCCGGCTTTTTTATTCTTCCGATATTTATTGTGAATATATGTACTGAGCACTCGGGTAAGGCCGGTGGAGCCTTAGCCACAATCGAAGAATTGAAAAAAAACATACAGTGGGTAAAAAAAGTATTTGCACATCTCATGCGAAACTGTTGTGAATTTGGCTTAATTTTCTTTGTTCGAGTTTACCCAAGTTTTTTGTAAACAGGTGCCATGTATATTTAGGATAAGCTATCGAACACAGAAATTTCATAAAGCATTTTATTTTTTTTTCGAAGGATAATTTGAAAAAGATGACGTGTACAGATACTTTTTTTAACCACTGTATATACAGTGAAACTTCGTTTATACGCTTGCACTTATGCGTTTTTATCATTTATACGTCAAATTTCTCTAGCCGCGGCAGATTCCGTTCATAAAGATGGTAATAAGTTTCATTTCTACGTTTTTCAAAAATACGTTTTTCGCGCTTATACGTTATTAATTTTATTCCCCAGCGGGAACCTCGGTTACGAGGTTCTTTTTTTCTCAGTTATACGTTAAGGCGTTACCCCCACTTGTAGCGCGAAAAGGCCTTTTTCATGAATTTTTTAAAAGAAAACTATAAAACTTTTTTAATCGATCAATATACCATCTTGAAGAACACATCTTGAAGAACTTTCAGTAATTTTTTTATTGAAAAATATTACATTGTTTAGTGGCAAATGGCCGTCAATGAAATAATGTTTTTATATACACGGTTTGCGGTGACCAACATTGCGGCGAAGTGGATCATCTGAAAAAAAAAATGCGGATGGATTTAGTCAAATATAAGTATAAACTAGTCTTTAATCGAAGGATTTTAATAAATATTCATTTTTCACAAAATGGCGGACAGTCAAAGTTAATGGTTCGATTTTAACGAAAAAAACGGCCGTTTTTTTGCTATAAAACGGCCATTTTTTTCGAAAAAAAAAATCGAACGATTAAAGACTACATTTTTATGTATTAAATAAGCCTGCAAAATTTCAAGAAGATCGGTTCATTAGTGTTCGAGTAATCTTGGTCACCGACTTCAGAAATGCCATTTTGAGAAAAACGCGTTTAAAGTTTCAATTTCCGGTCGTTTACACAACGGATTCTTCTCTTTCAACGCTCATATCTCAGTCAATTTTGTTCGGATCGACTTGAAATTTTCAGGACATATTCTCAGATACTTATACTTCAAAAAAAACGATTTTTTCAAAATCGCAAGTGGGGGTAACCCCTTAATCACACGTGATATTCTCTCGCCGGATAAAAGTTCACGTGACTGCGTTTTGATGTTTTGATGTTTCAGACTTCGACTATGTATGCATGTACGGTAATTATATATCCCTTATCAAAACGAACCTGTCTGTTATTTACTAGTCTAAAACGTCAAAGCTTAGTGCTTCAAACTTGCATCAAGAGGTCGGACCACAGTAACGGGTATAAAATCATGTGCGAATTTAACAACATTTTTTCGTATAAAAAAGTGATTCATTAATAAAATTAATTACACATATATTTAGTATGAATATCACGCTGTTAGAAAAAATATATATATATATTTTTTTTCGATGTACAAAATCGCCGACTACTAATATTTTCTTTTGTTATCTTTTTTTTAGGCGTTCCGCGGCGTGACATTTAGCATCCACAATTTTTTACCTAGAACAAAAAACAAAAATTCTCGTCAATCTACATTAGAATACCTAGAGAAGTACGTAGGGAATTTGAAAACTATTGTTTTATTCAAAAGTTGTAGGTATTTGAATTGAATTGCAGGTATTTGAACGAATTTTCAGTGAAAAATTTCGTATAAAACTGCTCATAAAATGAAAAGTTTTCAATTAATCAGAAATTCCGTACGTAATTCTCTGCAAAATGCAATTAGGAACATAACTTTTAAATTTGAAGTAAATCGAGTAACAATTATTGAAGTTATTTGTCATGCCAATTGGAAAAAAGCTGTTTCGAGAAAAACGCGTTTAAAGTTTCAGGTACTCTATGGCCGTGTCAGAGGTGGACTTACGTTGTACGCTCAAAGTCGGCGAAAAAAAATGTTCTTGCTATAAATCGAATAGTAACTTATTCTTATGATGATAAAGCACCGTTTTAGCGGGGAAAAAAATCGATTTTTTGAAAATTCTACTGTGGCCTTACCCCTTAAATAAAAGTTCAAAACGGTAATTCGATAACTTGAGTTAGCTTATTACACAATTATTATCAATCAAATTTTCAATTGGAAAACCAATCGTTACCATAATAGACGGACTGCTATTGAAAAACATCGGGGATTATGCACCAATTGCCATTTTCAAATGATCAAGAGTTTCGGATACATACTGTATTTTACTTCTACGTTATTCTCACTTATACCTCATATTTGATGTACCCCTTGAAAAACGAATAACAGAAGTTTCACTGTATATGTTACCGGCAATCTGTATAATCCGGTATTCTACAGCACACCTAGGCATTCTATAGAATGCCTCAAACGTGCAGGCAATGATAAAATATCATTTGTTCCATACTCTACCCAGGCATTCTATACAATATCAAATGTACGGTCGGCAAAGTGTTCAATAGATGCGTTTAGCGAGAAGGCGCGCGGGTATAACCCAAACAAATCCAAGCAAAATGTCACGATAGTTCATCATGTAAGACATGTTGAACTATTGAATATAGTTCGACATGTAAGAAGAAATAAATACCATTCTATTGAAACGATTTATTGAACTAACGATTTTGAGCAAACAAAAGATTTATTTGTCCATCATTTTATAGTTTACCTGACCTCCTAATGGCATTCTATATAATTCCTAGGTATTGCATACATTACCTAGGTACGGTATGTAATGGTTAACGAGAGATTCAATATTTTATACATTGCCTTGACGAATCCGATATTGTATAGAATGACTAGGTATTCTATTACATGCCTGCATTATACACATTCCCGGTAACGTATCGCTGGTGTTTTGTGGTGAAAAAATGTCAATATATTCGTATAGATTCAGTATAGTATAGGCAATAATATATATATATATATATATATATGTCAATATATTCTTATAGATTCAGTATAGTATAGGCAATTATATATATATATATATATATATATATATATATAATTGCCTATACTATACTGAATCTATAAGAATATATTGACATTTTTTCACCACGAAACACCAGAGATACAAAATATTTTAATATGCGTAATTTTACGTGCGGTTAGATGGGCAAGACGTTCACGCTACGAGTGATGTAATTTTTTTTGTCTATTTAGCACTAAGATAAACCATTTCTAGCATCGGATTAACGCAAACTAAACCTTTGTAAACATTTAGAAAAATACCCATCTTACCAATCGTAAACCGTAGGTATTCAATATTGAACGATCAAGGTTTGATGAAAGATTACGAATGTTGGCTGGCCAATGAGGAGAGTTTCTGCCAACCTCAATGACCGCGAAGTTGCCGTATTTCGGCAACACTTAATATTAATTAATGGCAATAATAAATAATCTCACGATATAAATATAAATAGGCATAATTATAGATGACTCAAAACTTCATTCTGAGTTGTATAAAACATTTGCTGACGCAGTTTTTTCATAACAATCATCGATAATGTAATACTTTTTTCAAGTTGGTAGTAACACAAAAGTTTTTCTTATTTACGTAATAAAAATATAAAAATAAACAATTTTACCTTTTAATCGTATATTTTATTAAAAAATAGCATCTACATAATAAATCTATAAATACCTCGTATGCATTTTTAAGAGGCTCGTTGAAAAAAAAAATCAGACACCGTCATTTGACTTTACTGGACCGCTTCAACCTCCTTAAGGCCTTATATACCTATGAGAAAAAAGGATCGTTTTTTAATTGGCTCAAATAATGTACAAACATCCCAAAAATTATATTCGAAAGTTATTGTAGGTGGAAAAGAAATGTTAAGATCTGTAGGAAATGGTTTTAAAACTTCAAACATGTTTTTCGTGAAACCATGATTTCAAAATCGGCCCTCTCGTATCTCCTACAATTTCCGACCGATCAATCTCAAAATCCAACCTTGGTTTCTCAGATAGATTTTCTAGCGAAGTACACTCGATTTTTACGATCGATTAACAATTACGGTTTTCATAAACAAATTAAGGCCAATTTTAGTCGAAAAATTGAAGTATTTTTTTCAAACCGCTGCCAATCCCGCAATAATCAATATTTTGTGATAATAGTAAGTACTTCGCTAGCAAAACTCATCTAGATTATGAACAAAAAATCTTCTCCGCGCGTGCGTTTCCAGCACGTCCGCTCGTGGAGGATCTAAAGAAATAGCGTTTTTTTCCATCGGCCTCTGGGCCGCGATTTTATATTTTTTTGGAAAAATAAAAAAATGATTTGTGTACCTACGGATATGTAAAATAAGCCCTCTAAACTTCATTTTGATTGCTTTATTACACTGTAAAAAATGTCTGTATAAAAATTAATATACAAGTGTAGGAAGTTTTCATGCGGATACCGCTTATGAAATTTCAAATACGATTTTGAAATTCCGAAACCAGTTATTTTAAAAATGAAAGTGTAGTTCCGTAACATTAATATACTTGTGCGTGTGAAAAATAATGCACGTGTAAAGAAATAATCACATCGAAGTATATTGAAATCAAGAACTATTTGCTGGTATCAAAATACGAGTGTATATTAAATTCAAGAACCATTTGCTAATATCAATATACGGGTGTGTATTAAAATTACTGATCCTAAGTACTAAGTTTATTTCAGAAATTGATAATTGCAATACGTTTTTATGTAAAAATTACCAAATTAAAACCACTCAATTCATGTACTGTATGATGCTTTCGTGATACTTGTGTATATGATTTTTTCGCACCTTTATCCCATAATTAATATTGAATACTTGAATAATAAAATTTAAATGCAGTGAAATCACTGCACGTATGTATTTTTTTTTCTTTATATATGTATTCTTTCAGAGGCACGGTGTCCTACCCCTTTTATCACACCCTCCTTTATTCCTTCCGTCATTCACAATCCTTCCACAGTTCCCCTCTACATTCCTTCCAGAGCCCCCCCCCCCCAGAGTGTTCACCGCATCCACTCTTTCCTAATGCACTACTGTATCGCATTTGCACGAGGGCCCAGGGAAACTGCGGAAAACCTGGGCCTATACACAGGCGGCTTATTATATTCGGCTGAGTTTCAGTTGTATTACCATCAGAAACTCAGAAAAACTGCCTCCCACTCAGAGGTTGACGCGCAAACCAGTGCACGGGCAAGCGGTCACCGCTCCGAGTATTGGCAGCCTTCAATGCTGCTTAACTTCAGTGACCGCCGAGCCCGTACACCGGCCGTGCGCCCATCTCTGTCCACTGCACGCATGTATTTGAAATTCATGTGATTTTGAGATTTCGTCCGGGTCAATAATTATGAAAATCATGAAATGTTCAATATTAATATACGAACACATTAAATTCAACTTAACTGTGATTTGTTTTTGACAAACAATTGTTATTCTCAGTGGCTTTTGTCTTGGAAATTCCATGTTGCATCTATTCAATTCTATATCCTTGTTGGAATTTCATGTTCCTGTTTTAAATTTACGATACAAGTGTCTTAAATTCAATTTCATTTACTGAGTTCGTAAAATTAAATTCTTTTGTGCCTTAAATGTAGTGTAAATTTAATATAATTTTCACATTGATTCATGTGATTTTCATCAGCGTTTATGAATTTTTTTTTCAATTCCAGTATCGCTCTTTTAAATAAATCTGTTGTGATCATGCATTGTACGTATCGTAAAATTCAGTTTCACATATATTATATTTTTCAGGCAGCTGTAAATAAATGTCAAACTTGTTTTGTATTTTCAATGCTCTGTTTTTTATAGTTGATTTACTATACATCTGTAGTAATTTTCAAAGGAAGACACGGGTTAATACAATACATTTTCCACAAATTTACAAACTTGTTTTTGAAATTCCATGTTGCGTCTATTAAATTCTATATCCATGTTAGAATTTCATGTTCCTGTTTTAAATTTACGGTACAAGTGTTTCAAATTTAATTTCATCTACTGAGTTCGTAAAATTCAATTCCTTTGTGTCTTAAATGTATTGTAAATTTCATATCATTTTTTACAGTGTACTATCTACAAAAAATCCCAAAAAAGCCTTGCCTTCTGACCATCCAAAGATATACAGGGTGTCCCTCTTATCTATGCCACGAATTACGAAATAACTCGGTAATTATCGACGTCACAAAAAAATGTTCCATTCAAAAGTTGTACGGTGTGAAGGGGACCATCAAATGCGACCATTATTTTCGCTCACGTATAGTGAAGGTCACCTCCACTTTTGTAAATGGCATGTTACATTTTTTTCAACCATCTTGTGGAGCACCTCAAGTCGCATAAAAAACATGAGGGGGTCAAAAGCGTTCAAGGACATTCAAGGTTACCTATTAAAATGAAATACAAATCCAAATATCTCGGATCACTACCAAATATTTGGTAGTGATCCGAGATATTCAGATTTGTAGCATCGATACTGACCTTGAATGACCTCGAACGACTTTGACCCCCACAATGTTTTTCATGCGGCTTGAGGTGCTCCACAAAATGGTTGGAGAAAAAAATGTACCGTTCCATTCGAAAAGTGGAGGTGACCTTCACTGTGCGTCAGCGCCTCCACCGAAATAAAACAAAATTTGTCGCATTTGATGGCCCCCTTCACAGCGTACAACTTTTGTCTGAAACATTTTTTTCTGACGTCGATAATTACCGAGTTATTTCAGGTGGCAGAGATAACAGGGACACCCTGTATAATGCCTCAAGCCTGCGTAAATGTAAAATGACAATTTGCCAGCCGACCGCAATTGGTCAAAATCAGCTCAGCGACCAAAAAAAAAAAAAAAAAAAAAAACAGAAAACTTTATTCTTTGAAATTTAAATCTTTTTTTCTCAAGCCATGTAAAAAATCCTATGGCTCCATGTTGAGTTCGTCCCACGTGTTACATTGAATCAAACGCCGGCTTACAATAGTTCGCTGGTAATTTTTCCTTATCGAAAGCGGAAGTAGTGCAAGCTTCGCGCCATTATCGTTCGCACGATAAAGAAAAAAAAAGAGCACGTCGTGTCGGTTCGTGTGTATCTTGTCTTTCCGGTGATTTCAGGGAAGTTTCGAGTGCGAGAAATCGAGGAAGAGTGAAAAAAGAGGGATATTAAAAAAAGACGGTAAGAGGGGAGGAGAGAGAGAGAGGGAGGGAAAAATATCGCGAGAGAGGCCGACAGGGAAAGAGAGAGGGAAAAACCGCCGAGAGCGGTACCAGCAGGGAAAAAGAGGCAGGTGCTCTTCCTCGCTCTTGATTTTTATTTTTGCGTTTAGATTTTGCACTTGATTTTGCAGTGGTCATTTGCGTATTATTTGTTTGATTATTATGATTTGTTCGATTTTTGGCGTTTAATTTCGCGTTTAATTATGTGCCTTTTTTTTGCGAAACTGTTTTTTTTTTCTCATTTATATAATTAACATGCTAGCACTTAGTCTCTCTCTCTCTCTCTCACCCCCTCTCCCTCCGCGCTTTCTCTCTCTCTCTCTTTCTCTCTCTCTCTCTCTCTCTCTCTCTCTCTCACACACACACACACACACACACACACACACACACACACACACACACACACACACACACACACACACACACACACACACACACACACACACACACTCTCCACCTCTCTCCTTCTACATTCGTTCAAAGATCGGCGATCTGTACGTGCGGACAACGACGGGTACAGACCAGTTTTTCCGGATTCCTCGATGCGTCGCGATCGCTCGTGGGCCGCGGTCTCTTCTCGCTGAGGACCACGCGCCGCCATAGATGCACATAGAAATTAACGAGCGAGCCCGTGAATCATTCCGAAACCGCTGCAACTAACGCGAATAATCGGCTCCGTATGTACCATGCCGTCTAGTTACACGAAGCTCGTCGTTGAGGGTCCGTCGATTCGTCGCGGATCGACGACATCAGCCTTGAAAAGTTCGCGGCAACACGGCGACAGTGATACGAAAAAAGACTTCGAGCCTACGAGAGAGGATCACTTCCACGACGCGTCGGTACCCATTTCAACGTTTTCTTTTTTCACTCCGTCGAAAACTGCATCGTGGCGTATAGAACGAGTTCCGCTGAATTTAGAATGAAAAGAAGTTGCCGATTTTGTTTAGTGCATCGATAAAAACACGCGATTTTGCGACCGATGGTAGTTAATCCATAAGTACTTTCAGTACTTATCAATAAGTACTTTCGGTACTTATGAATTATCGATACTTATGGATATTGATTCATGAGTACTGAAAGTACTTATGTATTAAGTACTGTATCAAGTATCAAGTACAATGCATAAGTACTGAAAGTACTTATGAATTATGGTGATATAAGTACTATAATGTATACTTCCAGTACTTATACATCAATATCCATAAGTATCCACAATTCATAAGTACTGAAAGTACTTATGCATTAAGCATCAAGTACAATGCATAAGTACTGAAAGTACTTGTGAGTTGTGGATACTTATGGATACTTAATTATTTGGATACCTACAAACATCCAAATATATAAGTACTGAAAGTACTTATGAATTATGGAGATACAAGTACTATAAGTACTTCATTCATGGATACTCATTTCATGGATACTTATGGAACCTATAAGTATCCAAATCTATAAGTGCTGAAAGTACTTATGAATTATAGGATATAAGTACTATAAGTACTTTCAGTATCCATTATTCATAAGTACTTTCAGTACTCATGGATGAGTACTTATGGACCAACATCCATAAGTACTACCGGGAACTTCCGGATTCATCGTAATGGCAGTTCGTAACGTCAATTATAAACACGTATTGCAATAAGTGCTTTTTCGGCTTTGCAGTATGACTTATACTATACTTATGAATTATGGAGATACAAGTACTATAAGTACTTCATTCATGGATACTTATTTCATGGATACTTATGGAACCTATAACTATCCAAATCTATAAGTGCTGAAAGTACCTATGAATTATAGGATATAAGTACTATAAGTACTTTCAGTATCCATTATTCATAAGTACTTTCAGTACTCATGGATGAGTACTTATGGACCAACATCCATAAGTACTACCGGGAACTTCCGGATTTATCGTAATGGCAGTTCGTAACGTCAATTCAACATGTATTGCAATAAGTGCTTTTTCGGCTTTGCAGTGTGGAATTACCTTATTCCATACTTTTGGCTCACCGGGCCATCAACAATGCAAAACCGTAAATCATCATCCACGATCGGACGGAAATGAAATTACGGTATTTTATTGATTGAAAAAAAGTGCAGGCGAGGAATAAGAAGGGGGGATAACAGAGAATCAAGAATCAAGGCCAACGAGCGAGATCTCCGTCTCGCTTGTTACCGTTATCTCGTGTACGCGTAAGGACCTCGGTGCCCGAGCTCCAATGGCTCGTCGCACGAAAATTTCTTTTCGTTTTTCTGCGGTTACTGATTTATTTGCCAGGGAGCGAAATCGAAGAGATGCGACGAATTTGCTTCTTATCTGGTATTGAATCGGATGCACGTCGCACTCGCGTGGCGCGCGGTAATCCCCAAAAATCCAATTGATTCGATCGTTCTGGAGACTTGTGAGGCGTACGATGAATATTCGTTGAGAAGATTCAAAGATTAAAAAACAAAATCTTCGCGTCTTTGGGTACTTGAGGTTCGCCGTAATCATCTTCACCTCTAATTATCCTCGAAGTTAAGGGGTCTTCTCACTTTAGACGCTAAAAGAGGCTATTTTCATGCATTTTTTTCATAGGTTTATATTATAGATATTGATATAAAAGTTGGTACACTTAATAAATACACTTTCGAAATGCACAAGATTAAAAAAAATGTATTTGTGTAACCCAAACAAACTTTAAACGCGTTTTTCTCGAAACAACGTTTTTCGACGGCGAGGTTGATAAAATCTTCGAAACTACTGAATCCCGATCCTTATGGAACTTCAACCACATTTTATTAGCAACTATAGCTATAGCGCATATTAAAGATTTTTTCAAATTTCCATATTCACTTTTTCTTGGCCAATAACGGTGAAAAAAACACGTTTTTGTTTTTTCGAAAAATGTCCGCCATTTTGTGATTTTTGCATATATAAAAAATCGTACGATATGTGATATAGCCATTAACATACTGAATCTAAAACCGTTGGATTTTTTTGTTTCGGATTATCCATCTCCGAGATTTCATCAACAGTGCAGACCTACAATTTTTTAGGACATTCTTTTATCTACCATACTCGTTTATAAATAGTGACTCAAATAAATAATTTTTTTTTCAAATATATATCGGAAGTGTATTTATTAAGGGGAGATATACACCTAGGAGCCGGACAAAAAGGTCAATTTTGTGAATTTTTTTCAAAGAAAACTATTTGAAATTTCGGATTGCGGTTTTAATTATCTAAAAGTATATGGATTCAAAAATATGTTTAATTTTCTTTATTTAAAAATATCAAAAATATACAAGGATATTCTATGATCCTTGGAGCGTCGTAAAAAAATCTGCGTACACGGTACCCACTGGCGTTTCTTAAAAAATCATCTGAAAAAAAAAACCAAAAAGATTATTAAATTAGATACTATAATCTAGTACTTGTCATAGCCAATTTTGAAAGTATCGATTTATGACAAAGTTGCGGACGTTTGAACATAAATAGTGATTTTTGGGCCAAAAATTAGTTATTATTTTGCCTATAAAACAAAAACTAAGTAACGGAAAAAAAATCCTATGACAAGTACTAGATAATGATGTATCGAATAACTACAAAAAACCTCAAGGCAATCGGTTCATTGGTTTTCGCGATATTTTGGGTACCGATTTGAAAAACGTGGTTTTGAGGAAAACGCGTTTGAAAATTTGGGAATGAATAAATCATGAAATTTGTCAACTTACATGGAATCGTCTATACCAGGCCCACAGTGTAGGTCTTCTACGGTCGACGGAATGTTCATAGCTTCTAAATCCTGGACTTCGACCATTTAGGTGTATATGTCTCCTTAAGTGTAACAACTTTTATATCAACATCTATGATTTAATCCTATAGAAAAAAATGAAAGAAAATAGCCCTTTGTAGCGTCTAAAGTGAGAAGACCCCTTAGGGAGTTTTAAAACAATTCACGATGTGTTACCATTTGATTCAAATTTATACAGCAAATTCTTTGTCATATACTGAATGCAGCCTCGAGTGGTTTTTGAATTATAGTGGTCACCGACTTGAAAAACATAGCTTCGTGAAAAACGTGTTTAAAGTGTTTCGATGTGGATACGGTATTATATGTTCGTAAAATTTTGAGCTCGATGGATGAGGCTAAACTTTTTTTTATGTATTTCGATCCGCTGAATCCGAATATCACATTTTTTGCCGCAAAGTCGAGCATTCAATTGTTTATAGCCAATTGTTAAAATAATTATTCAAAAAATTAAAGTTTTTCGGGATGAATTATTATTTTTTAAATATTTTGGGCCATTTCAAAACAAAAGTATTCTCTATAAAATTTTGCTAAAGTTTATAGTTTTTGAGTAAGACATTTTTTTTAATTTCTGGAAGAGTTTTCCATTTTTACACTTGATTTATGTATAGAAATACTAATTGAAAAATTACTTACATCGAATCATCAATTCCTGGCCCATACAATAGGTCTTCTGCCGATGTGGAAGCTTCCAGAATATCAATTTGTTGTTGTCTTCGAAGCATTCTGCCTTCCCGGGTATTATCGTTAGCGCGTGCGTCAGCCACGTCTGTCTATACGTTGTGAATCGATTCTTTCTGTGTAGCGGTGAGAATTGGGTCCATAATTAATGCCAAGTGTATTCATGATCAGTAACAATGTGTGTGTACCTTGATTGAATACACAAGCAGCAACATATGCAGCAATTTCTACAATAGTACTGCTACTAGAAACTGTTTTTGGGCTTATTTTCCAAATTAGCTGATTGAAGCTTTCGTTATTGTTTTGATTGAAGCCTAGAGAATAAATTATAGCAATATACACCTAGAGAATAAATTATCATTACTCAGATCTTCATAAATTGGTTTTATGGCAGCCATAATAATTGGAGCTAAAGGGCGATAATCTTGCTTGTAAGAATCGAGTTCCCCATTAGCTTCAGCACGCCGATACGAACAACACGAATCTTCACCCTTTGGGCACATCTCGTGATATGGTTTTTCATCAGTTGAGCTGTAGTGATAGAATGTTGCCCATATCGCGATTTTCATATTTTTCAGTGAATCACAATGCTGACGTATGGCTAAGCCATGGTAGACAGTTAGTAGGCAGCTGCCGTCCGCTACCTGCCATCGGGACCCGATGCCCCTTTACTAATTGTGTGATATCCCGGAAATTATTCATCGGATTGACTTGAAATTTTCACGGAATATTTTGGACACATCATACTTCAAGAAAATGTAAAAAAAAATCGATTTTTTTAAATTTCTGTCTGCATCTCACCCCTTAAACGAGCTTTTAATTCAAAGGTGCTGTACTAAAAATTAAAAAATAATGTTCAATAAAATTGAAAATCAAAAGAGTATAAATACAAAAAAGTCCCTTCTCTGGTCACTCATCATAGGTGCAAGTACTTAAAAAGTACATAAACGTAAATATTTAAAAAATATGAAATATACATTTTATAAGCTTGATGCGTCAAACGTCATACGTACTAATATTACTTTCAAATTTCTGAAAAAAGCCTCCAGTTTTTTAAATTTATATTTCATATTTTTAAAATATCTACGTTTATGTACCTTTCAAGTACTTGCACCTATGATGAGTGACCAAGGATGGGACTTTTTCGTAGTTATACTGTTTTCATTTTCAATTTTACTGAACGTGATTTATTATTTTTTTAAATAAAAGCTTGTTTGAAAAAAGTTTTTTACGTTTATTTTTTAACATTGGGAAATGCCTACGCTCATCGCTGAATGGCAGTTTTTCGCACGGAATAGTGTGAAATTAAAAAAAAAACTGATATGAAAAACTGTCTAATCATCCGGTACATTAAGACACTGATGACGAAATTGTCATAATGTACTGACTGAAAAACTGTCAAACCGCTCAGTACGTTATAACATTTTTGTCTCCCTTTTCATTATGACAATTAGGCATCTCCCTACGTTAAAAAGTGTTTGTTTAATTGTCAATTTTAAAGAAAGGTTGTAGACGATCGAGTTAAAATTCAGATGGTGCATTCAGTATATGACGAAGAATTTACTGTAGATCTTTGAATCAAATTGTAAACTATCGTCCATTGTCCCTAGACTCCTTAAGATACCTTCAGGAGAGGAAAAAATTGCTGATTTTCGTATTTTTTTTAAAGGAAACATTTCTACACCATTTTTGAAACTTAGGACATGTTTTATACTACTTTTGGCTGTTACATCGTATTTTTTTATGCATCAAATGGGTTGCGGCAGATGTTGTCAGTCGGCGTGAAGCGTAGCGTCGGCGGAATTAATCTGAAAAAAAACCAACGAAGATTTTTCTTTCATTAACACTCATACGCAGAATATGAACCAAAAAAGTGAGAAATGTTAAAAATTGATGAAATGGTACGCTTTGAAACAAAAAGATTGAATTTTCCAGAAAAATAGCTACATTTTGCAATAAAAAAATACTTTTCATTTTATTTTAAGAAACATTTAGGGTTATGTTTTAGAGAATAAGGTTAGAAAGATTCATACCTAATTTCATTAGAATCGGTCGATTAGTTTTTTAGCTATACGTCACGCAAGTTTTGAAAATGTAGTTTAGAAGACCATGCCATACCTCCGTCATTTTTAAAGAGGAAAAAATAAAAAAAATACCATTTAACAGCCAAAACTAGTGATAAAACATACCCCAAGTCTCAAAAGTGGTGAAGAAATCGTTCCTTGACAAAAAATCATGATGATCAGCAAATTTTTTCCTCGCCTAATGATATCGCTTTAGCCGAGGAAAACTCTAAACTGTATATATTTGAAACAAATGGTAACATACCGTCAGTTCTCCCGAAATTTTGTGAATCGTGTCGATACGATCCATAAATATCGCGATCCAGTTTCCCGATATTCGTCTTAATACATGTGTTGAGATAGTTGCTGACGCGTTTAGACATTAATCATTATTGACGGGATGACGAATATCGCGATATTTATTGATCGTGTAACCCTTGTCATTGAAAAGGGCCGCGCGGCAAAAGAATTCAAAAACCGCTTTTGCTACTATTTTGATTATTGCCTACTGTGAAAAGGTAGTGGAACTGTTTGGAGGGAAAAATGGGTTTTCCACGCATCACTCGAGTGCCCGGAAATACAGAGAAACCTCGTTTATATGTTTTGCACTTATACGTTTTTATCATTTATACGTCAAATTTCTCTAGCCCCGGCAGATTCCGTTCATAAAGATAATAATAATTTTCATTTCTACGTTTTTCACTTATACGTTTTCTGCGCTTACACGTTATTAATTTTATTCCCCAGCGTCGGTTTCGAGGTTCGTTTTTTCTCAGTTATACGTTAATCACACGTGATATTCTCTCGCCGGAGAACATTTCATGTGACTGCGTTTTGATGTTTTGATGTTTCAATGTTTTGATGTTTTGATGTTTTGATGTTTTGATGTTTTGATGTTTCGATGTTTTGATGTTTTGATGTTTTGATGTTTTGATGTTTCTGACCTCGACTATGTATGCATGTACGGTGATTCCATATCCTTATCAATATGAACCTGTCTGTTATTTACTAGTCAAAAACTTCAAAGCTGTCAACTAGTCAAAGTGTTACAAACTTGCATTAAGGCCTTAGGCCACAGTAACGGGTATAAAGTCATGTGCGAATTGACCATTTTTTTTCGTATGAAAAAGTGATTCACTCATAAAATTAATTACACATCGATTTAGTATGAATGTCAAGCTGTTAGAATTTTTTTTTCGATGTACAAAATGGCCGTCTACTAATATTTTCTTTTGTTATCTTTTTTTAGGCGCTCCGCAGCCTGACATTTAGCATCCAAATTTTTTTACCGACAACAAAAAACAAAAATTCTCGTCAATCTACATTAGAATACCTAGAGAAGTACGTACGGAATTTAAAAATATTGTTTTATTCAAAAGTTGTAGGTACTTGAACTCGAGACATGAATTTTCAGTGAAAAATTTCATTATAACTGATGATAAACTGCTCACAAAATGAAAAGTTTTCCATTAATCAGAAATTCCGTGCGTACTTCTCTGCGAAATGCAATTAGGAACGTAACTTTTAAATTTGAAGTAAATCGAGTGAAAATTGTTGAAGTTTTTTATCACGCCAATTGGAAAAAAGCTGTTTCGAGAAGATTCGGGTAGTCGGCCAGTTTGTACACCGAAAAAAAAATCTAACAGCTTGATATTCATACTAAATAGAAGTGTAATTACCTTTATGAGTGAATCACTTTTTAATACGAAAATAAAATGTTAAATTCGCACATGATTTCATACCCGTTACTGTGGCCTAAAACCGTAAATAAAAGTTCAAAACGGAAATTCGAAAACTTGAGTTAGCTCATCATTCAATTATTAGCAATCAAATTTTCAATTGGAAAACTAAACATTAATACAATAGAGGTACTGCTATTGAAAAACATCGGGAATTACGCACCAATCGCCATTTTCAAATGTTAAAGATTTTCGGATACGTACTGTATTTTGCTTCTACGTTATTCTCCCTTATACGTCATATTTGATGTACCCCTTGAAAAACGTGTAACTGAAGTTTCACCGCATCTCGTATCGCGCATTGCACGAAAGTGTAAAACGAAAAATAAATAAAAGGAAAACCATCGATAAAACGACAAATCGGTAAACCCCCACCAAGCAGGAATCAGGAAAGCGCCTCCCCTTGTTTTGTTTTTGGCTATTGCGGTTTCAATGAACAGAGTGACATTTCCGGCTTAGAGTACAAAAAATTATATGGAGCGACTTTATTACGTGACTTGGCAATGCTTATCGTAAACGAACGAACAACCGCGGGCTCCGTCCGATGTCAATACCGATCCCCCCTGATACACCATACACACGTGGATATAAGTACGGAGACAATTTATATCCCTTCTTCGATCATTGTACTAGTATCGAGCGATCCATCATCCAGCTCGCTTCAGTCTCTTTTCCTCGTATGAATCGAACGCCCCGCAAAATCGTTTTCCCCACAGGCCAGTGCGTGCGAGTTTATACGATCGGTTAGTGTTGATAGAAACTTGAGTTTCAACGGTCTCGATTTAACACCTGAACTCATACCATGGAGTGAGTGAATTCAACGTCGTAATAATTCGATACTTATTTTCATTTCGTTGCTCGTGATTTTTTTTTCGATTGCACGATTTATTTGTCGCGTTGGAAAAAAGTGAAAAATCATCGTCGCGTCGATGTTTGTGTTGCGTAAATTTCATTTAAGGGGTTAGGCCACAGTAACGGGTATAAAATCATGTGCGAATTGAACAATTTTTTTTTCGTATGAAAAAGTGATTCACTCATAAAATTAATTACAGATCTATTTAGTATGAATATCAAGCTGTTAGAATTTTTTTTTTCGATGTACAAAATGGCCGACTACTAATATTTTCTTTTGTTTGGCTTTTTTTAGGCGCTCCGCGGCGTGACATTTAGCATCCACAATTTTTTACCTAGAACAAAAGACAAAAATTCCCGTCAAACTACATTAGAATACCTAGAGAAGTACGTACGGAATTTAAAGAATATTGTTTTATTCAAAAGTTGTAGGTATTTGAATGAATTTTCAGTGAAAAATTTCGTATGAAACTGCTCATAAAATGAAAAGTTGTCGATTAATCAGAAATTCCGTACGAAGTTTTCTGCGAAATGCAATTAGGAACATATCTTTTAAACTTGAAGTAAATGGAGTGAAAATTGCTGAAGTTATTTGTCACGCCAATTGGAAAAAAGCTGTTTCGAGAAAAACGTGTTTAAAGTTTTAGGTACTCTATGGCCGTGCCAGAAGTGGGCTCAAGTTATACGCTTAAAGTGAGTGAAAAAAAAATTCTTGACGATAAAGCACCGTTTGAGAAAAATCGATTTTTTGAAAATACTACTGTGGCCTTACCCCTTAATTCATTCGTAGAGTAATCGAATGTGTGAGTTTCGGAACAAACGTGAACAGTAGGGTGGCACAAATTTGAGCTCTTTTTTTTTCCCTTTCTCTCACCCAGGGTTGCGAAATTTGTAATACAAAAGTAATGCATTATTCATTACTTTTTTAATGGGTAATGAAAAAAGATTCCATTACCCATTGTTACACATTACATTGTAATGGGCAATGGACATTTTTTTTCGTTGCATAGTCCAATGTAATGGGTGATGGAATTTTTTCACATTATAAAATTGAATGTAATGAGAAATGGAATTTTTTTACATTACAAAATATATGGTAGTGAGTAGTGGATTTTTTCACATTACTAATGTAAAGTAAAAAATCTCCATTACTCATTACAAGGTACTATGGATTATTATTCGTTTCCCATCGGGTCGGATCGAATCAGTGCAAAAACCGCTGCCCCTAATGGGAAACGAATAATAATCCTCATTACATTGTAATGAGTAATGGGGATTTTCTACATTGCATTGCATTAGCAATGTGAAAAAATTCCATTACTCCTTACATAACATTTTGTAATGTAAAATATTTCTGTTGCTCGTTACATAGAACTTTGTAATGTAATAAAATTCCACATTAAATATATTTCACACTACAAAATGTAATGTAATGAGGAATGGAAATCTTTTACATTACAAGATTTTATTCAATGAATAATGACATTTTATATCATTACATAATGTAAAGTAATGAGTAATGAAAACGCTAATGCATTACAAAAAGTAACGCATTATTTGCAATACCGCTCTCACGATCCAATTCCTTTAAAAAAAATTGTCGCGAAGCCTCCCAAAAATTTAAATTTTCATTAAAAAATCAATTTTTTTTTCTTCCACTTCTCACTGATGAATTTTACGCTTCATAATGTTAAAATTAACCTCGCGAAAGATGTAGCCAGCCAATGAATATTTAGTGGTCGCTCTAGAGCTTCGAAATTTCAAATTTTCGCCAATTTTTTTTACTCGTTTCACTCATAAATTTGACGCTTTGTAACATTTTTAGACAATTAATCCTTTTTTCTTTAGAAACAGATTTTTCAAATTTACCTCACACTTATAACCCAAGAATTACAATCTTCGTTCTGATAAAATAATTGTTTAAAGCTCTTGTCCGTAAAAAAAAATTATAAGTCGTTTTATTCATGAAACTTAAATGGCAGCTGTTTTCCGCGTATCGTAATGCGACCCACAGTTGGTCTCGTTAGTCAAACTGTGGACCAATCGTAGCTGTACTCTGTGACGAGCGACGCCATAATACAATAATCCATAATAAGACATAATAACACATTTCGTCTAATTGGTGTTTGTTACAAATGATTATAATAAATTATTCAAAAAATGTAACACTTCGCTATTTATTTTGTTTTTACGCTACAAGGAATTATAGGGCATGCGAAATTTATTTTTTGGCGGAAATGATAAATTTTGAAAACCTTGAGCAATCACTAAATTTTCATTGGCCGGCTAGAGTTTTCGCAAGGTTAATTAAAAAATTATAAAGCGCAAAAATCATGGGTGGGAAGTGGACGAAAAAGAAAACAAATTTTTTAATGAAAATTTGCATTGTGGGAGGTTTGAGCGACCGCTAAATATTTTTTGACCGCTCGCAGCTTCGGCGATAGTTTTTTTTCTCTAAAAAAGATAATTGGATGGTGAGAAAAAGGAAAAAAAAATGGAGCCAAATTTGTGCCACCCTAGTGGGCAGGTGTATCAGCGAGAAAGAAAATATTGTTATGCCCATCCGGTCGGTGCTTCTTGTGAGGAATTCGATTCGATCGAAATTATGAATCGATAATTTGTCGCAAAATGAATATTCATCGAAGATAATCACGATTTATCGCGCCATTTGATTATTCACAATCGCTGCGGATTATCATTATTGCACTTTAGGCCACACTGTTTTTTTTTTGTTTACAATCAGCATCGGGGGAAAAAAATGCTAGCGGTATTATAGCCTTTAGAATTGTATACTCGAAGAATCGCCTTGTTGACTAGCATTTTGCGCACGGTCCGTCCAAGAGATAAAGCACGAAGCTGAAGGATATCAAATAGTTGTATTGTCTAGATAAAGGCGAGAAGTCATAATTGCCGTCTATTTTTGTTCTATACATCAACAATGCAATATTTACGAACTTTCGTTCTATAAATCAACAATGCAATATTTACGAACGTTTTGTTCTATAAATCAACAATGCAATATACTACAATTTATTTTATTTCTAGCACGAATTAAATTAAGGGGCTAGGGGCCGGGTCGAAATTCCGAATTTTGCATGCTCCGACGGTTAAACATTCCGAACTTTAATGTTCCGAAATTCAAGATGGGGCCGGGCTGAAATTTCGAACTTTTAATGGTCAGAACGCTCAAAACTCCGAAAGAATTTTATACGAAAGACCAAAACTCCGAAAATCTTAACCCTGTCAAGATAATTCGGCTATGGAAGTTGTAGAGGTTTCAAAATTTTTAATAAAACGACGAGTTATTTCGAGAATTTTTTTTTAAGAAGTTATTTTTTGTCAATTTTAAAATTTGTCTAGACAATGTTATACGTTCTACATCATTTGCAGTCAACTGTGTCGACTTTCGTTGGTTGAAATTCCGAACTTTGAATACGCCGACGGTTTTATACAATACCTAATTTCAATGCTCCGAAATTACAAGGTTCGTCGAGATTATGCCAGCGAAAGTCTACACTGTTGACTGCGAATGATGTAAAACGTATAACATTGGCTAGACAAATTCTAAAATTGACGTAAAATCCTCAAGGCCTCAGGCCACTCTAGAGGCCAAAAATAGGTTTTTTGGCGATTTTTTTTTCAGAAAAACTACATAATAAATCGAGATTACAAAAAAGAGTGTTTATCATACATATCAGTGACTGCATACAATAATCTTTTTGAAGCGATTAATTTCAAAATGGCGGCTATGCAGCGACTATCTGAAGACTGCATTTTTTGAATTGGCCGGAAACATAACTCAGACAATTTTCAACCGATTCACTTGAAATGTTGAATATAGCTTGAAAAATACATTGTCTATGGAATTACGTAGGATTTTTTTTTGTTATATTGCATAGTTAATTTGTTATTCACGATCTTTTAGGCAAATTTTTCACTTTCCAAAAATTTGCCTAAAAGATCGTCAGATAATTGTTAACAACAAATTAACTATGCAATATAAAAAAATCCTACGTACTTCCATAGACAATGTATTTTTCAAGATCCATTCAACACTTCAAGTGAATCGGTTGAAAATTGTTTGTTATGTTTCCGGCCAACTTAAATAATGCCGTTTTGAGATAAACGCTGCACAGCCGCCATTTTGAATTAAATTGCTTCAAAAAAATTATTGTATCCAGTCACTGATATGTATGATAAACACCCTTTTTTGTAATCTCGATTTATTTTGTAGTTTTTCTGAAAAAAAAAATCTCCAAAAAGCCTATTTTTTCGGCCTTAACCCCTTAATAAAAAAAAATTCTTAAAATAATTCGTCGATTTATTGGAAATTTTGAAACTTTTAAACCTTCCATAGCCGAATTATTTTGACGGTGTTCAGATTTTCGAAGTTTTGGTCTTTCGTGTAAAATTCTTTCGGAGTAGTATATTTTCGGAGTTTTGAGCGTTCTGATCATTCAACGTTCCAAATTTCAACCCGGCCCCGTTCAGATTTTCGGAGTTTTGGTCTTCCGAGTAAAATTCTTTCGCAGGTTTGATCTTTCGGAGTTTTGAGCGTTCTGATCATTCAACGTTCGGAATTCCAACCCGGCCCCGGGCTACACCTACCTAGAGGCCCGAAAAGAATGGACCAATTCCATTTTTTTTTCTGGGATTTAACACAAAGGTACATACATACAGAGCAGTAAAAAAATATCACCAAAAAATACAGAAAGACATCAAAAACATGGTCGTCGGCAGACGAAATTTTTGTCACGAAGTTTGGCGGTGGACACCAGCTTAACCTGTCCATCCGAAATCTAAGAACCAAACGGGTTATTCAAGTTCACAATAAATACGATGACGATCGTCGATTTTTTAAATATTTTTTTTAACATCATGGCGACGAATTGAAATTCCAGCATACACAATCTATGAAAAAAGTCGTCATTTTTACGTAACTATAAAAAAATGAAGATCGATTTTGAAAAAGTGAGATCGTCAACGACCTCTAAATGTTTCTCATCGTATCTCCTGTAAATTTGGAAACAATCTATCGAGTGGTTCTCGAGATATCATGTCCACCGACCTTGAAAAAAGTGTTTCAACAAAAATGCCTTTGAAGTTTGAAGTATGGCGCTGCTACCGTTCACCCGGCCGATTGTTAGAAGCCGTAACTCATTGAATTTAGGAATATTTTAATGAAATTTTCAGGGAATACAGCTAAAAGGTGATACTATCGAATAAAAATATTTTTGGAAAATGCATTTTGTTTGACCCACCTAGGTAGATGTAGGATGCCACAAATTTGAGTTCTATTTTTTTCATCTTTCTCACCATCCAATTATCTTCTTTACACAACAAAAAACTGTCGCAGAAGCTGCGAGCGGTCAAAAAATATTTAAAGGTCGCTCAAGCGTATCAAAAATCCAAATTTTCATTAAAAAAGCGTTTTTTTTTCGCGCACTTCTCACCCATGAATTTGACGCTTTAGAATTTTTAATTTAACCTCGCAAAAGCTCTAGCCGGCCAATGAATATATAGTGGTTGCTCAAGGTTTTCGAAATTTATCATTTCCGCTAGAAAATAAATCTCGCATGCACTATAATTCCTTGTAGCATGAAAACAAAATAAACAGCGAAGTGTTACATTTTCTCAATAATTTATTATAATCATTTGTAACAAGCACCAATTAGACGATATGTGTTATTGTGTATTATTATGGATTATCGTATTATGGCTGCCATTTCAGTTTTACGAATAAATGGACCTATCATTTTTGTTACGGACAAGAGCTTTAAACAATTATTGTATGAGAACAAAAATTATAATTCTTGGGTTAAAAGTGTGAGGTAAATTTGAAAAATCTGTCTCTAAAGAAAAAAGGATTAATTGTTTTGAAAATTTTACAAAGTGTCAAATTTATGAGTGAAAAGAATTTTAAAAAATGGCGAAAACCGGAAATTTCGAAACTCATGAGCGACCACTAAATATTCATTGGCTGGCTAAAGCTTTCGGGAGGTTAATTTTAAAATTATGAAGCGTAAAATTCATCGGTGAGCAGTGGACGAAAAAAAATCGATTTTTTAATGATAATTTGAATTTTTGAGAGGCTTGGACGACCTCTAAATATTTTTTAACCGCTCGCAGCTTTCGCGACAATTTTGTTTTTCTTTAATGAAGATAATTACAGAACGACAGCTCGGGATCAATGATCGACACGTCGAAAATAATTTTTGATTCATTGATCAATATTTTTTAGTCATAAAAATGAAATTGTGGGCGAGTGCAGCGACAGTGTGACAAACCACGTTCGTGACCATATTTTATATACAATTTCGTATCTCGTCATGAAATATACATTATCTGCGAGAAGGAGAATTCTAATGAACTCGGTGCACGCGTTCTTCCGGTACTTCTCGACACGATATCATCCTGAATTACTACGAATGCTAATATTTCAATAAATATTACCGGTGTCGCTTCTCGATAACGCGCGCGACTGACGTAATCGAATTATTCATACATATACAGGGTGTCCTGTCATGAATGGATAATCCTGCAACTATCGATAGGTCAGATCGTATGCTTCTATATGCTGGAATTTCAGTTTTGTTAAAGTCCCACGGTTTTCGAGATTTTGGGCTTTACGTTATTTTTTGAAAAAAATCATCTGCTTTTGCTTTTTCCCATGCCGTTTCTACAAATGACCCACTGAAAAAAAAAATTCGTTCATTAAACCAAAATTCAGTTGGATTAACAAAATGTATCTTTAAATACATTCAACTTGATTTTTAATTGTCATAACAAGCGTTTTGTTAATCTAACTAATAGTTTTAGTGGTGTGAACTGTAGCTTATTTAGCATGTCTGAGCAACTGTAGCAACAACAAAATTTCGAGACAACAAAATGCATTTTGCACATTCAACGATTTCTCTTTCTCAGTGCATGAACCGACGATAACTAAGCAACTTTTTAAAGAAATTGGCACGATGTGCATAATACATTTTTTCACACCGCAGGCTCTTAAAGTCAGATGTTCGAATTGCTTTGTATGAAGATTCTGCATAAGATCTTTTTTCATAAAGTTTCCTTAACATGTAAGGGGTCTTCTCACTATAGGCGCTAAAAAAGCAATTTTTGTGGATCTTTTTGGCAGGTTTATATAATAGATATTGATATACATGTTGTTACACTTAATAAATACACTTTCGAAATACATTTAGAAAAAATCTATGTATTGACGTAACCCAAACAAACTTGAAACGCGTTTTTCTCGAAGCAACGTTTTTCGACGGCTTGTTGATAAAATATTCGAAACTACTGAACCGATCCTTATGAAATTTTAACCACGTTTTCTTTACAACTATAACTATAGCGAATATAATGGATTTTTTATATTTTAATATTTACTATATTTTCCCAAAGACCGTAGAAAAAAACACGTTTTTTAAAGTTTTTTTCGAAAAATGTCCGCTATTTTGTTATTTTTGCCTACATCAGGACATTTTTTAACTACCATTTTCGTCTATAAATAGTGACTTGAGTAATTGAATTTTTTTTAAATGTATTTCGAAAGTGTATTTATTCAGTGTAACGACTTTTATATCAATATCTATAATATAGACCTATCAAACAAAATTCATGACAATAGTTTTTTTTTAGTCTAAAGTGAGAAGTTACCCTTAAGGTTAAAAAGAAGACTTTTCTAGATTAAACAAATAAGCAAGCAAACAATTCTTATCTCGCAAAGCGTGGGGTTTTTAATAAACTGAAATTCCGGCATATAGTAGGACGTGATCTGACCTATCGACAGTTGCAGGATTATCCATTCATAACAGGACACCCTGTGTGTATATATATGAGGTATTCCACGTGAATCCGATCGACTTTTTCCCTGACCCCCACCAATTCGATTTATGTTTTTTTTATCTGATTCCATTGACTCTAAAAGACACCCTTAATTTTTTTACATTTTTCAAAGCAACCCTTAGTAAAAAAAATCTCCCAAAAACGCCCTGATATAAAAAATTGAAAAATTTCAAAAAATGCGCAATAATATGGAAAAATTTTCAAGCTCTCACCCGCAATAGAAGCATGTGTTTTTCGTGCTTTCCGAGCGATTAACGTTGAAAAAAATCCGAAAAATTGACTGCTTACCGTTCGAGGTCCATGATTGTGATTTGGTTATTCAAAAATGGTCAAAAAAATTCATTGTGGGTATCAAAACATTTAAGTATCCGCCCGAAGTAAGCGGTGCTTGAATTTTTCGGATTTTTTTAACGTTAATAGCTCAGAAAGCACAGAAGAAATCATACTTCCACTGCGGATGACAGCTTGAACATTTTCACATATAATCACGTATTTTTGGGCATTTTTTCAGATTTTTAAATCGGAGCGTTTTTTGTCGGAGACATTTTTTTATTTTGACTAAGGGTTGTTTCGAAAAATGTAAAAAAAATTCAGCGTGTCTTTTAGGGCCAATGGAGTCAGATAAAAAAAAATCAATCGAATTGGCGGGGGTCAGGGAAAAAGTCCACCGGATTCACGTGGAATAGCCCATATACAAGTGTCCCTCTTATCTCTGCCAACCGAAATAACTGGGTAATTATCGACGTCGCAAAAAAATGTTCCAGACGTAAGTTGTACGGTGTGAAGGGGGCCATCAAATGCGACCAATTTTTTTTTATTTCGACGGAAGCGCTGACACACAGTGAAGGTCGCCTCCACTTTTTTTAAATGGAATGGTACTTCTTCAACCATCTTGCGGAGCACCTCAAGTCGCATCAAAAATATTAGGGGGTCAAAGTCGTTCAAGGTCATTCAAGGTCAGTATCGATGATACAAATCTAAATAGGTGACCTTGAATGATCTTGAAAGACTTCGACTCCCTAATATTTTTATGCGGCTTGAGGTGCTCCACAAGATGGTTGAAAAAAAAGTACCACTTCATTTTAAAAAGTGGAGGTGACCTTTACTGTGCGTCAGCGCCTCCATCGAAATAAAAAAAATTTGTCGCATTTGATGGTCCCCTTCACACCGTACGACTTTTGTCTGGAACATTTTTTTGTGACGTCGATAATTACCGAGTTATTTCGGGTGGCAGAGATAAGAGGGACACCCTCTATATGCAATTCTCACTTCATTACTGTCAATGTTTTCTGTTTATGATCCACTCATATAGACAGTCTCGTCGTCGGAACAATTGGATCTCAATTCATTTTCAGTTGTCCGTTCGTCGCGAAAAGGCTTTCCAACGCTGAGTAAAAGTGCATTTTCCATTTTTTTGTTTCACCAAGCGGGTCGCACAACTTCGGTGCTTTTCTTCTCCTTCCAATTTAATTGAAAATGACGTAATATTCTTTTCTTCGGAGCTCATTAGAGTTGGTCGTTCGAAAAAACACTAGTTACTCGACTTCTTTTGCCAAATTCGATATTGTTCTTACGCTGTTCTTTTTTTGTTCAGGTTCACGGACCAATCTGTGTTCGGATACGGCACTACCGTACCACCGAATAACAACGAACTCCAGGACAATGATGTCCCTACAAAGAGAGTCATATTTTGCGTGCACGGGAAATTATCCGGGTGCTGTACCGTCGTCAAAGGTGTCGGGGGTGACGAAATTATCCCCACGGAATATGAAAAAAATCTCAGTAACCGTGAGTACAAAATTAATTTACGCTTTTCCAAAGTAGAGCATATTCTTATCTGCTCCGAGGTATTGGCTTAGCCAGGATTTTTTTCCTGGGGGATGGACGTGGGGGCCTGACGAAAAAGTGGTTTCGTTCACAATCACCTTTTGTTCAAATCAAATGTGAAACTTTAACGGGATATCCCTCTCTGCAGTGAAAAAAAACCAATTGAATCAAAAAAATATCCTGGTTGATTCAAATAAATCTCTGATTGCGGAGTGCCACCGATATATAAGATTGTTACAATAGTATAAAATATTGGAAAATGTGATTGATTCAAATAACATATTATTTTATTTGAAAATCTCTTCGGTTCTCTGAATATCTACATTATCCTTTAAATAAAATTATATTCTATTGGAATCATTCTATATATTAGGTGTACAAATAAGTTTTAGGACACTTCGATTTTGTATCATAACAGCTATTCTAAATTAATTCAAAGGTCGCGCTCACTTATCATAGATGGCGCTTGATATGTAGTATCGAAACGTAAAGGAGTCATAAACATAACCTATAAATTCTGTAAATTAAACATGCAGACCGATAAGCTATTTATTAGACACTGCATTCGCTATGAATTCCATCAAGGAAAAAGTGTTAGGAAAGCGTGTGAATCGATATGTTCTGTTCTTGGAGACAACATTGTATCTAAAAGTACATGTGAGTATTGGTATAAGCGATTCAAAGAAGGTGATTTCGACGTTAGTGACCGTGAACGCACGGGGCCTCCTGTAAAGGTGGACGATCAAGAACTGCAAGCGTTGCTGGATGAAAACTCTTGTCAGACGGAGAAACAACTTTCGGAACAGCTTGGAGTAACTCAACAAACTGTTTCTTATCGTTTAAAAGCAATGGGTAAGATTCGAAAAGGAACAAAGTGGGTACCACACTTTCTGACTCAAGAAAATAAAAACAGCCGTCTTAACATTTGTGTGAGTCTTTACAACAAGCAACATAGAAAGTTTTCTTGTGGAAAATTGTGACCGGCGATGAAAAGTGGATTTATTTTGATAATCCGAAACGCAAATATCATTGGGTTGACCCCGGCGAGCCGACAACATCCACGCCAAAGCGCAATGTTCATTGTAACAAAGTCATGCTGTGCATATGGTGGGATATGAAAAGCGTACTGTATTATGAACTTCTCAAACCTGGTCAAACAGTTACTACCGATCGCTATTGTCATCAATTGATGCAAGTGAATCAAGAAATTGAGAAGAAACGTCCATTTTCTGGTAAAGGAAAACGTCCAGTAAAACTGCTCAATGACAACGCGCGCGACCTCATGTGGGTAAACCGGTCAAGGATACGTTACTAGCGCTTGGATGGGAAGCTGTACCACACCCGGCGTATTCACCAGACTTAGCCCCATCCGATTATCATTTATTCCGGAAAATGCGGAATGATTTGTCTGACGTGCGATTCAAAACATTTGAAGAAGTGGAAAAATGGGTCGCTAAATTTCTCACCTCGCAAGACGAAAGTTTCTTTGCGAAAGGCATCCGCGAGTTACCTGAGAGATGGCTGAAGGTCATTCAGTGCGATGGAGATTACTTCGATGAATAACTGTGTTTTACTTCTTTTTTAATAAATCTTGAATTTTTTGAAAACTGTCCTAAAACTTATTTGTACACCTAATACAATCCGTAGATGTATGGATGAAATAATTAAGCGGTTGCTACAACATTTTTTATTTCGCACATAAATACAATCAATAGAATTAATTATTTCTTTACTACATCGAAACGAATATGCCATGAGACGTAAGTTTTTCAATTGGTTTTGAATCTTAAATAAAAAATGAGCATTAGAATGATCACCCACGATAACAGTGGAGAGAATATCAGATATCCAATGGAATATCCATGCAGAGAATATCAGATATTCAGGTGATAAGAACACGTACTACACTTTTATCTTAGCCACAGACCAAGAAGCAATACTCTTTAGAGTTTCTCCGGCGTTCAAGTAGATGTTCGGTTCGCGCGGCGCTTACGAGAAACGAGCGCGCGTGCAGCTTCTAGCGGTTACTCCGAGAACTACGAGTTTCCTCACACCTACAATTTCGGTGGCGCTCGGCCATGCTTTGGTTGAATTTTTTCAACCAAATGCGCAAGAAACCAATTTCATTTTCGCATAATTTCTTAACCAATTCAGACATTTGCTTAATATTTTTCTATCAAAATAAAATATTAATATTTTAACGAATAATGTACTTGAAAATCAATATCGGATATGGTGAAAAAAATAAAATAACATATTTACTCAATAGAAATGTTATCTGAATCAAACGAGCGAAATTTAACTTTTCTTGTGTACTCGAATCAACAATATTCATATTATGAAATGAAACGCTTGTTTTGTTCGTTGCAGAAAATGCATTCAAAACTATAGAATTTGTTCGCGATAATTTTTTAGATAGTTTCAATAATATATTGTTCTCGGCTAACAATATATCTTTCGAATGAAAAAAAACTTTTAATTTTTTCATGTTATTGAAGTCAATAGCGTTTCGTTTGGACTAATAAATCTGATTATTTACACCAACAATTTTACAATTGAATCAACGAAATTTCATTCAATAACACCAATGATATGGGATCAATGATTTTTTTTTCGCGTCTTTCAATTTGAAGCGTCAGAATGATGATTTTTTTTCTAGTAACACATTGATGGGAATAAATTAATTTTTTCCCAGCATGTTGTACACATGTTTGTGGTTGCAATGTAATTTTTTCGGAAGAAAATCTTCCAAAGTGTTCGTGGTGCTACAGTTGGCGTTGCAGTCCTCCAGCGGCGAGGCCCGAAACGGCGGGATCTCTACCAGGCTCAAATGTAATCCGAAACGAAAACAAAAAAATGTTTTCTTCAAATATATCCAATTGGCTATGGGTTCACGATCGACTTTTCGAAATTTCGAAAAATACGAAAAAATGACAGCTTCTCCAAAGAAAATCACATTTTTCTCTTGAAAAAACAGCATGAAGTCATTGTTATTAACAAATGGTTCATCCAATTAAAAAATGCGATCGTGAAGCGAAAATGACTACTGTTTGAACGCTAACTGTGCAAGCTCAAGTAAATAGTTTGAAGGTTACTCAAGATATCAATCCCGCTGTGTCAAGATATGTGGTTCCGAGATGATCGCGTTCAAACTCGACGGGTCGCGGTAAACACGACGCACACTGTGCCACTAAAATGGGTGTAAGTTCGTCAATTTTTAGAATTTCCGGGTTCCATTGGTGTAAAAATGTTCTTGAAAGTTCACATTATGACAATATGCAAAAAACAAAGTTTCCAGAGAGGGATATCCCCTTAAGGCGTGATATACATTTAGGCCCAAAAAAATAAAGCAAATTTAATGGATTCTTGAAACTAACAATTGATTAATCCACTATATATTAATAATTGATTAAAAATAATCAAACTGCAGGTATACTTTAATAGTATACAAATGTTAGCAAATGTTAGCTAACATTTGCCATAAAAACCCAAACAAACCCAAACAAACACTATATTTTTCTACTTCCCGCCATTTCTGGTGCTTATTTCTACTCTATACTCACTTATCTCTACCTCCCGCCATTTCTGGCACTCATTTCTACTCGATATTCACTTATGCATATTCGACTTATGGATATTCATATTTATGGACATTCGTACTTATGGATATTCGACTTATGAATATTCACTTATAAATATTCGACCACAATGAGTTAATTTACCCAATAAAATTGCTACTTTTTATACAAATTACGAAATTACGACGAAAGAAAAAGTTCCAGTTTGATATCTTTATGCCTGCTTGCGTGAAACTTAAACAAAATTTATCAATCATTTAAATTGAATTATTTTGGATCGATTTTGGGGGGGCCTTTTGGCTACGCCAATGCTCCAGTGTTTGGGTTTGTTTGGGCGTCGGAGTTTCGACTCGTGAAATGTTCTTAGATGTCAATTCAGCAGAATTTTTCGTAATGCTTTGAATTTATTCTGTATTTCTTCAAATATTTAACATCGTAATGATGCGTTGCGTTTTGCAGTTGAGGACCATTGTCACAGGGAGAGAGACGAGGCAATCGACAAAAAAGCTCGGAAGAAGCTAATCATCGCCTGCATTCTATGTGTCATCTTTATGATAGCCGAAATTGTTGGTGAGTCAATTAAAGTGTCTCTATTGGCACTGCCACTGCGTGAAAAATCCGCTCGAATCAGCTGACGAAAGAATTTTATGGATTCATAAAAGTCGGACGTTAGACATAGTTCGCGATAAACTTTATTTCATTAACGTTAATTAAGGCTAAATCAATACGAATGCATGCCAAATATTTTATACGTGCTTTATGTATTTTATATGTTTTTTTTATGTACAGTGAAACTTCAGTTATACGTTTTTCAAGCGGTACATCAAATATGACGTGTAAGTGAGAATAACGTAGGAGTGAAATACAGTATGTATCCGAAAGTCTTTAGTAATTGAAAATGGCCATTGGTGCATAATTCCCGATGTTTTTCAATAGCGTACCTCTTTTATGTGAATGTTTGGTTTTCCAATTGGAAATATGAGTGGTAATAATTGAGTAATGAGCCAACTCAAGTCTTCGATTTTCCGTTTTGAACTTTTATTTAAGGCAGGTTTGTAAAACAGTAAGCGTTGACGTTTTAGACTAGTAAATAGCAGACAGATTCGTATTGATAGGAGATATGTAATCACCGTACGTGCATACATAGTCGAGGTCAGAAACATCAAAACATCGAAACGCAGTCAACTGAAATTTTCTCCAGCGAGAGAATATCACGTGTGATTAACGTATAACTGAGAAAAAACAAATCTCGAAACCGACGCTGGGGAATAAAATTAATAACTTATAAGTGCAAAAAACGTATAAGTGAAAAACTTAGAAATTAAACTTATGACGGAGTGTCTCCCCGTCCGGATATCAGACAAATAAGCGGATGTTATACGTCCGAATAACGGCTCACAACGAACATCCCTCAGGTGACACCCTTCGATTTTGTTGAAATTTGGATATGTTATAAAGCCCCGAAAAGTAAGCAATACGTATTTTTTTTATCGGCGGAAAAACGGTTTCAAAGGGTGAAACCGCCCCTCGAAAAAGCAAATATAGGGGTGGTGCGCCCCTTAATTTTTTTTGCAATGTCACTATAGTGGATTTTTCCTTGCTTCGGATTAGAAGAATTTTCGTTTTTGTTTCATTAAAATCGGTGTACTCCTTGTGTGTGAAACTGCTATATTACCCCTACAGATGCCTTTTTTCGCGGGCTGGTTTCACCCCTTAAAACCGTTTTTCCGCCGATAAAAAAAAATACGTATTGCTTACTTTTCGCTGCTTTATAACATATCCAAATTTCGACAAAATCGAAGGGTGTCGCCTGAGGGATGTTCCTTTTCAGTTCACGGCGTATTTCCAGTAGACGTACATATTATTGTGATTTGTGGCAGCTAGTATCCGGACGAATAACATATATGTAATCGTCCGGATAGAATGTGTTAAATAGTCAAACAAACTATTCGGACGAATAATTTACACGTATTCTTCCGAATAAAATTTTTTCAATTTTGTTTGGGTTTAGGTTGGTTGTGTTTGTTTGCGTTTCTTTGTTTTGGTTTCTTTGTTTCGGTTTGTTTGTATAGATTTTTTCGGGTTCGTTCGTTTGTTGGGGTGTATTTGTGTGGGATTTTTTGGATTTGTTTGGGTTTCTTTGTTTGGGTGTGTTCGTTTCGATTTGTTTGTTTAGGTTTGTTTGTTTGGGTTCGATTATTTGGGGCTTGGTACAGCGTGAACTGAGCCGCTATCCAGACGAATACAATACGCTTATTCGTCCGATAACCGGACGGCTAGCCGCAGCGAACTTTTTACCATCTTTATGAACGGAATCTGCCGGGGCTAGAGAAATTTGACGTATAAATGATAACGTATAAGTGTAAAACGTATAAACGAGGTTTCACTGTATTTATGTATTTTATGCTTTGCGTAAAATCCTTTAAAGGGATTGTTTTACATATTAATGTCTACATTTATCTGCACTGAAGGCAAAAACAAATTGGGCGAAATATTATTTTGCCCACGTAGGTGGTGTAATGTCGAACAGTTTGGCAATCGCGACAGACGCGGCGCACTTGCTCACGGATTTCGCGTCGTTTCTCATCTCGTTGTTCTCGATATGGGTGTCTGCGAGGCCAGCGACGAGGAAAATGCCCTTTGGCTGGTACCGAGCTGAGGTAAGTTCTTGAGGAACTCCTCGAGTTGAAAAAAATATCGTATCGAGTCTCTCTGTCATCAACGATCTCAGGAAATTCTGTACAGAACTTTTTTTGTACTCGTTCGTATGAAAAAAATCACGCTACATGTTAAGGGGCTGCATCTACCTACACGTCTGAAAAAAATGGCTCTCAACATATATTGAAAGCCTTTAAAAAACATCACCAAAAAATACAGAAAAACAACCAAAACTTCGCGAAATTTTGTTCGCGATCTTTGGTGGTGGACACTTTCTAGCTTAAACGGTTCATCCGAAGTCTAAAATCCAAATGGGTTCTTGAAGGTAACTATAAATGCGAGTCGTTGACGATCGTCGATTTTTTAAATCTTCTTTTTAAACGTCGTAGCGACGAATTGAAACTCGAGCATACAAAATCTATAAAAGGAGTCGTCATTTTTACGTAACTATTGAAAAATGAAGATCGATTTTTTAAAAGTGAGATCGTCAACGACCTTTAAATGTTTCTCGTCGTATCTTCTATAAATTTGGGACCAATCCATCCAGTGGTTCTCGAGATATCATGTCCACCGACTTTGAAAACAGTGTTTCGAGAAAAACGCGTTTAAGGGGCTATACCAGTGTGCACGCTGAAAACTCGAGTGATTTTCGGGAATTTTTTTGGAAGAAAAGTACTCAATTAAATGTTTCGGAAAATTAATAAAATATATGGCTATATTTGACCTATATCACATAATTTTTTCATAGAAAATTTTTGAGATCCAATCGACTTATGCGCTCCCTTCGGAGGCGCCAAAAAAAGTTGCTCCACTGCTGACGAGATTCCGGCCGATTGAGTAGCTGAAACCGAAAAAGGAAAAAATGTCGTTAAACTGGAAGTTATTTCCTGTACAATGACGTGGGTTTTCCGAAAAATATCAAAATATAACAAAATGGCTTAGTTATGAAAAAAAGTCTGTTTTCATGCCTATAAAATGGTCGTTTTTTTCAATGCCAAATCGTCAATTTCAATCCATCCAATCAAAAATATCCTACGTCATTGAAGGGTAAATATATTCAAGAGTACTCAGTTCAAAATTCAGGTCCATCGGATAATTGCTCTTTGAGTTACAATGTGAGCAAATTTGAAAAATCTCATTTCGAGAAAAACGCGTCTAAAGATTTAACTATCAAATTTGCAAGACAAAATGATATTGATATAAATGATAATGATATTTTTGAAAGTATAAACTGTCGAAAAAGAAAACGAAAAATCGAGTTTTTGAAAGTGTCACACTGGTATAGCCCCTTAAGGCGGGATATACATTTACAACGATAAAAAAATCGATTGGTTTTTTTTTTCTTTCATCGATAGAACTATATATGTAGAATATTTGCCCAAAGTTTCAAATTACTTCAAACGTCACAGCCCGTCAACGTTTTGCTTCACCGCTCTGATTCGGAGCGGGCGTGAACTTCAAATGCGTTTTTCTCAAAACTGCATTATCGAAATTGGCGTGCAGGAATACTCAAAAACTATTAAGCCGATTGAGTTGAAACTTGGTAGAAACATTGATAATATTGATACCTTCTACTTGACGAGAATTGTTTTTCAAAAATTGAAAAAAAAAAAACTACTCTTTTAATCCACATTTTACAGAAATGTTGCGTGTAGTGTTGATTCTTTTTGTAAACGCGTGCCATTTACTTAAATTTGAATTTTCTTCATTTTAATTACCGTCACATAGAACCTATATATGTTCCAACTGAAGAAATGTTTGAACTTTTTTGCAAATCAAAATCTACGGGAAGCTAGACTCGCAACTCCCGCGGTGACCTTGCTGTAACACTCTGCCACAGCTCAGTCATTTAAATGATGAATTAGGTTTTAAAAATTGTTTTTCTATACTTAAATGTACTATTAAAGCATACCTAAAGTTTGATAATTGTAGAATAATTATTTATAGTTTAAAAAATCCCTCAATATTGCTTATTTTTTCCTGTCTAAATTTATATCCCGCCTTAAAGTTTGAAGTTTGGTGCTGCTACCGCTTGCCCGGTTGACTGTTATAAGCTGTAGCTTATTCGAATGAAAAAATATTTGAATGAAATTTTCAGGGAATATAGCAAAAGGTGATACTATCGAATAAAAATATTTTTGGAAAATGCGATTTTTGACTTACCTAGGTAGATGTAGCCCGTTAATTCTAAAACATGATTATTTTTTTGTGATTGATCTCTTGGGGTTGTAGGTGTCATTTAATCGAAATCATTGTAAACCAAAGTTCTAATCAGATATTAGTACCTCGATTTTTTCAGATTTTTCTAATCAACGGTTGGTAACTTAGAGGGGGGAGTATTGCATATCACTTTAAGGGGTTACGTGCGTTTCGAAACCAAAAAAGCATATTTTCTCTATTTAAAAAAATACAATATATCAATTATTTTATTCAAAATGTTAAGCACATAAAAGAGCAACATTTCAACAATATTTTTAAAAATATTTCATCAAAAAATTTAGGAAATTTAGCCGGTGGGACCTGGTTTCCGGAGACCTCCAAAAAAGTGTCCTCGTAGTGGTCAGGATAACTCATGATAGCTTTATCTGAAATTAAAAAACCAAATTTTTTCTGTTAGTAGATAAGTATACCTCGTGATTGAACGAACGATTAAAAAAAAACTGAAATTCGAATTTTTGGCAGGGCTGTATGCAAAATAATTCAATTTTTGGTACAATTTACACTCCGTATAGCCTTGTAAAATTAGTTGTGATCGAAAAAAAATCTTCGTTCAATCACCAGTCAATGCTATTGTGAAGAAGTGTGCAAAATTTCAATAAGAACGGTGCATTACTTTTTGAGAAATCGTCTCGACCGACTTAAAAAATAGTGTTTTGAAAAAAATGCAATATACCTGCGTCACTCTCGGCCGGTCTTTCCCAACGGGGTGAATTTGGAAGGGTCTCTCTCCTAGACTTTTACTCCGATTGACTTAAAACTTTGGAAGAATATTTTAGAATATTTTACTATTACATAATAAAATTAAAAAAAATGGATTTTTTTAAATTTGCATACCCACTTAACCCCTTAAAAATCGATGTTTCGAAAACGGGGCCGAAACATGGTAAATGGAACATAAATTTCATTTTAAAAGTCCTGTCCAATCAACCTCCACTCGATGCACTGAGAAAAAAAATCATTGACCCAATATCTTTGGTGTTTTTTAATTAAATTTTGTTCATTCAATTGGAAAATTGTTGGTGTAAATAATCAGATTTATTAGTCCAAACAAAACGCTATTGACTTTAATAACATGATAAAATTAAAAGTTTTTTTTTCATTCAAAAGATATATTGTTAGCCGAGAACAATATATCATTGAAACCGTCTAAAAAATTATCGTGAACATATTCTATAGTTTTGAATGCATTTTCTACAACGAACAAAAAGCCTTTCAATTCATAACATGAATATTGTTGATTCGAATACGCAAGAAAAAATTGAATTTCGCTCGATTGGTTCAGATAAAATTTCCATTGAGTAAATACGTTATTTTATTTTTTTCACCATATCCGATATTGATTTTCAAGCATATTATTCGTTAAAATATTAATATTTTATTTTGATTGAAAAATATTAAGCAAATGTCTAAATTGGTTAAAAAATTATGAGAAAATAAAATTTGTGTCTTGCGCAGTTGGTTGAAAAAATTCAACCAAATCATGGCCGAGCATCACTGAAATTATAGGTGTGAGGAAACCCTTAGTTGTCGGAGTAACCGGTAGAAGCCGCACGCGCGCTCGTTTCTCGTAAGCGTAGCGCGAACCGAAAATCTACTTAAACGCCAGAGAAACTCTAAAGAGTATCGCTTCTTGGCCTGTGGCTAAGATCAAAGTGTAGTATCGGTTTTTTTTCTCAGTGTGGGGTGCAGAGAAAACATGTCTTCATTTTACGTATAGGGGAAACATCGTAAAAAACTCGTTTTCAAGATTTTGCCGCATATTTATTACGATCCTCATCAGCAGCATCTGCTCACAATATTTTACGCATATAGGCCCAAAAGAGCAGAAACTGTGAGGCTGTGACAGGCAGACGGACATGACGGAGTTCCTTGTTAGATTACGGAACCCTAAAAAGCAAAGCGAAATAATCTACAATGTTGCAACGTTTCAGGTAATCGGCGCTCTCACCTCAGTCCTGATGATCTGGGTAGTGACGGGCATTCTGCTGTATCTCGCTGTCGAGCGTGTGATCCACGAAAACTTTGATCTCGACGCATCGATAATGCTGATCACTTCCGCGGTCGGTGTCGCGGTGAACCTCGTGTTAGTACCAACAAAACAATAACCCTGTTTAAAATGTTATGAAAAGCTGTCAATTGACAGTTGACTGTCAAGACAATTAGGTATCTTCCTATGTTGGAAAAGTGTTTCTCCAATTGTACATTTTATATTAGGACGTTGAATAAGTACTCGCTGTTTTCCAACAGATGGCGTTACCAGAACTGCTTGCCTGTAGTTTAACGGCGGGGTAAAGTTAATTCGGCGAAAAAAAGGCATGTTTTTAAGATTTTTTTTTGGCGTAACGAATAGTGTTCGTTTATTGAAAAATTTACATCTAATAAAGTAACATTTGAACAACATTCTCCTAAATTTGCATTGCAAAATATTCAAAATTGAGCGAGTGAAAATTAAACCCCGGAGGCGCCTCGAAAAAAAGTTGGTTTGCGGTGTGCACCATAACTCGCAACAGAATCATTTGAAACAAAAAAATCAAAATGCATTTGTTAAAGATATTTCTCGAGGTAATGACGGGAGGATTTTTTTTTTCGATTTTTCGATTTTTCGTAGCACTTGGGAGCCAAAAACCCGATTTTCGCTAAAAAAATCGGCTAATTTGTTGTTGAAAAATTAGTAATTATTTAAAAAAACAAAAAAGCTCTCGACAATACCTGGTGAATTATGTGAAGAAGTAATGTGCAAAATTTCAAAGCGATTGGTCCAGTAGATTTTGAGTTATCGTGCACACGGACTTCAAATGTGACAAGTCTCAGAAAAACAGTTTGAAAAACGCAGAAGACAAGAGAACGGCATGGAGCAATAGACGCTCAAATACTCATAACTTCGTCAATTTTACTCCGATCGACTTGAAATTTTAACACAATATTCTTGATATATTATGCATTCATTTAAAAAAATTAAAAAAAAATGAAAAAAAAAATTTTAATACTTTACCCCGCCCTTAACCTTTCCTTGACACACTGGGTCATTTTGACCGCGACGAATTTTAAATAAAATGCTCACACGCCTAAAACTGAAAGTTTTGAATCATTTTTACAACAATACAATCTTGTACTTTCCGAATTTTAATTATGCAGACATATTAAGAAATGTTTAAAGTGTATCCCGGATTTTTTATCAACGAGAACGGACCGAAGGGTTATTAAGGCGTTAGGCCACAATAACGGGTATAAAATCATGTGCGGAATTTAACAATTTTTTTCGTATGAAAAAGTGATTCACTCATAAAATGAATTACACATCTATTTAGTATGAATGTCAAGCCATGCCAGACGCTAGCTGAACTTGCAGAATCGTTAGAAGCTGATCACACAACAGTTTCGAAACGTTTGAAAGCATTAGGAATGATTTTTAAGAATTGATTTTCATGCAAAAACAGCGAGAACTTATTCAACATCCCAATATAAACCGTGTCGACGATCTATTCAAAATTAAGAGGTTGCATTCGGTATTTGACGAAGAATTTACTGTATAAATTTGTATCAAACGATAAAATACCGTCATTTGTCCGAAAATTCCTTGCTTCCTGTACAGAGAATGATCTCGTCGTGAAATTAATTTAAAAAAAAATGATTAATTCGCAGCATGGGATTGACCCTGCACCAGCATGGCCACAGTCACGGTGGTGGTCACGGTCACAGTCACGGCAAAGGCGCCCATTCTCATGGCAAAGACGAAAAGACCAATATCAATGTCAGAGCAGCCTATATCCACGTTCTGGGTGATTTTATTCAGAGCACCGGTGTCCTGATTGCTGCATTAATTATTTACTTCGAGGTGAGACACTTTGGCAATCATGCGCGTTAGGAAGCTTGCGTTTCCTCATAACTTCAAGTATTCTCGCTCTGAGGCAATCGTTTTTTCAATCGTGGCTTCGTCATCGAGAAATTAGCTGCGCGAGAGAAATGAATGATTCGTTCTGCAAAATGTCTCCCGATACTTCGAAATTTCACATGAAGTTTTCTAGATTTTTGAAAAATTCAAGTGTTCCTAAAAATCCGAATGACTCGAACGATTGTTGTCAAACTAAAAAGCAACGAGACCAAGACTCGCATCGTTGGAATATGCAATGTAAATGAATTTGCCCAACTTCTAGAATTTAGCTTCAAATATCCCCCCCCCCCCCCCCCCCAAATCACTAAACCAGTTTCCCAGACAATAAGTTTAACTACTACAATCTAAATCGGCAAAAAAAAAGATTTTGTGTCATAAAAGTAAGGAAACAAAAACATTAAGGGGTCTTCTCACTTTAGACGCTAAAAAAAGGCTATTTTAATGCATTTTTTTGATAGGTTTATATTATAGATATTGATATTAAAGTTCTTACACTGAATAAAAACACTTTCGAAATACATTTTTTTTAAATTCATTTAAGTCACGATTTATAGACGGTTGATGAAATCTCGGAGATGGATCATACGAAACAAAAAAATCAAACGGTTTTATATTCAGTATGATAATGGCTATAGCGCATATCATACGAGTTTTGATATATGCAAAAACAACAAAATGGCGGACATTTTTAGAAAAAAACAACAAAATGGCGGACATTTTTCGAAAAAAACAAAAAAAAACGTGTTTTTTTCACCGTTTTTGGCAACTCAAAAAAAAGGGAAAAAAACCAAATTTTAAAAATCCTTGATATGCGCTATAGCTATAGTTGTAAAGAATATGTGGTTAAAATTTCATAAGGATGGGTCCAGTAGTTTCGAAGATTATATCAACAAGCCGTCGAAACACGTTGTTTTGAGAAAAACGCGCTTAAAGTTTGTTTGGGTTACATAAATACATTGAAATTTGTTTTTAATGTATTTCGAAAGTGTATTTATTAAGTGTAACAACTTTTATATCAATATGTATAATATAAACCTTTCAAAAAAATTATGAAAATAGCCTTCTTTAGCGTCTAAAGTGAGAAAACCCCTTGAAATGAACTTTCGTTGCGCTCCAACGATGCAAACGTCAGCCCCATCAATAATCCATCCATTCGTGTAAAAAATTCAGCTCGATGATTTTTCAGGCAGCTATATTTTTCGCTTTTTTGGTATTTTTTTTATCAACCATGAAAACACACTATCTTTGAATTTTTACCACACATTTATTAACATTTTTACAGTCCCTCAGAATTTTATCAAACAAAAATGACGAGTTGAATCGACTTTACACCATTCTGGAGCTTTTGATCATCTGAAATAAAAACATCAAACGGCATTTAAATTTGGAGACCTGAGGGTATCGCAGGAACTAGAGTAAAGTAAAAAAATCGAAAATTGCATTTTTGCCTCGGTTTAAAAAGTTAAGTTTTGTCATTTTGTTTCGACCTTTTCAGCTTAAAAAACTGTGGCAGATATCAGAAATATTCAAGTTCGGGTGAGAACCATAGATGTGCTGACTATACGATACAAATTTGCGCGAAATTCGTTCAATAGCTTTTGAGATATCATGGGAGCCAATTTGAAAAATACAGTTCTGAGAAAATCGCGTTTAAAAGTTCGAGTACGATAAAGGGAGAACACCACTTTAGCGGCAGAAAGTAAGGCCTAACTCTGACCATTTATTTTGGGAGTATGAAAAAAGAAATAGGATTTCTTTCGAGAGGGTTTATGTAACACATATTAAAGGTTAAAAAAATATTATATTTTTCATACAAAATGGCGGCGATAGAGCCCATCTTGAAAAACGTGTTTTTTACAAATAGCTTCACGGGAGGACGGTTTTCTCGTAAAGTATAAGACCTGAAACAAAAATAAACAAAAAATTATAATCTATATATTATTAGCTATGGGACTACGTAGAGACTTTTTTACTCAAATTTTGAAAAAAATGGCGGACTTTGAAAGAAATGAATCAATTTTTTGCCCAAAAAATAAGCATTAAATTGTTTATAAAAAAACAGTTTACATTTAATAATAAAAAACGGCTACGTAATCCCGTAGAGAATGTAATTGTGAAGCTACTATCAAAATTTTAAATCGATCCGTGCAAAGCTGTTCGAGTAATGCAGCCTCCCAGTTTGAAAAAAGTGGTTTCGAGAAAAATGCGTTTAAAGTTGTACGAGGCGCCTGAAAGAAGTCCGAGGCGCTGCGGCAGAATCGATAATTGTACCTTTGAAACAATTTTTTTTTCGCTACAGGACCAATTGCACATGGTTTTGATGACCCCAAAGTATTTTTTAAGCAAAAAAAAAACGATTTTTCCAAAATCCTAGAGTGGTGTTATCCCTTAACACAAAAAAATGTTGACTCGCCATTAGTCTGCTATGCCGAGTCTATATAACACGCACACATTTTTTGCGATTTGTGCCAATTTTTTTTCGTTTTTTCGACCTGTCACACGGGATGACCGCCTTAAGCTTGGGAATTTAAAAAATTCGAAATTTCGCATAAACCCGAATAGTTTTAGTTTTAAGGCTTTCACGGCTCTTTATGTAATGAGAAGAGTATGTGGCTTCCGGATGGAGGCCGTGTTGAGGATCAGCATTGTGCCGACGTTTCGCAAACGTTACAGTCTGCATCATCAGGGCTGAGAGCTCCGATACTGAAGCTCTCGTGTCTCAGGCATTCCTTATATAGTTGCAGTCATCGTTCTGGATCGCTGCACCAGCCAATCAGATGTTTTAATTGATCAGCTGGTCAATTAAAAAACCGGGAGGACGGTGTGCCAAATAGGATTGACGTGATATCCTCCATCTCTGTTTAGATTGTCCGGATGTTTTCGGATTTCCAAGCCTTCTCGGTGTTTCCTGGAAAAATAGCTGTTTGATGGGGCCAGGCTTTGGGCTTTGTCGAACTGGATGGCATGACCAGTCTCCATCCAATGTTCGGCCAGCGCTGATTGTGTAATATGGCCATATTTGATACACCGTTGATGTTCTTTGATCCGTGTACTGATCTTCCTCCCGGTTTCTCCTATGTACACTTTACCGCATGAGCAGGGTATCTTGTATACTCCTGGTGCACTTAATGGTGGTCTTTGGTCTTTTGCACTCGGAATCACTTGTGCTAGTTTCTTCTGAGGTTTGAAGATGACTCGCACGTTATGTTTTCCAAGGACCCTCCCTATGCGATCGGTTATGCCCTGAAGGTATGGAAGGGAAGTTGTTGCGGTTATTTGTCCTTCATTCTCGTTATCAGGTGCTGTAACCGTTTTCGGATCAGCTATTTTTCTTTTTAGATTTTTGATCGTTCTTTCGATGTTGCCTGGTTTGTAGCCATTGTCTCCTAAAGCTTTTCGTAGGTGTTCTAGTTCAACCTCCAAGGAGTCTGGTTCGGAGATCGCTAGAGCTCTGTAGACCAGAGAGCTTATGACCGACTGTTTTTGGGAAGGGTGGTGATGGGACGTAGCATGGAGGTATCTATCCGTATGCGTTGGCTTCCGGTAAACTTTATGGCCCAAAGTGCCATCGCTTTTCCGTTGAACCAGTACATCCAGAAAAGGGATTTGATTTTCCTGTTCTATCTCCATGGTGAATTGAATATTGGGGTGCTGGGAGTTGAGGAAGGTTAAGAAATGATTGAGGTTTTCTTTGCCGTGACTCCAAATGACGAAGGTGTCATCGACATATCGGAACCAGGTGGAGGGCTTGAGGGAAGCTTCTTGCAGAATTCTGTTCTCGAAGTTCTCCATAAAGATGTTGGCGATGATAGGAGAAATAGGGGAACCCATGGCTGCGCCTGAAGTTTGTTCATAAAATTGGGATTGAAATTGGAAATATGTAGAGTTTAGGCAATGTTCTATGAGGGGCAGTAGGTTAGGGGCAACTTTTTTGGAATTTTTAATTATGCTTAGGGTTTCATTGGTTGGGACGTTTGTAAACAGGGATACAACATCGAAACTCACTAAAATGTCTTCTGGTTGTACCTTGATAGTCTGGATCTTGTTCACAAAATCCCGAGAGTTTTGGATGTGGGAGTTGTTGAGGCCTACGAGTTCCTGCAAAGGTTTGCAGAGAAAACGTGCCAAATGATATGTAGGACTGCCTATGTTGCTAACAATGGGCCTAAGTGGGATGTTGTTTTTGTGTATTTTTGGCAGACCGTAAAGCCTGGGTGGTAGGGATTCCTTGGGTGTTAGGGCTTTGGTTAGGTTTTCTGATAGACCAGCCTTCTTTAGAAGTGTTGTTGTTTTCTTTTCTACACTCGATGTGGGGTCACGTGATAATTTCTTGTACGTGTTGGTGTCCTCGAGCAGGTTCAAAATTTTACTGCAATAGTCCGTTTTATCCATGATGACAGTTGCATTCCCTTTGTCAGCTGGTAGTATTAAGATGTCCTTGTTTTTCTTCAAATTGTGAAGAGCAAGGTGTTCTTCCTTCGTGATATTCTGCTGCGGAGGTTTTGCCTTGTGTAGAATATTGCTTATCCGTTTCCTGATGTCGTTGCCAGTATCCAGTGGGAGACGATAGATGGCCGTTTCCACCAGGCTGATGATTTCTCTGGTTGGAATTTCTGTTGGTGTAATGGCGAAATTGTGCCCTTTTGCGAGGACTGATGTTTCAGCTGCGGAGAGTGTGTAGTTACTTAGGTTTTTAACTGTGTGGGTTAGGATGGGCTGCTTTGATTGCGGACATAGTTTCCTGAATTTTTCTATTTGATTCTTGGATCTTAGGTCTGCACAGTGGAGGGCTTGTTCGTGAGTGACACGGTCAAGATCTTCCCACAGCTGTGGTTCCAAAGAGTCAGATAGACGTAGGTGAAGTTTAAGGAGTTTTTGGGAATTTTGGTCCAAAAGCTTTTTGGTGACAGATATTCTCTCTTTCACCAGTCTCAGCGAGGCCTGGTGGAGGATAGTTTTGGCTTGTTTTGATGGAAAGGGGTTTTTCAATTGAAAACATTTTGGTACCACTTGATGGTCGCGGCACCTTTTTAGGAATGTTAACGAGCACAGTTGGATGTGCAGAGTTTTCCTGAGTTTGGAAAAGGTGTTAACAGAACCCAAAATAGCCTCTCCGTGTAGGCGTCTAATTTTAGTTTTAAGGCTTTCACGGCTCTTTATGTAATGAGATTGATGATGCAGACTGTAACGTTTGCGAAACGTCGGCACAATGCTGATCCTCAACACGGCCTCCATCCGAATAGTTTTATTAATATTTGCAATAATCAATGCCAGCAACCCCCTAGTCGTTTTCTTCTCACCAATTTCGTCCCAAAATCAATTGAAGTTAGAGCACGAAAAAAAATCCAAACACACGCTTATATGTACATTTGAACATTTTCTAAGCATTTTTTTTACTTTCGGAACAGCCTAAACATGTTTTTGTTCGAAAACAGCAAAAAGAGCTTCGGCAAAACAAAGCTTTCTCCATGAAGAGGGAAAAAACATTACAAAATACAAGAAGTGGGTCTCCTGCTAGAATCAGGCTAATTTTATTTTTAATTTTTCTGTTTGGGTTTGTTCGGTTTTGGGGGCCGGGTTGAATTTCCGAACTTTGAATGCTCCGACCGTTTAAAATTCCGAATTTTAATATTCCGGAATTGAAGATGGAGCCGGGTTGAAAATCCGAACTTTGAATTATCATAATGCTCAAAACCCCGAAAGAATACTACCCTCAAAGAATTTTATGAGAAAGACCAAAACTCCGAAAATCTGAACACCGTCAAAATAATTCGGCTATGGAAGTTGCAAAAGTTTCAAAATTTTCAATAAATCGACGAATTATATCAAGAATTTTTTTTTATTAATAAGTGATTTTACGTCAGTTTAGAAATTTGTCTAGACAATGTTATACGTTCTATATAATTTACAGTCAACTGTTTAGACTTTCGATGGCACGATCTTGATCTGTTCGTCAAGATCATGCCAGCGAAAGTCTACACAGTTTACTGTACATGATATAGAACGTAAAACATTGTCTACACAAATTTCAAAATTAACGTAAAATCACTTAATAAATAAATAAATTCTTGAAATAATTCGTCGATTTATTGAAAATTTTGAAACTTTTGAAACTTCCATAGCCGAATTATTTTGACGGTGTTCAGATTTTCGGAGTTTTGGTCTTTCGTGTAAAATTCTTTCGGAATTTTGATCTTTCGGGGTAGTATTCTTTCGGAGTTTTGAGTGCTCTGATCATTCAAAGTTCGGAATTTCAACCCGGCCCCGTTCAAATTTTCGGAGTTTTGGTCTTTCGGGTAAAATTCTTTCGGAGTTTTGATCTTTCGGGGTAGTATTCTTTCGGAGTTTTGAGCGTTCTGTTCATTCAAAGTTCGGAATTTCAACTCGGCCCCCGGGTTTGATTGGGTTTTTCGTATATATTAAACCGTTTTAAGGGGAGGGTAGGGGTTTCAGCGTGAAAAAAAAATACTTTTTTGCGAATTTTTTTCATCTATAGGGATAGAGTAAATTTATTGAAAGCTTTTGTACATCGTTGAGTATCATTTCAAGAACATTCCGTGAAATTTGTACGCGAAAATATCCACAAACAAGCCGGTGACAAAGCTTTTCCATGAACGCCTTTGGAAAAACACGATTTGCGGTGTGCACTGTATCTCAGCTAGAAATTATCTGAAATCAAGTACCATTAACGGCGGGGTAAAGTTAATTCGGCGAAAAAAGGCATGTTTTTAAGATTTTTTTTTTGGCGTAACGAATAGTGTTCGTTTATTGAAAAATTTACATATAATAAAGTAACATTTGAACAACATTCTTCTAAATTTGCATTGCAAAATATTCAAAATTGAGCGAGTGAAAATTAAACCCCGGAAGCGCCTCGAAAAACAGTTGGTTTGCGGTGTGCACCATAACTCGCAACAGAATCATTTGAAACAAAAAAATCAAAATGCATTTGTTAAAGGAGATGTTTCTCGAGGTAATGACGGGAGGATTTTTTTTTCGATTTTTCGATTTTTCGTAGCACTTGGGAGCCAAAAACCCGATTTTCGCTAAAAAAATCGGCTAATTTGTTGTTGAAAAATTAGTAATTATTAAAAAAAAACAAAAAAGCTCTCGACAATACCTGGTGAATTATGTGAAGAAGTACTGTGCAAAATTTCAAAGCGATTGGTCCAGTAGATTTTGAGTTATCGTGCACACGGACTTCAAATATGACAAGTCTCAGAAAAACGGTTTAAAAAACGCAGAAGAGAAGAGAACGGCATAGAGCAATAGACGCTCAAATACTCATAACTTCGTAAATTTTACTCCGATCGACTTGAAATTTTAACACAATATTCTGGATATATTATGCATTCATTTAAAAAATTAAAAAAATTTTTAATACTTTACCCCGCCCTTAAAATTTAGTCAAAGTATCATCAAATCCTTCCCCCAATGGTCTTTGATGATTTTTTTTAACTTCTAAATTTTCGGTGGTCATGTAAAGTGAAAAGTGCTATTTTTCACGAAAAATTCCGCCATTGTGGGGGTGGAAAACCCCCTCAATGTAAAAAAAAATCTCAAACTAACCGTTGCGGGGGGAGGTATTTTATGTGTGGTAGGTGTGTACCAAGTTTGAAATAAATCGGTCATGTAGTTTTCAAATGGCAGTCAACACGGACTTTGAAAAAGTGGTTTCGAGAAAAACGCGGCACCGGCTTGTTTGTGGATATTTTCGCGTACAAATTTCACGGAATGTTCTTGAAATGACACTTAATAATGTACAAAAGGTTCCAATAAATTTACTCTATCCATGTAGATGAAAAAAATTCGCAAAAACGTTTTTTTTTCACGCTGAAACCCCTATGCTCCCCTTAACAAAAATTGGCCTGATTCTAGCAGAAGCCTCACTTCCGAATATTTACCAACAAGTGTAACAAAAGATTCAGACAGACCGACGATAAAACTTGATTTATGTTTTTGTAGCCAAGCTGGCGATTGGTCGACCCGATCTGCACCTTCCTCTTCTCGATTCTCGTGCTGTTTACGACGATAACAATAATCAAGGATGTTATGAACGTTCTTATGGAGGGAACGCCAAAAGGGTTCGAGTATTCCGAGGTCGAGACCATATTTATGCAAATATCGGGCGTCGTCAAGGTCCACAATTTGCGAATGTGGGCTCTGTCGCTTGATAAGACTGCTCTCTCGGCCCATCTAGTTATAAGTAAGTTTTATCGTTCCATTTCAATACTTTCAAAATTTCTAAAACTTCATGAGAGCCTTAGGTTATTTTCCGACATGTCATATGTCTCAAATAGCCATTTCACATGCTTTTTTTAAATCGTATATACTTATGGCCTTAGGCCACAGTAACTGGTATAAAATTATGTGCGAATTTAACAAATTTTTTTCGTATGAAAAAGTGATTCACTGATAAAATTATTTACATATCTATTTAGTATGAATATCAAGCTGTTAGATAAAATATATCTTTTTTTTTTCGATGTACAAAATGGCGCAATTTTTTACCCAGAACAAAAAACAAAAATTCTCGTCAATCTACATTAGAACACCTAGAGAAGTATGTACGGAATTGAAAAAATATTTGTTTCGTTCGAAAAGTTGTAGGTATTTGAACTTAACCCTGATGGAAATCCGCTTATTGGAATTCGTCAGATTTTAACAAAAAATGTCAGATTTGATAATATTCCGTCAACTTTCAATGAGAAATAATGTCAGAATATGTCATTTATACGACAGAATCTGTCATATTATTTCGAGATTTGACATTTTCTGTGAGAAGTTCATGATTTCTGACCGGAAATTGGAACATGCTTTACAGAATCTGTCATATTTTATCAGAAAAGTAATGTTATAATTCAGTAATTTCTGTCAGAATCTTACATAATATGTCGTATAATGTCGTAAGAGTTTTCCATTTTATGTGAGATTTTCGTCATTTAATGTCATTTTTTGATGGAATAAAATGGAATTCTTCAACATTCATGAAATATTATGACCGAATCTGTCGAATTATATCATTCTTTCTTATTTTTTGTGAGATTTTCGTCATTAAATGTCATTTTTTTATGGAATATAATGGAATTCTTCAACATTTATAAAATATTATGACCAAATATGTCAAATTATATCATTCTTTCTTATTTTTTGTGAGATTTTCGTCATTAAATGTCATTATTTAATGGAATGAAATGGAATTCTTTAACATTCATGAAATATTATGACCGAATCTGTCAAATTATATCATTCTTTTTTATTTTTGTCATATAATGACCGAACTTGTTAACTTTTGACATTTTGCATTATAAATATATGATATATTCTGATGAATTTTGACATTTAATTATCGATTCTGATAATAAATTGTCAGAATTCTGTCAGCTGAAATCTGTCAAAATTCAATAAAAATGTGACAACAAATTATGATAAAAATGATCGTTTTCTATCATTTTTTGACATTTTCTGTCATTTTTTTCGATGCAACAATATGTCAAAAAATGGAAACCTTATTTATCATTTTTTGTTAAAAGATGACATTTTCCGACATAAAGATGACAGAAAGTATCAAACTCTGTGATTTAATGACAGCTGAAATCTGTCAGAATTCAACAAAAATGTGACAACAAATTATGATAAAAATTATCGTTTTCTATCATTTTTTGTCTATCATTGTCTGTCATTCTTTTCGATGCAACAATATGTCAAAAAATGGAAAATTAATTTTATCATTTTTTGTTAAAAGATGACATTTTCTGACAAAAAGATGACAGAAAGTATCGAATTCTGTGATTTTATGACATTCCGTAAAGTTAACATAATATGTGAGGTTCTGTCCGGTTTTCATAGATTATTTCCGACAGAATCTATCAAAATATGTACGATTCCATCAAATTATGTTAGAATCTATTCATTTTCACAGTTTCTGACATTTTTTAACAGATTTCAACATTATTTGTCGAATTCCAATAAGCGGATTTCCATCAGGGAAGAAATGAATTTTCAGTGAAAATTTCGGTATAACTGCTCATAAACTCCTCATAAAATGAAAAGTTCTCCATTAATCGGAAATTCCGTACGTACTTTTCTGCGAAATACAATTAAGAACATAACTTTTAAATTTGAAGTAAATCGAACGAAAATTGTTGAAGTTATTTGTCACGCCATGGCGGCCATTTTGTACATCGAAAAAAATATATGTATATTTTCTAACAGCTTGATATTCATACTAAATAGACGTGTAATTAATTTTATGAGTGAATCACTTTTTCATACGAAAAAAAATGTTAAATTCGCACATGATTTTATACCCGTTACTGTGGCCTAAATCCTTAAGGGGGAACTTCCTCCAGACAACAGGTTTTTCAATATTTTTTACAAAAAATTGAGAGTATTTATTGCAATGAATCAAATTACATAATAATATTGACGTTAAAATACATACAAAAACAAAATTTCATGAGTGAAAAAATAAATAAAATGGCGGCGCTAGAGGTGTTCGAACTTGGCTCCTAGAATTTGCCCCGTGGAACGCCCAGGTCCTTGTAGTTAACTACTATCAACGAAACCATTTTTTTTCATTCAAGTAAGCCATTCCGCTTTGCATGAACCTATATATAGCAACAACAAAAAATTGAAAATTTGAGGACAAAAAGAAAAGAAAACACTTTTTTAAAAAACAAATCGTTAAAAACAATATTTATTAAAACAATTTATACGAAATTTTAGGTTTGTGCATAGGCTGATAAGTTGAAAAATATCTGTACAAAATTTCAAGTTGATTGGTTCATTACCTTTTGAGTTACATACCACGGCACGGAAAAAAGGACGTTTCGAGAAAAACTCGATTGAAGTTTTTGTTCTTGAAAAGTAGAGTTTAAAGTGATTTATCATTACCCAAGCTTAATCTGCCATGCCAGGGCCATAAAGCAAGCCTTCTTCAAGGAAATCACTAATCTGGACTGCATTTTTCTCTTTTTGTGTGAACTGTTTGTGTGAACACGAAAAACGACGGTTACACAGGCCGAAATTGTTCTTTATAATCGTCGGTAGTGCCCTCTATCTTTCAAAAAGTAAACTAGTAAACTTGTTTGGCTAAGGCTAGGTTCACATGACCGCGCGGCACCGCGCGAATGGCTCACCGCGCGGTACAAAACTCAATGAAAACAACGTTAGCGTCTACATGGACGCGCGGTATCGCGCGGCACCGCGCGGTTCTCGACGCTCCTCTTGTACCGCGCGGCGTCGCGCGGTACAAGATCTGCTGGCCTGTATGGATATGTTCACTTGACCGCGCGGCACCGCGCGGTTCTCGACGCCGCGCGCTACAAGATCTGCAAGCCGGTATATAGCTATGTTCACATGGACCTATACTATGTGAACTATACTACCGCGCAGTACGGCGAGCTCATGTGAACGTTACTGCCGCGCGGTACCGCGCGGCACCGCGCGGTCATGTGAACCTAGCCTAAGAAATTGAAAGGTAGAGGCCGCAAAAGGCGCGCGCTCGTTTACCTACTGTCGGTACATTTGGAGGACATCACTTCGGTGATTTCCTAGGGACCTTTAAGACTTTCTGTTGGGCTTCAAACATTGAAAATATGTTCTTCAGATACCAAATGAATTTTCAAACCAATAAAAAAAATTATATCTGGAGGAGATTTCCCCCTTAAGAATAATTCGAGTCAAATGAATCCCCCCTCCCCCTTGGCACACGTAATCGCACTTGTACAAGAACATCTCTGCTAGAAAATCGAACATACGTACGGCGAAATCAATTGCATATTTTTTTTCGTAAATCATTGCAGCTCCAGGCTCGAGCCCCCAAGAAATTTTGCGCACGGCGACAAGAAACATTCACGACCGATACAGTTTCTTCGAGATGACGCTACAGATCGAAGAATTCAACGAGCGAATGGAAAATTGCAAACAGTGCAAATCGCCGCAGAAGTGAAGAGTTTTGTTTGTTTTTGTAAATATAATACCGAATTTGTAACAAGTATTTTGTACGATCGTATCAATGCATTTCGCTATCCTTAGCTCCGTGCCTTTTGTTTACGTCGCGGTAAAAATTTTCGAAAAACGAAACGGCAAGTCGTCGAGGAGGCTTTCCGTTTCGTTTTATCGCGAAGCAACAATGACGATTCTCGAACTGAAGGATTAGCAACGTACGCACCAAGTGTACAGCCATTAATCGTATACGCAAAAGTCAGTCCAGTGTGTGACTTCGATTGTAGTGTCGAGGTGGAAAATATCCGTCGTTGTGTACAATTTTGCACGTCAGCAAGATAAACGTAGAATTTCGACAATGGAACTGTAAAAATGTGTAACTTAACGATGTTACGAGTTGATTCAGTTTCAAGCGTGCACAACCTCGCGATTCATGAATGGATCGAAGCAATTTCCTATATTAACGGCTTATCTATGTAACTTATCGAATAAATTTGAAATCAGTATCATCTTTGTAGGTTTCCCGCCGTTTTGAGCTCTGGTCCGGTGCGCATGCGCAGTACCCTATGACGTACTTTCCAGCAATGGTCGTGTTCGTTGGGTCTCATCATTGTGATTGCGCATGCGCATAATGATGCGCACGTTTCATTGCGCAGTTGCGCGTTGCGCATCATTATGCACATGCGCACTTGTTCGTATCAAAATGATGAGACCCAACGAACACGACCAATGGCGCTGTGTGGCGCACAGAGGGCCATTTTATGTTCGCCGGGTCTATTTTGGGGCATGAAGACTTCGGGGAAGAGATACCTTTACGTGAATAAAAATAGCTGATTTTCATGATTTTTTTAAAGGGAAAGATTTCTTCGGTATTTTCAGGACTTAGGGTATGCTGTATTATTACTTTTAGCTGTTGCGTAGTATTTTTTATTATTTATTCATCTTCGAACGTGACAGAGGTATGGCACAGTCTTATAAACGGGTTGGGGCGGATGTCGCCAGACGGCGTGAAGCGTTGGCGAGATTAATATGAAAAAAAAATCATCGAAAACTTTTCTTTTATTGACCCTCATACGCAGAATATGAAACAAGAAAAAGTGAGAAATGTTGAAAATCGATGAAATGGTACGCTTCGAAATAAAAAGATTGAATTTTTCGAAGAAGATGGCTAAATTGTGCCATAAAAAATAGGTTTCTCTTTCGAAAAAATAGGGTCACATTTTAGACAATAATGTTAGAAAGATTTACACCAATTTAGTCGGCTTAGTAGCTCTACCAAAATGCAGTTTGGAAGACCGGCCATACCTCCGCCATTTTTAAAGATTAATAATTTTTTTAAATACCATGCAACAGCCAAAAGTACTAATAAAACATAACCTAAGTCTAAAAAATGGTGACAAAATCTTTCCCTTTAAAAAAAATCATAAAAATCATCAAATTTTTTCCTCGCCTAAAAGTCCCCCCCCCCCCCTTATGAACCTGCGCCTGATAGTGTCATTGCTGGAGGACATGCTAAGAGTTCCAAAAATCCGAGCGACGCCAATCAGTAATCGGATTCGTTGGGGGTTTTGAGCACTGAAAAGTAAAGGAGAACTCATAATGGCGGTTATGCGGACAATTGTTGAGTGGAATCTGGGACCCTAAGATGGCAGCAGTTATGGTAAGGGGCTGTCCATAAATTACGTCATTTTAAAATGGGGGGGGGGGGGGTCTGGTCGCTGGATGACGGTAACGATAATTGGATTATGACAATAGGAAGGATAGCATGATTTTGGGGGGGGGGGGGTCGAAAATCAGCAAAAATTGATGACGTAATATATGGATGGCCCCTAACGGGGATGAAGTTGGCGTCTGTCTGATTTTTGGAACTCCGTGAATCATGCCCACCTAGATAGCAATGTTCAAGAACTTGTCTAAATAAGTACCAAATGTCCGCTTTGCAGCCTGGGAAGTTATGATTTTAAGACAGTTATCAACTTAAAGGTACAACTTCCGGGCAGGTCTTCGATACTGTGACAACTTCTTGGAAACCGGAGTACCGGATATCCAATTGGAACTTGTCTACCATAACGTGTCCAGAAGTTACCTTTTGGGACGTATGTGGTAGTTAAACATAACTACCACATGAACATTCGGTACTCGTTGGGACAACTTTCAGATAATTTCTTGAACATTGCTATTTGGGATGGTACATGACATTCTTGATAGCATCAGGCACTTTACCGATCAAAGTTCAAGGCTAATGATTCTTTTCAGACGTAAACATGGCCAATAAGCTTTTAATTTCCAACTGTCCATAAGTTCGTCATTCCCGAGGGTAATGAAACTAAAAGCTAGACTATTTAGAACATTGTCTTATAGGAAATCGCGAATTAACAGGTGTTTGTCTTGCAGGGAAGTTGGCTGCGCTTATCAACGTTTCAGCACAATCCGCGTTTTTCCACAAGAAACTGTTGTAAAATGGAGGATGATTTTTTTTCTCCAATATGAGTGGTGGAATTCATGGACATTTTGGAAATGCGCTTTCTTTGGAAAGATATATTTGTGTTAGAAGAATCAGTATCCACGACATATTATCAATGACATGCTCGACCATCTTCGAAATAAGGCTTTCATTGAAATATCCAGTTGCGATTCCCACCGGATGAAAAGTAATAACCCATAAGATGTAAAAAAAGACCCGCGTAAAGTATTTTTAAGACGATGTTTTAGGTAAAACATTGCACTTACACGAATAGGATTATGTTAAGACTATACGATCATGACTTAGAGTACTGTATAGGTATCGGTTTATTGTCACCGAAATCTTACTAATTTTGGAAACTATTGTTTCTGCCTGACCATTCTATTTTTAGACTGAAAATGCGTTGGTAATGTTAGAATACGACGCTGACACAATCCACGTTGGCGTGAAAACGGCTGGAGATATTTTTCTAAACCTTTGTCATGTGAAAATAAATGCTGTCAGAATTTCATTGCGCTTTGTTTCATATGGATTCGTTAAGTAGACCCTGAAAAAATGCGATTTAGGAGTCCCGCGATGAAGAAGCTCTTCAGTAGATATACAATGCAAAACAGTTTCATTAGCTTTGGAACGGCGGCATAAACTTAGGGTACAAAAAACAGCTGGATGTTCAATATTTTTTCTGATAAGGCTATTGATACGACGAGGTCAGTATTTTACACACAATTAATACACACTCTTGTCGAAATAGAGTTTGTTCGGATTTTTTATTTCAAAATATTGATGAACAATGAAATTATTATTATTTAAACGAAGTGCTGCCGTTGCTGGTTGGGCAATCGGTGTAGGTGGTTCCGGCAAATGGGGTGATTTGCCAACCTTGTTCCAGTTATCGACAGCTGTGGCGATTAAGGTTGTTATGGGTTTTAGGATTATTACCAACTGTTAGCTTTCAAATAATCATCATATTAATTGTACGTTTTTGAACTATTTATCTACATCTATTTGTAAAAATATGTATTTCTGAACATTCGGTGATTACATTGTGTTTTCATTACTTTGTATAATTATTTTCTAGAACTTTTTCACGCTCAAGTAACGCGAAACGTATTGGCAGGGTCGCAAATCGTGGTATATCATAATGCCCAGGTTGGCAGAAGTGTCGCGAAGTTAAGGACATATGCGCTCCGTTCGTAACCTCAATATCGGCCCTAGTAGATGTCAAAAATTAATAGCGGTCCGAGTAAAAAAAATTTTTTAAATTACGCTGGGAAGAAAAAATGTGTACTAAAGCTGTCTATAATCTCGAAGAAATAAAAAAACTTCAATCATTTTCCGACATTCTTAAAAAAAGTGCATGTGTGAAAAAAACCGCGTTATTTTGTGTTTGCCTAGAAATGTCTTGAAATGTATAATTGCTGAACATAGTTATCAAATTAATATGAAGTAATTAATACTAATTAAGAGAATAAGTACCAATAATATTCGCTGTTTATTATCCTGACCGAGTAGTTTGAGGTTCCCGGGCATAGTTACCGAATACCGATAAGATAGGTAGCATTTGTGACGTCTACGACGTTACCAGGATTGCACAGTCTAATATTTTGTGTGCTTGATCTTCGCACAAATTCGCTATCAAAAACATTAATCATTTTATAACGATACTGTGAATCCTTATTTTCACGGTACCAAGAGTTAGTCCGATAATTAGTCGAACCGTATCTATTTTTTCAGCTCCGTGGTAACATTCACTTAGCAGATATTAATAATGTACTGAAGAATGATCGAGAGTTTTCCATAAGCGTAATGTAATTAGCCCACGAAATACGTCGAGTTGCCGATTTTTTTTCTTCTAAAAAACGGTACGATGGATCGTATTTAAACTGCACAGGATGATCAGCAAAGAGGTTATAAAGGTAGAGAAAAAATTTCTGCTCGGTGGTATCATGTTGCCTTAACCCCATAACAACCACAACATTACTGACCCGGCAATCGTCTTGTTGTCTACGATGCAATAAATAGTTATCGCTTTATTTCTCAAAGTGCTTTATTAACAATATATAAACGATGTCTAATTAATGGAAATCGGTGTTAACAGATTGGCCAACGAATTCAGACGTACATAGACGGGCAGTTCTTAAGGACATTATGTGCCGATTTTATTGGGGGAATGCCCCCCAAAGTTATTTCTCGATTAGCGGCGCTGACGGCAGTTTTCATTCTTGCTCTCGCTCACGGTCTTACATACAGGTCTGACAACGGCGGTAGTGGGGGTAGGCACCTTTTGATGTTTTGCTTTTTATTCCGATTTCTGCCGCTTGGTGCGTGACGGCAAGGGGAAGTAGTGGTGCGACGAAGAGAGAAATAGCTCTTGTGTCCTTTTCCCTCCTGACCGCAACGCATGCGCCGTTGGCTGCGTGACGTAAACACCTTTGGCCCATTCGCCGGTAAGAGGTAAGGGCAGGGGCGGATTTCCCTATAGGCCGACTAGGCCCGGGCCTAGGGCGGCAAAATTTAGAGGGCGGCAAAACTTGGTGGGATTTTTTTTTTCAGTAATCGCGCCTTTCGCCTACCGCTCCTTCGCGTAGGCGATATTCGGAAAAAAATTATAATAAAAAAAGCGGCCCTGATGAGTAGGTGCACAATCACAAAAAAAGAGTACGAATAAATGACATTCTGGAAATAAGTATTAGTTTTCGTACATGGTGGAGAAGTGGAAGAGTCGTTCCCAGGATCCGTCATATTCCCATCGCACGCCGCCCGCAGGCCTTCTAAAAAACGCCTTCAATTTGTTAATTTCTTAAATCATATCAACTTGTTTCTCAATCGTTTTTCAGCTTGCTTTCTGTACACGACGAGAAGCATATCAGCAATTTCATAATAAATTCTCGTTTCTCACAAATCTGACGGTCCTAAGCCCAGCTGAAGTAGAAGAGAAAGCAACAGCGTTAAAAAAGATTTACTCTTCTGATCTCGAAGAGGGTTTTGTTGAAGAGTGCCAACATTTTCGCTGCCCGTGTTTTTCGAGCCGAAGCCAAACCGACACGCCGATGACATTATTGAAATGGCTTCATGATCAGGATCTACACAGCATTTATCCTAACGTTGATATAGCTCTACGTATGTGTGTTTGTATCCCGATTACGAACTGTTCCGGTGAACGCAGCTTCTCGTGTTTGCGGCGGGTGAAAAATTATTTGCGCTCGAAAATGAACGAGGACAGGTTGAACGCTCTGGCTATCCTCTGCATCGAATCACAGTTGCTACGGTCTTTGGATTGTGATGATTTGATAAACAAATTCGCTGCCCAGAAAGCTAGACAAAAGACAATTTGTGAATAACGATTCATTGTATAGTATCTGCAAAACACTGATTGAGATAATTTTATCATTTACTGACTTTCGTTGTTTTTATTTTTATTTTATTCCTATACTTCAATTAATTTTTCGTGCTTTACGGCGAGTAGGGGGGGGGGGGCGGCAATCTTTCATATGCCTAGGGCGACCAACGGATCAAATCCGCCCCTGGGTAAGGGAGAAACTACTTCCCCTTGCTAGTCGCGACGCGTAGCGGCGCCTAGTGAATCGAAAATTAAAACATATAAGAGTGCCTACCCCTACCACGAAAATTTAGCTTCGTTGCAAGACCTGTATGTAAGACCGTGCTCTCGCTTCCGCCCGTGGGCTTAAACCACGTCCTTACATACAGGTTTCGCAACGAAGCTAAATTTTCGTGATGGGGGGTAGGCACGCTTATCAGCTCCACTTTTCGATTCACTAGGCGCCGCTACGCGTCGCTACTAGCAAGGGGACGTAGTTTCCCCCTTACCTCTTACCGGCGAATGGGCTCAAGGTGTTAACGTATGTTTTTGTGGCGCGATTGTCGAAATAACTTTGATTTGCGACCATATACCAGAAGGTTCTACACGATTTACCGTGATACATTTTTTATCGTGTTTTTACGCAGAAGTGTGATTTTTTTTGGTAGTATTTGCAAAAAAAATGCGAAATGGCTAAGGATTGCGCGATTCGCAATTGTAAAACGGGGTACAAAAATTGTAAGCATAAATGCTCCGTGTTTCGCGTGCCCAGAAACGTCGAACGATACAAAAAATGGCTCGATGCTATTCCGGGACTGAAAGAGTCTCGGTACGTGTACGAAAAATATTTCGAAGAACGATGTATTGTGAGACATTGGAGAAAAAAGGATGTAAATGGTCGTAATATGTGCTGCTATGAATTAATGTATTCAAAAAGTTTTCAGTTTTTTTTTTCGATGAAAGTAGTCATCTTTTTTTTTATCAACACATTCTTTTTATTGGTTTCGTATATTATGCAGTTTACACGACAGTACGGTAAATTAAGTTAGGGCAAACGGCGCATGCGTTGCGTTCAGGAGGGAAAAGGACAGGAGAGCTATTTCTCTCTTCGTCGCACCACTACTTCCCCTTGTCGTCACGCACCAAGCGGCAGAAATCGGAATAAAAAACAAAACCGCTAAAGGTGCCTACCCCCACTACCGCCGTTGTCAGACCTGTATGTAAGACTGTGGCTTAAACCGGCCCCCTGACACTGGCCGCTGAAATCGGCTCGGGAAATGTAGCTCGCAATTGTCGCCGAGTTTTGCCGCTTGTAGCGCTGGCAAGTACTACAAGACTGCTCTAATGGGATCTGGAGAGGGGATAGGTTTGCCTGTAGGGTGTAGGCAGGGTCGGTTTACACACGGTTTTACATACAGGTCTGGAAACTCCGTTAGTTCACATGGTTCCTTTGCTGAAGTTCGCCGCGAGAGGCGCTGCAATCGAGGAGTCAATGTGCGAGAGAGACAGCAATACTCACTCTCACTCACCAAGGCTTGCAACCAGTATTTCATCGGAGTTACTGCTTGCAAATATTTCTAGGTATATGTGTTCATCATGTGTTGTTTTTTCGAACAATAAATATGGAGATAGCATTTTATTTTACAGCACAAATATAATTTCGCGTTTATCAAACATATAATAACAACTATTTGTTCCTTAGAATTCAAATAATGGCGTCTTATAATGGCAATGAGAAAGATTTTTAGTCATTATCGTTCTGCAGGGGAGGGGGGCGTTGGCGGAATGTACAAAATAACGAAAAAACCAAAACGTTATTTCCTTTTTGTTGATCGTTCGTTTATTGGTTTGTCAATTTAGTCATCTTTTTTTTACGACATTTTTTTTAATTTCATATTTTCTTGAAAGGCCTCATGTGCAACCTTATGTAATAAATTATCGCGTATGATAAAATATCCGAACCATGTTTTTCACATGGAAAGGAAAACTTATATCCCGTTAATACATCTTCGAGTGTTAAATCAAACACGTGAACCTTTGTGATTTGATTAATTTATTGCCAAACACAGAACATAAACACTGCGAAGTGGAAAAAATTGAATTCAAATCTAAGATTCTATTAAAATTTAACTTTCGTCCCAGTAAAAAGGAACGCATCAAACGTGATAGACATAAAACCGATAATGTTAGATAAATATATATTATTTATTAAAATTTATGAATATTATGAATTAAAAACAATTCTTTGTACTGGGATGATGGTTTCGACGATTCTACCATTGTGCTATGAGAGTTGTTAGTTTATTCTACGGCTACCTACGTTGAGTTAATAAGAAGCCTGCTTCATAAAAAACTAGATAAAATAAAAAACCTGTCACGTAATAAACTATATAGTCTATAGCCAGAGGAAGGGCATAATCGTGATCGACAGGGTACTCGATGACATAGTCAGCCTCCCATCCTTCTTAATCTGAAACGGCGTCTAATTTTCGTCGAAATTCGTCACGATGCTTGACCATTTTGGGTTCCGATTTTTCGCCACTCAAAGCTTTCAGATCGCTTAGTGATATCAAAATCTGTGGCTCAGGTCGTTCTGTAATGGTACAATTGCCATATTTTGGAGGCTTATTCACGCTATATACTGACAGCAGTTTATATAGCTGCAAAACATTGATAGTTTCACTTTTAGGCTTCTGTAAGCCTTATTGCACTCCGGTACTACGCAGGACTTCGGCATTACTTCGCGGTTACTCGACGACCATATACAGGTAATGTGTTCGCTGTCAAAACTGACTCCTCGATACTAGCGACACCACGATTTCTGTTTCAATAGTGGAACCACCCCCACCACCCGAATTTCATCGAGTTTCCAGACCTGTATGTAAGACCGTGGGTTTACAAAAATTAGCGCCCTAGGCATGGAGCCTAGATACCAGGAGGTTCAGCGGCAATGCAAAGGCGTTGAAAAAAGCGTCCCCGAAAATGTCCCGAAGTGATGGCGCTGGGGTGCGGCGCGACCGACATATATAGTAATATATTGGTCAACGAGGTGAAAGTGATCGGATGAGTTTCTAACCTCACGACAGACCGATCGTGACATCAAACGTCGAAATATCCGCCGATTCATAATTTCCTCATGACGGTTCGGAAAAAAACGCAAAAGCGCGAAAAGATCTCAAACTCAAACTCAAAATGGCGGCAATATAGTCCATCTAGAAAAACGTGTTTTTCTTACATATAGCTTCACGGGAGAACGGTTTTATCGTAAAATATAAGACCTGAAACAAAAACCAAAAAAATGATATTATATATTATTAGCTATGAGAGATGTTGCTACTTTGCATACATCTGTCAGAAATTTGACAGGCCTCGGACGTATTCGTGATTGTTAATACTGAATATCAATTTAACTAGTTCATTAATCGTGTATTCGTGTATTTCGCGCTTTTCTGTTAGACTCTTTGCCCACGGAAAATTGGCTGTTTAAAATTGTTTGTGAGTTGCAACATTGTTAACGATGCCATCATGTAGCAGATGTGCCTATAACGGATGTAAAAATGTTCCTAAGAGTCCCAAGCTGAGCTTCCATCGTTTCCCTAATAACGACGACACGTAAATATTTAAGAGAAAATTCTTTTTCAAGTTTACTCTATAGTTCGAGTAAACAATGGACAACAATTGTTTACTCCATTGTTCCATTAAACAATGCATAACAATTTTTAATATGTTCATTTATTATTTAATACTTTATTTGGCGACTGGATAACGTTGAAACCCAAATTTCAAAATGAAAAATTGAAAGTTCAAATCCAAATGCCCGAATGTAGATTCGAACCCTCGCGCGCGCTCGCTTGGACGCCGAAACTAGTGTGGCATTGTTTACTCAGCGTTGGACTTTACTCGTAAATATCTCGGTCAATTTTTGTCGCACAACACTTGAAAAAAAAGCGTTTGACTTAAAAAAAATATTATTCTTAAAAATAGGAATACATTTTTGTATCTTTTTCAATGTATATCCCGTCTTAAGGCATTCTTTGCACAAACCTGAATATTTAACAATTAATTGATTTTCGCCTATAAACAAGTAAAAATACATCCCAGTATGCTGGTGAAATGTCAAGCCAAGTTACCAAAATTTTAATGAAAAATTGCAACGCTCAAACTCGTCTTATTTGTACGCCGCTTTATGGAGATTACACGCTGGCCACATTTCCATCTAATAATTTGTACACCAAGAAACTCTAGATGCCTGATATAAACTGCTCACGCGTGTAAAAAAAATCTAACGATTCCTTAACGAGGGTGAACTTCCGAAAAGCTGTTACACCCGATTTGGCTGAAATTTTGCACAGATGTTCCATTTAATATATAAAGACATCCCCTCAAGGGATTTTCGGCGTATTCCAATAGTTTACGAGATATCAAAATTGTTTGGGTTCTTTATTGTTTTTTTGGGTTTGTTTGCTTTGTGTGTTTGGGTTTGGTTGGGTTTGTTTATGTTATATAGATATACTTGCAGGCGTAAGCGCAGCACGCTAGCCACCAGTGAAATCGGAGGAGTGGGGATATCGATCGGCCGTGGCGAGCGATATAGATATACTCGTGCCGGCTAAAAAATAAACTTCAAAATTCTATTTCTATTGGAACGCGCCAAAAATCCCTTCGGGGGATGTCTTTATATATTAAATGGAACCTCTGTGCAAAATTTCGGCCGAATCGGATGTAATAGCTTTTCGGAAGTTTATCCCGTAACGACAATAAAAACAGGAGGGGACCGAATGCTTAAAAAATATTTAAGATATAATTTCATAGCCGCGATCTTTCAGGAAAAATGCAAAAACGTTTTATTCCAGTGATCTTTCAGGACGTTTTATTCATAGCCGCGATCTTTCAGGGAAAATGCAAACATTTTTTATTCCAGTTTATTGTTGGGTATAATAATTGATTGTGACTTATTTTTACTAAGCGCCACTATAATTTATCACCGATTCAGAAGGGCCCCCCTTGTGCCCCCCCCCCCCCCCAATACGGCCGTCCGCGACAGAAATATCTCAACGTGAGTTTAAATGCTACGCTGTCTTCTACCAAACTGTTTCCTAATACAATCCTACCAAACTGTCTCCTAATACAAGCGGGACAGCACTATAGCCCGATAGGCATACGCGAGAGAGAGACCACCGCGAGAGGCGTGCCTTGAACCTCTATCATTGATGTGGCACACTGATACATCGCCGCGCAGTCTATCGGCGGAAATACTAACTACATTTTTTCTGCCAAATATTAACACGGGCCCTGGTGTTCCATGTAATACCTGTTCTTTGCTATGACTTTTCGAAGTTTTACAACATATATGGTGATAGTAAGCATGCAAGTTAATACGAAGGTGTCAAAAAGGACAAGGGTCACGGTCTTACATGCAGGTCTGACAACGGCGGTAGTGGGGGTAGGCACCCTTAGCGGTTCTGTTTTTTATTCCGATTTCTGCCGCTTGGTGCGTGACGGCAAGGAGAAGTAGTGGGGTGATGAAGAGAGAAATAGCTCTTCTGTCATTTTCCCTCCTGAACGCAACGCATGCGCCGTTTGCCCTAACTTAATTTACCGTAGTGTCGTGTAAACTGCATAATATACGAAACCAATAAAAAATGTGTTGTTTTAAAAAAAGATGACTAATATCATCTAAAGAAACTGAAAACTTTTTGAATACATTAATTCATACCAGCACATATAACGACCATTTACATTATTTTTTCTCCAATGTCTTACAATACATCGTTCTTCGAAATGTTTTTCGTGCACGTACTGAGACTCTTTCAGTCCCGGAATAGCATCGAGCCATTTTTTGAATCGTTCGACGTTTCCGGGCACGCGAAACACGGAGCATTCCTGCTTACAATTTTTGCACCCCGTTTTACAATTGCGAACCGCGCAACCCTTAGCCATTTCGCATTTTTTTCGCAAACATCATAAAAAAAAATTCACACTTCTGCGTAAAAACACGATAAAAAATGTATCGCGGTAACCCAGTAAACACAGTTCTGTACCGGCAATGTAACGGCAAAGTAACTAAAAATAACGAGTAATGTTAACCGGATAGTACATGCAACTTACATGTAAGTTGCTATTTCCCACTCATGAGTATTACTCGTTATGTAATATTCTATATAACCGTTACATTTTTGTTATGTTACTTGTTTGTTGTACAATACAACTGTTATGTAACGGAAATGTAACGGTAACAATACCAACAGTAACAAGTTATATTACTCGAATATTACCTAGTAAACACAGTTCTGTACCGGCAATGTAACGGCAAAGTAACTGAAAATAACGAGTAATGTTTACCGGATAGTACATGCAACTTACATGTAAGTTGCTATTTCCCACTCATGAGTATTACTCGTTATGTAATATTCGATGTAACCGTTACATTTTTGTTATGTTACTTGTTTGTTGTACAATGCAACTGCTATGTAACGAAAATGTAACGGTAACGTTAACGAAAGTAACAAGTTATATTACTCGAATATTACATGCAACTTACGTGTAGGTTCTTATTTCCTACTCATAAGTATTACTGGTTATGTGCCATCTTATGTAACCGTTATACTTCAGTTACGTTACTGGTTCATCGTGGAATGTAACTGTAATATACAGTCCGACATCCGGATAAGAAACCCGGCAATAAGAAACTTTCCCCTGTTCCTCACTCGAGCGCTTCCCCCACTCCGACTCGAACTCCGAGCTCGAGAATTTTGTGGGCGGAACCTCTGGTTAAGAAACCAGCCTGGGAGAGATTATTCGGGCAAAATAGAGTGAACGTGTCGTGTAAATTGATGTGTGCATGCGTGCGTGAGTATGTGTGTGTGCATGTGTGAATGTAACACAAAATCTACAAGTTTATTATTTTTTTATTTCAAGTTTTACTTGCACAGCCTTTTCGACTTTTTACAAGGCTCCACTTATATGTCCACCGCTCTACACTTGTTCTTTCTCTCCATCATCCCCCCTCCCCATTGCGGCCGCAGCCGACTTCCCCCTCTGTATTATATTCATCATGACATTTCTGTCATGGGTATAGGGAAACTGCGGAAAACCTATACCAATACAGCCGGTCACGAGTTCGATTCCCAGCCTCGGAGCTAGTCGCGTTTCGTCGAGAAATAGCTCACAGGCTACAGCCATACCCATCCGACACACAAGTTTATTATAAATTTTTTGTATTCATTAAAAAGATACATATATGTGTTGACATCATTTCATATAAAATAAAAACAAAGATAAGGGAGTTTAAAGATTTTCACACAAAACAGCAAAAGTTTCCGAGACGTGAAGAAAAGCGTTTTCGTCTTGTTGCGTATTATTTTGATCCGCAACGCACTCAACTGACGGTGGAATATTTTTGAGAGAGTCGAACTCTGCCATTGAAGATGAATCCTCAGAGATATTGACTTCTTCTTTTATATAAATGGGATAAAACAATATGGACATAAAGATCTTTGTTTGAATTATCACGTTGTGGCGTAGATTCTGTAATATTTTCTTCGACTTGTATACTACAGTCTGATCTCTTACGCTTCTTTACAGTTTCGGTCTTTTTATAACAGTTAATAGTAATTCAGATACAGTAGTACACAATAATATTCAATAGTCTGTATATTAACGTGAAACAAAAATTCGCTAAATAAATGTCCACGCGTAGTCAAAAACGTTTTTGCATGGGCGATGTGAATACTAGGTTGCAACTCGTTCGAGCGAGTTTCTTGTTGAGAGGATCGCATGCGTAAAAGAGTGAGAGAGACAGACTGAGGTGTCGAGCGAGGAGCGCGCGCCTGGTGGGGGTATGCGATATATAAGAAAAACTCTTCCCCTTGGGGGCTTTCGGTTTCTTATTCGGAGGGCGGACTGTATTAAGTAGCACAACAGTTACATAACCGCAATTTCAAAATGTAATATAACAGTGAACCTAGCTGTTACCTATCAGCTGATATAACTGCAATATTACATTAACTTGAACATTTATTTAATGGTTGATATGAATGTTATATTACAAGTACATCAATGGTTAGATAACAGTTTATGTAAATGTTTTGTTACATTCCCATGCATGTTTACGTAACAGTTGAAGTAAATTTAATGTTGTATTAACACGAAGGGTTATGTGAGAGCTGAGATAACTAATATTATGGTAACACGAATTATAATACATTTGGTATAAATGCAACATTACAGTGTTCTCAATTGTTATGTTATGTTATTTATGTTAAAAATACAAATAATTTGACACTATGGTTCAGTTATACTTTTCCACCAAGCTATGTTAGTAATTAATGTAAAAATATGATTAGTTATTGATCATATTCGACCTTATACATTTTATTGCTTCATGAATACCTTTGAAGTCTTTTTATGAAATATATTGCTAAATTTTTAAGTATAATTAAGCCATAATGTAATTTTAAATATTTCCATTGCGTCTCTTAATGGATAAAAAATTATTAATAGTCAAAATAATATGTATATGGAAAAGTAAAGTTCTTTATTTTATAATAATTATGATGAACTATACATCGTTTTTTACTTTGCCGATCGACTAGATACTATACGATATAATCGCAATAATCGTACTAATCAACTCATTACTAAAAATGTAACGAAAAACATAATTCATGTATCTTTTGTCTTTAAGGTAGTACGAGCGTGCAATCTTGGTTTCTATAGATTTTGTTCAAGTTTTAACAAGACATTGTTCATATCATTATGCATGTTTGAGTGAAATTGCAGAACAGTCGACTATTTAGATTGGGAGATAATGGATTTTAAAGTTGCAACTTATAACACTGCAGGGTTTGCGTTGAAATTTAGACGAAATAATTTTCCGTAAAAAATATTTGTCCCCTATAATAAGAAGACATATGGCAACACCGCATCGTTCCACAAATTTGGGTCAAACATCCGCCATTTTTTTGTTTTCATCGATTTTGTATTAACTGTGGTAAATTGTTGTGTACGAAACCTTTCTCTTTAAAATGCTTTTGGATTTTTGGTCTCAGACTTGCTAATCCTGAGATTAACTGTCGGCCATGGGACCAGGTATTATTTTCAAAGACGCAACTTTGGGGCCTTCTAAAAAAATATTCAATGAATCAAAATAAAAAATATTTTTTCGTATTTTAGAAGGTTGAAACAATGTTGTAAAAGAATGAGTTTTATAGCTATATACAATAAAGGAGCTGAAAAAAACATCTTAAAATTTTTCTTTTTTTCGGCCTAAATTAATATTAATGTTAACATACATTATCAAGCATAGGATAACTTGCAGGTAGAGGCTTACCGAGAGGTTGGAAAAACCCGCCCTCAATCATACAAAATCGGCAACGTTTCATATCATTTACATAACTTGAATATTATTAATGTTAAAATTACATCGTTACAGGTATAATATGTAACGGTTACAATATGTTGGCTATGTAACTATACTCATTGTTATACTCACATGGTTGTAATAATGTTAGGTGGCTGTTGCAAGTACTGGTTATACAACTTCAATATTGCAACATTTTATAACATATACATTACCTGAATATTACCAATTTTATATTCACATCGTTATAAGCATAATATGTAACAGTTACAATATGCTAGTTATGTAACTGCAATATTATATTGTTTTAGAACATTCACATTATGTACGTATTACCATGGTTATACTCACATGGTTGTAACAATGTTATGTGACTGTTGGAAGTACTGGCTATACAACTGCAATATTGCAACATTTCATAACATTTACATAACCTGAATATTATTAATTTTATATTCACATCGTTACAGGTATAATATGTAACGGTTACGATATGTTAGCTATGTAACTGCAACATTTAGCCGTTTTAGAACATTCACATTATGTACGTATTACCATTGTTATACTCACATGGTTGTAACAATGTTATGTGACTGTTGCAAGTACTGGTTATGCAACTGCAATATTGCAACAGTTCATAACATATACATTACCTGAATATTACCAATGTTACATGCACATTGTTATCAACCTTATATGTAACAGTTACAATATGTTGGTTATGTAACTGCAATATAATACCCTTTCACAACGTTTACATAACCTGAATATTACCAATGTTATACTCACATTGTTACACACATGTTATGAGACTGGTATACATTTTGGTAATGTAACCATGATGTTACCATGGTACGTTATATGTATATGACATACAGGTATCGAGTGAAACATTGCAGTGTTATTTCCATATTACATAACAGTTATACTACACAAGTGTAACATTGTGATATTAATTGTAACTTCCACGTTATATTGCCGTTACATGACTGGTTTACTGGGAAATCGCGTAGAACCTTCTGGTATATGGTCGCAAATAAAGGTTATTTCGACAATCGCGCCACAAAAACATACGTAAACACCTTGAGCCCATTCGCCGGTAAGACGTTGAGAAGGTCGTGGACCCTCTACTGGCGGAGGGCCAGTTTGGCTTCAGAAAAGAGCGCTGTACTCTGGATGCCTTTAACACAGTGGTGAAGCAGGCGTAGAAGTCGACTGCGGGGAAACGATGGACAAGAGGGTCCAAGAAGTACTACGCAGTTGTCGCTCTCGACGTCAATAACGCTTTCAACTCGGAGATATGGAAGTGTATCGTGGATGCCCTAAAAACATTAGGTGTACCATGGTATGTAATAGGTGGCTCATGTACGACACAGAGGATGGACCGAAGACGTATAGGATGACTGGAGGAGTTCCTCAGGGCTCTGTACTTGGACCGCTTCTGTGGATCATCATGTACAATGATCTGCTGCTATTAAAATTGCCGAAAGGAGTGTTCATCGTAGCGTTCACAGATTACGCGGCGCTGATCGTCATCGCCAAATTCCTGGAGCAAATCACCGCACTCTTCGGCGAAGCTTTCGCCAAGATAAAGGAATAGATGTTTTCTATTGGACTGCAGCTTGCAGCTCACAAAAAAGAAGTACTCCTCGTATCCAGCAGGAAGGTGATGGAAACGGTGACGCTCAGGGTTGGAAACGCCGAAATCACATCCCAACCGTTCATTCAGTACCTGGGTGTGACTCTCGACGCAAGGCCGAACTTTAAAGAGCAAACCGAGCAGATCAGCAGAAAGGCTACTGGGGTGGCTACCACACTGGCGCGACTCATGCCTAATGTTGGTGGCCCCAGACAGAAGAGGGGGAAACTGCTGTCATCAATGACGACCTCAGTGCTCATCTATGGCATGCCCATATGGGCTGATGCACTGAAAATCCAGGAGTACCGCAGACAGGCTGCAGCAACGTATCGTGGCAGCGCCTTGAGGATAGCCTGTATATTTCGCACTGTCTCCGAGGGCGCTATCAACGTTATCGCGAGAATGCTGCCCATTGAGGTGCTCGCCCAGGAGCGTAGATCGATGTACCAGCGGAAGGGAGCTAGACACCCCAGTTATGCAAGGACAGACGCGAGAGCAACCAGTTTCAACCAGTGGCAGACGATGTGGGATGCCTCTACCAAGGGAAGTTGGACACATCGACTAATCCCGAAGGTGGAGATATGGGTGAACCGTCCACACGGGGAGCTCAACTACTATCTCACTCAAGTGATCTCAGGACACGGCTGTTTCCGGGCTTATCTCTATAAGTTTAATTATGAAGATTCCCCGGACTGCCCAGCATGTGTAGCAGTCGAGGAGAATGCTGAACATGCATTGTTCCAATGCCCACGTTTTAGTGCTTCCCGCGCGATAGCCGAGGATTAGCTGGAGACACGCATCACCCCGGAAAACCTGGTGGAGTTGATGCTGACGTCAGCAGACGCATGGACATCGGTATCGGCTTATGCTGCCGCAGTATTGAAGGAGTTGCGACGTGCAGAACGCGCGAGGAAGTAGATGACGCCGGAAGACCAGGCAGTCATAGATGAAATCAGCGGCACGAACCCCTAAACCACTCATACCATCTCGAGTGGAACGGGGGATGTAAGGCCGTCTGACAACACTGCAGGAAGAGCTACGGCTAACAATAAGGCCTCTCCTGCGATGTCATACCTAGCGATCGTCCCGCGGGAGAATTTGTAAGGCCGCAGAGGAAAGGGGGTTTTTAGTCGGTGCAAGCCCGATACACGGCAATTATTTGCTACGGTGCGGAGGCATTTTCCTGCTAAACCTCTTTAAAAACACACATACACGCGCGTACATACTACCGCTTAAACGTTCGAATACACCAGACGATGTTTCTTCCCGCACTAAAAGTTACATAGTTCCGTCAAAAAAAAAAACTTATCCAGCTTTGGTTCGCGTTATTGATATATTTTTTATGATTTTTTTTCGACCCAGCACGGCCTTTTGGAAGTGGCGGTTTCTCGGACATTTTTCGGACTTCGGAAATTACGCACAAAAATTGTGGAATTTTTTGAAATCATGTTTATCCATGATAAACGTGTAAGGGGTAAAAAAAGCTTAATTTTTTGTTTTTCAAAAAGTTTCGTACGATTTTTTTTCGCGCAAAGTAGTTTCATATTTTTTGCTAAAAAAGAAAAATTTTGAAAATGCAACGTAACTCAAGAACTGAAGGGATTGAGAGTAAATGAAAAAAAAATATAAGGTAGTTGAGTTCCGAACCATCTTAAGTTTAATTTTACGCACAATATTCAAAAACTGTATGGCACCGCGCGAGGTACTGATTTCGATTCGCGTCTTGTAGAGTATTTTTTCAACTGAAATGATTTTTAACAATTGAAATTATTTGTTATGGCTTTTATCAGCAAATATTCCCTCGTCCGATACGCTTTCAAAGTCGCCGTCGCAAACAAACAAATACAGTGCACGATAGGTGTTTTTTGGATGAGCATCAATCACGGTCTTACATACAGGTCTGAAAACTCCTAGGGTGGGGAGCAGATTAGTAGAGAGATGTACGACGCTCCCCTTTTCGGCGTGCCCCGGAAATGACGCTAAATCGCGGCGGCGAGTTCGGGAATATAATTTTGTGATCATCGCCTCTGTCGAGGCTGCAGATTCCCTTGTAGCCGCGCGAGTCGTGATCACCGCTCAAGTCGGTATCGCCGCAGCGTGAACACGAATGGGTAGCTCGGTGGGGGGAAAAGTCTCTGCCCTTCGCAAATTGTGCTTACTCGACAGGCGAACGGAGCGAGGTTTCCGTCCGATCGAGTTCGACATATATGTCTGGCCGTACTGTGAATTGGAATATGCATTAAATGAATTTCAAAGTGCGAAACATGTATTGAGATCATTGTTTTCTCTCGGTTCCCTGTTTATGCAGAGAATGCGGGTTACAAAAATTGACGAAGAAACGCGTTGAAAAATAAAACGCCGAAACGACCGTGGAACGTTCAGAGAGAAATCTTGAACCTTCGCCGCGGTCGTTTCGGCGTTTTTTTCCAACAGTAAACATTATGGATAAGCGTGTATCATAAATATTTCTCTATCCTCAATGAGTGTCGTGGCTGAGTTGGCAGCATGACGGATTAACGATGCTTGCGGTCCGGGTTCGAACCCCGGTGAATCTATTTTTTTTCTTCTTTTTATATTTAAGAAATATTGAACTTACTCTCGCTTTAGCTACTCTCACCTGTCCAGGCGTTATTTATGATATTTAATTTATATATGTTTAATAAAAAAAGACATTGCTACCGGGGATAGAACCCGCGTCGCCTACACTCAGAGCCCGCACGCTGATATCTCAACCGCGAGGCTCTTGTGACTTCAAACCTCCCTTACGTATACCCACTTATCGAGCCTTAAAAAAAAAGTTCGCTGCAGGACCAATTACATATGGTTTTTATGACCCCAAAGTATTTTTGAAGCTAGAAGAAAACGATTTTTCCAAATTCCTAGAGTGGTGTTATCCCTTAAAGAAAACAAATTGATTTTTTGATCGTTGTAAATGTATAACCCCTCTTAAAAAGTTTAAAAGAATCTCGTACGTGTTAGCGAAAATCGGCAGAAAATTATGAAGCAACTCGTCCACTTCTTTGATGTTCGCTATTTCGGTGTTCGCTATTTTGGACCATCGCTCGTTTGCCTATCTAAGATCTACACATTCGAAGTTTGTATCCTCGATATATCCCTTTTTGCTATAGATGGTATTACCAATATTAGATACTCACTTCTTTCTATTTCGGAGATATGAATGTTCTAGATTGTTTAAATCTGTATTTGGATAACTCAAACTGCAGGCAATAGGAAGACGCGTTCTCGAATAAATGACCTCTCAAATAAATAATTCTTTGGTGTAATAGTTATTCGATTTCGTCATCGGTCGAAGGATAAAATTTCGAATAATTTATAGTTCGTTACTTTGAGCTTATAATTCTGTCATTTCGAAATCTTTGTCGTTCTATATTTGGCCTTTCAAAGTTTTGACCCCCACCCCAATGTGAAATGTGTTGAAAAAAAAATGCCGAAACACACCTATCCAATGGGAAATGTGTTTTGAAAACAATGCCGATCGAGAAAGTCTCAAACTTCTCTTTGAGCCTTTCTCGATCGTTTCGGCACTTTTTAAAAACAATTTGTAGCAAATTCAAAGAGTTGAAATTATTCAACCGTTGATTGAAGTCGCACATATCTGCAATTGGAGGCTCTTTAAGCAGCACTTTCGCAACTCATCTTGAATTGTCGAATTGCGTAGTCAGAGGCTTTTCAAGCTGCTCTTCGATCAATTAATAGTTCTAATTTATTATGAGATTAAATCAATTAATAGCACTAATTTATTATAAGATTAAATAAACTTTACTTGAAGTTATGCAGTATTTGATTAGTGCACTCGGCTAAACAATCAACTAAGCATTTATTAATAAATAGACGTTGGATAAGTTGGAAAAAAGTGCCGAAACGATCGAGAAAGGGAAACTTTGAGACAGAAGACGTTCAGTCTTTCTCGATCGTTTCGACATTTTTTTGCATACATTTCACATTGGATAATGACATTTCACATTGGATCACATTTCACATTGGATAAACTAAAGCAGCTTTGTGGTCACAAATCTCGCGGCTAACAATAAGATATCAGCTTCCGGGCTGTGAGTACGCACGATGCCGGTTCGATCCCCGGCAGCAACATCTTTTTTTTTATTAAACATATATGGATTAAATATAATAAATAATGCCTGGACAGGCGAAAGCAGCTAAAACGAGAGGGAGTTCGAAATTTTGTAAATATAAAATGAAGAAAAAAATAGATAAAAAGCCGATTCACCGTGGATCGAACCCGGATCGCGTACATCGTCAATCCGTCATGCTGCCAACTCAGCCACGACGCTCGTTGAGGATAGAGAAACATTTATGATACACGCTTATCCATTATGTTCACTCTTGAAAAACACCGAAACGACTGCAGCAAAGGCTCAAGATTTCTCTTTGAACCTTCCACGTTCGTTTCGGCGTTTTATTTTTCAACGCGTTTCTTCGTTAATTTTTTTTAACCCGCATTCTCGGCATACACAGGCAACCGAGAGAAAACAATGATCTCGATACCGGTTTTTTACTTTGCGATTCATTTAATGCATATTCCAATCCGCAGTACGGCCACACATATATGTCGAGCTCGTTCGGATGGAAAACCTCGCTCCGTTCGCCTGTTGAGTAAACACGATTTGTGAGGGCCGGAGACTTTTCCCTCACCGAGCTACCTATTCGTGTTCACGCTGACTGCGATACCGACCTGAGCGGTGATCACGACTCGCGCGGCTACAAAGGAATTTACAACCTCGACAGAGGCGATGCTAAAAAAATTATATTCCCGAACTCGCCGCCGCGATTTAGCGCCATTTTCGGGGCACGCCGGAAAAGGGATCGTTATACATCTCCCAACTAATCTCTGCGGGCATTATTTATAATGCCGAGTTAAGGCTCCTGTATCAAGTCTCCATGGCGAATATCACGCCACGTTCGACTACGTTACCCATCCGTCGTATCGTTACCCGTCTGCATCGAGTACGAAACGCGACGACCAGAGCGCGCTCGCGATCGCTCGAGTACCAAAAACGGCCACCGGAGCGCTCTTCGTACAAATAACGCGGCCTGTTATCCGTCCTCGTGTTTTTTCGCTCGTTCGGGACGGACGATCGAAGAATCCCAGATCTCTCGTGTCATCCGTGTTCGTGCGGTGAGTCGGTGAGAGAGAGTCCTTGTCTGCGGTGCTCCGGGGGCAAGCGTCGCTCGGCCGTGTGTTACATGCGTGCGTGTGCGTTCCCCGCCTCGCTTCCTCTTATCTAATCCGGTGCGCGTCTTATTCGCGAGCGAATAAATAAATAACCACACGCACACATACACACACACACACATATATATATACATATATAAAATATAAAACGAAGCAAAAGCTCCGTTCCTTAGGTGTTACATTAATCGTCGAGCACCCGCAGGCAACTTGCTCGACGCTTCCCCGTAACGGCAAAGTAACTAAGAAACGGAGAACAAAAAAGGTTAAATTACGTGTACGCGGTGTGTTTTGCGGTTTGATACCGAAGTGTGCGCGCGTGAGTGTGCGTTCCGTGTGTCTTCGGCTGGGCGGAACACACAGGGACAGTAGGGGAAAAGTGCCCCGCGTCGAAGGCGGAGAAAGAACAGAGAATTTTCCATACAAGTGCCCCCGGGCCGAGAAAACGCTGCGCCTGAGCGCGAGAGTGCGACAGAGACGCGACTATATAAATTCCTAGAGCTCGCGAACTCCCGTAAAAGAATAAATAAAAACGGACTTGAACACACAAATAAACGGCGAAGAATCGAGAGACGCCCGGATAGAAACAAAACTTCTCGTACCTACCGTTCTGAACTATTTTACATCCTATGCGAGAATCGTCATGGTCAAAATAATTCCCGATGAGAAAATAAGACCGAAGTGTCGTTCCCTCAAAGGGAGACACTTTTCGCAAGTGTGCGTGTGTAATTCGCGATAAGTGTACCAGTAACGAGCTCTCGTGCGTCTTCAAGTGTCTCCTGCAGTCGCGATCGAAGGGTCGAAGGTGTGTTGGGCGGGGCGGGAGGACAGTGCCCTCCCCTCCCCCTGCTACTCTAAAGGGTTGTCGAAACTGCCAAAACGACTATATCAACCCGGAAATAATCGTCCCCCCCATTTTTTCGGCACGTCGCGAAAATTCAGCACAAAAACGACAGTTTGAATTGTCCAAGAACGCGCTCGCTTTGACGGTTAGATCGTAAATAACGGTAGTCCAAGTCGAAGTACTTTGGTAGGCGCGCTCGTGCGTCGTGTTATCGTATTTAAAATTTCGCTCGATCGGCACGCGAGCGGAGGTGCTGCGCGTACATCCGTACTAATATATATGTATATATGGATATAACGGACGTAACGCGGACACGATCGGTTGGACGCAGCACAGTGACGGAAAAAATACTCGTGGTCGGAAGTGCGTACACTGACGCATTGTATATATGATACACGTATATACACCTAGGTATGTGTCCATATATATATATATATATATATAGTGAAAAGCAAGGCACGTAGCGCCGTTGCAACGATATGGGGAGGCATCCATGCCTGGCGCGAGTGTAAACATAACTACCATACATTTCGAAAGCCTACCGGACTTATATCAGTCGCGTATATATAATAATATAACGCGCAGTCGGCTAGGCCAGTCGACGCGCCCCAGCATCCTGCTTCTATTGATACTTTGAATGTTTTTCAATTGTTTTTCTTCTTTTTGCTCGCGAGTGACCGAGGGCGACGTAAAATGCGAAAATGTCACGGCGAAGTTTGCGACGTTGGAGTGCATATTTGTTTGCAATTGTACAAAGCGATTTTTTGCAAATTGAGGTTGGGCATTTATAACGATATGCAAAGCGTTTGCGGGGTTGATTGAGCGTAAGCTGGGGACATATTTTTTGGGTAGTTTGAAGGAATTAAGGGGGGGGGGGTATTAAGCGAGGAATGGCTGATTTTCATTTTTTTTTAAAGATTTCTTCACCATTTTTGACACTTAAGGTATGATTTGTTGCTACTTTTGCCTGTTGCGTGGTATTTTTTTTTTATTAATCGTCAAAAATGGCGGAGGTATGGCACGGTCTTCTAAACGGGTTGCGGCGGTGGGTTTAATCTGAAAAAAAAAAACCAACGAAGATTTTTCTTTCGTTAACAACACGCAGAATGTGAACCAAGAAAAAGTGAGAAATTTTGAAAATTGATGAAAAAACTAATGGGCCGATTTTGATGAAATTTGATATAAATCTTTATAACCTTAGTGTCGAAAACATGACGTTAAATGTTTTTGAAAATTAAAAAAAAAGGATTTTTTATTGCAAAATATAACCATTTTTCGGAAAATTAAATGAGTATCATTGAATTTTTACAATTGAATATTTTATAATCGAAAATAATTGAATTTTCCGAAAAATGGTTATATTTTGCTATCAAAAATACTTGTTTTTTTCTTCTAATTGTCAAAAACATTTAAGGTATTCCTTTCGCGGAGGGCCGTTTTTAGCGGTAAATTACAATTGCGCTTAATAAAAAAAAATAAGTTACAATGGATTATTATACACAACGATAAACTAGAATAAAAAATTTCGCGCAAATTTAGTTGAGACATTTTTACATTTATTTGAAACGTCACGGCTAGGAAAATTCTTCTGCTAGTCACATTTTTCCAAGTTTTAACATTAATATTTTCTTTAAACGTTCGGTGACTCGCTGTTTTTATTGTCGTTCCGGAATCTTCAGACTGTTTTACACCTGTGAGCAGTTTATATCAGGCATCTAGAATTATTTAGCGTATAAATTATTAGATAGAAATGTGGCCAGTGTGACGTGTCCATAAAGCGCCGTATAAATGAGACGATTTTTAGGGCCGTAATTTTTCGTTAAAGGTTCGGTAACTTGACTTGAAATTTTACCAGTATACTGGAATGTATTTTTACTTCATTATAGACGAAAATCAGTCAAGTGTAGTTATGAATAATCTCGTAAAGGACCTTTGAACGAAAGAGGCCCAATGACGTTGAAGTGTGCATCGTTGCAACGAAAATTATTATTTTTCTTTCTATTGCCCAAATTACCTTTGGCAGATTCGAGCTACGAAAGTCACGAAAACATTTGTTAGGATTCTTATTTAGCGATCTACAACCTAAATCTGCCAAACATGACTTTAGATAATAAAGAAAGTGACAAATTAGAAAGTATATTCGTTGCATTCCAACGATGAAAGCTTCAAACCCATGATAATGGTTCTGGAGGTTTAAAATCGTGGCTATTTTTTTTGTGGCTTCCCTTAAGGCGCCAAGTATTGATAACGCGAATGAAAAAATTGAGAATATCTGTTCCGCTCGAGATATCAATTTTTTCACTTTCAACCCCTCAACAAGGATGGGCACTAGCCTACCAACATTTTTTAAACGTTTTGTAGAGCCTATACAGATATACTAGAGTCGAAATGGACACGAAAAAAAAAAAAAATACATTTTTTTTATTCGTTCGAATCCAAACTTCAGGCCCATGCTGGTTTAATGTGGGCAAGAGTACGATATCCGAGGCGCCGAGATTCGACGGTGAATTTAGGGTTATCGACTCAAAATAAACAAATTATGAAGAGTGGTAAAAGTTGATATTTAGCTTATTTCGCGTTAAAATTAGAATTTTTCGTGAGTTATCGAAAATGACGATTCTTTTGAATTTGAAAATTTCAAGAAACGTCAGGGAAGGTAACTTGGGAATATATAGTTCCAACAGTGTCTCAAAATCTCTTTTAATCGCTAGGAGTCCGAAGAGGGATTAAAAGTATATGGTTCATCCCTCTTCGGTCCAGTGAGGCTCCAAGTTTATGTAAAATATGTCGTTTAGTAATTTTGTGTAATAATTATATGGAAGAATTCTTATTGTTATAAATAAAAAAAGAATATAAATAAGTAAAGCAGTATAATTTCGGAATTTATGTTGAAAATCATATAAATACTACGTTTAGTGTCCTAGCCCAAACAAACCCAGACAGATACTTTTCGGAGCTCACCCGGTCAATTTCCATTATTTGTGATAAAATACAGATATTGTACCCATGAGCCAACAACAATCGTTGAATATTGCCGTACTTTCAATTACTGTTCAAAGCGCTTATAATACCGTAAGGAAGCCGAAACGGCGATTTTTTTATTCTTGAAATTCTCATTATTTTGTTTCAAATATCAAGAATCAAAACGGTCAAAACTTAGCGCCTCGGATATCGTACTATCTCCTCAATATTGAATATATATCGACGCTGCTTACGAAAAGTAGCACGATTCACAGTTCTTACGAAAACTAGCATGATTATTCGTTCGCCGCGAAAACTAGCATGTTTCCATATTCACTGCGAAAACCATATCCATATTCACTGCGAAAACTAGCTTGTTTGATTTTCACTGTAAAAACTAGTGTAAAAGGAGTAAGTTTAAAACGTTAAGGATCCCATTGCTCGTACAATCTAACCAAAAAGAGTTTTGGCGAGAATTTAAAGTCCTTCGTGCTCAGGTAAAAATGTGGAAAAATAAACCATTAGTATTTTTTTTTTAAATATGACAATTTTTTCGTAATGACATTCAAATTTTATTCTCGTTGCTTTAATTAACATTTTGATAATAATTATCAATTAAAGTCGATAGTAGTAATTTGTATAAAAAAATAATATCGAAATTGTAAATATAATGAAATATTTATTGTGATTTTCCCCTAAAAAATAACGTTATTGAAAATATAATTCAACAAATTTACTGTAATCTTACAGATGGTTATAATCGAATATGTTTGAAACATCTTGCTGATGTTCGATTGGAATTAAACCTCCGTCAAGCATGGCTTGTAAATCTTTTTTTTTTCTTGGTGCAAGAGGCAATTTTTTATCTGACGTCTGCTTGAATTGGAACATTCGAGCATCATCCATGTTTTTGTTTTGTTTTTAAAGATTTTCATCTCTCGTCCTTCTTGGTCAAAATCATATTTAACGTAGATTGTATCGACATAAGGTTGAATGGATATTTCCCGAACACTTGCAATTTTAAATGAAGTCCAATTAAAATTTTTTGAGAGGTCCAAAAAATTGTTAATTTCCGATTGCGGTCAAAGGAATTGGAGTAAAAAAAAATAGAGGCAAGGCGTAAAAAAGCATGGAAGAAAAGTCGGAAACAATTCCAGTGTTACTGAAACATGTTAATTTTCGCGGTGAATATCGAAATCTCCTTTTCGTGGTCAAAGCCGAAACGTGCTAGTTTTCGTGTCGGAAGCCGAGACATGCTAGTTTTCGCGGTGATATCAAACGTGCTTGTTCTCGTAAGAATTCTGAAACATGCTACTTTTCGTAAGCAGCGTCGATATGCTTTACGATGGGCAAGATCGGGTCTTTTTTTTCTAAATCTTTATAAAGGTTGAGATTGCGTTAAGGGATAACATCACTCTAGCGGCAGAAAATAAGGCCCAACTTTGCAAATTAATTTTGGGAGTATGAAAAAAGGAATAGAATTTCTTTCGAGAGGATTTATTTAGCACATATGAAAGTATTTTTTAAAAATCCATTATAATTTTAATACAAAATTACGGCGACAGAGCCCATTTTGATAAACGTGTTTTTTACAACTGGCTTCACGGGAGTACGGGTTTCTCGTAAAGTATAAGACCTGGAACAAAAACAAAAAAACATAATCCATATATTATTAGCTATGGGACTACGTAGAGATTTTTTAAAATCAAATTTTGGAAAAATTGCTCACTTTGAAAGAAATAAATCGATTTTTTGGCCAAAAAATAAGCAGTCAATTGTTTATAGGAAAAAAAAGTTTACATTTAATCAAAAACGGCTACGTACTCCCATAGAGAATGTAATTGTAAAGCTTCTATCAAAATTTCAAATCGATCCATGCAAAGGTGTTCGAATAATCCGTTCTCCCAGTTTGAAAAAAGTGGTTTCGAGAAAAACGCGTTTAAAGTTGTACGAGGCGCCTGAAAGAAGTCCGAGGCGCTGCGGCGAAATCGATAATTAAACCTTTAAAAAAATCGCTACAGGACCAATTGCATATTGTTTTTATGACCCCAAAGTATTTTTTAACCAAAAAACAAGATTTTTCCTTTTTGCCGAAGTTTTTCGTTTCGACCGGAAACGTTGCCAAAAATTTATCAAAATAATTCACGTTTTTTTCGCCAATGTTGCGGTATTTTCAGTCCGCATTTTTTTTTTTTTTTTGTAAAAGGATTGCTACTTTCCGGTATAAGTTGGTCTAGAATAAATAGGGGGCAGATTAGCCATTTAACATTTGTCCGTCAAACGTTCCGAAGCCTTTACTCGCAATGCGATCAATTGATTATTGGACTTGTCTGGGGGTAATTCTTCATTCCTCGGCGATTAGTTTTTAAATATTTATCGTTTCGCGAGAGTGCTACGAATCTCGGTGTGCAAACGCAGCTCTTACAGTTTTATCTCGTGTCATCGATGAGATACGGAAAAATGATTTTCGTAATCGTTGCGCTTGTTTGCGCGCAAACATCGTGCGGAATTCTTCCGGATACGCGCGTACGCGAAACTCGAACGAATCTCGGATGGTGTAATTTTTCGACTCGTCCTTTTCTCGCTTCGGCTACGCCATCAACAAACGGGTGGAACCTGCATATGTATGCCGGGCAAGGCCAATGACCCGTAGTCATCGACGAATTTGGAGAAATCTCGTATTCACGGAATTATGCCTTAGTTCTTTCTCTCTTTCTCGTCCTCCCGATGAGCGGCCTCGCTCTTACGTTTATTTTACGAATTTGTGTTTCGCTTCGGGAACACACAGGCCTTGAGATTTTTTACAACCACGCGAGCTCGGAAAAAGGCGTCGAATCGCCGACCCAACGAGGAAAAAAAGGGGCCTTTGAAAGCGTCTGCTCAGGGCCTCAAGACACAGGTTGATTTTGAAGTTTTTCCTTTTGATTAAAGCGGGCAACCACTTTACACTGAGAAAAAAAATCATTGATCCAATATCATTGGTGTTATTGAATGAAATTTCGTTGATTCAATTGTAAAATTGTTGGTGTAAATAATCGGATTTACTAGTCCAAACAAAACACGATTGACTTTAATAACATGATAAAATTAAAAGTTTTTTTTTTCATTCAAAAAATATATTGTTAGCCGAGAACAATATATTATTGAAACTATCTAAAAAATTATCGCGAACAAATTATATAGTTTTGAATGCATTTTCTGCAACGAAGAAAAAAGCGTTTCAATTAAAAACATGAATATTATTGATTCGAGTACACAAGAAAAATTGAATTTCGCTCGTTTGATTCAGATGAAATTTCTATTATTGGTTTTTTCCTTAGGTACACGCTTTTCGCGTTCGTTACCTCTATTCTTCCCCTCATTATGACCGTTCTTTCCTCTACTGTTTACTCCTTTTTTCTCCATCTTTCTCTCTGTTCCCCCCCTCTTGCACCCGCAGCCGACTCCCCCCTCCGTATTATATTCATCATGACATTTTCTGTCATGGGTATAGGGAAACTGCGGAAAACCTATACCACAATACAGCCCGGTCATCGAAGTTCGCCCCCAGTCGTGGAACAAGTCTTATTTCGCCGCGAAATGCCGAAGAAAAACATTTCACGACGAAATGTACGCGACTGGGATTCGAACCCGGGACCTCCCGGTCCGCTGGTTTAGTGGCGAGCACGCTAACCACTAGACCATCGCACCGGTCAGATAAAATTTCTATTTTCTCACCATATCCGATGTTGAATTTCAAGTACATTATTCGTTAATATATTAATATTTTATTTTGATTGAAAAATATTAGGCAAATACCTGAATTGGTTGAAAAATTATGCGAAAATAAAATTTGTTTCTTGCGCATCTGGTTGAAGAAATTCAATCAAATCATGGCCGAGCGCCACCGAAATTGTAGTTGTGAGGAAACCCGTAGTTCTCGGAGTAACCGCTAGAAGTCGCACGCGCGCTCGTTTCTCGTAAGCGTAGCGCAAACCGAAAATGTACTTAAACGTCGGAGAAACTCTAAAGAGTATCGCTTCTTGGTCTGTGACTAACATCAGTGTAGTATCTTTTCTTATCGGTTGAATATCTGATATTCTCTCCATGGATATTCCATCGGATATCTGATATTCTCTCCACTATTATCGTGGATGCTCACTTTTTATTTAAGATTCTATAAAGAAAAAAATTGAAAAACTTTCAATTTTTTAATAAAACGAATTCGATCAAACACTTTATTGTGACAATTCTATCCTATTCCAAAGGACTGCATGCGATTATTCAAATATTTTCAGCAATTCTCGTGAGTGTACATTTATTTGAACCAACAATCAAGAAACGTTTGTAAGTGCACATAGAATCATATTAAGATGACTTCTCGAATTCACAAATATATTCTTTCGATTGCAATGAACATTTATTTAATCGAATATTCTATTTTTTTTCTACCAGAGACTAAATGCGTTGCTACAGATGACACCTGTACTTTGTGGCAGAAATACCATTATTTCGGATCCATATTGTTGATATTTCAATCATGATATACACTTGTCTCTATCTCATACTAGATGGATAATATTGCACTTTTGATATTGTACGGAGTACGAAAATGTTACTCCTAATGGCATATTCGTTTTGATGTAGTAAAGAAATAATCCATTCTATTGATTCAATTTTTGTACGAAATAAACATTGTTGTAGCGATCGCTAAATTATTTCATCCATACATCTACAGATTGTCTATAGAATGATTTCAATAGATTATAATGTTATTTTAACCCTAGAACGGTAACCTGGGCTTAAAAACCACACCAGGCGAGTTTAAATCTTGCGCCCTTTCCCCCTTCCTCACGTTTACGACTCGTGACCCCAACCATAATTCAATTTCATGCGCGGAGAGTCTCCAGAGCCGTAGGGCTACGTGATCCTGCATTAAAAAACGAAAAGAATGAGCCCAAGTTGAACCCCTTTCGTGAGATTTTACCGGAGATATGAATTTTTCAAAATTGGGGTGGTTTATCACCCCAGGTTACCATGATAGGTACAAAAATAAGGTTACCATTCTAGGGTTAAGGATAATGGAGATACGGAGAGAACAGAAGAGATTTTCAAATAAAACAATATGTTATTAAAATCAATAACATTTCCCAATATTTTATAGTATTGTAACAATCTCATATATCGGTGGTACTCCATGATCAGACATTTATTTGGGTCAACCAATGTATTTTTTTGATTCAATTATTTTTTTTCTCAGTGTGGGAAACCGAAAATGAGATGATTTTGGGGATTTTTTTTATCGTGAAAAAACGGACATTTCTCAACTGACAATAATTTATTCATATTTTCATACATCTCTGGTAATTTTATCAAGTTATTTCATGCATTAATTAAGGTCTAATCCGCTGCGTCCCTAGGCCTGTCCTCATCGTCGTTGTCGATTTTCGGGAATTGTGCAGCTCGCAACTCGCATCTGAAATAATCCAACAAATTTTTCTACATTCTTGAGATGTTTTTTAAGAACGTGAATCTAAATTTTGAAGAAAAAAATCAAGAATTGAATGTTGGAACGTGTTTGAAGAAAAATGATCGATTTTAAGCATATTTCCGCCGGCATTTTGCAATAATAAATATGTTTTAAACAATCTAATCTTTCCAAATTGGGTTCATGTTTTAATAAATTATCTTATGTAAACGTGTTCCAAACTTGAAGATGATCCATCAATTAGCTTTTGAGTTATGATTCCCGCAAATTGAAAAAATGTCGTTTCGAGAAGAAACGCGATTGAAAGTTTCAGTATATGCAAATCGGTGCGCTACCTGTTCTCACTGAATCGTCTGTCACTTGGTCACTTTTCAATATTTTAACTTGAACTTTTTTCGCATATTCTCGAATATGTACACTCTGAGAAAAAGCAAAATAAAATCGACTGTTGTGACCCATCACAGTGGTTGGGAGTCGAACGGAGAGCCTTTATCATTTATATACATACCGTTAGAAGGAATCCGAATATCGTTTTGAAATGTTCAGGGGGTATTCTTAAGATATTTTGCTAACGATTTATGAAAAAAATATGCAAAGAATTGAAGGATCTAAAGTGGTTGCCCGCCTTAAAGCCTAGAAATACCTAGTAGTACGAAGTTTTATTATATGCATATAATAAAACTTCGTACTACTAGGTATCTCCCCCATAATTGTCTCGCCTTTTCGGCATTTTGCAAAGCTGTTAAACCGTTAAAAATCGCTCTCATACAATCTAACTTAAGGGGTAACACCACTCTAGAATCAGCAAAAAGGGCCTAAATTTGATCATTTTTTTTTAGAATATTGAAAAAGCGATCGGGTTTCTTTTATTAGGGTTTATTAAACACAAATTGAACTATGTGAAAAAAGTTTATTGCTTTTTTGATAAAAAAAAATGGCGGCGACAAAGCCCCTCTTCAAGAACGTCTATTTTTGAATACCTCCACTGGCGGACGTGGAACTCCGAAAGCATAAGATAAACAAAAAAAATATATTTTTCTTAATCTATGTGGCATTGGCTACAGAAATACATAGGGGTTTTTTAAAATCAATTTTTACTCAAATGGCACAAGTTTTTAAAAAAATCATTTTTTTTCGGCAAAAATTGCAGTAAATTGTTAATAAAAAAAGTTTACATTCAATCAAAAAACGGCGATGTACTTCTTTAGATAATGTGATTGTGAAGTTACAGTGAAAATTTCAAAGCAATTCATCGAACGGTTTTAGAGCAGCGTTTCCGCCCAGTGTGAAAAAAGTGATTTTAATAAAAACGCGTTTAAAGTTTTATAAGTACTTTAAACATTCCGTCTTTCCGATAAAAGAAAAAAAGAATATTTTTTGGCCTAACAAGGCAGAAACCTCCCTTAAGCTAATAAATGTAAAAAATATGATTTTCGGTACTAATAAAAATAAGGAGGTAAAAAAATCGTTGCATTCCAACGATGCAAACTATAAGCCCATCGCCGTTGCTGCATGGGGAATCAGTTCAAGGTGGCAATCACTCGGGTTAACAGAAATGAAAAATTAAATTAAAAAAATGTACTTTCGTAATAGTAAAATAAAACTAATCATCAAATAAAAAAAGGCATAAACGTAAAAACGGACCAAAAAAACCAGTATGATTGGAGCAAGATCGAGGCGACGACATACTGTAGAGTATAAAAATAGGAAAATAGGAATACAAATGGAAAAATATTGGGAAGATACGACAACTCGCGGAGAGATGAAAGAAACGTGGGCAAGGATGAGATGCGGGAATGTGGTGAGAAACAAGAAAAAGGGTGACGCTGACGCGAAATGCATAATATACAAGGAAGACATCGAAAGTTGGAGCCACATTTGCAAGTGCCCTGAAGTGAAGGGAAATATTAATCAGGCAATAGTGGCCGAATTAGAACAATGATTGGGGAACAACAAGGGGGAGGAAATCGATCAGAAAATATAGGCGCAATTAAAATTGAAACCGTTAAAACAACTATGTAACTACGTGAGGAAATTGGAGAGGCTAGCAAAATAAGAATAGAATAGAAAGTAAGTTTAAGCATTCACAGATGTGAATAGATGTAAGTGGGGATAGAAAAGGCCCAAGCATGTAAACACCCTTAAAGGGTATACACGGAATAAATACTACTAAAACTAATAATCATAATAATAATGAATATAGTACTAAATAAATAAGGAATAAATTAATAAAACTATCGATTATAACAATAATAATAAAACGAATAATTATAATAATAAAATATAAAACTTTCGTACAACCGGATACTTTTTTGAAATTTCGGAAATTACGAAAATGGCATACTATAGAAAAAAGTTAGATTTTTGAAAAATGGCAGCTTTAATCATATGTTATTTAGAATTTAATAAAGATTTTGAAAAATCATCCAGTCATACGACAGAAAATCTTATAAACTATGCTCTGCCCGAATTTCACGTGAATCTGACGCATAGATTTTTCGATACCAGCTACACCGTTTCCCAAAACATATTTACGAGAAAATTGCTAAAAAAGGATAAGAGACCGCAGCAAGGCGGTTCGCCGTAGAGCAGTGAGCGTCTTTGCCGTTCCACAAAAATCGTCATAGCTCGGTCATAGCTCATAGCTTGGAGTGCTCGTCATAGCTAGGAGAAACTCCTCCGCTTATCGTAAAGTTTTTTTTTACCAATGGCCTCTCTCTTTTCTCAGACAAAAATAACAAAAACTCCAAGGAAAATAATAATAATAAAATATTTGCAATAAAAAGAACGCGTTGCTATAAAATTGCGGTATCCAGTGTACAATAAAGTATGGAAAATCGATGCTCCCAATGCGCGGAAATAAAAGGAAACTTGATGAGTGTGCATCGTGTCCGAGAACTATTTCTTACGGAACTTGATACAAAAGTTTAACCGAAATTTTCCATGACGTTCAAGTTTGCAACGATTTTTGTGTTAATGTTTTATTTCTTTATTTTGATGCTTATCCAAAGCCTTTTTTGCAAATTGAGGTCGTGATTCTACACTAAGAATATACGTGACAAGGTTTGAGCGATTTTCAGAGCCAACAAAATATTGAACAAATAAGGAGGTTGAGCGTCAGCCACGATTCGACATTAAATTTTTTTAAATATATGTTATTGTCTAGACTATACGGAGAATTTACGAATTTTTTCCATTTTCTTCCCTAGAAATGACCAGAGATAAACAGTAGTTTAATGTACGTAATTTTACGTGTGGTTGGATAGGCAAAGACGCTGCAGTTTGTATCGTTGGAATGCAGCCAAAATTATTTTTAATTTTTTTTATTTCATTATGTTCATCATCATCCAGAATCTTATTTTTTTTACATATTAAGGCATATTAAGGATTTTGAAAAACCTTTGAGTGATTTTGGAGGGCTGAACGTGCAAAAAACAATTGGGCTACGAAACTTCCAGCGGGTTCCAACAATGCAAACTTCAATAGCATAATATCCAAGACGTTCACGCTGGGGGGATGCCATTTTCTTTGGCTATTTAGCACCAAGAAAAACCCTTTATAACAACAAATTAACGCAAGCTAAATCTTTGTAAAGATTTTTTAAAAACCCGTTTTGCTCATCGTGAACCATATATATTTAATATTGAATCATCAAGTATTGAATCATCAAAGCTTGATGAAAGGTTACGAATCTTGGCTGGCGAATGAATAGCATTGTTGCCAACCTCAATGTCCGCAAAGGTGTCGTAATTCGGCAACATTTGATATTCATTAATGGCGATAATAAATAATTCCGTGACATGAATATAAATAGGCATAATTATAAATGACTCAAAATTCCATTCCGAGTTGTATAAAACATTCGCTGGCGCAGTTTTTTCATATGATCTTGAAGTTTGCATCGTTGGAACGCAACGAAAATGAATTCTTCTTCATTGATAAATTTGTTTTTCGGCCCATCTAGGCTATGAAAATCATTCCAACATTTTTACGTATCTTTATTACACATTTCCGACTTCAAGTTACAAAAAAAAGATTTACAATGATAATAGAAATGAATAAATAACAAAGAAATCGTTGCATTCCAACGATGTAAACTTCAACGTCATTTTTTCATAATAATCATCGATAATGTTATACTTTATCAAGTTGGTAGTAACACAAAAGTTTTTATTATTTACGTAATAAAATTATAAAAATTCATAATTTTGCCCTTTAATTATATATTTCATGAAAAATTAGCGTCGACATAATAAATCTGTATCTGTATGCATTTTTTTGAGGTTCATAGAAAAAAAAATCATAAACCCTCATTTAACTCGATTGGACCGCTCTAACCTCCTTCAAAATGATTATTTGTCGTCGCATTCCAACTATGCAAACTTTAACATCGTTACTTTTCTTCGTCGCTCAGTCTCCAAAATCGTGGGAGCAACAAAAGTTAAAAAAAAATAATAACGTACATGTCTTCTCGTCCCGCGGAACAAAAGAAACGGGATTCGCGAGAGATATGCGAAAGATTTTCACAAATGTCGGCGAATAGCGGGAAAAGGGCCGCAAGACGTGGAAGTTGGTATCGATAAGGCTGACCTAGCTCCAAGTTACATTATTATTATTATTGTATTATTAGAGAATCGATACGTGATTATTATCATTGTTATATCACTGCAGAATCGATACCATCATTATTATAGCGTTTATCGAGCGATCGGTGTTCCGTTCAGTTGATTATTATAAATTTTCACTTTTTTTTTCTTTTTTTTTTCGTGCGAGACCATTCCCAAAGGGACCTTTTTGCCACTCGAGTTCCCTTTACTTTTTTTGTCCGGTTTTATACTCTTTCCTTCGATCCCTTCGTTTTATGTGTTGTTTTTTCTCGTCACTTGCCAGTCCTTTTTTTTTCTGCGCAATGAAACCTCGTTCGCACCAAGGTCGCGTAATTTTTACTTATGCTTTTCAACAATTGGTTACGTGACGAAGCCACGCGGCTCTTTGTGCACGAAATTTGCGTCGAGGAATAACAATTGTGCGAATTACGTGGATTGCGTTTGAAGAAAAATTACAAACTGCACACTGTGTTCTCGTTATTGTTCGTCATAGCTTTGCTAGCGAAGTTTCTGATTTGCGCGATCTTTTTTTCTGAAGCGTCCCTCCATCGCGTGCTGTGTAAAAAAAATTTAAGGTACTCTAATAAAAACGTCCAGCTCGGTGTCTCGAAATTTTATTAAGGGGGAGGTACGTTTAGGCGAGTAAAAAATGGCTGACTTCCGTGATTTTTTTAAAGGTTGTTATGGGGTTCAGTCAACATGTTACCGCCGAGCTGACATTTTTTCTGGACTTTTATAACCTCTTTTCTGATCATCCTGTGCAGTTTGTATATGATTCACAGTATTGTTTTTTTAGAAGAAAAAAATCGGCAATTCGACGTATTTCGTGGGCTAATTACATTACGCTTATTGAAAACTCCCGATCATTTTTCAGTACCTTATTGCTATCTGCTAAGTGAATATTACCACGGAGTTGAAAAAATCGGTACGGTTCGACTAATTATCGGACTAACCCTTGGTACCTTGAAAATGAGGATTCACAGTACCGTTATAAAATTATTAATGTTTTTGATAGCGAATTTGTGCGAAAATTAAGCACACAAAATATTAGACTGCAATCATCGCAACGTCGTAGAGGGCATAAATGCTACCTATCTTATCGGTATTCGGTAATTATGCTCGGGAACCCCAAACTACTCGGACAGGATAATTAACAACGAATATTATTGGTACTTAGTCTCTTAATTAGTAATAATTACTTAATATTAATTTGATAACTATGTTCTGAAATGATACATTGCTAGATATTTCTAGGCAAAGACAATATAACGCGGATTTTTTTCATACATACATTTTTTAGAATATCGGAAAATGATTAAAGTTTTTGATTTCTTCGAGATTATAGACAGTTTTAGTACACATTTTTTCTTTCCAACGGATTTTTTTTTACTCGAACCGATATTCATTTTTGACAGCTCCTTGGGCCGATATTGAGGTTACGAACAGGGTGCATACGAGGGTGGGGTGAAAAGTTTCCGGCCTGACCAAGAGATGGTGCCACTAGGTCTAGTTATGGAGCGGCGTCCTACAGTACCATTCCTACCGAGCTTGTATGTACAGTTTCAGCCCAATCGCTACGTTAGTTTGCGTTTGAGAGCACATTGCGCGAGACGCTTCCGTTGTTTTCGTAAAAATGGAAAAATTGGAAAAACGTGCTGTCATTAAATACTTCCATTTGAAAGGTTTTACACCAAAACAAATAAAAGAAGAGATGGATTCAACACTAGGAGACTCTAACTTCGCGACATTTCTGTCAACCTGGGCATTATGACATACCACGATTTACGACCCTGTCAATTCGTTTCGCTTTAGAATTCAGCGAGAAAATTATTATAGAAAGTAATGAGAACACTTAATGTAATCACCGAATGTTCAAAAATGCATATTTTTACAAATAGATGTAGAAAAATAGTTCGAAACCGCACGTTTAATATGACGATTATTTGAAAGCTAACAGTTGGTAACAGTCAATCGGCTCCGTGTATAAGTATAGGGCGCTCCCCTCTTACTTCACCCCCAACGGCTAAACCCCATAACAACCTCAATTGAAAGATTTCTTCACCATTTTTGAGACTTAGAGTATTTTTTATTGCCCCGGCTGGAAATTTGTTCAGGCTAGTCAGATTTATGATCGGGCCGTAATGAGGGAGCTGTTTGGCTATCCGTATTACGGGAATTTTTATTCGGCTGTGAGCCTGTCGTGAACAGGCAACCACAGGTCAGGCAAACTTATGGCAAACGTGAAAATGGCCATATTGTGGTTTGTCTTATCAGTGCCCTAATATGGCTCTATTAGGAGGCCCATGCATGGCAGTGCTCAGGCTAGCGCTAAAGTGGTGGCGCTAGTGTTGCATTTAAAAACTATATGCTTGCACGTATGTCATTGTATACATCTCGTTTGGGTTAAAACTTGAAAGTTTTCACGAAATATAAAAAGGGGCACATAAAGTAAAAACCTTATGAATTGCAAAGAGAGGAAGCGGTATTTGACACGGCTGCGTGTTAGGTGATGTCGTTCGAAGAAAAAGTTGACGAGTCCCGATCATCGGTACAAGTGCCAGGTATGTATAACCATATTTTTTTCAACTTTTACCCAATTTATGAATTTTTATACACTTGGATATAGAATAATATCAGTATAAAATATAATTCAAAAAATATAAAAATAAAATAAAAAAATGTAAAAAACTATTTAAAAACAAATAAAAAATAGTATAATATCAATATAAAATATAATTTGAAAAATGAGAATGATATACGTTGTTTTGTTTACGAAAAATTTGAATATCTACAGAAAGAGGCCCGAATGATAAAATTCAAGATCAGGAAAGTCTTGATAAAGCTACTAGCAAACAATATCCTAATGCCAGCGGAGAGGATTCCAACACCGGCAAAGAAGATCTCCATGTCAGCAGAGAGGGTTCGAATGGCAGTGAAGAAGATCCCCATGTCAGCGGAGAGAATCTCAACCCCCGCGTAGAAGATCTCCATGTCAGCGGAGAGGTTTCGAATGGCAGCGAAGAAGATCCCCATGTCAGTGGAGAGGATTCTAATGGCAGCGAAGAAGATCCCCATGTCAGTGGAGAGGATTCTAATGGCCGCGAATATATATTGTATATATTGCACTACTTAAATAATATTTCTCTTGCAGCCTGTATAATATAGATTTCAAATGTTTGCATATTTCAGATGTCATACTGTCAAAACCAACAACGAAGGAAGTGCGACAGTTAAACAAATCCAGCAAGATGACGGCAAGCTGCTGAAAAACGCGAAGGACTGGGACGGGCACCGCTCAGAACGACAAAAAAAAGAATTACAAGTGTGAGGATATACCGTTTAAATATATATTTCAAATAAATATATAAACAAAAATATTTTAAAAAATAAAACTAAGAATAAAAATAACAATCAACAAAAATAAGAACAAAGAAACCAACAAACAAAGAAACGAATAACCAAAGACACTGTCAATAAGTTCAGAAATATATGTTTTGTTGTCAAACTGTTCAGATGTAACTTGGTGTTAAATATTCAATAAAGAAAAAAAGTTTTATGTTATTTGTTCTGTATATTTTCTGTAATATATCCGATCAGGCAGTCGTATACACGTCATCAAAAGGCGCCAGGATAGTCGCCCAATGAGGCTGCCAGATGTGGGCGTAATCAGGTTGCCAGATCCTGCCGTTATCGGGAACAGCGTTACATTTTTGTTCACGCCGTGATCAGGTTGCCATACTAGCGCCATATAACGGCAGTCAGGCAACCTGATCCAAGCGTGATTTGCGCCATAACTAAATTTCCAGCCGGGACTACCTTGGCTGTTACGCGGTATTTTTTTTATTTTTTATTAACCTCCAAATATGGCGGAGGTATCGCCCGGTCTTTTAAACGGGTATGGGGATGAAGTTTGCATCGTTAGAACGCACCAGAAGTTAATATTTCTGAATTCCTTTCATATCTTTTGGTGAATTTTGCCTAAAAAAATCTTTCAACCATTTTTCAAGATATTTGTTTAGCGATCTACAATATACATCTGTAAAAAAAATCTACTATAATGATGAGAATACGGAAGTAAATAATAAAAAAGAAATTGCGTTGCGTTCCAACGTTGCAAACTTCAACGCCATAAACCGGTTGCGGCGAATGTTGTTGGACCGGGTGACACGTAGCGTCGGCGGGATGGATCTAAAAAAGACAACGACAATTTTTCTTTCTTTAACCCTCGGACGCCGAGAAAAAGTGAAAAATGTTGAAAATCGATCAAATCGTACGCTTTGAAACAAAAAGATTGAATTTTCCGAAAAAAATGGCTACATTTTTCATTAAAAAATACTTTTAAAAAATGTGCCATACGTCCGTCATGTTTACAGATCAATAAAATCTATTTTTAAATAATCAGAAATATAAAGCAATTAAAAAATAAAGAAGAATATTTGTTACATTTCAACGATGTGAACTTCAATACCATTGAAGTTTGCGTCATTGGGATCCAATGGAAATGGTTTTATTTCTTCATTTTCATTATCCAAAATCGCCCATTGCAGGTTTGGATTGTCAACTTTCAATATACGGATCTACAAAAAAAATCGGCAGTTTGAAGAATTGATTTTCATTGCATTTTAACAATGCAAGCTTCGTCATTTTTTACATGATTTTTTTCAATTTTTTATACCTTCATTCTTATCACCATACACAGCCATCATATATAGCGAAAAAAATCGAATGATTAAAAAGAATACATTTTCGTTGCATACCAACGATGCAAACTTCAACGTCACTATTCATTTCCCGTACGGCATAGAAGTTATTTTTTTTCGTCGACGTTTGTTGAACTCTAATTGCTCTTTGTAATTGGGGGCACGATTTCGTAATAGCAAATGTTATTTATGCTTCGCCGACAGCGCGTCAATCTTCTCTCAAAACATTTCGGAAAAGTCGAACGGGAAATTTGGCTATAATTTGCGGAGGACGTGAATGGCGCAGCAGAAATTTCAACAAAGCTTCCTCGAGTATTTTAGATGGTTCCGGGTCGTTCGAGCCGATAATTTCCAATAGGGGTTCGGTTAGTGCCTTTACGGTAACACAAATGTAGCTTGCGTAATTACCCTTTCCCTCGACATGTAAGTACACCGATGACTATGTACATACGCATATCCAGATATGCACAGGGTGTCCCATTTAATTTGTGATTTCGAAAAAATTCAAGAACAGCGAAGTAAATCGAAATATCCGGTCACCTATTGCATAGATTCAAACGAGGATTAATATGCCGAAGTTTTTTAAATTTCATTCGTTAAACGTTTTTAAGGCGGGAGATATTTTGAGGCGAGGAAAAAATTGCTCAATTTCACGACTTTTATTACAAGGCAAGATTTCTTCACTATTTTTTTAGATTTATGGTACGTTTTATTACTATTTTTAGCTGTTACATGATTTTTAGCATTGAAAGTGCTTATAAAAGTGTATATGTTTGTTGGGGTAGGCGGGGTATAGGAGTCTGAGTTAGCTGGATGACACACGAAACTAACGCTACCCCCATTCCACTGCCACTGTGTTTTAGTAGAGTGGGGCATGCTGAATGCCTGTGATTGGTGGAATAATGCCCTCTCCCCACTCAATTTCAATCTTGTTATTAATTTAGAAATTATATGACAACCTATATTGCAAAAATGATATAAAAATTATTATACAAACAAACCCAAACAAACAACAAACATACCCAAACAAAGCCAATGATATACTTCAATGCATCAATATTCTTCGAAAAATAATACAATCCAACTTATATTATTGAAATATACCTGTTTTTTTATTATCCCAAAAATCTGATTGCATTCTCAATGCCATGAAATGGTTGCATTTTGTGTAATATGTGTCGATTTTTTTATATTAATATTTACAAATGGCGCAGGTATGGCACGGTTCTCTAACCGGGTTGATAGTGTTGAAGTTTGCATCGTTGGAACAGAACGAAAGTTTTCTTTACAATTATTTTCGTTATTTTAATTATTATAGAGACCTTTTTTAGTAGATTTATATTGTCTATTGCTGAGCAAATATCTTAACAAACGGTTAAAGGATTTTTGTAGGCAAAATTTTCCAAAATAAATAATAGTAATTCAGAACATTAATTTTCGTTGCGTTCCAAAGATGCAAGCTTCAACCTCCTACGCATTGCGGTGGATGTTGTCAGACGGCGTGACACGTAGCGTCGGTGGGATTTATCTGAAAAATACCAACGAAGATTTTTCTTTCATTAACACTTATAGGCGGAATATGAACCAATAAAAAGTGAGAAATTTTGTAAATCGATAAAGTGGTACGCTTTAAAACAAAAAGATTGAATGTTACGAAAAAAAATTGCTATATTTTTCAAGAAAACGTACTTTTTATATATAAAACGTACTTTTTATTTTATGTACTTTTTATTGTCAAAAACATTTAGGGTCACCTTTTAGACGGTGTTGAAGTTTACATCGTTGGAACCCAACGAAAATTCTGTTTTACATTTTATTTTCAGTATTTGTATTATTACAGGCAATCTCTTACAGATTTATCATGTAGATCGCTAAATAAATATAAAAAAAAAAAATGGTTGGAGAACTTTTGTAGGCGAAATCTGCCAAAAGAAATTAAATTCGTTGCAGTCCAACGATGCAAACTTCAGCATCGTCGTTTTAGACAATAAGGTTAGAAAAATTTATACCAAATTTCATCGGAATCAGTCGATTAGTTTTTTATGCTCCTCCCCCATTTTTAAGGGGGGATTGTCTTTTTTTTCGCAAAATTTACCGCTTTTTGGGAATTTTTTTGTGAAGAAAGTATACAACGGAAAACTTGTGAAACTTGGCATATAGTTTTATTGATCTGTTTACTAGATACAAAAAAATTTTTAAACAATTTCATCAAAAAATCCGCCTCCCACCCCCCTCGACGCGCGATGGTCCTTTTTTGATGGTGTGCACGATTACAGCCTTCACGTTCATCCTGCAACAAAAACCCAAAAAGCATTTTACTTTAGACACATATAGCTATCGTTCGATGAAGGGGAAAAAAAATTGACGATTTGGTGACGTTTTGAACTTGAAGTATCGATTTTTCGAAAAAAAATTGGTCGATTTTTTGTTATAAATACAAAACTATTAAACGTATTGCTTTTTTGCTTCATCAAACGATAAAAGGATGTCAGCTGAGCATTCTGTCCAAATTTGAAGGCAATCGGTTGAATAGTTTTTGAGAAATCGTGCACACCATCAAAAAAGGACCATCGCGCGTCGAGGGGGGTGGGAGGCGGATTTTTTGATGAAATTGTTTAAAATTTTTTTTGTATGTAGTAAACAGATCGATAAAACTATATGCCAAGTTTCACAAGTTTTCCGTTGTATACTTTCTTCACAAAAAAATTCCCAAAAAGCGGTAAATTTTGCGAAAAAAAAGACAATCCCCCCTTAAAGATTTATAAAAAAATACCATGTAACAGCTAAAAGTAATAATAAAATATTAAGTAAGTTTAAAAAACGGCGAAGAAATCTTACCTTGAAAACAAAAATCATGAAAATCATCAAATTTTTTCCTCGCCCAAATGTATCTCCCCCCGTAAAAAGTTGAGTTTCATATCACGTAGAAAATGTTCACTAAATAAAAAAGTTATAGTGTCATTTTACTTTCCGTTTGAATTTACTCGATACGCCTCTCAGGATTTTCGATGTACTTCCCTGTTCCGGAGTTACTTCGACGTCTTAAGATAAATGGGGCACCCGGTATATGTATCGCTGTACATATAGCCATTACCCTCGAGAGCCCTGCACTCCGATAAGATCACGTCTTGGCATAAATTTGCCTGGGGAGAACTTCCGAATGTAGCGGAAGTGGAGTACAAGCGAGATGGAATGAGCTGAAACATATACATACACAGGCGTATGTTTACAGACGGATCTATACACGTGTATGTACGTCTTAAGTACACAAGAAAGGAGGGGGAAGGCACAGTCGGCGCATCGATATTTTCAATGCATATATTTCCGAGGAGCCTTCAGACGGTATATCGTCTACACAAGGTATTCCTTTTCTAGCGAATCTTCAATCATAAACATATGCGCAAATTCATAGTTCGGTATACTCGAACGTTTTTAGGGTTTAGCCAATGACGTTCAAGTTTGCGTCGTTGGAATGCAACGAAAATTAATTCTTTTCAATCGCTCAATCTGTTCTGATTTTTTTCTTAATTTTTTATTATTATCGAAAACCTTTTCTTTTGCAAATTGTGGTCGTAAATCTGCAATGAAGCCACGTAGAAGTATTCCAGTGATGTTTACAGCTTGAATCGAATGAAAAGAAATTTTATCAATTAAACAGATTTTGTTTCCGTTCATGATCTTGAAGTTTATACAGGATTGAAGTTTGAAGTTTGTGATCTTGAAGTTTGAATATAGGATTTATTAGTCATTTGACGACCGTTTTTTAGAAAATGCCTGGAACTGACGTCAAGCTCATAATTTCTAGCTTTCAAAACACATGAATTTACTGTTGGAAAGTTGAATATGTTCATTTTGTGCATTCAAATGTTGAATAATAGCAAATGTACCGATTTTCGGACAACTGATACCGTTACGTCCCTGTGTTCGGACACTATCATGTCCCAATTTTCAGACACGTCCCTATATAAGCCACCATTATTTGGTCCTAGTTTTCGGACATTCAGAAATTAATTCTTATAGTTACATGGTTTAATTTGATCATGTACTTCAGATCTCTTATGTTCATCCGTATACGGACAATGAGCAATACGGAATATATTTGTGCAACAAAATAGACTTCGAATAAATATATATGGGTATACATTGAACATACAATTTGCTCGATCGGTGCGACCTGGACCTTACGAGGAGTTAAAAATGAAGCAATATTTGCAGTAGTCAACTGGACAACAAAAATATCATTTCAAGCACGAGGATATATTATTATTTCTGTGTTCTTTGCGTAATAGTTTTTGCAAAATTCGAAAATTCCAAAACTTTATTTGTGTTATTGCATCATAATGTTATTTTCATAATTTTTTCGGTGACTCGACCCCGTTAAGCAATCATTTGATATAATAGTTAAGAAAGTAATCCTCCGGGCACATTTTGAATATATAACTAAGAAAAAGACATCGATGCCGTATAACCTCGCGGAAAGTCGGCCACATATTCTCAAACTTTGTTTGCTTCACAACAAGTTACGTTACATTAAATAATTTATCTATTATCCAGGGTGTCCCTCTTATCTCTGCCACCCGAAATAACTTGGTAATTATCGACGTCACAAAAAAATATTCCAAACAAAAGTTGTACGGTGTGAAGGGGGCCATCAAATGCGATCGATTTTTTTTATTTCGTTGGCGGCGCTGACGCATAGCGATGGTTACCTCCACTTTTTTAAATGGAACGGTGCATTTTTGTTTCAACTATCTTGTGGAGCATCTCAAGCCGCATAAAAAACATTGGGGGGCCAGAGTTGTTGAAGGTCATTCAAGGTCAATATCGTTTATACAAATCTAAATATCTCGGATAACTACCAAATATTTGCTAGTGATCCGAGATATTTAGATTTGTATTGCATTTTAATAGGTCACCTTGAATGACCTTGAACGACCTTGACCCCCAATGTTTTTATGCGGCTTGAAGTGCTCCACAAGAGATATGCAGCGAAACGAAACAGACAATGCTTGGTGTCCGGTGTTTCGGTCTCCGCGGCTGCGTGCCCTCGCACCAGTAATCGGACATGAGATTCAACCGTGGTACATACGTGTGATGAATGAGGGAAGAAAAAAGTTTGTTCAATTCGTTTTCGATAGGTCATAAGTCTAGTTTAGAAATCGCTAAACAATAAACCCCTATGTCGCTACTCTTCACCTCTTTGGTTTCAGAAAAGTGTATTCATGACATGACTGACTCGGACTTGTTACCGTGACTCGTCAATTTTACTACTAATATTCGTTATGAGCGTACAATTTGCCAGTAATGAATTAATAATTGAAGGCTAAATAGTATACAAGTCACTTTTCCTTACCTGTAGATTATATTGCTAATATAGTGAAATATTCGAAGTACTGTCCGAACAGTGCGGCACATTCGATCATTGGTACCGTTACCTTAATTCTGTATGACGTTGAAGTTTCCATCGTTGGAACGTAACGATTTTTTTCTTCTTCTGATTTCGTCATTTTTATTATTATCCGAACCCCTTTTTGGCAATTTGAAGTTAACCTATAATAAAAAAAAAACGCAAAAACGTTCGAACGATTTTCATAACCTAAATCAGGCAAAATGATGTTTTATCAATGAAAGGAAGAAAAAAATCCTTGTGTTCCAACAATGCAAACTTCGAGACCATAATTCTGTTCAATTAATAACATTTCTATTTTACAATTTACAACCACAATTTGCAACTAAAGGTTTTTTATAATAAAAAAATAATCATAAAAAATAAATAAAAAATAAGATTCTATTGAATTTCTCATTTTCATTATTATCAAAATGCCATTTTGTAGATTCGGGTTGTAAATAAGAATCCGAAAAAATATTCACCCAATTTTCGTAGCTTAAATCAGTCAACGGAAATTTGAGAAAATAAATATTTCGGTTGCATTCCATGTTGCAAACTGCAACGTGATTGGAATGCCATGAAAATTAATATACTGTTTGCAATGCTCCAAATTCTTCAGGCAGAGTTCGCGCACAGAAATCCTAAACCATCTTTTTAAATACTCGTTTAAAGTTCTACGATTATAGATCTGCAAACAAACATTTTGTATAACAATGGAGAATAAGGAAATGAAAATATACGAAAGAACTTTCGTTGCATTCCAGCGATGCAAACTTCAATGTCATAAATAAATTTCGTAAATTACCGGGTAGAATGTAGCTTGCCCGTTAATTCGAACAATTGAAACTGAAATAGTCCATATGTACAGAAGGAGCGTGGTATACTTATAGGTAGCGTCGGTATATCACACTTTGGATCGTTCCCCTCGTCACGAAGATCGGAAACCGAAGTAGAAAGCATGTCGGTTGCCGACTCTACATACAGTCGTTTCCTAATTTGGCATAAATCATACGATACACGCACAAAAGCATACAGCTATATAGATACATACACATCTCCATAGCTGGTAGTTATTTCAAGGACATACATTTCGATAGCTGGTATTTCCAGGGAACCGGCTCAAAAAAGGATTGAGAACAGGATGTAGGATATGGACAATGTAACAGAATGCTCCGATGACTTCGATTTTCCATCTTTCATTCTGTGTATCGCTGGTCGCCGCTTCACCTGGCATGCGAAATTCTTAGGAAATTCAAATACAAATGTGATTTACTCCTGACAGTGACAGAAGAATTCTATTGATATTAACTAGATGCGGCTATATGATTTTTTATTAATTTCAATCAACTAGATTTTTCGTGAAATCAAATTTTTCCTATTGCATTCCATTATTGGAATTATTTCTCTTAAATATGTTTATTTATTGAAATCAAGATCTACTTAATATCGTCTAATAACTAAATCTTTTATTTATTCCTAATAAATCTGTGATTCAGTTTCATCTGCTCAAAAAACAATTTAGTTGAATCCACTACATGTATTTATTTAATTTTTTAAATTCAAATTGGATATAATTTTCGTCGAGATAAACATTTTTCTGTTTGATTGAATTAATGGTCCGTCTTTATTGCAACCAATACTTACTTATTTGAACCAAGCTATTGACCAACGTTTGTTTGGGGGGGAGTTATATAAGTTATGTTTGAAAAATCTCTAGCATGATATTTGATGAATCTATCTAATTATCACAATGCCATTAACTAGTTTTTATAGTTGATGTGATACGACAAATAATTATAGGAATTCATTTGGTGTCTTATGTCATATCTGCGACTAAGATGCTACAAACACTGGGTAGTATACGGGCAGCGTGCGCAGCTATATGCAAGTTGTAGGTTCGACTCCATGTGTAGACGGATTATTTTCTTCGGAAAATAATCACTTCAGATGGTCAGGGAATGACGAATTATGATACAAAATCGTTGTAGTAAAACTCCAAATTAAGTAATTCATTTTATTGTGTATTTATAAAATATTCTATGCATATAGTACATTTGGATTTGCAGTGTATATTGTGAGCAAATAGAGATTTATTCGAATCAAATCTTTATTTGATTCGGATATATTTAATATTTAATAAGAATAGCTAGAACAAATAAAAATATACATTTGAAACAAATAGCCTCGTAGTGGGGAGGAACCATATATAGGATACTTTTGTTCGAAATTAAACGAAAAGTGAACAATTGCTAGGACCTTGAAATACTACGATTTTAGCATCTGCATGTCATGTAAAACAAGATGCTAATAATTATTTTACACATTACATTTGAATATTTTGAGTTATGTTGTACAAAAAATGACAGAAATCATGGTGGTCAAAAAGGCTGCCTATCATTAGATATCCGATACAAGGGCCCAAACTTCATTTTCATTATATCTGATATTTAGGGACCTTTTATATAAAATAAAACAAAACGTTTGTTTTTACTTTGCAATTACTAAAAAAGGTCTATGAGTTAATTTTTTATTAGGATCAAACAGTTTGGCACAAACGAATATCCAATATCAGGCTCACTTAAGTATCCGATATTAAGATTTGGCATGGCCGAATATGAACATTAATATTTTTGTACATATTCCTATGTCTACGAACATTATATATTTATTAAGTAAAATAAATGCTACAGTTTATAAAAAATAACAAAAAAAAATCATTCGGAATGACCTCAATGAAAACAACACTTGTTAAAACGAAAAATGTTTTTTCACACCGGCGAAAAGTAACATCAGTTCACTGTTGGGCCATTTTTGTTGCTAGGCAACCAAAAGTTTTGCAGTGACAACATCTTACGATTAGTTATTAGTGTATAAAATAAAAAAATAGATGTCGCTGTAGGAAAGCTCGAGATAGTCCACCATCCGATATTAAGCACCTATCCGATATATGGTGCTTCACCCCTAGAAAGCTGTGAGACAAGGAAAAAACCCATTTGATTTAGATAGATCTCATTAAAAAAAAATTTCTTGCCAGTGTATACTAATACGTACCGACGAGAAGTACCGGAAGTATGTGGGGTGCCTGACAAATCGAGAAAAACATTGTAGATAGAATAGAGCTATTGCGATTGGTGAATATATCGTCCCACTTGCCAACATCATTCACATTCAAATTGAACGAATAATTGAGTCTGGAGTGGGGGAGCGCAAGGGATATCTATAGAAAGAAAGAGAGGGAGAGGGAGAGAGAGAGAGAGAGAGAGAGAGAGAGAGAGAGAGAGAGAGAGAGAGAGAGAGAGAGATGTGATCGATTAGTCAGAGCTGCACAGAGCAGACTCTATATTTCCTCTCTACGAACTTTCCATGTTCCATTTCCCGGCTCGAAATTAAGGGGTCTTCTCACTTTAGACGCTAAAGAGGCTATTTTCATGAATTATTTTGGTAGGTTTATATTATAGATATTGATATAAAAGTTGTTACACTTAATAAGTACCCCTCCGAAATACATGTTAAAAAAATTTGTATGCGTTTGTGTAATCCAAACAAACTTCAAACGCATTTTTCTCGAAACAACGTTTTTTGACGGCTTGTTGATAAAATCTTCGAAACTACTGAACCGATCCTCATGAAATGTTAACCACATACTCTTTATAACTATAGCTGTAGCGCATATCAAGGATTTTTTCAAATTTTGATATTTACTATTTTTTTGTGCCAAAAACGGTTTAAACAACACGTTCTTTTTGTTTTTTTTTAAATGTCCGCCATTTTGTTATTTTTGCATATATAAAAAATCGTATGATATGCGCTATAGCCATCAACATACTGGATCTAAAGCCGTTCGATTTTTTTGTTTCGGATGATCTCCAAGATTTCATCAACAGCAGACCTACAATTTTTTTAGGACATTTTTTTAACCACCATTTTCGTTTCTAAATAGTCACTTAAGGCCGTTTATACGCGATTTCGACGATTTTCGGAGGTACTTTTCTAGACACGGTTAAAAAAATGACGCATATATTGACAACATTTTGTTTTCAGATAATTTATGCACATGGTTAAGTATATGTAAAAAAATCAGAAATATTAACAAATGGCGGAGATATAACATGATAAAGCAATGTATTTTTTTGCGCGCGCGTTGATGGTGAAAGTCCTCGGCATCGATATGGGTGTTTGAAAAAAATAAACATATTTATAATTGCATAATGAATGTATCTTGAGTGTAAACCAACAATATTATTAAAAAAAATTATTATCATGAAAATTCGAAACTTAACATTTTTTTACTCAATTTTCTCTCGGTGTTATATTTTTGATATTTTTTTGTGCCATTGAAATTTTTGTTTTTGTGGATCACACGATAGGTGATAATACTAAGAACATGTTGTAAAAATTTGAACGCGATTTGAACCTTCGTTCAGGCATTAGAACTTTCACAAGGTTCTAAAAAGTGAGTCATGGAAAAACGGCTTTGAAGTTGGCGGTCGGGCGCGCCGCGCGGTATCGATTGTAAATGCAATCTTACCTTATTTTTTGAATTTTTCAATTCTGTAAAGTTCAAAATATTCCTAACCGTTCAGGCTAATGGAAAAAAAATAAACAAATTAAAAAATTTGAAATTTTTCGCGTATATAAGGTCTTAAATAAATATTGTTTTTCAAATGTATCTCGAAAGTATTTATCAAGTGTAACAACTTTTATATCAATATCTATAATATGAACTTATCCAAAAAAATCATGAAAATAGCCTTTTAGCGTCTAAAGTGAGAAGACCCCTTAAACGCAGAACTCGAGTGTGTCGAGGAACGAGGAAAAAAAATGAGGCAACCCCGTTGATTTCGTTGATAAAATTGACAAAGCAAGGCAGACGGTCGTGATCAATATCAAAATCGCATAGTGTACTTTTGCGAGCCTACTCCAATGCGTCACTTGTCTGGCTTTGCATTCGACATTTGAAGAAGAAAAAACAATACCTAGCTGAATTATAGGTCTTCAAGGTGATATGTATACGTATGAAGTGAGTCTACGCGTGTAGACTCAATATATATATATATATATATATATATATATATATATATATATATATATATATATTGATTCACGTATGTATTTACTCGCCAGTTAGGGATTCGTATGTTCTTTTTTTAAACGAGGGCGTACCCGATGTTTCATCCGTCCTCGTTTTAAACCGTGATATACTCCAAAGTACTCTTTAGCGAGTCGTCGCAAATTAGTGACTCGGTGCCGTCGCTCATATCTTCTTTTCTCTTTCTCACACTTTTTTTTCAATGCCTATAGCTTTACATCGGTATACATTACAATTGACACGTAGTCGTCTAAGGCAAAGCATAATTACGAGAGCGCATGTGAGACGGTAATTTATGATTTTTAGAAATTGTTGACAATAAAGATTTATGCCTCGATCCCATTGGCCACAAAAGAGCTTTCTTCTCATTCTTCACTCGCGTTTCATTTCTTTTCAAACTTTAGTCTCGCCAAGCCAACTTCGATCTTTGTCGCAGTTTTATTTTTCTGGAGTTTTCAGTGGTAGCTTTTATTTTTTTACTTATTTGGAGCTTGCATCGTTGAAACGCAACGAAACTTTAGTAGACCGAATTTTTTTTTGGCAAATTTGGACTACAAAAATTGCTCAAGTGTTTTTAGTATCCTCATGAAAAATCTTCAACCTAAGTTTGGAGGATAAGAATTCGGACGATGAAAGGACTGAAGAAATAAATAAATAAAAAAGATTTTTTTTGTTGTTTGCCATTTTGTTTTTTTGCATATATCAAAAATCGTATGATATACGCCATAGCTATTAACATACTAAATCGTAAACCGTTTGATTTTTTGTTTCGGATGATCCATCTCCGAGATTTCATCAACAGCGCGGGGTTACCATTTTTTAGGACATTTTTTTAACTACCATTTTCGTCTATAAATAGTGACTTAGATAATTAAAAAAAAATTAAATGTATTTCGAAAGTGTATTTATTAAGAGGTAAGGCCACAGTAGAATTTTCAAAAAATCGTTTTTTTTTATCCGCTAAAACGGTGCTTCATCATCAAAGAATAAGTTACTATTCGAATTATAGCAAGATTTTTTTTTCACCGACTCTGAGCGTATAACGTAAGCCCACCTCCGGCACGGCCATAGAGTACCTAAAACTTTAAGGCAAGAAATCCCTTTAGGAGCGTGAAAAATAGGTATTTTTCGGGACTTCTTTTTAGAGAGGATAAAATAATCTGATCATTTTCAAATTTGGACATGAGTTTATTATAACTGTCAACTTAAAAAAAAAATTTCTTTGGTATGACCAACAAAATGGCGGCGTCTTCGGTCGTCTGTTTGCCGCGACATCGAAAAGTGCTGCACTTGTCACTCTTTTTCTGTTGATCTGAAAAAGATTTAATAAGTGTCATTCGTTTACTGACATTTTATGGGGAAGTATATATCTAAAAATGATGAAACAGTGGAAAATTGAAAATTTGGGTGCCATTTTACTCCAAAGCTCGAATCTTCGATCATTTTTTCGACATATTTGACCCCGAAAAAGTTATTTATTTACACGCTACCCTTCAAACTTTAGGTATACCCTTCCGATAATATTACTGAGAGTAACCTCCCAAAATTTCATCCAAATCGGTCGAGTACTTTTTGAGCTATAACACGAGCAGTTTTTGAAAAAGTAGTTTCGAGATAATCACGTTTAAAGTTTACTCGTTACCTGACCGCATGCTGTCCTCGCGCTCTAGACTATATGCGATAACTCCGCAAATATTCAATATTTCGAGTTTTCCTTTGGTCAGTATATTCTTTAGGTATCATACTTTTGAAATATGTAAAAAAATCGATTTTTTGAAAATTCTAAAGGGATTTCTCGCCTTAAACGCGTTTTTCTCAAAGCAGCTTTTTCCAATTGGCGTGACAAATAACCAACAATTTTCACTCGATTTACTTCAAATTAAAAAGTTGTGTTCCTAATTGCATTTTCGCAAAGAAGTACGTACGGAATTTCTGATTAATCGAAAACGTTTCATTTTATGAGCAGCTTTATACGAAATTACCTACAACTCAATTCAAATACCTACAACTTTTGAATAAAACAACATTTTTTAAATTCCGTACGTACGTCTCTAGGTATTCTACTGTAGATAGACGATAATTTTGGTTTTTTGTTCTCGGTAAAAAATTGTGGACGCTAAAAATTCTAAGAGCTTGATATTCATACTAAATAGCTGCGTAATTAATTTTATGAGTGAATCACTTTTTCGTACGAAAAAAAAATGGTTAAACTCGCACATGATTACTGTAACGCAGTAACGCAGTAACGCAGTAACGCACCCGTTACTGTGGCCTAACCCTTAAGTGTAACAACTTTTATATCAATATCTATAATATAAACCTATCAAAAAAATTCATGAAAATAGCTTTTTTTAGCGTCTAAAGTGAGAAGACCCCTTAAAGTACAAATATTCGGACTTTTCAAATAAACAATACGTTTGATTCAAAAATAAAAATATCAGGTCATTTTGAGACACCCTATATCTCCCCCCTTAAGTCGAACGGTCAGAGTGTCACATCTATCTTTTCACCCTCTCGTTCCGGATGATCTATTTTCGTTCGATCCGAATGTGCAGAGCGTACGTCCTTGCGTCGTGATTGTACAGGCAGCACCACGACGAGAGACCGAGAGGCTTGTCGCGGAGCAGGCCTTTAATCACATTAGGAAAGGCCGGCAGCCTAATCCCGGACGATATCGTCGACACGGCGGAATTAAATCGTTGTTTCGGCTGGTGGTCGTCCAACGTGTACACATACGTGCTCTCTCATCTTCGCTGCGGTTATGCTTCGCTTTTGTCTATATATTCTTGGCGTCGTCGGATTTGCACTCGATCCAATTTATGCACGTAGAGTTTCTCGACTTCCCATTGTTTGTGTCTATAACTGATGCAAAAATGAGATATTAATGTTGCGGCGAACGGACACGCGATTACTGCAATTGCCCCCGAGACTATGCAGGAAAAAAAACACTCATTGCACGATCGGGGATATTCGGGTTATGGAACACGGAAAAAAGAAAACTTGAACTTCGTCGGAGATTTGAACGGAGTGGTTGGAAAGTTTGACGGATCAGATTTTAAGCTGCTGATTACGTTTGGTAATATCTGCAACATATGATTTTCAATAACGATAAAAATGCGGAATTTTAGCATTTTTAATCCATTCCAACGATGCAGACCGCAACCCCATCCCAAAATCAAGCTTTTTACAAGGTATAAGGAAAAATGTATTTTTTTTTCTTACTATTTTGATGAACGAGAAATTTAGATAGCTTTGAGCTCTCGAACGAATATGGTCTTGAAGTTTGCACCGTTGGAATGCAACGAAAGTTCGTTTAACAATTTTTTAAGGCCTCATTTTCACTATGATACAATATCATTTTTTGCATATTTAAATTCTAGACCTCTAAATAAGCTAATTAGAGAATGATCGAGGGATTTTCGTAAGAAATATTCGGCCAAAGAATTCGAGCAATCGAAAAATAATTATTTTCATTGTGTTCCAACGATGCAAACTTAAATCTCACGAACAAATAGTAGGAAGGAAACACTGAGGCATAGATATACTGATGGTAGTCCCTAAAATGGGGAGTTGGGAATGAAATTCTGAGCTGATTGATATAAGTATGTATGTGTCTTGGATCAACCCCTGAATTATTATTAATTTTTAAAGGCGGACCGATGAGGTGCGGTGCTTCCGCCAGCCACCACTACACGCGCGTATCGCTCACCACGTGAGGCTCATAGGACGCACCTCATTGGCCCACCTTTAAAAATTAATAATAAATCAGGGGTTGATCTGACACCCATACATACTTATATCAATCGACTCAGAATTTCACCCCCAACCCCCCATTTCAGGGACTACCATCAGTTCTGGGACACCCTGTAGATTCCCAATAGATCTATTGGGAAAAATGCCTCAAACTTTTTCCTTCACCCAATATTTGTTCGAGAGCTCAAACCTATATAAATTTCTCGATTATCGAAATAGCAAGAAATAAAAAACGTTTTTTCTGATAGCTCGTAAAGAGCTGGATTTTGGGATGGGGCTGAAGTCTGCATCGTTGAAATAGATCGAAAATTCTACAATTCCGCATTTTTATTGTTATTTAAAATCATATTTTGCAGATTTAGATCTAGATGGCTAAATAAGATCGTATTGTCGTATTTTTTTTCTTGAGAATCCTTTTTGAAAATGTATAACCAACAGCTGCAAAATAAAAAGATTTTTCGATAATAATAAAAATGAAGAAATTAAGATATCAAAAAGAATTTTCGTTGCATTCCAACAATGCAAACTTCAACATCATTAAATAAGGATCCTAAAATATATTCCCGTGATTCGGGACATTCGAAACGAATTATTTTTGTTGAATTTCAACGATGCAAACTTCAACGTTATAAAAATATATTTCTTTTGTATTCCCCTACTTTTTTTGAGCACATTTAGGCTACCCGAGTCATCAAAACATTATCGAGAATCATTATTCAAAATTCATAACCAAAAGATGTAAAAAAAAATTTCACATAACAATAAAAATAAAGACATTAGAATTCTTTTTCATTTTCTTTTTTCTCTATTTACATCGTTACCCAGAGTATTTCTCGACAGACTTAGGTTCTAGGTCGCTAATAAGGACCCGGAAAGTATGCCGTAGCCTTGATCTGCCGAAAAAATATAGGAATAGGAAAAAAAAATTCGTTGCATTACAACGATGCAAACTTCAATATCATAAACTTTTCGGTTCGGATTGGCACTTAATTCTACCAGTTCGTCTTTGAAATTGTGGAAAAACGATTTTTTCAGAATTAAAGTCTATGTTTGCCGTTCCATTGGTTCGAACGCGCGAAAATTCTATGTGAAAATATCTGTTGACGACAGAACGAATGCTTCGAAAATCTTTAAAGGCTGTTGACGTAGTACCCGTTGAATGGTACACTTGTAAAAACAATAGCAGTCATTGAAGAACGCACTGGGGGCTTTTAAGCGAGAAAGCGAAACACAAAAACAATGGCCGAGTAACAAAACAGCCCGTCACACACTTAACAAATGTGGCTCGGAGACGAGCGCACTAGGCGGATCAATCATTGTATTTATTTTTTTATCGGGATAAAAATAAATTGGCGCCCCTTGTCCATTGGTTTCGTAACTTTATCGTCTGCGGTTCGATTCTCTAGTTGGATCGAGACAGAGAGAAAAAGAGATATAGGAAAGGAAAAAAAAGTAGATTGGATGACCGTTCGAAGCAGATAGGCTTTTGTCGCAATTTGTTCCAAAGGGTCAAGTAGTCTATTTTCTCGTCTCTCGTTGCACCATGACATGCAATTCGATTTTTTAATAACGTATTGTTTTTTCTCAAGGGGGGGAAATACCTTTAGGCAAGAAAAAAATGTCGAATTTTCGTGATTTTTTTTTTGTAAGGAAGAATTTCTCTATCATTTTTGGGACTTGGAGTATGTTTTACTACTAGTTTTGGCTGTGACATGGTAATTTTTGAATTGTTTAATCTTCAAAAATGGCGGCGGTATGGCACGGTCTTCTAAACGGATTGCGGTGAATGTTGTCAGACGGCGTGACACTTAGCGTCGGCGGGATTAATCTGAAAAAAAAGCAACGAAGCTTTTTGTTTTATAAACACTCATACGCAGAATATTAACCAAGAATAAGTGAGAATTGTTGAAAATCGATGAAATGGTGCGCTTTGAAACAAAAAGATTGAATTTTCCGAAAAAAATAACTACATTGTGCAATAAAAGCGATTCTAAAAAAAAAAAATTTTTTAAATGTAGGTTCATGTTTCAGACAATAACGTTAGAAAGATTTATATTAAATTTCATCAGAATCGGTCGATTACTTTTTCAGGTATACGTCACGCCAGTTTTGAAAATGCAGTTTAGAAGACCGTGTAACAAACAAATGAGAAATGTTGAAAATTGATGAATGGTACGTTTTGAAACAAAACGATTGAATTTTCCGAAAAATGGCTGCATTGTACAATAAAAAGAACTTATTTGTGAAAAAAATTGAAATCATTTAGGTTCATGTTTGAGAGGATAAGGTTAGAAAGATTTATACCAAATTTCATCAGAATCGGTCGATCAGTTTTTCAGGTATACGTCACGCCAGTTTTGAAAATACAGTTTAGAAGGCCGTGTGAGAAACAAATAAGAAATGTTGAAAATTGATGAATGGTACGTTTTGAAACAAAACGATTGAATTTTCCGAAAAATGGCTTCATTGTGCAATAAAAAATATTTGTTTAAAAATGTTTCGAAAACATTTAGGTTTATGTTTGAGACAATAAGGTTAGAAAGATTTCTACCAAATTTTATTAGAATCGGTCAATTAGTTTTTCATTTATACGTCACGCCAGTTTTGAAAATGCAGTTTAGAAGACCGTGTGAGAAACAACTGAGAAATGTTGAAAATTGACGAATGGTACGTTTTGAAACAAAACGATTGGATTTTCCGAAAAAATGGCTACATTGTGCAATAAAAATACTTATTTAAACATTTTTCGGAAATATTTAGGTTCATGTTTGAGACAATAAGGTTAGAAAGATTTATACCAAATTTCATCAGAATCGGTCGATCAGTTTTTTAGGTATACATCACGCCAGTTTTGAAAATACAGTTTAGAAGGCCGTGTGAGAAACAAATGAGAAATGTTGAAAATTGATGAATGGTACGTTTTGAAACAAAACGATTGAATTTTCCGAAAAAATGGCTTCATTGTGCAATAAAAAATATGTGTTTAAAAATGTTTCGACAACATTTAGGTTCATGTTTGAGACAATAAGGTTAGAAATATTTATACCAAATTTCATCAGAATCGGTCGATTAGTTTTTCAGGTATACATCACGCCAGTCTTGAAATGCAGTTTACAAGACCGTGTGAGAAACGACTGAGAAATGTTGAAAATTGATGAATGGTACGTTTTGAAACCAAACGATTGGATTTTCCGAAAAAATGGCTACATTGTGCAATAAAAAATACTTATTTAAACATTTTTCGGAAATATTTAGGTTCATGTTTGAGACAATAAGGTTAGAAAGATGTATACCAAATTTCATCAGAATCGGTCGGTTAGTTTTTTTGGTGTGCGTCACGCCAGTTTTGAAAATGCAGTTCACCAGACCGTGGGAGAAAAAAGTGAGAAACGTTGAAAATCGATTAAATGATACGCTTTTAAACAAAAAGATCGAATTTTTCGAAAAATGGCTACATTGGCAATAACAAATCCTTATTTTTAAAAAATTTCAAAATCATTTAGGTTCATGTTTTAGACAATAAGATTAGAAAGATTTATACCAAATTTCATCAGAATCGGTCGATTAGTTTTTTAGGCATACGTCACGCCAGTTTTGAAAATGCAGTTTAGAATACCGCGTGAGAAAAAAGTGCGAAATGTTAAAAATCGGGGGTATAGTACGCTTTGAAACAAAAGGTTGAATTTTCTGACAAAATGACTACATTGTGCAATAAAAAAAACTTATCTCAAAAAATTTCAAAAATATTTGGGTTCATGTTTCAAACAATAAGGTTAGAAAGATTTATACCAAATTTCGTCAGATTCGGTCAATTAGTTTTTCAGGTATACGTCACGCCAGTTTTGAAAATGCAGTTCAGAAGACCGTGTGAGAAAAGTTGGTAATCCCCTGGAGGGGTACGCTTTGAAACAAAAAGATTGAATTTTCCGAAAAAAAATACTACATTGTGCAATGAAAACTACTTCTTTCAAAAACATTCAAAAACATTTAGGTATATGTTTTAGACAATAAGGTTACAAAGATTTATGCCAAATTTCGTCAGAATCGTCCGATTAGGTTGTTAGGTATACGTCACGCCAGTTTTGAAAATGCAGTTTAGAAGATCGCGTGAGAAATATTGAAAATCGACGAAGTGGTACACTTTGAAACAAAAAGATTGAATTTTCCGAAAAAAATTACTACATTGTGCAATAAAAAATACTCATTTAAAAAAAATTCAAAATCATTTAGGTTCATGTTTTATACAATAAGGTTAGAAAGATTTATACTAAATTTCATCAGCATCGGTCGGTTAGTGTTTTAGGTATACGTCACGCCAGTTTTGAAAATGCAGTTCCGAAGAGCGTGCCACACCTCCGCCAATGTTGAAGATAATAAAAATAAAAACACTATGCAACAGCCAAAAGTAGTAACATTTCCTAAGTCTCAAAAATGGTGAAGAAATGTTTTCCTTGCCTAAAGGTATCTCCCCCCTTAAGTTTATTTACATTAAATCTGCCGTAACTGCGAGTTGCACGTTTTTCCTCATCTTCTCAATCGATCAACTGCGATTGACACGCGCATTCATAATTTGTTATCGTTATTCGTTTCGTCATTGAAGCTTTGGAAGACGTTTCAATGGGCACTGCTTTCATTTTGCAGCAACGCGATGCATCGGAGACTGGGTCACAGCAGTTATGATGGCAAAATTGCCGGACTCTACGATCTCGAGGAGACCCTCGGGCGTGGCCATTTCGCTGTGGTCAAACTCGCGAGGCATGTTTTCACGGGTGAAAAAGTCGCGGTTAAAGTCATCGACAAGAGCAAACTCGACGAAGTCTCCAGAGCTCATCTCTTCCAGGAGGTAATCATCGCCATTTTTATATTCATACAAAATTCACACGTTCTTAAAAACTGAGATATTGACGAAAAAAAAGATTTTAACCGTGTTGTACAACTTCATCATATTTTATTGAATTGTGTCCATCACTGAGCGGACGAATAACCTGAAACCAAAAAATCAATCATTTTTTCAAAAACAAAAAAAAACAGGAAAAACCTAGCATAGCAGTTTTCAATTTTCTAAGAAATTGTGGAAATGCCTTCGATTCTGAATCAAATATTGTTTTCTTTCTCAAAATAACGAGTGGAAAAGAACTTTTATTAAAATTATATGCCAGGTCCGAAAAAATCTTGAAATTGTTAGTTTTGGCTGTGCTAAGTTGCCCGAATTTGATAATGTTCTATCGAGAAAAATCTCAAATAAACACGACGTTGAAGTTTGCATCCTTGGAGTGCAACGAAAATACTTTTCTTTTATCTTCATTGTTATCGAAAATATTTTCGATTTTCCATATTTCTTGCCCATTAATGTTGCAGATTTTTAATGATAATCCTGAAAACACGTTTGAGTCCTTTTTACAGTCCAAATTCGCCACCGAAATGCTTTAGCAATTCGAAAAAAAAAATAATTTCGTTGCGTTCCAACGATGCAAACTTCAACACCACAAAGAAACTAAGAATTGCTGTAACTTGGATATTTTTCGGAATTTCATAATCAGCCTTAGCCCAAAATATGCTTAAGACTTCAAACTTTTAGAAAGTAAAATGAAAATTCGTTTTTTTCGAAAATTTCACGCCGTCCCAACACGTTAAAAATAATTTTTCTACGAGCCTTGAATATTTTAACATTTCATCCAGGATTTATTATTCAAACACAATTATCAATGCACATTTCAATGCGACGTTCAAGTTTCCATCGACGAAATTGCAATGGAAATTCTTTTCTACGTATTGTTGCATTTTTATATTTTCGATGCTATTCAAAATGTTCTTTTGATATTGTAGCAGATCTCTGATAACATTCCAAATTTAGGTAATTGTGCAGTTTGAGGACTTTCCCGAAAAACGACGGGAATTTGCATTTTTTCACCGCGAACTTGTTTATTTCATTATATTGAGTGATATTCCGTCGGAGGAGGCTGACGCTTTCCTTAACTTCAATTCCATAAGTTATGGGGTTTTGAAGTTCGCGGAAACACGCGATAAAATAGGACATTTTTAAGGTTGTTATTGGGTCAAGTCAACATGTTACCACCGAGCTGAATTTTTTTCTGGACCTTTATAACCTCTTTGCTGATCATCCCGTGCAGTTTGAATACGATCCACAGTACCGTTTTTTAGACAAAAAAAATTGGCAACTTGACGTATTTCGTGGGCTTAACATTTAACATTACGCTTATGGGAAACTCCCGATCATTTTTCAGTACATTATTAATATCTGCTAAGTGAATGTTACCACGGAGCTGAAAAAATAGGTACGGTTCGACTAATTATCGGACTAACCCTTGGTACCGTGAAAATGAGGATTCACAGTACCGTTATAAAATTATTAATGTTGTTGATAGGGAATTTGTGCGAAAATCAAGCACACAAAATATTAGACTGCGCAATCATGACAACTTCGTAGAGGGCATAAATGCTACCTATCTTATCGGTATTCGGTAATTGTGCCCGGGAACCTCAAACTACACGATTAGGACAATTAACATCGAATATTATTGGTACTTATTCTCTTAATTAGTAATAATTGCTGAATATTAATTAGATAACTATGTTCAGAAATTATACATTTCTAGACATTTCTAGGTAAAGACAAAAAACGCGGATTTTTTTGCACACAAACATTTTTTTTTTATAATATCGGAAAATTATTCAAGTTTTTTTATTTCTTCGAGATTAAAGACAGCTTTGGTACACACTTTTCCTTTTCTGCGGAATTTTTTTAACGCGGACCGATATTCATTTTTGACAGCTCCTTGGGCCGATATTCAGGTTACGAACGGGGCGCATATGTCTAACTTCGCGACGCTTCTGCCAACCGGGGCATTATGATATACCACGATTTACGACGTTGCCAATTACTTTCGCGTTAATTGAGCGAGAAAGAGTCATAGAAAATAATTATAAAAAGTAATGAAAACACTTAATGTAATCGTCGAATGTTCAAAAATGCATATTTTTACAAACAGATGTAGTAAAATAGTTCGAAAATGCACGCTTAATATGACGATTATTTGAAAGCTAACAGTTGGTAACAGTCAATCGGCTCCGTGCATAAGCATAGGGCGCTGCCGTCGTACTTCACCCCCGACGGCTAAACCCGTAACAACCTTAAATATTTCGACGCCTATATTGGGGGTGGGTGGTGGGAGCATTTATAAAAAAAAAGCCTTACTAAATGCAATGCCGAAAGTAAATCGCGGCGATCACCCCCCCCCCCCCCCTCAAAAAGGTATAGGGTTTTGAAGTTCACGAAAATACGTTATAAAATAGCGTATTTTCGAAAATTTTCGGAACACCTATATTGGAAGTGGGGAGTGGGGGGATTTATAAAAGAAGCCTTCCCAAATACCCCCTGCCCCCCTCTGTTTTTATGTGTTGCACGCGGAAGATGTCAGATGTGGCAACGCAGGAGGTCCCGGGGGCGCAACCTCCTCGGCGGGGCCAGGGGCAGAGCCCCATTCTGGGGCGCAGCCCCCCAAGACACTAAACGTAGTTTTTAAATATATTTAAGCGAAATACAATTGCACCACGTTGATAATTTTTGGGGCCCTAACAAGGGCGCGAAAAATAATGGATTATGGGACCGAAACAAACCCAAACAAATCCGATATAGGCGTCGAAATATTAAAAAATGCCTCATTTTATTACGTGTTTCCGGAAACTTCAAAACTCCATAACTTATGAAATTAATAGAAAATATCAGCCTCCCCCGACGGAATATCAATAGTGTTGACCCATTGAAGTAGCTCATGACGAAAAAAAAACCGTCGTTTTTCGGAAAAGTCCTCAAACTGCATAATTAGCCAAATGTAGTTATTTAGTTATTTTTAATAACGGAAGTCGGCACACAAAATGAAATTAAAGGAACATACAGGGTGCCCTCTTATCTCCGCCACCCGAAATAACTCGGTAATTATCGACGCCACAAAAAAATGTTCCAGACAAAAGTTGTATGATGTGTAGGGGGCCATCAAATGCGACCATTTTTTTTTATTTCGGTGGCGGCGCTGACGTATAGTGAAAGTCACCTCCACTTTTTTAAATGGCATGGTACATTTTTTTCAACTATCTTGTGGAGCACCTCAAGCCGCATAAAAAACAGCGGGTCAAAGCCGTTCAAGGTCATTCAAGGTCACCTATTTAGATTTGTATCATCGATACTGACCTTGAATCACCTTAAACGACTTTGCCCCAATGTTTTTCACCAAGATGGTTGAAAAAAAAATGTACCGTTCCATTTTAAAAAGTGGAGGTGACCTTCACTGGGCGTCAGCGCCGCCACCGAAATAAAAAAAATTGGTCGCATTTGATGGCCCCCTACACACCGTACAACTTTTGTCTGGAACATTTTTTTGCGACGTCGATAATTACCGAGTTATTTCGGGTGGCAGAGATAAGAGGGACATCCTGTATATTATGATCGCTTTCAATTAATATCGTTCTACTTCATATCTGTGGAACTCTTACTGCAATCAATTTCAAAATTAAACAAAGCCTCGGTATCTATTAAAAACATGGGTTCAAAGTTTGCATTGTTGAAATGCAACAATTTTGTTTTTATTTCTCACTTCCATTATTATCGAAAGTCATATTTCGCAGATTTTTTAGGAATAAGAATCCTAAAAAATAATTTCGTCATTTTCGTAGCTCAAGTCTGCCAAATGAAATTTGGGAAATAGAAAAAAAAGTCATTTTCGTTGCATTCGAACGATGAAAACTTCAACGGCATGTGAAAAAAAAATGATTTAAAATGTGTTTAATGTTTTAATGTATCGCTTCAGGTGAGGTGCATGAAGCTCGTGCAGCATCCAAACGTTGTCCGGCTTTACGAGGTCATAGACACACAAACGAAGCTCTATTTGATTCTCGAGCTCGGCGATGGCGGTGATCTCTACGATTACATCATGCGTCACGACAGCGGGCTCTCGGAAGAGGTGCGGAATTGTATCAAATTAACAATGAAATGGATGAATCTCGTTAATCGAGCAGGGCTTGCCCTCGTACTTTTGAACCTCTGAACCCACGAGTCGTAACAGCAGATACGTACTTTAACAGCTTACGCGTAGCTCGTCGCCGGCAAAAAGTGGAATTTTCGTGAACTTTTTTCGAAAAAACGTGTACAGGTTTTTAAACTATTTTTAATTCTAGAGTATGCTTTTAAGGCGGGATATACATTTGGACAGGAAAAAAATACGCAATAATGAGGGATTTTTTAAACTAAGAAATAATTATTCTACAATTATCAAACTTTAGGTATACTTTAATTGTATATTTAAGTATACAAAACAATTGTTTAATTAATTCGTCATCAAAATGGCGGATCTGTGGCCGCGTGTTACAGCAAGGTCGCCGCGGGAGTTGCGAATCGGCGTGCAGTTGACCTTCCCGTAAACTTTGATTTGCAAAAAAGTTCGAACATGTATAGTTTCTATATGATGGTAATTAAAATGAAGAAAATGCAAATTTAAGAAAATGGCACATTTAAGAAATTTACACAAAAATCAACATTTCACGCAACATTTCTGTAAAATGTGGATTCAAAAAGTAGTTTTTTTTCAAATTTTCAAAAACAATTCTCGTCAAGTAGAAGGTACCAATATTATGAATATCTCTACCAAGTTTTATCTTAATCGGCTTAAGGCAGTATTCTGCTTTAGAAGCCGAAAAAAAGCGTTTTTTTCAGCAATTTTTTTGAGAGGGAAGGAAATGATTGCGGTAAACGAAATTTTGAGACGATAGTGTATTATATTCAAGCTTTAAAAAACAATTTTTATTATTAAAAAATATTGAAAATTTTCAAAGTTGTAACGATTTTTCTGGGGCGCCCGGAGTCTGCATTTGTAAATCGGTGCCGGTGATGGAGATCGTGCGATGCATCTGAAACAGTCGAACCAAATTTTTTTTTAGTTTTTATAAGTTCCTTTTCTATATGAACTAAAAAACCACCGAAGAAATGATGGAAAATCCAAATTTTTCGATGTTTGAAAAAAAAATTCACTTTAAGTTGCAAAACAAGTAATTTAAATAGTACTTTTGTCCAACTTTTTTAGTTCAAATAGAAGATAATTTAATACTGAAGCTAGATCACTTTGATTTTTTTTTCGATCGGACATATATTGTTTTTGCTATCGCCGACACCGTTTTCTAAAACTTGTGAAATTGAAAACTCGAGAAAACGGGCTTTAAAGTTTTCGGTCCAAAAAAATATAAGTTTTTGGATACTTACACTAATTAGATGTTAATCAGCTATCCCCGGGCCATACAATAATTCTTCCTAGAATAGATTTAAGACAAAAACGAAAAATCGATTTTTTGAAGCCTGTAAAGCAGACTACTGCTTTAATAGTTTTTGAGTAATCCTGCACGCCAATTTCGATAATGCAGTTTTGCATGCCCGCTCCGAATCCGAGCGGTGAGAGGCACAGCGTTGACGGTCTGTAACGTTTGAAATTTTTCCAATTTCGCTTTGAAACTTTAGGAAAATATTTTACATATACAGTTCTATCGTTTGAAGAAAAAAAAAAAGAAATCGATTTCTTTATCGTTGTAAATGTATATCCCGCCTTAACAGCTACACGTAGCTCGTGGCCGGTAAAAAGTGAAAAATTCGTGAATTTTTTCTGGAAAAAAGTGTATACGTTTCAGATTAATTTTTTTTTTTCAAATTCCAGAGTATGTTTTTAAGTACCTTTTGCAATTTTTATATTAAAAACGGTTCGGAAACAATCCATCTGGAATAAAAAAATAAAACGCATTTAGTTTCTGCATTAAATTTTCCAGTACTTGAACAAAGGATTTAAGGGGAGATATACACCTAGGAGCCGGAAAAGGTCATTTTTGTGAATTTTTTCAAGGAAAACCATTTGGAATTTCGGATTGGGGTTTCAATTATCTAAAAGTATATACATTTAAAAATATGTTTAATTTTATTTATTTAAAAATATCAAAAATATACAAGGATATTGTATGATCCTTGGAGCGTCGTAAAAAAATCTGCGTATACGGTACCCACTGGCGTTTCTTCAAAAATCATCTGAAAAAAAAAAACCAAAAAGATTATTAAATTAGGTACTATAATCTAGTACTTGTCACAGCCGATTTTGAAAATATCGATTTATAACAAAATGGCGGACGTCTGAACATAAATAGTGATTTTTGGGCCAAAAATTAGTTATTATTTTGCCTATAAAACAAAAACTAAGTAACGGAAAAAAAATCCTATGACAAGTACTAGATAATGGTGTATAGAATAACGACAAAAAACCGCAAGGCAATCGGTTCTTTGGTTTTCGAGACAGTTTGGGTATCGATTTGAAAAACGTGGTTTTGAGAAAAACGCGTTTGAAAATTTGGGAATGAATAAATAATGAAATTTGTCAACTTACATGGAATCATCGATACCAGGCCCATAGTGTAAGTCTTCTACGGTCGACGGAATGTTCATAGCTTCTAAATCAATTTTTTCGACCATCTAGGTGTATATCTCCCCTTAAGAAAATGTCTTTAATCAAATGATCCCGTTTTTTTCTGGAAAAACGTGTGCGAGTATTCAAATAATTTTTTTTTAAATTGAACAGTATATTTTTAAGTATCTTTTACAATTTTTATATTGAAAGAGATTCGGAAACGAATGATCCGGAATAAAAAAATCAAACGAATTTAGTTTTTGCATGAAATTATCCAGGACTTGGACATAGTAAAATGTCTTTAATAAAACAATCCCCTAAAATAATTTTAATTAAATGATTTTTGGAACAATTGCCGCACTTCAAAGTGAAAGTATCGATTTTTCAGTGAAAAAAGTTCTATTTTTGTTGATAAAAACACTATGCATGGAAAAAAAATTCCTTAGTTCAGGCACTGCTTTTTGCAATGTAAAAAAAGCTTGCAAAATTTGAAATTGATCGGTGCAGTGGTTTTTGAGGTATCGTGGTCACCGTTTTTAAAAAAGTCATTCTGGAAAAAAACGCTCTTAAGGGGGGAGATACCTTTAGACACAAAAACCTGGTTTCATTATTTTTGTTCTGGGGAAAGATTTCTCCGCCTTGCCTGACACGTAGCATCGGCGGGATTAATCTGAAAAAAAACCACCCAAGATTTTTTATTCATTAACACTCATACGCGGAATATGAACCAAGGAAAAGTGCGAAATGATGAAAATCGATGAAATGTTACGCTTTGGAACAAAAAGATTGAATTTTCCGAAAAAAAATGGCTGCAATTTGCGATAAAAAATACGTTGTTTATTTTCCAAGATACCTCCGCCATTTTTGAAGATTTATAAAATAAAAAAGTACAATTTAACAGCCAAAAGCAGTATTAAAAGATACCCTAAGTTTAAAATTGGTGAAATCTTTCCTGCAAAAAGAAAATCATGAAAATCAGCAAATTTTTTCCCCGCTTAAAGGTATTTCCCCCTTAAAGTTCGCCGAACCTACCTATAAACGCCCATAAACCCCTCAATTTCGACCGGACCGACTTGAAATTTTCGGAGAAAATTTTTGAAATCTTGTATTTTGAGAATCCGTCGAAAACCAGTAATCGATTTTCCCTAAAACTTCCTCTAGGCCCTTAAACGAACAAAAATAAAACAATTGTTCCGATAAATAACACGTTTTTAAAAATATTCCACGGTGTTGAAGTTTGCAACGTTGGAACGCAACGAAAATTAACTTGTTTTATATCGTCAAAGCACTTTTTGTAGCGAATTCGGGCTACAAAAAGCACTGAAACGTTTTTCGAGATCCTTATTAAAAATCTACAACGTAAATTGGCAATAAAATATTTTCGATAATGATGAGAATAAAAGGAGAAAAAAAAATTTCGTCGGGTTCAAACGATTTTTGCTTCGTTGAATTTGCATCGTTGAATTCCAACGATGCAGGCTTCAACACCGTAATATTCCTGGCTTGAGGGACTAGCCTGGCCTGTCATATAGCCCTGCCGGTTTCTCAAACTTCTTTGTCGCCGTAGGTTGCGAGGACGTACTTCAGGCAGATAGTACGTGCCATATCGTACTGTCATCGGCTGCACGTGGTCCATCGAGATCTGAAGCCCGAGAATGTCGTGTTCTTCGAGAAGCTCGGTACGGTGAAGCTCACCGATTTCGGCTTCAGCAATAGATTTTGTCCGGGACAGAAGCTCGAGACGTCGTGCGGTTCTCTCGCGTATTCGGCGCCCGAAATTTTACTGGGTGACAGCTACGACGCACCCGCCGTCGGTGAGCACGACTCAAATGCAATTAAAAAAAAAATTAAGTTTTTATTAAATGGTTAGGCCATAGTAACGGGTATAAAAAAATGTGCGAATTTAACAATTTTTTTTTCGTATGAAAAAGTGATTCATTCATAAAAATAATTACACATCTATTTGGTATGAATATCAAGCTGTTAGAAAATATATATATATTTTTTTTTTCGATGTACACAATGGCCGACTACTGATATTTTCTTTTGTTATCTTTTTTAGGCGCTCCGCGGCGTGACATTTAGCATCCACAATTTTTTACCTAGAACAAAAAACAAAGATTCTCGTTAATCTACATTAGAATACCTAGGGAAGTACGTACGGAATTTGAAAAATATTGTTTTATTCAAAAGTTGTAGGTATTTGAGCTTGAGAAATGAATTTTCAGAGAAAAATTTCGTTATAACTGCTTGTAAACTGCTCATAAAATGAAAAGTTTTCGATTAAGGAGTAAGGCCACTGTAACGGCCCAAAAAAAAAGGTTTTTTCACTAATTTTTTGCTCCCGAAATTGAAGGTATTTGAAAAAAAACTTTTAATGGTGTTATCGGGCATACATTAAACTTTATTATAAAAATTTTTTACAGTAAAAAAAAAACAAAATGGCGGTTCCACAGCTATCTTCCCGGGACATGTTTTGCTTCCAGGGCTCCGCGGCACGCAGCACCACTGGTGCACTTTTGAATCTAGAACAAAAAAAAAAACCATTAATCTAGAGGGCTATAGCTAGAGAATGTCGATCGGATTTTAAAAAGTATCAATTTTTGTGGATTTGGCGTGCGTTTGAAAAAAAAATTGATTTTTGACGAAAAAAACGGCAAGTTTTTTGTTAATAAAAAATTAATAAATAAAGTTCTTGAAAATTCCGATCGACATTCTCAAGATAATGTAAATGTTCACATCTGGTTAAAATTTCAAGTAAAAAAAATGAAAATTGTTCGAGTTATGCTGCGTGCCATTTTGAAAAACCATGTTTCGAGAAAAACGCGTTTAAAGTTTTGCGAATAGTTTTTTATTGGAAAAAATTTAAACATGAAGTTAAAAGGATTTAAACTATTTTTAAACTAGAGGGTTTAAACTATTTTTTAAGCCAATAAAAAAAATCGATTTTTCAAAAAATTTACAGTGGCCTTACTCCTTAAGACGTTACCCCCCACTTGTAGCGCAAAAAGACCTTTTTCATGAATTTTTTTAAAGAAAACTACAAAACTTTTTTAATCGATCAATATACCATCTTAAAGAACACATCTTGAAGAACTTTCAGTAATTTTTTTTATTGAAAAATATTACATTGTTTAGTGACAAATGGCCGTCAATGAAATAATGTTTTTATATACACGGTTTGCGGTGACCAACATTGCGGCGAAGTGGATCATCTGAAAAAAAAAATGCGGATGGATTTAGTCAAATATAAGTATAAACTAGTCTTTAATCGAAGGATTTTAAAAAATATTCATTTTTCACAAAATGGCGGACAGTCAAAGTTAATGGTTCGATTTTAACGAAAAAAAATCGAACGATTAAAGACTACATTTTTATGTATTAAATAAGCCTGCAAAATTTCAAGAAGATCGGTTCATTAGTGTTCGAGTAATCTTGGTCACCGACTTCAGAAATGCCATTTTGAGAAAAACGCGTTTAAAGTTTCAATTTCCGGTCGTTTACACAACGGATTCTTCTCTTTCAACGCTCATATCTCAGTCAATTTTGTTCGGATCGACTTGAAATTTTCAGGACATATTCTCAGATACTTATACTTCAAAGAAATGCAATAAAAAAAAATCGATTTTTTCAAAATCGCAAGTGGGGGTAACCCCTTAATCAGAACTTCCGTACGTACTTCTCTGCGAAATGCAATTAGCAACATAACTTTTAAATTTGAAGTTAATCGAGTTAAAAGAAGTTATTTGTCACGCCAATTGGAAAAATTGTACATCGAAAAAAAAGATATATATATATATTTTCTAGCAGCTTGATATTCATACTAAATAAATGTGTAATTAATTTTATGAGTGAATCACTTTTTCATACGAAAAAAAGTGTTAAAGTCGCACAGGATTTTATGACCGTTACTGTGTCCTAAGGCTTTAAATAAATATTTAAAAAAATGTATTTCGAAAGTGTATTTATTAAGTGTAACAATTTTTATATTAATATCTATAATATAAACCTATCAAAAGAATTCATGAAAATAGCCTTTTTTCGGGTATATGCAGGGCAGAGGGATCTAACCAAAAGTACTTTTGGTTCAGTCTGGTGACTCAAATGCAACACGCATACACCGACAGACGAATGCCAAAGTTCATTTCGATCAACGCTCTGCATCGTTCTAATGACGTACGAAGGAAAGCAAAATGTGGCGGAGCGAACGTAACGATTGTTGCTTTGTCATTTCGACAGATGTCTGGTCCTTGGGCGTGATACTTTACATGCTCGTGTGTGGCCAAGCGCCCTTTCAAGAGGCCAACGACAGCGAAACACTGACTATGATAATGGACTGCAAGTACTCGATACCGGCCCACGTATCGGACGACTGCAAACGCCTGATAGCTCGTATGCTCGTCAGGAAGCCCGAGGGTCGCGCCGCCCTCGAGGAAATAGCCGCCGATTCCTGGCTAACCGTCGGCACCGATCTCGATCCCGTTGAAGCGTTACCCCTCGTTTCGCGACAACAGGTTTCCGACGAACATCACAATCTCATCATAACGAAAATGGTCAATGGCAATATAGCGACGAAAGAGGAAATTCTCGAGTAAGTTTCAGTTCGATCCAAGTCTTTTCGGTTTTCTTTCATTTGAGGGCCACATTGGTGAAAATGGCATTTTTTTGCAATGCAGAAGGAAATCTCTTTTATCCAATGGGGGTGGGGGTCAAAATGTCGAATGACCAAATATAGAAGGACAAAGATCTCGAAACGACAGAATTATGAACTCGCAAAAGAACGAAGGTGAAATTATTCGAATATTTATCCTTTGACCGATGACGAAATTGAATAACTATTACACCAAAGGATTATTTATTCGAGAACGTATCTACGCTGCCTAAGAAAAGTAGCAGGATTAAAAGTTTTTGCGAAAACTACCACGATTATGCTTTCGCCACGGAAACTAGCACGTTTCCATATTCATCGGGAAAACCAGCATGTTTCGGCTTTCGCCGCGAAAACTAGCATGTTTGATTTTCACTTTAAAAACTAGTGTAAAAAGAGTAAGTTTAAAACCTTAAGGATCTCATCGCTCATACAATCTAACCAAAAAAAGTTTTGGTGAGAATTTAAAGTCCTTCGTGTTCAGGTAAAAATCTGGAAAAATAAATCATTAGTATTTGTTTAAAAATGTGACAATTTTTTGCGTAATGACATTTTACGTTTATACTCGTTGCTTTTATTAACATGTTGATAATAATTATCAATTAAAATCGATAGTAGTAATTTTTATTAAAAAATAATATCGAAATTGTAAATATAATATTTATTAAGTAAATATGATATTTATTAAGTAAATATAATATTTATTGGGATTGGCTTTTAAAAAAATAACGTCATTGAAAATATCATTCAACAACATTACTGTAATCTTACAGATGGTTATCGTCGAATATGTTTGAAAAGTCTTGCTGATGTTCGATTGGAATTAAATCTCTGTCAAGCATGGCCTGTAAATATATTTTTTTTCTTGGTGCAGGAGGCAATTCTTTATCTGACGTATGTTTTAAGGAGCCAGTCCACTTTGCAGCCGCGAAAAAGGCTATTTTCGCGATTTTTTTTTGAGGATTTTATAAAAGATATGAATATAAAAATTGTTGGGCTTGATAAATAAAGTCTTGAAATACATTTAAAAAAAAAATTAATTCATTTTTATTCATTTTTAAGTACAAAAACTATAGTTTAACGTAACGCCTCAAAAATAGGTGGGCTAGGTAGCTCCATCACAACTCGGCAACAGCTTGTCCGAAACAAAAACATCAAAGTCCATTAGATTCAGTATGACACCAGCTACAAAATGACCCTCGGATATAAAGTTTTATTAAAAAATAAAAAAATGGCAGATGAAAAACGAAAAAAGTAAAAAAGAAACGCGTTTTTTCGCAGTTTGTCGCAAAAAAGAGTAAAAATCAAAATTTAAAAACCATTGAGGGTGATCCGTTGCGAATCATGTTTACAATATGTGGTTCAAATTTCAAGAGAATCGGTTTATTAGTTTTAGAGATACGATGGAGCTAGATTTTGAAAACGTTGTTTCGAGAAAAACGCTTTTGAAGTTTATACTATGAAAAACTCTTTAAAACTCCTAAACTCAATCGGCAATTCCTGCACCGTACAAAATCCCTTTTGAATGCTCATCATCGTCAATTTCTTCAAGTCTTGCTTGCTTTCGATTTTTGGAAATTTTCAAATTGGACTGGCCCCTAATTGCAACATTCAAACATAATCCATGATTTTGTTTTTTTTTTTAAAGATTTTCATCTCTCGTCCTTGGTAAAAATCATATTTATCGTGGATTGTATCGACGTAAGGTTGAATGGATATTTCCCGAATGCTTGCAATTTTAATTGCTGTCCAATTAAAATTTGTTGAGAGGCCTAAACAATAGTAAATTTCCGATTGCGATCAAAGGAATTGGAGTAAAAAAATAGAAGCAAGGCGTAAAAAAGCATGGAAGAAAAGTCGGAAACGATCCCAGTGTTACTGAAACATGTTAATTTTCGCGGTGAATATCGAAATCTGCTTCTTTTCGCGGTGAAAGCCGAAACGTGGTAGTTTTCGCGTTAAATATCGTTTTCGTGGCGAAAACCGAAACTTGCTAGTTTTCGTGTCGGAAGCCGAAAAATGCTGGTTTTCGCGGTGATATCAAACGTGCTTGTTTTCGTGAGAATCGTGAAACATGCTACTTTTCGTAAGCAGCGTCGATATATTCAGATAGTATGTAGTTTGAGTTATGAAAAAACAAATTCTAACAATCTACAACATTCACATTTCCGAAATAGAAAAAAGTGAATATCTAATATTCGTAATACCGTCTATAGTAAAAAGCCATATACCGAGACTACAAACTTCGAATGTGTAGATCTTAGAAACGCAAATGATCGATGGTCCGAAATCGCGAATACCTAAATGGCGAACATGGCATGGCTGCCTCACCCGAATGACCACTAACGCCATCTGCCATCTTCATTCTGAAGCGCAAGTAGTATTGCTCGATCCCAAGTTTTCGCTATCCGGACCGTTGGTCATTTTGGCCCATCGCTAGTTTAAGGGGTAAGGCCACTGTAACGGCCCAAAAAAAAAGGTTTTTTCACTAATTTTTTGCTCCCGAAATTGAAGGTATTTGAAAAAAAACTTTTAATGGTGTTATCGGGCATACATTAAACTTTATTATAAAATTTTTTTACAGTAAAAAAAAAACAAAATGGCGGTTCCACAGCTATCTTCCCGGGACATGTTTTGCTTCCAGGGCTCCGCGGCACGCAGCACCACTGGTGCACTTTTGAATCTAGAACAAAAAAAAAAACCATTAATCTAGAGGGCTATAGCTAGAGAATGTCGATCGGATTTTAAAAAGTATCAATTTTTGTGGATTTGGCGTGCGTTTGAAAAAAAAATTGATTTTTGACGAAAAAAACGGCAAGTTTTTTGTTAATAAAAAATCAATAAATAAAGTTCTTGAAAATTCCGATCGACATTCTCAAGATAATGTAAATGTTCACATCTGGTTAAAATTTCAAGTAAAAAAAATGAAAATTGTTCGAGTTATGCTGCGTGCCATTTTGAAAAACCATGTTTCGAGAAAAACGCGTTTAAAGTTTGTTTGGGTTTTGACACGCTTGGCGGCGACCTTCATTTCCTAAGGACAACAAATCTTTTTTCGCACAGGACCTTTTTTTTCTTATTCTAGAGGGTTTAAACTATTTTTTAAGCCAATAAAAAAAAATCGATTTTTCAAAAAATTTACAGTGGCCTTACCCCTTAACTGATCGACTATTCGGTCCTTCGCTTTAATGAAATCGAAATTGTAAACTGTCGTAATATTGACAATTGGACGATTTGACGTCTCAAATTGTTAGGTGTATATATACAGGCGAATCGCTATTATATCTCTCATTATTTTGTTAAATCTGATATTTGTTTTCACTTTAAATCGACTGCGAGATTTTTCTATTCACAATTTCGATTAACTATTTTACAGACTATCATAAGAGTGATCTGTCTATATTGGAACGTTCGTCATTACTGAATTCGAAATTTTGGTCCTTCTGAATATTGATCGGTCGAATTTCCGATCCCCACCCTCCAATGGCACTAGATTGTGATTTTGCTTCCTCACAGGGCCAGCTTTATTTTGGCAATTTTTTTGCCAATATTTCTGTGCGCATACGTTGAGGAGATGATGTTGAAGTTTGCATCATTGGAAGGCAATGAAAATGAAGGGATTATATACAGTCAGAAAGCCCAAAAGGATCGATTTTTCAAGCATTTTTCTTGAAAATACTTTAAATCTATCCACGTAAAATTTGTACACATATTGTGGTAACTTTTAACTGTATTTTAACATTTTTTATTTGTAAAAATAATTATTTTGAAAACTGCTATAGCTGATCTCCGGGAGCACCTCGAAAAAAAGACATCTTGCAGTGGGCACGATCTGGATTGGATCATCTAAAATGAAAAAACCAACAATATTTCGTTAATATAATGGATTATCTTGTAATTAATCGAAGAAATAAGCAAAATAATAATTTTACACAAAATGGGGGCCTCTAAAAAAAAAAACGATTTTTGACAAAAATTTAGGTACACATTTTAATTTTATAAAATTATTTATAAAATGGAAAATATTTATCGGTGAGAAAAAACCTTCGATTAATTACTAAAAAATATATTTGCAAAGATTGTGTTAAAATTTGAGACTGATCGGTTCAGCCGTTTCCGAGAAATCTTGCTCACCGACTTTAAAAACACAGTTTTGAGAACAATGCGTTTAAAGCTTCAAAAGCACTTTACCTATAGTAAAAAAACAATTACAAATGTGCGTGTAACTTCGAGAATATTCGCCGGATTTACAAGAAACTTTCTGTGTGTGTACTTAAATATATGTACATTACGAAAAAAAAATCGATTTTTCTAAAATTTTAACTGTATATATAACCCCTTAAGGGATCATCGAAGTGTAACGGGTCGAAAAATAGCTGAGTTTTGCGATTTTTTTTCCCGATAGTTGAAATACGCTAATCAGCCTGATTTTTTATGTTAAATCAAAGCACTCGTGAAAAACAGAAAATACATTTTTAAACGTTTAAATTTGTTTTTTACATTTTTTTCAACGGTTGGAAATGTCTTTGAAAATAAAGGTTTTGGCCGTAAATATTATCTAAAACGAAATTTGTAAAAAGATTAATAATCAGTATGAAAACCGTTATCTTGCTATGGAGGTTTTTTAAAAATCAAAGTTGACAAAATGGCGATGTTTTGAATAAAAGTGTCGAATTAAGCCTATTTTTCGACAGTTGTTCGTTCAAGAAAATTTGGAGATTAAAAAAAAAAGCTTCCAGCAAGATAAAGAATGGCGTGAAGAATGTTGTGTCAAAATTTGAGACGGATAGCTTGAAACCTCTTTCTTTGAATGGACACTGTTTTGAAAAACGACATTTCGAGAAAAACGCGTCGAATCCCTTTTTCTGTAAAAAGCTGTAGCTTCCGGAATAATTCGAATTTCGCCCAAAAAGTTGAACAGCATGTTTATAATCGTCTATACTATCGGATAATGCCAAAAATCGATTTTTTTTTGCAAATTTTACACTGTGATGTTCCCTTAATTCTTTTTCATTGGAGACGTTCCTATTTGGTCGATTGAGGCTATGAAAATTCATTCGAACGTTTTTACGTATTTTTATTACAGATTTACGACCTGGAGGTGTGAAAAAATCTTCGAAGGTTAATACAAATAACGAAATAACAAGAAAATCTTTGCCTTCCAAGAATGCAAACTTCAACGTTATGTTGAGCGGACCGGGGAGGTTAGAAATTTTTGAAAAATTACTCGCTTGCGATTGTTCATAACGAGGCCGTGAATAACAATAGAACTTTTTCTGTTTAGGGGTATTTATAGCTACATTATGAGATAATAAATATTTTCGAGATTTATTTCCGGGTCTATAAAATCGACGCTCCGATATAGTAAAGCAAGCTATGTCAAATCCGGTTTTACCACGATATCAGTGGAATCGCTGATGATTTTCGAAAATCTCAGATATTCCTTCTTTTTCGGCTTTTCTGCACCAAATATCTTGGAAAATTGACATCTAAAACAATATTAACGAATTGGTGCATAAATAATGAAGTTTGATAAAAATTGCGTCACTCGTTCCTGTAAAATTGCAAAAACATTTTTTCCAATCGCCTGCCAGGTTTGATTAAGGGGCTAAATCTACCTAGAGGCCCGAAAAAGTGGCCAAGTGCCGAATTTCTTTTGTGGGAAACGGTTGGTGAAAAATAAATGCATTTTTTTTAACACAAAGGCACATATATTGAGTTTTTTAAAAAAATCACCAAAAAATACAGATAAACGACAAATACGAGCCGCCGGTGACTGATGAAATTTTTTTCTCGACAATTGGTGGTGGACACTCTTCAGCTTAAAGGGCTCAATGATGTACTTTGGTACATATTATCAATATTTCTACCAAGTTTCAACTCAATCGGATTAATAGTTTTTGAGTAATCCTGCACGCCAATTTCGATAATGCAGTATTGTGAAAAACGCGAAACTTTGGGAAAATATTCTACATATATAGTTCTATGGTTTAAGGGGAGTTACCTGAGTAAACGGCGAGAAAAACAGGTAAACTGCGGGAATTTCGATCTTAAAAACTAATGTTTCGATTGGATCCGGGTTTTTTAATTGGAAAATATGTACATTAAGGTGTGTTTCGAATTTTTTAAAATAAATTCGTTGAATGGAAGCGATTCAAACGCGTTCATCTCGAGACATAGTTTTCAAAGTCGGTGCCAGATGTATCTCGAAAACGGCTTGTCCGATTTTCTCCACATCTGGATACATTATTCTTCGATAATCTTTCTTGTTCGCAACGTGGGGGTTTTTCATTTCACTGAACCATTGCTTTTTTATGCAATGTGTATGCAATCCAAAATCGTCGGAAATTGCGAACGAAAAACAAATGTTAAATTGAAACGGTCGCAATTCCGTCAAAAATGAACATTTCGAAAAAAATCCTACGTGGCGAACGAGAAAAACTATCGAAGAATAGTGTATCCAAATTTGGACAAAATCGGATAAGCCGTTTTCGAGATACATCTGGCACCGACTTTGAAAACTATGTTTCGAGATAATCGCGATTGAATCGCTTCCAGTCAACGAATTTATTTTAAAAAATTCCTGATCCAATCGAAACATTAGTTTTTGAGATAAAAATTCCCGAAGTTTACCTGTTTTTCTCGCTGTTTACTCAGGTAACTCCCCTTAAACGATAGAAGTATATATGTAGAATATTTTCCTAAAGTTTCTCGTTTTTCGCGTTTTTCTCAAAACTGCATTATCGAAATTGGCGTGCAGGATTACTCAAAAACCATTAATCCGATTGAGTTTAAGGGCGGGGTAAAGTATTTAAATTTTTTTTCATTTTTTTTAAATTTTTTAAATGAATGCATAATATATCAAGAATATTGTGTTAAAATTTCAAGTCGATCGGAGTAAAATTGACGAAGTTATGAGTATTTGAGCGTCTATTGCTCCATGCCGTTCTCTTCTCTTCTGCGTTTTTCAAACCGTTTTTCTGAGACTTGTCATATTTGAAGTCCGTGTGCACGATAACTCAAAATCTACTGGACCAATCGCTTTGAAATTTTGCACAGTACTTCTTCACATAATTCACCAGGTATTGTCGAGAGCTTTTTTGTTTTTTTTTTTAATAATTACTAATTTTTCAACAACAAATTAGCCGATTTTTTTTAGCGAAAATCGGGTTTTTGGCTCCCAAGTGCTACGAAAAATCGGAAAATCGAAAAAAAAAATCCTCCCGTCACTACCTCGAGAAACATCTCCTTTAACAAATGCATTTTGATTTTTTTGTTTCAAATGATTCTGTTGCGAGTTATGGTGCACACCGCAAACCAACTTTTTTTCGAGGCGCCTCCGGGGTTTACTTTTCACTCGCTCAATTTTGAATATTTTGCAATGCAAATTTAGGAGAATGTTGTTCAAATGTTACTTTATTATATGTAAATTTTTCAATAAACGAACACTATTCGTTACGCCAAAAAAAATCTTAAGAACATGCCTTTTTTTCGCCGAATTAACTTTACCCCGCCGTTAAACTTGGTCGAAATATTGATAATATTGGTACCTGCAACTTGACGAAAATTGTTTTTGAAAAATTGAAAAAAAAAAAGTACTTTTTTAATCCACATTTTGCAGAAATGTTGCGTGAAATGTTGATTTTTTATGTGATTGCGTGCCATTTTATCAAATTTCCGTTTTATTCATTTTAATTTGCGTCACATAGAAACTGTACATGTTCTAACTTAAAAAATGTTTGAACTTTTGTGCAATTCAAAGTCTACAGGAAGCTAGACTGCACGCGATTCGCAACTCCCGCGGCGATACTCTGCACAGCTCCGCCATTTTGGATGATGAATTAATTAAAAAAAATTGTTTCGTATACTTAAATTACTATTAAAGTATACCTAAAGTTTGATAATTGTAGAATAATCATTTCTTAGTTTTAATAAACCCTCAATATTGCTTATATTCTTTCTGTCTAAATGTATATCTCGCCTTTATAGGGAAGCACTGAGCATTTTGTTTTCATATTTTCAAGATCTTGGAGCGTACTACGATCCAAGTATCGAAGGGTTCATTTAATTAATCTTATTTTTAAACTGCCAACAGAGCTCTCGACAAGAACGAGTACAATCATATCACAGCGACGTATTTCTTGCTGGCTGAGAGAAAGCTACGAGCTCACAGACAGGAACAGGTGCAAAAGACGAGACCGGAGCTCCTCGACGTTTCCTCGAGGTGATTTATCGCGGAATATTCAAATAAATCAAACACGCGCCACAAAGAGACACCGAAGTTAGAATGAAAATTCAATTCTTACGAGATATTTTTCCATCGTGTGTAATTTCGGTTGCCACGAGTGAACACAAGTTTTGAACGTTCATGCTTTACATCGGTACATGTAAAATAACTTTTCCAACAGATGCAAAAAACTCGTTGCAGACAGTTTTATCATCCGTAAGAGCAAATTTAAGGGGGAAATTATTTTTAGACGAGTAAAAAATGGCCGATTTTCATGATTTTTCTTTAAAAGGAAAGATTTCACCAATTTTGAGACCTAGGGTATGTTTCATTACTATTTTGGCTGTGACGTGGTATTTAAAAAAAATGAATCTTTAAGAATGTAGTCTAAACGGGTTGCGGCTGACGTTGTCGGATGGCGTGACACGTAGCGTCGGTGGGATTAATTTTTAAAAAACCTCAAGGAGATCTTTCTTTCATTGACAATCACACGCAGAATATGAACCAAGAAAAAGTCGGAAATGTTGGAAATCGATAAAACTGTACGTTTTGAAACAAAAAGATTGAATTTTCCGAAATAAAAAGACTACATTTTGCAGTAGAACATATTTTTAACTTTCAAAAAACATATAGGACAGCGGTTCTCAAACTTGTTTGGCGACGGAACTCTTTTGACACACTAAATATTTTACGGAGTCCTAAAAAAGCAAAACCTGGTTTTATGTTTATATTTTAATGAAAATCGTGGGATAGTACGACATCCGGGGCGCCTAGTTTTGACCGTTGATTCTTGATATTTCAACCAAAATAATGAGACTTTCGAGAATAAAAAATTTGTCGTTTTGGCTTCCTTGAGGAATTATGAGCGCTTTGAGCTGTAAGTGGAAATACGGCAAAATTCAACGATTGCTGTTGGCTCATGGGTACAATATCTTTATTCTATCGCAAATAATGGAAATTGACCGGGCGAGCTTCAAAAAGTATTTCTTTGTTTGGGTTTGTTTGGGCATGTTTAGTGGTATCATATGAATACCACTAAACGTAGTATTTATATGATTTTTAACATAAATTCCAAGATAATAATGATTTATTCATTCATATTCTCTGTTTATTTATAACAATAAGAATTGTTCCATATAATTACTACACCAAATTACTAAACGATACATTTTACATAAACTTAGAGCCTTACAAGTCCGAAGATGGATGAATCGTACACTTTTAATCCCTCTCCGGACTCCTAGCGATTAAAAGTACTACTTCACTCTTTGTCCAGTCTCACTTATAAGCGAGGAAAACATGGTAGTGGGATTTAAAATACATTTTTGACTTCTGAGACGCTGTTGAAACTATAACTTTCCAAGTTACCTTTCGTGATGTTGCTTGAAATGGTCAAATTCCACAAAATCGTCATTTTCGACAACCATCGAAAAATTATAATTTGAACGTGAAATAAGCGAAATATCGACTTTCACCAATCTTCATATTTTGTTTATTTCGACTCGTTAACCCTAAATTCATTGTCAAATCTTGGCGCCCCAGATATATCGTACTCTTGCCGAAAATCGTACAAAAATGGGTACTTTACATAACAATGTATTAATTCCACTGTAAATTGATGAAATTATTTCCATTTATTGGGAGATGTGAAGTTGTTCTTTTTTCGGCGGAGCCCTAGCAGAGGCCTTGTCCCAGGGCTCCGCGAAGTACACTTTGAGCAGAGTTGGGCGTAATTCTATTTATAAATACGAATACGAATGTATTCACAACGTGATTTTCATGTGAATATAAATACAAATTTATTTATACTTCACTTATTGTAAATACGAATACAAAGAAAATTTGTATTCACAAGTGTGAATACAAGTGTATTTGTATTCACATGCGTGCATACAAATACAATTGTATTCACAAATATTCCGAACATATAAATAAATTCACAGAAAAAATTATGAATATTCACAAAAAATGTGAATATTTACAAGAAATCCTGTGAATTAAAAAAAATTCACATTTAAATCTGTGAATGCAAATGTGTTCACAAAAAATTGTAATACAAAAAAATTCACAATATAAGTTTTGAACTTTTTCGTATGTGAGGAAAATTAAAATCAAATTCACAATGATTAGATTAAAATTTACACCAAACGTGAGTTCTTACGTATTTTGAGAGAAAACATTGTGTCGAGGCAAAGAAATTTTTGCAAAAAAAGTTGTGAGTTTCGTATATTACATTATAAATATGAAAAAAATCACAAAATGAGTTGTGAATTTCCTAAAGTTGAAGAAAATTAAAGTCGAATTCACGACAATTATATTAAAATTTACACCACAAGTGCGTTCTTACGTATTTTGAGAGAAAACATTGTGTTGAGGCAAAGAAATTTTCGCTCAAAAAATTTCGTGCAAAAATGTCTTCGCCTCGAGGCAATGTTTTCTCTCAAAATACGTACGAACTCACTAATGGAGTAAATTTTAATCTAATCATTGTGAATTTGATTTTAATTTGTCTTAAATACGAGAAAAATCACAAATAATTTTGTGAATTTTTTTGTATTCACAATTTTTTGTGAATATATTTGCATTCACAAATTGTGATGTGATTTTTTTTTACCTCACAGGATTTTTTGTATTCACATTTTTTGTGAATATTCACAATTTTTTCTGTGAATTTATTTGTATGTTCAGAATATTTGTGAATACGATTGTATTTGTATTCGTATTAACAATAAGTGAAGTATGAATAAATTTGTATTTATATTGACATGAAAATCACGATATGAATAAATTCGTATTCTTATTGATAAATAGAATTACGCCCAACTCTGATTTTCAGTATAGCTGTCCTAAATGTACAAAAAAGTATTTTTCATATTTTCAAAGCCGCCATTTTTGACGATTAATAAAAAAGTACCATTCAACAGCCAAAAGTAGAAATAAACATAGCCTAAATCTAAAAAATGGTGATGAAGTCTTTCCGTACAAAAACATGAAAATCAGCTAATTTTTTCCTCGCCATTTCTCTCCTTAATGACGCCAACTGTAGACAGCAACGGCTGGGCGATACGAACAGATTTTAAAAAATTCTAATTCTAATATTCTTTTATTCTGATCGGTGCGTTTGTGCGTGTATTTTTCAGTCGACAGAACGATATATCGATGAGCGATCTTCGTTCCGACCCCAACACGCTGATCAGCGTTAATCAGTCACTGTTAACCGTGCCTCGAACACCCGGAGACGTGCCCCAGGTACGTAGTGAAACGCGTCTCTATCGACGATCCAGATAACACAATGTGGACTCGTTCGCATCTTACGAACTTGTAAATATCCAAGAACTTTCAATCAACGAAAAAAAATATATACATATGTATATTGTGAATCGACAACGGTGTTTCCATCGCTGGTTGCAGAAGCAAATAAAAAAAAATCACGTGTAAATAATGTACAACAAAAAAAGACGATCAAAAAATGTGCTCCGACAATTTTGTGACACTGTACATGTTGTCATTGTAAAATGAAGATTGAACATTTTTTTCCCTGATCTCCTGGTACTTCGTTTCCGCTATGAAGAAACCAACAGATTGTTCACAAATTTATTTTCTCAGCGTCAAATCCCAAAGTTTCCTGTCCCGTCGACCTGTCAGGGGCGTCACCCTCGCAGATTTTCCACCGAGTGCAATAAAATTATCAATATCCCCCGGAACAGCTGAAAACGCCCGGAGATTTTATTCTGTCGTCCTTGGGAGTTTTTACAACATTTATTTTTCCCGTGTATCGATGTTGAGGGGCTACGTCTACCTAGAGGTCGGAAAAAATAGCCAAGTTCCGAAAAAAAATTCTGGGTAATGGTGGTGAAAAAGACACGAGTGTTTCTTAACACAAAGGTGCTTTCAACACAAAGAGCTTTCAAAAAAAAAAAAAAAAAAGAAAATCACCCAAAAGTTCAGAAAAACAACGAAAACATGGCTGCCGGCAGATGGCGAAATTTTTTTCGCGACGTTGTGCGGTGGACACTTTTCACCTTAGGGCGGGAGCCTGAACTAGATGGTCCAAAAATCGTTCTTTTGGGAATTTTTTTAGAAGGGAATAAAACAAGTGAGCCCAGTAAAGATTGAGGGATCTTTTAGGTAACACACGTTTTGACCGGACGACAAAGTATCCTCGACAAAATATCCGACGAAACAATATCCGCAGGACAAAATATCCTCATGACAAAATATCCGCAAGACAAAATATCTGCCGATATTATATACAGTTTAAAGTGTACAGTCATGCTGTTGAAATTTATTCCACGTCAATTGTACAGTCATGCCGTTGAAATTTATTCCATCATAAAAAGGAGGAAATTTATTAATATGTGACGGATATGTTTGGGTTTGTTTGTTTTGGTTTTGTTTTTTTGAGTTTGTTTATTTGGGTTCAATGAAGAAATTATTAATAGGGTGGGGGGACAAATGTCGAACGATTGATATGTAGATGGGCCAAAATGTCGAATTCGAAAGTGACGAATGTTCGAATATAGATAGATCAATTTTACCAGAGTCTTTGAAGTCGAAAATAACAATTACGAATATGAACATCTCGGAAGTTGATATGTAGCGAAAAACAAAAATCAGATTTAATAAAATATCGAAAAACATGAAATCGATGGGCCTGTATGCATAACACCAAATAATTCGAGACGACAATTCTCCGAATTAAAAAAATGGCGATGGTTCACAATGCAGAAAATCATTAAAGCGAACGGCCGAAAAGTCGAGTGGTTGAAATCGCGGAGGGTTAAAATGTAGAACGGCCCGAATGGCGAATCGTGCAATACGTCACTTGCGCCTCAGAGTGAAGCTGCGAGATGGCGCTGGCGTTCTGTAGGCTAAAATATCGTAAGACAGTCATCCCACGTGACGGGCCCCACCACGTTCGCCATTTTGGCCGTTCAACCTTTACGCGTTCGACATTTCGGGCCATCGACATTTTGCGTTTTGATATATTGCTTTTCGCCATAGACGGTATTACGCATATTAGGCACTCGCTATTTTCTGTTTCGGAGATATGGGTGTTCTACATTTTTCGATTTTGTATTTTTATGTTCCGAATTGCAGACAATCTGAATATTCGTTTTCGAATAAATTACCTCTCCAATAAATAATGGTTCGATTTATAGTCATTCGATTTTTTATCAGTCGAAAGATAAAATTTCGAATGATTTAACCTTCGTTATTTTGAGAGTTCATAATTCTGTCGTTTCGAAATCTTTGTCGTTCTATATTTGGTCATTCGACATTTTTACCCCTACCCTTATTAATATATGACGGATATGTTTGGGTTCGTTTGTTTTTGTCTTTGGGTTTGTTTGTTTGGGTTCAACGAAGAAATTCGTGTTATGCCCCCACCCCACTATCTTACACACGCCAAAACGGTGTTTTGCGCGCGATCCCGTTGATGTGGTGGACGAGATTTAGGATTTTGTCTCGCGGATGTTTTGTCATGAGGATATTTTGCCTTGCGGATATTTTGTTGCGGATATGTTGTCGTTGGATCAGATGTCACGCAGCCATCTTTTCACATACATTTGAAGTGTATAAAAAAAATGTTTAATCATGAAACAATAAACGACTGCAGATTGATCAGCCTATTCCATGTGCGTCTTGCCACTGCAGTCCCCAATCGGCGGGAAAGATGCAGCTCGTAATTCTTGACGGAAACAAAAAAGCCAATAAAATGTTCAATTGTCATATATTTTCTTCTGGGTGAATTAACAAAAAGCTGAAAAAATCGTGAAATAACTTTTCTCAGGTTAGAAAAAAAATGTATTTAAAAAAAACACTTTAACGTGCTATAAAAATGATTTAAAAATACTTTTTCAACGACTTTTTAAATTCACTTAGAAGAGATTTTCACACTGAAGAAAATAAACTTTGGTTTGATTCAATAGGTTGTTTGGTTTTTTTGCTATCACGCCCGCCAATTTAGAAAAATCGTGAAAATGAATAATGGAGAAAACGCGCTTGAAAGTTTTCAATAGGAGGAAATATCAATATGAAACATCAATCGCTTCTCTGCTTTTGGCTTTGTATCTTCGAAAATAATTACAATTGGCCTCTGTAACTTTGTAAATATTTTCTTGGATAGTTTCTATCTATCGATTTAAGGAATTAAAAAAAACGATTTTTCGGCCTTCTAACTGAGGCTCCAGCCTTAAACGGTCCATTCGAAATCTAAAAACCAAACCACTTATTCAAGTTAACAATAAATACGAGTCATTGACCACCGTCGTCTTTAAAATCATTTTTTTTAACGTGGCGTCCAATTTACACTCGGGTATACAAAAGTAATTAAAAACTCGTCATTTTTACGTAACTATTAAAAGATGAAGATCGATTTGAAAAAAGTGAGATCGTCAACGACCTTCAAATGTTTCCTATCGTATCATCTGTAAATTTGGAAACAATCCATCGAGTTGTTCTCGAGATATCATGTCCTCCGACTCTGAAAACAGTGTTTCGAGAAAAACGCGTTGAAGGGAGGTTTCGACTTTGCTGGGCCAAAGAATATTCGATTTTTCACCAATTTTTTATGCGATAAATATTTAAAAAATAATATTGAAATTTGGTCTGTTTACTAAGCGATCTTTTTGGAACGTGATAATATTTTTTAACGTTTGACAAAACATAGTACTGGAATGGGGGGAGGGGGCGTATGTTGGTGCCCCGGCGACGATAGTCTTCGCATGCGCAGGCGATCTGAAGCAACAAAATCAAATATATTTTTACTTTGTATAATATTGTATATAAGTGGAACTAGAATCAAAAAGAAAAATTAAAAAATAGTGAGCGATCGCAGAGGAAGTTTAGTTTTTAACCAAAAATGTCTGCAGTTTTTTGTTCATGAAATGAAAACGTTTGAATATTTTTGGATAATTGTAGTTCAACTAATAAAGACGTTTCTCGTACACGTGCCTGCCAAATTTCATAAAGATTGTTCATCTAGGGCGTGTAGGAGCAAACTTGGAAAACGTGGTTTTGAGAAAAACGCGTTAAGGGGTGTTTTCACTTCATACGCTAAAAAAGGCCATTTTCATGAATTTTTTTATAGGTTTATATTATAGATATTGATATAAAAGTTTTTGCACTTGATAAATACACTTTCGAAATACATTTTAAAAAAGTTATTTATTTATGTCACTATTTATAGACGAAAATGGTAGTTAAAAAAATGTCCTAAAAAGTTGTAGGTTTGTACTGTTGATGAAATCTCGGAGATGGATCATCCGAAACAAAAAAATCAAACTGTTTTGGATTCAGTGTGTTAATGGCTATAGCGCATATCATACGATTTTTTATATACGCAAAAATAACAAAAAGGCGGACATTTTTCGAAAAAACAATTAAAAAAAACGTTTCTTACACCGTTTTTTGACAAAAAAAAATAGTAAAACTCAAAATTAAAAAAATCCGTGATATGCGCTATAGCTATAGTTGTAAAGAATATGTGGTTAAATTTTCATAAGGATCGGTTCGGTAGTTTCGAAGAGTTTATTAACAAGCCGTCGAAAAACGTTGTTTCGAGAAAAAACGCGTTTACAGTTTGTATGGGTTACATAAATACATTAAAAAAATTGTTTTATGTATTTCGAAAGTGTATTCATTAAGTGTAACAACTTTTATATAAATACCTATAGTATAAACTTATCAAAAAAAAATTCATGAAAACAGCCTTTTTTAACGTCTAAAGTGAGAAGACCCTATAAAGTTAAACGAAGTTTGGGTGCAAAAAAAATGGAAAGTTTGATACTTAAACGTAATCTGCTACGCCAGGACCATACAGTAAGCCTTTCTCTCCAAAATTCTTTCGGATACAGCAAAATAATTTTTTTTCGGCGCAACAAAGTGGAAACCCCCTTAAAGTTTGAAAGGGGCTGCTACTCGTTCAATTTCAGGAATATTCCAACGAATTTCATCCGGGAATATAGCTAAAAGGTGATACTATCGAATAAAAATATGTGTAAAAAAAGCAATTTTTCGACCCACCTAGGTAGATGTAGATTAATGAAGATTAATAACGAACGACAACTCGGGATCAATGATCAACGCGTTAAAAATAATTTCTTATTTATTTTTAATTCATCAATCGAATAAAAATATTCCGAAAATGCATTTTTTCGACCCACCTAGGTAGACGTAGTCCATTGAAATGTGTAGTCCGACAGTTCTCGAGCCTCAACGCTGGGGAAGGACACTGAGAGAAAAGTCCATCGTATTTACAACAAACGCCCATGGTGAAAGAGGGGATAGTAAAATTCGTTACAGTTTATGGACACCGCAATCACAATACGGTTAAGGCAGTAGTTTGGTCTAGAGCGAGATTGTTACGTCATTTTTGGGTTAGAATAACTTTTAAACCGTTGAAGTTGTCTTGATGACTTTTTACATATGTATTTATTGTTCCTTTGAGAATGTATCTACATGAAAAAATATATATTTTAAATATTTTCATGTAGTTTTTTAATTTTTTTTACAACACGGTCCGCCGAAAACCGCCGCAATCGGCGCCCACTCTGGGTGACGTTGTATGCATCTGAAAAAAAATATATTCTCAACCTGTATGAGTATTCTGAGCACTGGTAGCAGAATTAGTACTTAAAAAAATTTATTACAAAACGGCGGCCTGTTAAACTTTGATTAACGATATTTCATACATTTTCGGGTATTCGACGAGTTATAAAATGTGGGCAAAATTATTGTTCGACTCAATTCTGCTGCCAGTCCTCAGAAAAAGGCTACAGACGGTATGTGCAAAATATGAGCTCGATCGGTCAATTAGTTATCGAGATATCGTGGGCGCCGATTTGAAAAACACAGTTCTGAGATAAACGCGTTCAAAGTTTTGATGGAACGAGCGCGCAGCTGCTTCCCGACCGCGCTACCTGAGCACGCGGCTTGCTTATAATTTCTATTACTGTGCTAATTATTGAAATATCAATAAACGGTTTTCACGAGCGTATTAAGAGAGATCCAAGGAATAATAAAATGAAGAAAAAAAATTAAAAATCAATTTTGTCAAATTTATAGACCAGACTACTACCTTAACGCAGACTACTACCTTAACCCTAATCATGCGATTTGGGTGGCTTGTTTGACTATCTATTATCCCAGAAATGATGATTCACTGTTGTAAGAGGCTTGGCAATATAGATATGGTTATTTCAGTGGTATAACACAATCGGCGTACAAATACTAATGTTGTATACTGTACGTTAAGTTTTGTTCAGTCAAACTTCTACTATTTTTTTCAAGTGTGTACAATTCATATGGTTAACATTAACGTTTTTCGAGTATAATTTGTTAGAAGACCTTACGAAAAGTGACGATTCGAAAAAAATTATAGTAAAGTTTGCTTATAGCGAAGACGTAATTCATTTGCAATTAGCAATCGCAGCTTAATAGTTTTAAGAGCTACGCATGTCTTGCAAACTATTACATAGTATGTTTGCTGCATTGCAAAAATAGGATATCAGTTCAACACTTCTTCTTGTATTCACCTTCTGTTCTTGTAGGACACACGTGACTACACATTGAGCAGGTCGTATCATATAATATGATATAAATTACTATTATATGGCGCAAAACTATTGCGAACCGCCAAAAATCCATTTAAATAGTGACTTATATTATAAATGAAAGAATCTGTGCAAAATTTCACCTAAATCGCAGGTAACAGCTATTCGGAAGTACAGCGGGAATTACTTTTGTCTCTTGTGTCATATCTGTGCTAAAGATGCCAAAAGTACTCGGCAGCGTAATGGCAGCGTGCGTAGGATAGGCAGAAGGTAGGCAGTTAGGTTCTAGGTTCGATTCCGATTAGGCAAAATATTTTCTTCGAAATAAATCATTACAGGAGGTCATGGAATGGCGAATTATAATAAAATATCATCGAGGGTAGAACTCTCAGTTGCGTATTTTATTTTGGATTTATAAAATATTCGATGCAATTAGTTGACATCGATGCTTTGTACCGACACTAGAATAACACACCAACACGAATATAGCAGGTCGTATCTTATAATATGGCACACGTCACTATAAACATCGTCGCGAATCACAGGCAACAATTTTAATCAATGTACAGTGAAACTTCAGTTCTACGTTTTTCAAGGGGTACATCAAATATGACGTATAAATGAGAATAACGTAGAAGCGAAATACAGTATGTATCCGAAACTCTTTAAGGGGAGATATACACCTAGGAGCCGGAAAAAGGTCATTTTTGTAATTTTTTTCAAGGAAAACTATTTGAAATTTCGGATTGGGGTTTTAATTATCTAAAAGTATATACATTCAAAAATATGTTCAATTTTCTTTATTTAAAAATATCGAAAATATACAAGGATATAGTATGATCCTTGGAGCGTCGTAAAAAAATCTGCGTATACGGTACCCACTGGCGTTTCTTCAAAAATCATGTGAAAAAAACCGAAAAGATTATTAAATTAGATTCTATAATCTAGTACTTGTCATAGCCGATTTTGAAAATATCGATTTATGACACAATGGCGGAGGTTCGAACATATATAGTGATTTTTGAGCCAAAAATTAGTTATTATTTTGCCTATAAAACAAAAACTAAGTAACGGAAAAAAAACCTTATGACAAGTACTAGATAATGGTGTATAGAATAAACACAAAAAACCTCAAGGCAATCGGTTAATTGGTTTCCGAGAAATTTTGGGTACCGATTTGAAAAAAACGTGGTTTTGAGAAAAACGCGTTTGAAAATTTGGCAATGAATAAATCATGAAATTTGTTAACTTACATGGAATCATCGATACCAGGCCCATAATGTATTAGGAGTACAACTTTGCAGTGACCGTTTTACTTAGAGAGCCACTGCGGCCGAAGTAGTGGCCCTAGCTCAATAAAAAAGTGGCATTTTAAACTAGAGGCTCTGCCAATGTAAACAATTTAAAAAAGCTAACGGATACGTGTATGCATTATAAAGTTATTGGCACTCAAACATGGAAACCTACGAGCCGAATTCTCAGCATTTGCGGGAACTGCTCCAAAGACAACAAAGGAAGGGATTTTTGCACCGGATTGTGACTGGAGATGAAAAGTGGATTTACTACGATAATCCTAAACGCCGAAAATCATGGGGACTGCCTGGTCATATTCCGTCATCGACGCCCAAACCGAATATTCACGGATCCAAAGTGATGCTGTGTATCTGGTGGGACCAGCTGGGCGTTGTGTACTATGAGCTGCTCAAACCATCCGAAACTATCACAGGGGAACTCTACCGACGTCAGTTGATGCGCTTGAGTAAGGCACTCAAAGAGAAACGGCCACAATTCAACGAAAGACATGACAAGGTGATACTGCAGCATGACAATGCCCGACCCCATGTTGCAAATGTCGTGAAATAGTACTTGGAAACGCTGAAATGGGAGGTTTTATCCCACCCGCCGTACTCTCCAGACATTGCCCCTTCCGACTATCACTTGTTCCGGTCAATGGCACACGATTTGGCTGACCAGCACTTCGGTACTTACGAAGAAGTCAAAAATTGGGTCGATTCCTGGATTGCCTCCAAGGACCAAGACTTTTATCGACGCGGGATTCGAATGCTACCTGAAAGATGGGCCGAGGTCGTAGCTAGCGACGGGCAGTACTTTGATTAAAAAATATGTAGCCACTTTTTTATAATAAAGCCTTAAACTTTGGAAAAAAACGGTCACTGCAAAGTTGTACTCCCAATAGGTCTTCTACGGTTGACGGAATGTAGGTGTAAATGTAGGTGTGAATGTAGGTGCATCTAGGTGTATATCTCTCCTTAACATTTGCAAATGGCGATTGGTGCATAATTCACGATGTTTTTCAATAGCAGTACCTCTGTTATGTTAATGTTTGGTTTTTCAATTGAAAATTTCATTAAATAACAGACAGGTTCGTATTGATAAGAGATATGTAATCACCGTACATGCATACATAGTCGAGGTCAGGAACATCAAAACATCGAAACATCAAAACGCAGTCACATGAAATTTTCTCCGGCGAGAGAATATCACGTGTGATTAACGTATAACTGAGAAAAAACGAACCTCGAAACCGACACTGGGGAATAAAATTAATAACGTATAGGCGCGAAAAACTTATGAGTGCAAAACGTAGAAATGAAACCTTATTATCATCTTTATGGACGGAATCTGCCGGGGCTAGCGAAATTTGCCGTATGAATGATAAAAACGTGTGAACGAGGTTTCACTGTATATATATTTCAGTTCACTATTAGAATCTTCGCGAAGTGCATTTTTTATAGCATCAGGGAATATCCATTTCACGAAGATCTACTATATTGTAGGTATATTATAGCATTGAAGAATAAACGTATATTTGTAAGATTGGTGGTTGCGCTTAAGGGGTTACGTGGGTTTCAAAGCCAAAAAAAGCATATTTTCTCTATGAAAAAAAAAATAATATATACATTATTTTATCCAAAATGTTAAGCAAATAAAAGAGCATCGTTTTAACAATATTTAAAAAAAAATTCATCCAAAAATTTGGGAAATTCAGCCGGTGGGACCTGGTTTCCAGAGACCCCTAAAAAAAGTGTCCTCGTGGTGGTCAGGATAACTCATGGTAACGTTATCTGAAATTGAAAAACCAAATTTGTTCTGTTTAGTAGATAAGTATAGCTCGTCATTGAAAGAAGGATTTTAAAAAGTTGATATTTGAATTGTAGGCCACAGTAACGGGAATGAAATCATGTGCGAATTTAACAATTTTTTCGTATTAAAAAGTGATTCACTCATAAAATTAATTACACATCTATTTTGTATAAATATCATTATTATTACAATAGATGTGTAATTAATTTTATGAGTGAATCACTTTTTCATACGAAAAAAAAATTGTCAAATCCACACATGGTTTTATACCCGTTACTGTGGCCTAACCCCTTAATGTAATATTGCAAATCTGTATTGTGTAGTTGATGCAAATCCGAATAAATACGTTGTGGGGATAATCATAAGGCTAGATCCGTAGAGGTTCAATATTCCAAACTTGAGACCCTCGTACAGTCGGTGGATTTCCGAGTTTACACAGACGAGCGATAAAGTCATTGTAAAGTTGAAAATCGGGCTTGCAGCATTGCCGAGATAAACATAGTGGAAACGAGACCCTTCCCATTTCTCTCACTGTCCAAAAACAAAAGAAAGCTCCGTTTTCCGTTCGCAGAATGCGCGTACGCGCAAGTGCAGTATCGTCCAGGAGGAAGAGGACGAGGACGACGTGTCATCGTGTTCGGGTCGTGACGAGCACGGGGCCGCTTCGCTGAATGCCTTCAACAGACGTGGCTCTCGTTCCGAGGGCAAATTATCGCACGTATTGCAAGAGAGACTCTCGCAATTGCCGGAAAAGTCGCTGGTAGCGGCTAAGGTAACGACGCTGCGTGCTCCACATTGTGTGGATCTGACGAAGTCACGTGACGAGACAGCATCACCGGGCCGTACGTTTACGGTCGTCAAAGTGAGCAACATAGCGCCCGTGGTGCATACCGTGCCAGCGCCGATAAAGCTTTCCGTCACGGACGCAACGAGAGCGAGAGTATCAAGTGTGCCAACGGTTGCCTCGGTAGCGGCAAGTTGGACGAGAAAATCTCTGTGCTCGGAGCTCGAATCACGGCCAAAATCGGTCACGGAGTGTCTAAGCTCGCCGGTCCCGTTGCCCTCCAACAAATGGCGCATGGGCTCGCAGCATCGAGTCACGCTCGCGCCCGAGAGAACGAAAATCTCCGCCTCGGAAGAAACGGGGAATCCTTCGGAGCCCGTGACAACGACGATCCTCACGGAATCGTCCACGGCCCCGAGTCCCTTGAGAACCGCCGATGACATCACCGAGGCGAACATTCTCATACCAAAGTACAAGACCATGCCGGTGGCCGGTAGCGCCTCCGTAGTACCAAACTCCACCGTCCAATCGCCCCTCAACGAGATCCTCGAGGACGGTGGCGTGCTCGACAATTGCGAGGCTACCAGCGGGAAATTTCGCCTCGTGCGAAGAACCGGCTACGAGCAACGTCGCAGCAAATTTCACAAAACTCGCACTACCTCGTGCTCGAGCTCGGACGCGAGTGACGAGGACAGCGAGGGTAGGAAGAAGAGAGCTCACAAGTTGGGCGCGACGACGGGCAAGCCTTTGCCGACGAGGCGCGACAGCCACGACGATTCGAGCGATTCTCAAGATCCCGGAGGAGGAAGCGGCACCGGGGGCCCGCGTGGCAACGGTGAAACCGTCCAGGAAAATTCGAGCGTCGAGAGCCGAGGCAGCGACAACAGCCAAGGCACCAACACGACCACGCAGACCACCGACGGCAAGGTGCATCGTTGCCCGGACGTTAATTCGGCCATGACGTTCGGCAGGAGACACCGAGCCGGCAGAAGACGAGCCGGCGAGACGAGATTGCGCGAGAGCCAATCCCTCAATCGCATCACCGAGGTACAAGAAGCCGAACCACCCACTTGCCACTTGCCCCACTCGCGAAATACCTCCGTCACCCACAGCGTCTCGTCGTCCTCGTCCTCCTCGTCGTCCGTCTCGAGAAACTTGACGCAAATCGCCATCACCCAACCGAGCACCGTTCAACGGGCGAAAGGCTTCGGCGCGAGACTCCTACAGAGCATGTCCATCGGCAAATCAACGAGCTACGAAGCCAAGACGCAAAATGGAATTTCCGGCAAAGACCCAGCGAGGCAAAGCGGCCGTCGTGGCGATGAGAAATTCGTCGACGGTGCCAAGGAGGAGAAGAAGAAGAGAGAAAACGGATGCACGACTCAAGCCAATCAGCAAATATCGTGCGACAGCGGCAGAGACACTCGTGGCACGTCCAATCGTAACGACTGCAAGAGTCGCAAGATGAGACTGCTCAGTCGATACTTCGCTATGCACAAAAAGCTCTGCGTACCGCTGCCGGGCTTGTTCGGCAAAGGGAGACTGTACAAGGCGAGATCGTGCGGCAATATCGCGCGCGATCGCGTCACACCGCCGTCACCGAAGTCAATGCTACTTTGCAACAATCCACTCGAGGACAAGTGGCGGGAACGCAAACAATGGTGCGAGGTTAAGCATCAACAGCAACGACTGAGGGACGGACATCGCGGGAGCGACGGCGATATCAATCAGAATCTCGGTATCGGCCATCTTGTTATGGACAACGTTGGCAAAGGATGCGTTGGACTTCCCGCCGTTTGTCATATTCATCTCGGCGATCCTTCCAAGTGTTGCAGCCTCTGTTGATACTGATAGCACGCTCGTTTTTTTTTTTTTTTTTTTAAATCCAAGACTGCCGGGATTCGAGGACGCGGAGTATCCATGACTGGCGAGAATCGACTTGTCGATGTTGGGGAGATGAGGTCGCTCGGAAAGGAGGAAACATTTTGTATGAACGGTCAACGAAACTTTGCCGAATTGGGCTGTTGGAGTGCGATTGGTAAATCGAGGAGAGAGTCCGGAAGACATTTTTCGTAGGTGACATCTTAGATGCCATTTTTTGGGATGCGCGAGTATGTTTCGCTTGAGTGGATGCCCAATGAACATGGTATCGAAGTTTGCATCGTTGGAAGCAACGAAATTATTGTTTCGGCCCGTTTAGGCGACAAAAGTTACTGATGAAGATTCTTATTAGGGCTTCATAACCTCAATTTGATAAAACAAAGGTTTGGATAGTAATGAGAACGGAAATTCAAAAATAGAGGAGAATTCTCGGTGCATTTCAACGATGCAAACTTCAACACCATTGAGGCATTAGGCCACTCTAGAGGCCGAAAAAATAGGGTTTTTGGGGATTTTTTTTTTTCAGAAAAACTACAAAATAAATCGAGATTACAACAACGGGTGTTTATCATACATATCAGTGACTGTATACAATAATTTTTTTGAGGCGATTAATTTCAAAAAGGCGACTGTGCAGCGTTTATCTCAAAACTGCATTTTTTAAGTTGGCGGGAAACATAACTCAGACAATTTTCAACTGATTCACTTGAAATGTTGAATATATCTTGAAAAATTGTCTTGGAAAATTGAAAAAATATCTTGAAAAATTGAAAAATTGTCTATGAAAGTACGTAGGATTTTTGTTATATTGCATAGTTCTTTTGTTATTAACAATTATCTGACGATTTTTTGGCAAATTTTTGGGAAGTGTAAAAATTGCCCAAAAAATCGTCAGATAATTGTTAATAACAAATGAACTGCGCAATATATTTTAAAAATCCTACGTGCTTCCACAGACCATGTATTTTTCAAGATATATTCAACATTTCAAGTGAATCGGTTGAAAATTCTTTGAGTTATGTTTCCGGCCAACTTAAAAAAAGCCGTTTTGAGATAAACGCTGCCCAGCCGCCATTTCGAAATTGATCGCTTCATCAAAATTATTGTATACAGTCACTGACATGTATAATAAACAATTTTTTGTAATTTCGAATTATTTTGTAGTTTTTCTGGAAAAAAAATCCACAAAAAGTCTATTTTTTCGGCCTCTAGAGTGGCCTAACCCTATAATAATCAACGGTTATTATACCGTGATTTGCTACGATCAAAGCTCGCACCGTTTGGTGATCGGCAATGTTAGCACCTGCGAAAAAAAAACTACGTCATTGACGCCTCGTTTCGCGAACTCCGCCCGCGCGCTATCAAGTGCAATTTCTACATTATCGAAGATATGATCTTTAAAGTCGGACGAATTATCAATCTCTTGAAAAAAAAAAAAAAAAAAAAACTCGAGACGCATCGAAACACGAGCGACGTCAAAAACCCCACGCGCTTGATTTGCTATTCTTTTCAATCATCTTCAACGAAGGAAAAATCGTTTATTTTGTCGACTCGATTCTCGGAGTTTCGAGCAGTCAGCGCCAACGACGTGACACGAAGCTCGGTTTTTCAAATTAGCCGAAATCTTTGACTTTGCGACCACGAAAACTCGGACACTCCGCTTATATCCCCCCACGCCGAATAGTTGCGATCTCGATGACAAGACCCTTCACGTATAATCCACACACACACACACATATATAAAATCCTCGATAATCGAAGAAAAGCGAAAAAATGTCCTTTCGAACGTACGGCGAAAGGTGACAAAAAAAAACACGAATAATAATCAAGCAGAAATATGGAAGACTTTTTGGAGCGTACCTGCCGCCACGTCCGCTTCGCGGAATGCGTATCTAGTCTGTGTGAACGAAACTGTATTTAATGTTGCAGAGTTTATTATTATTATCATTATTATTATTAAAGTTATGATTAATATTATTAAAAAATTAAGGATACGATTTAGTTGCGACGGTTGAAGCGATCGAAACAACAACAACAAAAAAACGAATATGCCATCAGGCGAAAAAAAGAAGAATAACGACAAGAGCTCGAAGCTCGGCGATTATTTTTCGCGAATTTGCCACCGGAGAATTGTATGGGAAATTCCATCCGAGAGATCGCTCGAAATACTTTTTGGTCGTGGAATTTCATTTGCGAATGCGAAGGTCGTACAGTCGTGCTGTATATTGGAATCGGAAAAAATTAGGCTGGTTTTTTGACAGGTGATTTTGTAGGTGCCGCGGGTGCTAAAACCAAGTTTGCCTAAAAATCGAGGTGTAGAGTTTTTTTGGGGGATGAAGGGGGCGGGGGTGGATTAATGGCAAACTCCAACCCTCACGAGGTCGGCGCCGGGAGACAAAAAGTTCAGAAAAATCCGGGCTTTATTTTTGTCCACAGCGCCGAAGTCGTGGAATTTGATTTTGGGGTTGAAAAAGTGGGATGACATTTTGAAAAATTAGCTTTAATTCGATAACTCTTTAGGAAAAGTTCATACAATTTTTGTTCAAATGGGAACGTTGTAGCCCTTGAAAAGACGCGTCGATCGAGTATTTGATCATCCCTCTACAATGATATCTTAACCGTCAAAAAAATTGTTGAAGTTAAAAAAAAAATTGTTCGTTGAACAGTTCGAAAACAAGCGATTTTTCGGGGTTGGTTTAAACGTACGAAATGTAGAGAATAATTTTCTCTGTATTTTCGTTTCTATTGACCACCCTTGAATTTGGCTTTTTCCAACCCCTCTCGAGGGTTGAAAATTCAAAATGACATTCTGGGAAAACTATTGACCGAGAATAAAGAGATGCGAGTTTGGCGCTGTGGACAAAAATGTAGCTGAGGCTTTAAGCTACAAATTGTTCCACGCCGGCAAATTCGCGCGCCCAATAGTTTTCCCAGAATTTCGTTTTAAATTTTCAACCCCCGAGAAGGGGTTGGAAAATCAAAATTCAAAGGTGGTCCATAGAGACGAAAACACGGAGAAAATTATTCTCTACATTTCGTACATTTAAACCATACCCGAAAAATCAATTGTTTTTGAGTTATTCAATAAACAATTTTTTTCTAGCATTTCGACAATTTTTTTGGGGATGAAGATATTATCGAAGGGTGATGATCAGATACTCGGTCGACGCGTCTTTTTAAGGGTTACAACGTTCCCATTTGAACAAAAAGTGTACGAATTTTTCCTACAGAGTTACTGATTTTTCAAAATTTCACCCCACTTTTTCACCCCCAAAATAAACTTCCACGACTTCGGCGCTATGGACAAAACTAAAGCCCAGATTTTTCGGAACATTTTGTCTCACGGCGCCGACCTTGTGGGGGTTGTAGTTCGGCATCAGTCCACCCCCATCCCCCTTCATCCCCTAAAAACACCCTGCACCCCGATTTTCAGGCAAACTCGGATTTAGTACCCGCGCCACCTACAGAATCACCTGTCAAAAAACTGGCCTCATAATTCTTTCCGATATTGAGGAATATTTGAGTTTTTTTTTTCAATTTATCGTTCGGAATTTTCGATACGAATTTTTTGGCAAATAAGGCACCCAGAAGGGTCGTGCGTGGTTTGTGGCTTTTCAAGCACAAGCGAGATTCGACGAGTATCCATGCGCTTCACGATCACACGATGATATTGAACTTTCTGAGAGTATTGATTTTCGATGATAACAATGCCGAGCGGACATTGATAAGCTACAGTTCATTGTGAGATCGAAAGAAAAAGAAAGATTCGTCAGTTTATCGATAGTTTGCCATTGTCATCGTTGTAAATCGATTCGTTTCGTTTCTTCTCTATAGCAGCTGAGCTCTTTTCGATTCTCGCTGCGACGACAAATACTCAAATTCTGGTCGGTGTGAAATTTCGATTGAGACTTTCCGAGGCATACATCGTTAGTGCCGGAAAAAAAATGGGAACTCGGTTTGCCCCCCTCCTCCGTCCCTCGGTGCTTCCAAAATGTCCCTCTTCGTTTCCTGGTGTGTATCCAATTGACGAGAATATTCTGCAACCTCTCTCCCTCTCTCTCTCTCTTCATTTAATGCCCTTTTGATTGAACGTCTCGTGATCAAAAGGGCCGGTGCTCCTTTATGCTCTGTTGATCGTGCATGAAGCTCGATCGATGAACGATCGATCGGGCCAGAGTAAAAAATAAATATATATTATATATATACGTATATAAATATTTTAGCGAGAGATTCTTTTATTTTTATTTATTTCCTTTTTCGTATATGAGCAATACACGCGTGTGTGCTGTTTTCGGCACGAAGCGTGCTACAATATGGTCATTCGATCGTGATAGATCGTTACTTTGCAGACAATTGAGATACGGACGAGAGAAAATTACTCCGAGGCGATTTAAGGTAGTCCTATCGCCAGGCTTCAATCCATAGGATTTTCGTGCTTTTTTTTTTGAGCTTCACTAAATATATTAATAATCGTCTGTGTAAAATTTCAGGGTTGTTTATCGACCTAATTGCAGAGAAAATAAATCTTAAAATTGCGGATTTTTGTGAAGGAATTCCGAGACGACATACAAGAACCCAATGAAGAAGAATACAATGCTTTGTATTTCCCGCACCTGAGATTGTTTTGACAGATCGACGGTTAAAAGCATGGAGCTTAAACTTGCCTGGTTGGGTAAAAAAGATTCGGAGATAGAACCAATATTGCCAAATATCAAACCTAGAAATACTGGGCGAATTGTTGGAATAACTATTTTTTCATTTTTCTAATTAAATGTCAACGCTCGTTCAACAGTTTACACGTGGAAAATTTGAGTTATTACAAATTATTTTTTTTTTGCATATGTTAACAATATAAATTTGACAAGTGTCAAGTATGATCAGTGGTACGACTAGTGTGAAGCGATAGGACTACCTTAAACAAATGTGTAGATCTGTGAGCTCTCTTTCTCACTGTCTACCCAGTCGTGAGATCGAACTTCTTATCCGTCGATTGTGGAGAAAAATTCTAGTTGATTTCTCGTTTTTCTTTTCACTTTTGAATGTTTTGTATTACTGAAACGACTTGGGCGCAAAATGAAGACAATTATTTTTTCACTTGAGGAGAGAGATACGTTTAGGCGAGGAAAAAATTGTTGATTTTGAAGATTTTTTTTTTAGGAAAGATTTCTTTATCACTTTTGAGACTTAGGGTACGTTTTATTACTACTTTTGGCTGTCACGTGGTTTTTTTGTAAATTTATTAATCTTTAAAAATGGCGGAGGTATGGCACGATCTTCTAAAGGAGTTGCGGTGGATGTTGTCGGACGGCGTGACAGGTAGCGTCGGCAGGATTAAGGGGGGATTGTCTTTTTTTTATCGCAAAATTGACCGCTTTTTGGGAATTTTTTTGTGAAGAAAGTACACAACGGAAAACTTGTGAAACTTGGCATATAGTTTTATTGATCTGTTTACTAGATACAAAAAAATTTTTAAACAATTTCATCAAAAAATCCGCCTCCCACCCCCCTCGACGCGCGACGGTCCTTTTTTGATGGTGTGCACGATTACAGCCTTCACGTTCATCCTGCAACAAAAACCCAAAAAGCATTTTACTTTAGACACATACAGCTATCGTTCGATGAAGGGGAAAAAAAAATTGACGATTTGGTGACCTTTTGAACTTGAAGTATCGATTTGTCGAAAAAAATTGATCGATTTTTTGTTATAAATAAAAAACTATTAAACGTATTGCTTTTTTGCTTCATCAAACGATAAAAGGATGTCAGCTGAGCATTCTGTCCAAATTTGAAGGCAATCGGTTGAATAGTTTTTGAGAAATCGTGCACACCATCAAAAAAGGACCATCGCGCGTCGAGGGGGCTGGGAGGCGGATTTTTCGATGAAATTGTTTAAAAATTTTTTTGTATGTAGTAAACAGATCAATAAAACTATATGCCAAGTTTCACAAATTTTCCGTTGTATACTTTCTTCACAAAAAAATTCCCAAAAAGCGGTAAATTTTGCGAAAAAAAAGACAATCCCCCCTTAATCTGGGAAAAAACCAACGAAGATTTTTCTTTCATTAACACTCATACGCAGAATGTGAACCAAGAAAAAGTGAGAAACGTTGAAGATCGATGAAATGGTACGCTTTGAATCAAAACGATTGAATTTTCCGAAAAAAAGAGCTACATTTTCTATTTAAAAAATACTTTTTTTTTAGTTCGCGAATATATTTATGGTCTAGACCAAAGGTTCTCAAACATTTTTGGTTTCACCATTTTTTTACAAACTTTCACAAGTTTCACGGTTTTTGTTTAGTTCACAAACATATTCATGTTTTAGACCAGCGGTTCTCAAACTTTTTTGGCAACGGAACCCTTTTGACACACTAAACATTTTACGGAGCCCTAAAATAAGCAAAACGTTGTTTTATGTTTATTTTTTAATGAAAATCGGGGGATAGTACGATGTTCGGAGCGTCAAGTTTTGACCGTTGATTCTTGGTATTTGAACCAAAATAATGAGAATTTCAAGAATAAAAAAATTGCCGTTTTGGCTTTGTTAAGGAATTATGCCAAAATTGAACGATTGTTGTTGGCTCACGAGTACAATATCTTTATTTTATCGCAAATAATGGAAATTGACCGGGCGGTGACCAAAAAGTATTTCTTTGTTTGGGTTTGTTTAGTGGTATCATATAAATACCACTAAACGTAATATTTATGTGATTTTCAACATAAATTCCAAATTCCATTATAATGCTCTTTTTATTCATATTCTCTGTTTGTTTATAACAATAAGAATTGTTCCATGTAATTACCACGCCAAATTACTAAACGATATATTTTACATAAACTTAGAGCCTTACAAGTCCGAAGAGGGATGAACCCTACACTTTTAATCCCTCTCCGGACTCTTAGCGATTAAAAGTACTACTTTACTCTCTGTCTAGTTGCACTTATAAGCGAGGAAAATACAGTAATGGTAGTTAAAATACATTTTTGGCTTCTGAGATACCGTTGCAACTATAAATTTCCACGTTTCCTTGCCTGATGTTGCTTGAAATTTTTAAATACGAAAAAATCGTCATTTTCGATAACTATCGAAAAATTCTAATTTGAACGTAAAATAAGCGAAATATCAACTTTTACCATTCTTCATATTTTGTTTATTTTGACTCGATAACCCTTAATTCACCGTCAAATATTGGCGCCCTGGATGTCGTACTCTTGCCAAAAATCGTACAAAAATGGGTACTCTACACAACAATGTATTAATTCCACTGTAAATTGATGAAATTATTTCCATTTATTGGGAGATATGAAGTTTGAGTAAAGCTGTTTTCGACAATAAAATTAGAAAGATTTACACCAATTTTCATCAGAATCGGTCCATTAGTTTTTTAGCCATACGTCATGCCATTTTTGAAGATGAAATGTTACGCTTTGAAACAAAAAGATTGAATTTTTCGCAAAACGGGCTACATTTTGCAATAAAAAACACCTTTTTTTAGTTCACAAACATTCAGGTTAATGTTTTAGACAAAAAGGTTAGAAAGATTTATACCAAATTTCATCAGAATCGTTCGATTACCCTAAGCTTTAAAAATGGGAAAAAACTTTCCTGTAAAAAAAAAACATGCAAATCAGCAAACTTTTTTCTCGTCTAAAGGTATCTCCCCCCTTAATTCGCTGGGGTATAACAAAATACCGGTTTTCTGAATTTTTAACCGTAGCTTTTTATTATCCGAAATATATCGCGAATTGCGTTTGCAGCTGTCAAAGAACGATCTATCACGATCTCGCACGTATCCAGAACTTCACGTAGCAAACCCTGAACATTGATAAGGCTCGAGAAATACGAGATGAAGTACGCTTGAGAATTCATGCACGGATAATAGATAGTTGAAACGAATATTGCAGAAAAATACTGATTCACGAAAATACTGTAAATTGCATACGACGACGATGTTTATTAGACGTACTCAATATATATATATATATATATATATATATATATATATATATATATATATATATATATATATATATATATATGTACGTGGAGTCACATTGTAAAATGTTGAGAATAAATCGAACGGCGGAAAGAAAGACATCGACGAGGAAAAAAGGAACAATGAAAACATTCGTTATACGGCAAAGTTATACAGGATTTTCAACTTTATACACATGTGTATATACATTTTATATTGGACGTTGCTAAAAATTGACATTCCTTAGATTTAATAACGTTCTTTGTACGAAACTCTATTTCATTCCATGCTTTATCGTATTGTCGAGTCGATGCTCGCAATACTCAAAATTTTCAGGTTATCAACTCATCTTACAATTGTGCCATTTTTAAAAATCATAACTGTTCATTTTCTTCTTGCGTTACTTTTACCGCTCGTACCATTTTCTCTCATCCATGCAACGAATGATATTCCATTCGCGGGGATTGGAACTACCTCGTGTGTCCTGTGCTCTCTTGGGTCTTCAATGATTTCATTTTTCGTTGAGTATGCGTGCGTTTTGCTGAATATCGATTGTTCCAGCGTTGATAGTCCTGTAAAAATTTGGGAAACGAGTGTTTTCTTTGATCTTCGATTCGAATAACGCAAATTCTCCTTGACTGAAACATCGTTCGAGCTATGATTGTGTGGAAAGAATTAAGGAGTCTTCTCACTTTGGACGCTAAAAAAGGCTATTTTTATGAATTTTTTGATAGGTTTATATTGTAGATATTGATATAAAAGTTGTTATACTTAATAAATATACTTTCGAAATACGTTAAAAAAAAATTATTTATTCAAGTCACGATTTATAGACGAAAATGGTGATTAAAAATATGTCCTAAAAAATTGTAGGTCTGCGCTGTTGATGAAATCTCGGAGATGGATCATCCGAAACAAAAAAATCAAAGGTTCTAGATTCAGTATGTTAACGAGCCAGTCCACTTTGGAGGCACGACAAAGGGCTGTTTTCGCGATTTTTTTGGAGGATTTTATAAAAGATATGAACATAAAAGTTGTTGGGCTTGATAAATAAAGTCTTGAAATACATTAAAAAAATGTTTATTTCATTTTTGTTCATTTTTAAGTACAAAAACTATAGTTTAACGTAACGCCTCAAAAATAGGTGGGCTAGGTAGCTCCATCACAACTTGGCAACGGCTTGTCTGGAACAAAAAAACCAAAGTCCATTAGATTCAGTATGACACCAGCTACAAAATGACCCTCGGATATAAAGTTATATCAAAAAATAAAAAAATGGCAGATGAAAAATGAAAAAAGTTAAAAAACGCGGTTTTTTAGCAGTTTTTCGCAAAAAAAGAGTAATAATCAAAATTTTTAAACCATCGAGGGTCTTGTTGCGAATCATGTTTACAATATATGGTTCAAGTTTCAAGAGAATGGCTTTATTAGTTTTAGAGATACGATGGAGCTAGATTTTGAAAACGTTGTTTCGAGAAAAAACGCGTTTGATGTTTATACTATGAAAAACTCTCACCTACACTCAATCGGCAATTCCTGCACGGTACAAAATCCCTTCTGATTGCTCATCCATCGTCGATTTCTTCAAGACTTGCTTGCTTTCGTTTTTTTTTTAACTTTCAAAGTGGACTGGCCCCTTAATGGCTATAGGGCATATTATACCCTTTTTTATATATGCAATAATAACAAAATGGCGGATATTTTGCGAAAAAATTGAAAAAAACGTGGTCTTATCACCGTTTGTGGCAAAAAAATGATAAATATCAAAAAAATTTTAAATCCTTGATATAGCTACAGCTATTGTAAAGAATATGTGGTTAGAATTTCATAAGAATCGGTTCAGTAGTTTCGAAGATTTTATCAACAAGCCGTCGAAAAACGTTGTTTCAAGAAAAAAACGCGTTTAAAGTTTGGTTGGGTTACATAAATACATTTTTTAAATGTATTTCGAAAGTGTATTTATTAAGTGTAACAACTTTTATATCAATATTTATAATATAAACCTATAAGAAAAATTCATGGAAATAGCCGTTTTTGGCGTTTTTTTAAAATGGGAATAGCCTTTTTAGTGAGAAGATCCTTAAGGGGGAATGTACCTTTATGAGGGCAAAATCAAGGGTCATGTTTGGCAATTTATTTAAGAAAAACAAAACAATATTTTTTAATTCAGTTTTTTATACATGTTAGTAACAAGTCTTTAAAGTAAAAGAAAAAAAATATATATTTTGAAACAAAATGGCAGCGTAGTAGTCGATGAAAGAAAACTCCTTTTTTTCATAGTCGTATTCGCACAGGTCATAATTTTCAAGCTAGAACAAAAATGAAAAATATTTTCAAAGTAGATGTAAAAAAACTAGTCCAGTACGTAGGGGTTTTTCAAAATATTGATTAAATAAAATGGCGTTAATATGAAAAAAAATCGGTCGAATATTGATCATAAAATTTTTAAATTTCAACTTATCGAAAAAAATCCTACGTACTGGACTAGAAAATGTTGTCAAGAAGCTACGGTTAAAATTTCAAGTCAATCGATTGAAAACTCGAGGCGCTACGCATACTCCCGTGTTTAAGAAAATAGTTTCGAGAAAAACGCGTTTAAGGGGTAAGGCCACTGTAACGGCCCAAAAAAAAGGTTTTTTCACTAATTTTTTGCTCCCGAAATTGAAGGTATTTGAAAAAAAACTTTTAATGGTGTTATCGGGCATACATTAAACTTTATTATAAAATTTTTTTACAGTAAAAAAAAAACAAAATGGCGGTTCCACAGCTATCTTCCCGGGACATGTTTTGCTTCCAGGGCTCCGCGGCACGCAGCACCACTGGTGCACTTTTGAATCTAGAACAAAAAAAAACCATTAATCTAGAGGGCTATAGCTAGAGAATGTCGATCGGATTTTAAAAAGTATCAATTTTTGTGGATTTGGCGTGCGTTTGAAAAAAAAAATTGATTTTTGACGAAAAAAACGGCAAGTTTTTTGTTAATAAAAAATCAATAAATAAAGTTCTTGAAAATTCCGATTGACATTCTCAAGATAATGTAAATGTTCACATCTGGTTAAAATTTCAAGTAAAAAAAATGAAAATTGTTCGAGTTATGCTGCGTGCCATTTTGAAAAACCATGTTTCGAGAAAAACGCGTTTAAAGTTTTGCGAATAGTTTGTTTGGGTTTGTTTGGGTTAAATAGTTTGTTGTGTAAATAGTTGGGTTAAATAAAAAATAGTTTAAACTATTTTTTAAGCCAATAAAAAAAAATCGATTTTTCAAAAAATTTACAGTGGCCTTACCCCTTAAGGGAAGGTTCCGCCTTGTTGGACCAGAAAATGTTCGATTTTTCACCAATTTTTCATGCGAAAAGTATTAAATATAGAATGTTGATATTTGGTATGTTGACTAAGCCGTCTTTATTGAACATCAAAATATTTTTTTAAATTTGACAAAACATGGTGGTGGGAGCATTTTTTGGCCCAGCAAGGCAAAACTTTCCCTTAAAGTTTCAAGTACTGTAAAATCATGCAAATTTCGTGTTTACGTTTAATCGGTGATGCCTGGACCGTACAATTGCCCTTCTAATTCAACATTCCCTTGCTCTACTTCTTTACGAAAAAATGTGGGAAAAAAATGCCAAAGAAAATTTACAAAGGTATATTCCCCCTTAAGGGATCATTACACAGCTGGTCGAATCCCTTTTTCTGCGAAAGGCTGTAGCGATCGGGATAATTCGATTTTCGCCCCGAAAATTGCATGTTGAAAATCGACTTTTTGAAAATCTTACACTGTGATGATCACTCAAAAACGTCTGTTGTCCACAGTTCCTCCTTTCACTTTTCGAAAACAAGAAGAAAAAGTCGTACATGCATAAGTGTCGAGCGGGTAATTTGTACGATGATCGAATTCACTATTTCGTTCAGGATTCGACATATTGTCATATGGCTCCGAAGATTATTTCGAATCTTTCGCAATATCGACTAATCCCCTAGTCCCAAATGAAATTGTGATTGTGATATTTCAGGGTATTTTTGTCTCCTGAATGAAAAAAAAAGTACTTTTCTTTACTTCGAATATCTTGTATCTTCTAGCGAATGTAGAAAAATAAGGTCGGTATGATAATTCATACGGATTCAGGGGATCGAAGAAAATCGACGGAAAAATTGCAATCACGATTCCTCACAAGTGCACGCGTATTTCGTAATTCAACACGTAGATCACGAGACGAAAAGTACCGCAATTGGTCAATTGTATTTGATTGTAACGTATCAGAGTAACCAGCTGATTCATTCAGTTGTTTTTCAAAGCTGCCCTCGGCCTCGAACTCAAAAGTCGAGGGCCCGAGAGCTCGAAGAATGTGATCGAATTTGTAACTTTATAGCAGCCTCTTGAAACCCCTTCATTTCGCCCCTCCCTCGGTCCCGAAGAGAATAACCCGTTTGCCTAAAAATGCCCTACTGTTTTCTCCAGGGGCACCACTAGTGTGACTGCCCAAAAAAAGCGATTTTCGGAAATTTATCGAAAGAAAAATATTGCATCGAATGTTTTGAAATTTCGAGGATATATTTGTGTATAAATTATGTATATACAGAATTTTTTTTGTATCAAAATATTCAATTTTCAGCGACTTATTCTTCCGAGTCGTCCGAAAAGAGAATTCTCCCGATGCTGCAGTGATTGCGGCCTCCAGAGTGCCTGGAACCGAAAAATTAAAAAAAATTCGCGAAACTAGAAGGTCTGTACAATGACGCAGGATTGTGAAGAAAAAAATCCAATAAAATGGCGGAGTTTTGAAAAAGATCCAAATTACGCTTGAAAATTTGATGGTTTTTAGTATGGAAAATTGGAATTTTTTTATCCAATCGAAAAACTGGAGGATCATTGTATGACGAAAAAAACACTAAATACCCTAAAATAAGATTCAAGTCGATCGGGATGATTTGTATGCGAGTTGGAACTGCAGCAAATTTGCATAAGAATAAAATTGGTAAAAAGATAGAAATATTGACGGAACCTCTTTTCACACTCAATATTTTACAGAGCCCTAAAATAAGCAAAACCTGGTTTTATTTTCATTTTTTAACGCAAATCGCGGGATAGTACGATATCCGGGGCGCCAAGTTTTGACCGTTGATACTTGATATTTGAGCCAAAATAATGAGAATTTAAGAATAAAAAAATTGTCGTTTTGGTTTCTTAAGGGGTAAGGCCACTGTAACGGCCCAAAAAAAAAGGTTTTTTCACTAATTTTTTGCTCCCGAAATTGAAGCTATTTGAAAAAAAACTTTTAATGGTGTTATCGGGCATACATTAAACTTTATTATAAAATTTGTTTACAGTAAAAAAAAAACAAAATGGCGGTTCCACAGCTATCTTCCCGGGACATGTTTTGCTTCCAGGGCTCCGCGGCACGCAGCACCACTGGTGCACTTTTGAATCTAGAACAAAAAAAAAAACCATTAATCTAGAGGGCGCGAAGACCATTAAGCTAGAGAATGTCGATCGGATTTTAAAAAGTATCAATTTTTGTGGATTTGGCGTGCGTTTGAAAAAAAAATTGATTTTTGACGAAAAAAACGGCAAGTTTTTTGTTAATAAAAAATCAATAAATAAAGTTCTTGAAAATTCCGATCGACATTCTCAAGATAATGTAAATGTTCACATCTGGTTAAAATTTCAAGTAAAAAAAATGAAAATTGTTCGAGTTATGCTGCGTGCCATTTTGAAAAACCATGTTTCGAGAAAAACGCGTTTAAAGTTTTGCGAATAGTTTTTTATTGGAAAGAATTAAAAAAAGAAGTTAAAAGGATTTAAACTATTTTTAAACTAGAGGGTTTAAACTATTTTTTAAGCCAATAAAAAAAAATCGATTTTTCAAAAAATTTACAGTGGCCTTACCCCTTAAAGAATGATGAGCGCTTTTAGCGGTAAATGGAAATTAGCCAAAATTCAAGGATTGTTATTGGCTCATGGGTACAGTATCTTTATTTTATCGCAAATAATGGAAAATGACCGGGCGAGGGTCAAAAAGTATTTTTCTTTCTTTCGGTTTGTTTAGCGATATCATATAAATACCACTAAACGTAGTATTTATATGATTTTCAACATAAATTCCAAGATTATAATGCTTTATTTATTCATATTCTCTGTTTATTTATAACAATAAGAATTTTTCCATATAATTACGAAACAAATTACTAAACCATATATTTTAAATAAACTTAGAGCCTTACAAGTCCGAAAAGGGATGTACCGTACACTTTTAATCCCTCTTCGGACTCCTAGCGATTAAGGCGTTACCCCCACTTGTAGCGCAAAAAAGGCCTTTTTCATGAATTTTTTTAAAGAAAACTACAAAACTTTTTTAATCGATCAATATACCATCTTAAAGAACCCATCTTGAAGAACTTTCGGTAATTTTTTTATTGAAAAATATTACATTGCTTAGTGGCAAATGGCCGTCAATGTAATAATGTTTTTATATACACGGTTTGCGGTGACCAACATTGCGGCGAAGTGGATCATCTGAAAAAAAAATGCGGATGGATTTAGTCAAATATAAGTATAAACTAGTCTTTAGTCGAAGGATTTTAAAAAATATTCACTTTTCACAAAATGGCGGACAGTCAAAGTTAATGGTTCGATTTTAACGAAAAAAAATCGAACGATTAAAGACTACATTTTTATGTATTAAATAAGCCTGCAAAATTTCAAGAAGATCGGTTCATTGGTGTTCGAGTAATCTTGGTCACCGACTTCAGAAATGCCATTTTGAGAAAAACGCGTTTAAAGTTTCAATTAGCCGGTCGTTTGCACAACGGATTCTTCTCTTTCAACGCTCATATCTCAGTCAATTTTGTTCGGATCGAATTGAAATTTTCAGGACATATTTTCAGATACTTGTACTTCAAAAAAAAAAGCAATAAAAAAAATCGATTTTTTCAAAATCGCAAGTGGGGGTAACCCCTTAAGAGTACTACTTTACTCTCTGTCTAGTCGCACTGATAAGCAAGGAAAACATGGTAGTGGTATTTAAAATACATTTTTGGCTTCTGAGACACTGTTGAAACTATAAATTTCCAAGTTACCTTGCCCGAATTTGCTTGAAATTTTCAAATTCGAAAAAATCGTCATTTTCTCCAACCATCGAAAAATTATAATTTCAACGCGAAATAAGCGAAATATAAACTTTCACCACTCTTCACATTTTCTTTATTTTGACTCGATAACCCTACATTCATCGTCAAATCTTGGCGCCCCGGATATCGTACTCTTGCCGAAAATCCTACAAAATGAGTACTTTACACAACAATGTAATAATTCCACTGTAAATTGATGAAATTATTTCCATTTATCGGGAGATACGAAGTTGTTTTTTTTTGCGGAGCCCCAGGGCTTTGAGTATGGCTGGTACAGATTATCGAAAAAAGCAAACAAAAAATTCGATTTTTTGGAAGTGTCACACTAATGGTGCCCCTTAAATATATATTACAAAGGAAGCAAATAAAACTAAATACATAATATCCTGCACTCCTTGCACAGCCCGAGGATATGTTTATATTTACCTATGTATAATCGAGCGTACGAAATACCTTATTGTATGTACCGAGCCAGACGTTTATCTAGAATAATACAACATTTATTTATTATAACGCTTTGTAATCCACGATTTTTTTTCACTCCTTTCAATCGAATTCCACGAATCCCGATGCGTTATTTGGTCAATAAACAACAGGTAAGTACGAGAAGAAAATAATTGATTCCTTGCGAGGGATTGTTTGAGAAAATTGTCCTTTACTGACTGTAACAATTACATTTCACGATGGCGTAGAAAAATATCTCGTTGCGTGACGGCACAAATCGACAGAAACATTTTGGTGAATCGCGTCAATAAAAAAAAAAACACAATCAGGAATGTCAGAGTCTAGGAACATATTTTCACAATGGGACAACGCATTTGAGTATAATCGATGGAAAGTTCTGACCCGGGGGTCAATCGTTCACACTAATATATTATGAATTTCCGATTTCATAGAACAAAGTTTTTTTTTTATAGTCATAATATGCGTACAGTTGGTAATTTCGCTAAAATGTCGACTAAATTGTCAATAGTGGAAGCTGCACGTAAAAGTTTCTCGTAGAAATATCGCATTGAGTGCGCCTTGTCTTGCATAAAATGTAGAAAAATCCCTAAACCATACTCCTTCGGTGCCGTTTTCTTGCATCTATATTTACAAATAATCGAGTAATTGACTGAAAAAGTGTACTTTGGGATTCGGAAAGTCATTAAATAAGCAACATTAAATAGTAGTAAATGAGTTTAAAAAAATTAATGTATATTTGTTAACGAACGTCCTCCAAGCCCGACGATCGACACTTTGGAGAAACAATTCAGGGACGTGAGTTGGGAGCAGTCTCTTCGGTATCTTCTTTTCTCGGTGAGAACAATTTTCTTCTTTCGTCTTTGTGTTACGTGGGACTCTGTGCTCTCTGTTGGTCCAGATGGCGTAGCGCTTTTTTGCTGTTTTCCACAAATTCCTATGGGAAAAGGCAAAATAGCGAGCACATGAAATAGCGATTGAGGTACGATATCCATAAGTCGAATTTCCATAACCGAATATCGATAAGTCGAATATCCATAAGTGAATATCCATAAGTACGAATATCCATAAGTATGAATATCCATAAGTCGAATATCCATAAGTATGAATATCCATAAGTCGAATATCCGTAAGTGAGTATAGCGTAGAAATGAGTGCCAGAAATGGCGGGAGGTAGAGGAAAAGTGCGTATAAAGGAACCCAAACAAACCCAAACAAACTCGCTTATGGATATTCGACTTATGGATATTAGACTTATGGCAAAATAGCGAGCCCATGAAATATCGATTGAGGTAGAATATCCATAAGTCGAATTTCCATAACCGAATATACATAAGTCGAATACCCATGAGTGCCAATATCCCTAAGTGAATATACATAAGCCGAATATCCATAAGTATGAATATCCATAAGTCGAATATCCCTAAGTGAGTATAGCGTAGAAATGAGTGCCAGAAATGGTGGGAGGTAGAGGAAAAGTGAGTATAGAGGAACCTAAACAAACCCAAACAAACTCACTTATCTCTATCTCCTGCTATTTCTGGCACTCATTTCTACTGTATACTCGCTTATGGATATTCGACTTATGGATATTCATACTTATGGTCATTCGTACTTATGAATATTCGACTTGTGGATATTCGGCTTATGGATATTCGACTTATCGATATGCGACTTATGGATATTCGCCTTATGGATATTAGACTTATGGCAAAATAGCGAGCGCATATGAAATATCGATTGAGGTAGAATATCCATAAGTCGAATTTCCATAGCCGAATATATATAAGTCGAATACCCATGAGTGCCAGTATCCCTAAGTGAATATACATAAGCCGAATATCCATAAGTATGAATATCCATTAGTCGAATATCCATAAGTATGAATATCCATAAGTCGAATATCCCTAAGTGAGTATAGCGTAGAAATGAGTGCCAGAAATGGTGGGAGGTAGAGGAAAAGTGAGTATAGAGGAACCTAAACAAACCCAAACAAACTCACTTGTCTCTACCTCCTGCTATTTCTGGCACTCATTTCTACTCTATACTCGCTTATGGATATTCGACTTATGGATATTCATACTTATGGTCATTCGTACTTATGAATATTCGACTTGTGGATATTCGGCTTATGGATATTCGACTTATCGATATGCGACTTATGCATATTCGCCTTATGGATATTAGACTTATGGCAAAATAGCGAGCGCATGTGAAATATCGATTGAGGTAGAATATCCATAAGTCGAATTTCCATAACCGAATATACATAAGTCGAATACCCATGAGTGCCAATATCCCTAAGTGAATATACATAAGCCGAATATCCATAAGTATGAATATCCATAAGTCGAATATCCCTAAGTGAGTATAGGGTAGAAATGAGTGCCAGAAATGGTGGGAGGTAGAGGAAAAGTGAGTATAGAGGAACCTAAACAAACCCAAACAAACTCACTTATCTCTACCTCCTGCTATTTCTGGCACTCATTTCTACTCTATACTCGCTTATGGATATTCGACTTATGGATATTCATACTTATGGTCATTCGTACTTATGAATATTCGACTTATGGATATTCGGCTTATAGATATTCGACTTATCGATATGCGACTTATGGATATTCGCCTTATGGATATTAGACTTATGGCAAAACAGCGAGCACATGAAATATCGATTGAGGTAGAATATCCATAAGTCGAATTTCCATAACCGAATATACATAAGTCGAATACCCATGAGTGCCAATATCCCTAAGTGAATATACATAAGCCGAATATCCATAAGTATGAATATCCATTAGTCGAATATCCATAAGTATGAATATCCATAAGTCGAATATCCATAAGTGAGTATAGCGTAGAAATGAGTGCCAGAAATGGCGGGAGGTAGAGGAAAAGTGAGTATAGAGGAACCTAAACAAACCCAAACAAACTCACTTATCTCTACCTCCTGCTATTTCTGGCACTCATTTCTACTCTATACTCGCTTATGGATATTCGACTTATGGATATTCATACTTATGGTCATTCGTACTTATGAATATTCGACTTGTGGATATTCGGCTTATGGATATTCGACTTATCGATATGCGACTTATGGATATTCGCCTTATGGATATTAGACTTATGGCAAAATAGCGAGCACATGAAATATCGATTGAGGTAGAATATCCATAAGTCGAATACCCATGAGTGCCAATATCCCTAAGTGAATATACATAAGCCGAATATCCATTAGTCGAATATCCATAAGTATGAATATCCATAAGTCGAATATCCATAAGTGAGTATAGCGTAGAAATAAGTGCCAGAAATGCCAGGTGGAGGAAAAGTGAGTATAGAGGAACCTAAACAAACCCAAACAAACTCACTTTTCTCTACCTCCTGCTATTTCTGGCACTCATTTATACTCTATACTCACTTATGGATATTCGACTTATGGATATTCATACTTATGGTCATTCGTACTTATGAATATTCGACTAATGGATATTCGATTTATGGATATTCGACTTATCGATATTCGGCTTGTGGATATTCGCCTTATGGATATTCGACTTATGGATATTCGACTTATGAATATTCGACTTATGGATATTCGAACTTATGGATATTCACTTATGGATATTCGACTTATGGATATTCACTTATGGATATTCGACTTATGGATATTTACTTATGGATATTCGACGACAGTGGAAATATTGAGATTGGTCTTCCTTCGTCTTGCCCACGGTCTTACATGCGTGTCTTGAAACGACAGTAGTGGGGGAAGGTTCACTTAGCGTCCAGTTTTTGCTTCAATTTCCGGCCGCATGGCGCGCATAGGCAAGGGGGTGTCGTGTGCGAAGAAGACAGCAATATCATATCTCTGTCTTGCGGGTTCTTATTTATTTTTTGTAAGAAATATGCATTACTCGGAAAGTAAACGAAAAAAGTGTGTACTTGCATGCTAAAATGAACAAATGAATACACATATACATGCTGAAAAATATAGCCAAATCTATATCAACCGCGTGCAAAACTCAAGCGACTATGATAAAAGTGATTAATATATTTTTGTTCTTTGTATTGCGATGGTAATTGAGCTCAATGGCTGCTCTGCGTATGCGGAACCCAAAAGATCGGGATTGTGACTGAATTAAATTGTCAATAACGGATATTTAGGCATATCCAACTCTTTTTTTATATGCGTAACAATTTTCAACTGCTATACGTTATACGACGAAACATTTTATGATCGGTTTAGGTCAGTCTGATGACACCCCCTGTTCACAACGACACACGGTGCGGCGATAAGAAACAAAAGCTTCAACACTCGACCGACCACTCGCAGCCTATCAAATACGACCGTCGTTTCAAGTCCTGTATGTCAGACCGTGGTCTTGAATTATTTTCATGGTGTTGAAGTTGGCATCGTTGGAAAGCAACGAAAGTTTTTTTTTTCATATTTTATTTTCCATACTTTTATTTCTGGGATGTTGAGTGAGTTCTCGCTGTTTTTTCGTGGACATTAAGAAAAATCATTCTTAAGGGGTCTTCTCACTTTAGACGCTAAAAAGGCTATTTTCATGCGTTTTTTTGACAGGTTTATATTATAGATATTGATATAAAAGTTTTTACACTCATTAAATATACTTTCGAAATACATTTAAAAAATGTGATATATTTATGTAACTCAAACAAACTTTAAATGCGCTTTTCTCGAAACAACATTTTTCGATGGCTTATTGATAAAATCTTCGAAACTACTGAACCGATCGTTATAAAATTTACTTTTTTCGCCAAAAGCGGTAAAAAAACATGTTTTTTCGAAAATTGTCCGCCATTTTGTTATTTTTGCATACAACAAAAATCGTATGATATGTGCTATATCCATTAACATACTGAATCGAAAACTAATTTAAACAAATGTATTTCGACAGTGTATTTATTAAGTGTAACAACTTTTACATCGATATCTATAATGTAAACCTGTCAAAAAATTCATGAAAATTGGCTTTTTAGCGTCTAAAGTGACAAGACCCCTTAATGCTTTGACCTCCGGTCTGTAAACCTGAGTATTTTAAGTCCTGCCGTTTTTTTTCACCCAGTTGATACATTCGAGAAAATTTCAAAAAAATTCATGCTAGTGTTCGAAACGTTCAATTTAATATATGAATCATAAAATTATAGGAAAATAATGTTTCAAATGTATTTTCTGTTGAATAAATGAAGCAACTCGGTAAAGAAAGGAGCTTTGGCTCGGACACGAAATACCCAGGTTTACAGGCGAAGTGATGAAAATCTTCAAAAATGGTTGGAGGATTTTTGTAGATAAAATTTGTCGAAGAAAATTGAATAAATTAACATATATTAATTTTCGTTGCAACTTCATGTTGCAACATAATTCAGGGCAACTTCATGTTGCAACATAATTAATTTTTTTATTATGTTGCAACTTCATTTAGGGCAACTTCATGTGTTGCAACTTAATTATGTAGGGCAACTTCATTATGTTGCAACTTAATTCAGGGCAACTTCATGTTGCAACATAATTAATTTCGTTGCAACTTCATGTTGCAACATAATTAATTTTCGTTGCAACTTCATGTTGCAACATAATTCAGGGAAGAAATTTGAACTCACCATGAGTCCACGGCTCATGTAGTATGGTCGACTTATGCCGTCGTTTTTCGCGCAGTCCTCGCAGAAACAGAGGAATATCGTGTCAATTATCATCTGTGAGGAAAAAAATGGTGAAAATAAATCGAAGGTTTTATATTATGACGAGGAAAAAAAATATATATATATCCTGACCTCGTAAATGGATATGAAGCAATGAGCGACGAGAAAAGCGAATATTCCGGCTATCGTGATCGGTACCCAAGGATGATGCAGTCCGTGTTTCTTCTGGAAAATATTCCCCATAAATAATATATACCCGATAATATTTTGTTGAGTCGGGAAAAAAAAAAAGATTTCTCTTTCATAAAATGAGTGATACCTGTATCATATATACTCCGGATACGACGGTGAGTGCAACGACGAGAACTTTTCCCAAAAAGAGGACAAAGTCACCGACGCTGTTGATCGCCGCTACGCGAAGAATGTTGCTCGAGAGGGCTTGAAAAGCTTTTCTTCCGCCGGTGCAAAAGGCGCAACCGTAAATAGCTAAAAATACGGAATTACGTTAAATTCTTGTTATGCCTTAATCGGACATTTTATTGGCTTGAATGATGTATAAATTATACGCTGAACTTTTAATTTTTAGAGCACATTATCCTAAAGCGCCTCCAAGCGCTCCAAAACGCACGAAACAGCCTAGACGGTTAAGGGGTTACGTGGGTTTGAAAACTTAGAAAAAACTTTTTTTTTTCAATTTCATTATCTAATAGTACAATATGTGCAGAATATTCTCCCAAAGTTTTAAGGGGTCTTCTCACTTTAGACGCTAAAAAGGCTATTTTCATGAATTTTTTATAGGTTTATATGATAGATATTGATATAAAAGTTGTTACACTTAATAAATACACTTTCGAAATACATTTGAAAAAAATGTATGTATCTATGTAACCCAATCAAACTTTAAACGCGTTTTTCTCGTAAAAACGTTTTTCGACTCTGTTGATAAAATTTTCGAAACTACTGCACCCATCCTGATGAAGTTTTAAGGGTAACCCCAACTTGCGATTTTGAAAAAATCGATTTTCTTTTTATCGCATTTTTTTGAAGTATAAGTATCTGAGAATATGTCCTGAAAATTTCAAGTCGATCCGAACAAAATTGACTGAGATATGAGCGTTGAAAGAGAAGAATCCGTTGTGTAAACGACCGGAAATTGAAACTTTGAGGAGGTACGGTGATGACCACGCTAGTAAACTAAGAGTCTATTTTTCGCCATAATACCGCTACGTTTTAGACATATGTGTGTGGCCTATATTTCGAGAAATATTTTTTAAGTATTGAATTTCAAGCTACTTATTATTTTTATAATATGAAAACAAACGTAATAATCTACTACTCGACTTCAGTAGTACGCCATATCGTCGACGTTTAGCATCGTTGCATTTTCGATAGCTGTCATCGGTCCCACGCGCTCGGCTTATTATTTTTGGTAGCCGGTAAACATGGAGAATGAAAATAAGTACTGTATAAGTTTATCAAGAGAGTAACAGGATTGTACCTGAAGTCCAGTTTAGAGACAAAGGTAGATTCTGTCGGACAAGAATTAGAGAGTGAAAAGATGATATTGCGAATGCAAATGAAAAACGTCGCGTTGACGTTAACCTCAATATCCAATGTCCAATCTGTCCGAAGTCAAAACATATTTCATCGATTGTTATGTTATTTTTCCCTTTACTAATTTTCACAATATTTGCAGATATAAAAACGAACGTTCATTTTATATGACGGTTTGTCCATGCTGAATTTACATATAAATGGGTTGTATGTATGTTGCCAGAAAGATTGAGATGCCTTAGCTATACATAAAAGAACTTTGAGTAAATATCGGCGAAAGGCCTTTTATAATCGATTAAAAAACGTACGGCTTCACACAACCATATTTTTAATTCGCGTTGAAAATATCCGATAGAAGACTCAAATTTGCGCGGGTATCCGGCGTTGCCAAACTTCGAGCAAGATGGCTGCGGTTACGTCACGAGACGTCTCTCTCGCCGAATACTTCGGTTTTTCGCGACTTTATTTCTAAATTTATTGCTTATTTCTGCGGTGAGCTTTCCAATTCAAGTTGCCTTATTGATCACAACGAACCAACGAAGGCAACCGTCAGTTTTTTTACGCGTGTCTTGGCTCCAAGTAGCACAAAAAAATCGATATATGAGAGGACAGGCACATTTTGTCGTCTACGTGTGACTAATTGACCAACTTTAACAATTAATAACTCGGAAACTGTACGGTAAATCTCGTGGAAACTCCGCATACGCATGGACGAAGCTCTCGACAATGTTATTAAAAAAAATCGGGCTTTTATCTTGGACTCGCTCCCATCACAGTACCTCCTTAAACGCGTTTTTCTCAAAATGGCATTTCTGAAGTCGGTGACCAAGATTACTCGAACACTAATGAACCGATCTTCTTGAAATTTTGCAGGCTTATTTAATACATAAAAATGTAGTCTTTAATCGTTCGATTTTTTTTCGTTAAAATCGAACCATTAACTTTGACTGTCCGCCATTTTGTGAAAAATGAATATTTCTTAAAATCCTTCGATTAAAGACTAGTTTATACTTATATTTGACTAAATCCATCCGCATTTTTTTTTCAGATGATCCACTTCGCCGCAATGTTGGTCACCGCAAACCGTGTATATAAAAACATTATTTCATCGACGGCCATTTGCCACTGAACAATGTAATATTTTTCAATAAAAAAATTACTGAAAGTTCTTCAAGATGTGTTCTTTGAGATGGTATATTGACCGATTAAAAAAGTTTTGTAGTTTTCTTTAAAAAAATTCATGATAAAGGCCTTTTTTTGCGCTACAAGTGGGGGGCCTTAACCACATATTCTTTACAACTATAGCTATAGCGCATATCAAGAATTTTTGAAAATTTGATATTTACTATTTTTGTTGCCAAAAAACAGTGAAAAAAACCTTTTTTTTGTTTTTCCGATAAATGTTCGTCATTTTGTTATTTTTGCATACATTAAAAATTGTATGATATGTGCTATAGCCATTAACATGTTGAATCGAAAAACGTTTGATTTTTTTTGTTTCGGATGATCCATCACCGAGACAACAGCGCAGACCTACAATTTTAGGACATTTTTTAAACTACCATTTTCGTCTATAAATATTGACTTAAATAAATAGAAGCAATTTTTAAATGTATTTCGAAATAGTATTTATTAAGGGAAGGTTCTGCCTTGTAGGGCCAAAAAATGTTCGATTTTTCACCAATATTTTATACGAAAAGTATCAAATAAAAAAAATAAGTTGACCTAGAATCAATACGAAAAATTGAAAAATAAAAAATTAGTGAGCGATCGGAAGGGTTTGTTTTTTTTCCCAAAAAAATTTGCAGTTTTTTGCTCACTATTTTATTATTTTTCAATGTTTGATCTTGATTCTAGGTCAACTTATACACAATATTGTACAAAGTAAAAATATGTTTGATTTTTTTGCTCCAGATCACCTGTCCGGGACTTAGGACTTCGGCAAACGAAGAATGTCATCGCCCGCGCACCGACATACGTGGCTCCTCCCACTCTCACCACCATGTTTTGTCAAACTTTAAAAAATACCTTGATGTTCAATAAATATCGTTTAGTCAACATACCAAATATCAACATTGTATATGTAATCCTTTTCGCATAAAAAATTGGTGAAAAATCGAACATTTTTTGGCCCAACAAGGCAGAACCTTCCCTTAAGGGGTAAGGCCACTGTAAATTTTTTGAAAAATCGATTTTTTTTATTGGCTTAAAAAATAGTTTAAACCCTCTAGTTTAAAAATAGTTTAAATCCTTTTAACTTCTTTTTTTAATTTTTTCCAATAAAAAACTATTCGCAAAACTTTAAACGCGTTTTTCTCGAAACATGGTTTTTCAAAATGGCACGCAGCATAACTCGAACAATTTTCATTTTTTTTACTTGAAATTTTAACCAGATGTGAACATTTAAATTATCTTGAGAATGTCGATCGGAATTTTCAAGAACTTTATTTATTGATTTGTTATTAACAAAAAACTTGCCAGTTTTTTCGTCAAAAATCAATTTTTTTTTCAAACGCACGCCAAATCCACAAAAATTGATACTTTTTAAAATCCGATCGACATTCTCTAGCTATAGCCCTCTAGATTAATGGTTTTTTTTTGTTCTAGATTCAAAAGTGCACCAGTGGTGCTGCGTGCCGCGGAGCCTTGGAAGCAAAACATGTCCCGGGAAGATAGCTGTGGAACCGCCATTTTGTTTTTTTTTACTGTAAAAAAATTTTATAATAAAGTTTAATGTATGCCCGATAACACCATTAAAAGTTTTTTTTCAAATACCTTCAATTTCGGGAGCAAAAAATTAGTGAAAAAACCTTTTTTTTTGGGCCGTTACAGTGGCCTTACCCCTTAAGGGGCTATTCAGTGTGAAACTTTCAAAAAAATTATTTTTTGCCTCTATCGACAGTTTATACTTTCAAGAATATCATCATCATTTTATCTTACAAAAAACGATACTTAAATCTTTAAACGCGTTTTTCTCGAAATGAGATTTTTCAAATTTGCTGACATTGTAATTCAAAGAGCAATTATCCGATTGACTTGAAATTTGAACTGAGTACTCTTGAATATATTTACTCTAAAATTACGTAGGATATTTTTGATTGGATGAAAATTGACGATTAGGCATTGAAAAAAACAACCATTTTACAGGCAAGAAAACAGATTTTTTTCATAACTACGCCATTTTGTTAGATTTTGATATTTTTCGAAAATCCTACGTCATTGTACAGGAAGTACCTTCCAGTTTAACGACATTTTTTTCTTTTTCGGTTTCAGCTACTCAATCGGCCGAAATCATGTCAGCAGTGGAAGAACTTTTTTTGGTGCCTCCGATGACAGCGCATAAGTCGCTTGGATCTGAATATTTTCTATGAAAAAATTATGTAATATAAATCAAATATAGTCAAATATATTCAGAATTTTCCAAAACATTTAATTGAGTGCTTTTCTTCCAAAAAAATTCCCGAAAATCACTCAAATTTTCAGCGTTCACACTGGTATAGCCCCTCAAGTGTAATATCAGTATCTATAATAAAAAACGTATCAAAAAATAATGAAAATAGTTTTTCTTAGCGTCTAAAAGTGAGAAGACCCCTTAACACGAGAAACAGTGGCCCCAGAACCTTAGAAAATGAACTTCCGGTTGAGTCGATGAAAAATCGCAGGGAAACTCGACCTATCCAATGATAGAAATACAGAAAAAGATGTTTTTTTTTACCGATGAAGTATACTCGATTAAATTTAATTCCAGAGACACACCAGTTTCGATGTAAGCGTTTCTCGTGAGAAATTTGAGGGCGCACTCGAAACACCACAGACAGCATTGGCAACACCATAGAATTCCCCTCGCACAGTCGTTATCGATGCCTTTCAAACGTTTTTGTATAAACGCGAATATAGCACGAATCAGACGTACGAATCCAATGATCATAGCGCCAAAAGCCACGGTGCCCAGATGGAAGCGTACCACCGTATAGGTGCTTTTCGTCACCGCCAGCGAGAGCCTCTTCTTGTCCCTGTAAATATAAATTCAATCTTACATCGATTTCGGGTCGGAGTCGAATTATAATTTAATTCGAATTATAATTTAATCGCGTTGAAGAATTTGATCGTCTCTCTCGGTTTTCGATAATCGTAGACGACAAATGGATTAGCAGGCTTTATTGTGGAGAACCAATGTAAATTGAAAAATAGAATATGCTCGTGTTGCTTTATCACCTCGAATTTAATTAGCCCTGGTAAATCACATCGTCCGACCCGACGTAAAAGAATCTTTAATTGCTTTTCATGAATTTTCACGTAAATGCACAAATCACGCCTTTTTAAGGAGGCTGAAGTGGCAGCCACCATCCAAGATTTTGAAAAATGTATATGTGATAAAAAAAATCTCAGAAAATTCGTCGACTCAGTATTGTCTAGATTCTAGACAATACTGAGTCATTACGAATTTTCTGAATTTTTTTCACCACAATATATCAGAGATAAAAATAGTTTAAGGGGTTAGGCTACAGTAACGGGTATAAAATCATGTGCGAATTTAACATTTTTTTGGTAGGAAAAAGTGATTCACTTATAAAATTAATTACACATCTATTTAGTATGAATATCAAGCTGTTAGAAAATATATCTGTTTTTTTCGATGTACAAAATGCCCGACTACTAATATTCTCTTTTGTTATCTAACAGCTCCGCGGCGTGACATTTAGCATCCACAATTTTTTGCCTAGAACGAAAAACAAACAATTCTCGTCAATCTACATTAGAATACCTAGAGAAGTACGTGCGGAATTTGAAAAAAAATGTTGTTTTACTCAAAAGTTGTAGGTCTTTGAACGAAAGTTTTATACAAAAATTTTCACTGAAAATTCATTTCTTAAGTTACCTACAACTTTTGAATAAAACAATATTTTTAACTAAACGGCTAAACCGATCAGTCTCAAATTTTAACACAATCTTTTCAAGTATATTTTTTAGTAAATATTCGAAGGTTTTTTTCTCACCGATAAATATTTTCCATTTTATAAACAATTTAAGGCCCAAACTTTTGTCAAAAATCGATTATTTTTTAGAAGCCGCCATTGTGTCAAAAATCGAAATTTTGCTTATCCCTTTATTCAATTATAAGATAATCCATTATATTAACGCAATATACGTAGGAAGGCTTCTTTTATTTATCCCCCTCCCCCCCACTCCCCACATCCGATATAGGGGTTCCGAAAATTTTTGAAAATACGCTATTTTATAACGTGTTTTCGTGAACTTAAAAACCATATACGTTTTTTATGGGAGGCTGACCGCCGCGATTTATTTTCGGCATTGCATTTAGAAAGGCTATTTTTTTATAAATGCCCCCACCCCCCCTCCCCCACCCCTCCAATATAGGCATCGAAATATTTAAAAATGCGCTATTTTGTCACGTGTTTCCGCGAACTTGAAAACCCCATAACTTTTGGAATTAAGGGCGGGGTAAAGTATTTAATTTTTTTTTTCATTTTTTTTAGTTTTTTAAATGAATGCATAATATATCAAGAATATTGTGTTAAAATTTCAAGTCGACCGGAGTAAAATTGACGAAGTTATGAGTATTTGAGCGTCTATTGCTCCATGCCGGGTTTTATACCTGGGCGGCAGCTGCGCGGCGCGCTATTGTATTTTTCGACCCCGAATAAATTTCGAGCTATTAAGACAGTAAAGAAGAAAGAGTTTTGCGTAGACAAACGCAAAAAGATGCTCTCGATCATCTTGATGGAAGCCTTTTGCTCCACGGACCTGGCATCGACGACTTTGAGTGAGTATAAGAAAATTATCGAGTTTTATTTTGAATTTCTAAAAATTCAAAGATAATTGAAAAATCTGAAAAAATTCATACGTATTCAGAAAAATGAACGAATCACGAAAAAAAATTGGGTTGCGGGGAAATTTGTTGACTAATTTGTTTTTTTTTCATCATTTTGTTAATAACATTTTGGAATTATTATTATGCAAAATTAATCTTTTGAGTACCTTTAATATGCATGAATTTTCTCAGATTTTTATGCAATCGAGAAGTGTTCTCAAACTTATGTGCAATGAGCGCTAAGCGACCAAACTCTTCTGCGTTTTTCAAACCGTTTTTCTGAGACTTGTCATATTTGAAGTCCGTGTGCACGATAACTCAAAATCTACTGGACCAATCGCTTTGAAATTTTGCACAGTACTTCTTCACATAATTCACCAGGTATTGTCGAGAGCTTTTTTGTTTTTTAAAATAATTACTAATTTTTCAGCAACAAATTAGCCGATTTTGTTTAGCGAAAATCGGGTTTTTGGCTCCCAAGTGCTACGAAAAATCGAAAAATCGAAAAAAAAAAATCCTCCCGTCATTACCTCGAGAAACATCTCCTTTAACAAATGCATTTTGATTTTTTTGTTTCAGATGATTCTGTTGCGAGTTATGGTGCACACCGCAAACCAACTTTTTTTCGAGGCGCCTCCGGGGTTTAATTTTCACTCGCTCAATTTTTAATATTTTGCCATGCAAATTTAGGAGAATGTTTAATATTTTGCCATGCAAATTTAGGAGAATGTTTAATATTTTGCCATGCAAATTTAGGAGAAATTTTTCAATAAACGAACACTATTCGTTACGCCAAAAAAAATCTTTAAAACATGCCTTTTTTTCGCCGAATTAACTTTACCCCGCCCTTAAGGAGTAAGGCCACTGTACATTTTTTGAAAAATCGATTTTTTTTTATTGGCTTAAAAAATAGTTTAAACCCTCTAGTTTAAAAATAGTTTAAATCCTTTTAACTTCTTTTTTAAATTTTTTCCAATAAAAAACTATTCGCAAAACTTTAAACGCGTTTTTCTCGAAACATGGTTTTTCAAAATGGCACGCAGCATAACTCGAACAATTTTCATTTTTTTTACTTGAAATTTTAACCAGATGTGAACATTTACATTATCTTGAGAATGTCGATCGGAATCTTCAAGAACTTTATTTATTGATTTTTTATTAACAAAAAACTTGCCGTTTTTTTCGTCAAAAATCAATTTTTTTTTTCAAACGCACGCCGAATCCACAAAAATTGATACTTTTTAAAATCCGATCGACATTCTCTAGCTATAGCCCTCTAGATTAATGGTTTTTTTGTTTTTTGTTCTAGATTCAAAAGTGCACCAGTGGTGCTGCGTGCCGCGGAGCCCTGGAAGCAAAACATGTCCCGGGAAGATAGCTGTGGAACCGCCATTTTGTTTTTTTTTTACTGTAAAAAAATTTTATAATAAAGTTTAATGTATGCCCGATAACACCATTAAAAGTTTTTTTTCAAATACCTTCAATTTCGGGAGCAAAAAATTAGTGAAAAAACCTTTTTTTTTGGGCCGTTACAGTGGCCTTACTCCTTAATGGAAAGTGTTAGCCTCCCCCGACGGAATATCACTCAATATAATGGAATAAACAAGTTCACGGTGAAAAAAACTCGTTCCCGTCGTTTTTCGGAAAAGTCCTCAAACTGCATAATTACCATCTACAGAATAAATCTATAGCTCGTGTGTATTTTTTGAGGTTAATTGAATAAAAAAATTATAAACCGTAATTTGGGTCAACCGGACCGCTCCAACCTCCTTAAAAGAGTGAAGAAAACCAAATAAATGGCAAAAATGACAGACTCTGACGTTGAAATGGTACAATAATCGAGTTTCGAGATGATTGATTGTTTTACCTGGTGAAGAACCATCGCGCAACAGAACCTGCTACGACCATGTGCTGGCAGCCCAGGAAAAATTCGCACATCACGAAGTATATGAAAAGATTGTACCATCTGGCAGTCTGCGACAATAAATCATTTTCATTAATGTGAGAGAACTGTGAAGACCATTTTCGAAAAAAAATGTGTTCAACTTCTCGACGAAATATTTTTATAAGAGCTCGAGCGACTGAAAAGGCTTCGAAAAAATATTATCGAGGAACGTGGCAGGCTCTTGAGGCCACGGACTTATTTTTTTTACGAGCGTCTCATGCAGTGACGCGGTAGCGTTTCGACGCCACGTACTTGAAAATTGCTCGAGTCGTCTAACCACTACTTAAGGGGTCTTCTCACTTTAGACGCTAACAAAAGGCTACTTTCATGATTTTTGTCAAGGTTTATATTATAGATATTGATGTAAAAGTTGTTACACTTAATAAATACACTTTCGAAATACATCAAAGAAACTTTTTTATCTATTCGTGTAACCCAAACAAACTTTAAACGCGTTTTTCTCGAAACAAAGTTTTTCGACGATTTGTTGATAAAATCTTCGAAACTACTGAACCGATCCTTATGATATTTTAATCACATATTCTTCACAACTATAGCTATAGCGCATATCGAGGATTCCCATGCAGAAATTTTGACCGGGATACCCTATGTCCGATCAAATCCCGATCAGGATTTGTCATGGATTCCCCAAAACCGGTATCCCGGTTAGAATCCAACTTGCATCAGTATCGACATATGTACGACGACGATGGCATCATTTTGAAAATTTTGGCGTCACGTGTATTTTCTGTATTACTACGGAATTCCTATCTATAGATAGGAATTTCTGTCTATAGATTCCTATCTATAAAATTCCTATCTATAGATAGGAATTACATAGTAATACCGAAAATACACGTGATGCCAAAATTTTCAAAATTATGCCATCGTCGTCGTACATATGCCGATACTGATGCAAGTTGGATTCTAACCGGGATACCGGTTTTGGGGAATAAGTCTCTGTTTATACCCACCGACATGTCGATGGGTATAAACATGTATTTAAGACAAATTAAAATCAAATTCACAATGATTAGATTAAAATTTACACCAACCGTGAGTTCTTACGTATTTCGAGAGAAAACATTTCGTCGAGGCAAAGAAATTTTTGCAAAAAAAGTCGTGAGTTTCAAATGTTACATTATAAATATGAAAAAAATCACAAAATGAGTTGTGAATTTCCTCAAGTTGAAGAAAATAAAAATCGAATTCACGACAGTTATATTAAAATTTACACCACAAGTGTAAACGTATTTTGAGAGAAAACAACGTGTTGAGGCAAAGAAATTTTCGCACAAAAAGTTATGTGCAAAAATTTCTTTGCCTCCAGGCAACTTTTTCTCTCAAAATACGTACGAACTCACTTTTAGCGCAAATTTTAATCTAATCATTTTGTATTTGATTTTAATTTGTCTTAAATACGAAAAAATTCACAACTAATTTTGTGAATTTTTTTGTATTTATAATTTCTTGTCAATACATTCACAGATTTTGATGTGAATTTTTTTAATTCACATCAAAATCTCGCGATGAGCGCGATCTGCCATTTGAATCTTTGGACAAATTTTTTTTTTACTGATAGTTTAATGCACCAAAACTTTATAAATGTTATTTATTTTTATAATAAATTTAACATGTCATAATCCCATTTTTGACATTTTATTTCAGCCTGTGTTCACCCGTGATCCTTCCCAGATTCCTCAATGATTCCATGGGGAATCTATTTAGAGTCATTAAAGGATCCGGTTCTGGATCCCTAATGGAATCCAGTTTACGGATCTTACATTTAGTCTTCGAATCTGATCCGATATCGGACTAGATCCCGACTGGGAGCCCGGGATACAAGTCAGAATCCAGCTGTATCCCTGCCAAAATTTCTGCACGGGTTGTTTTAAATTTCGATATTTACTATTTTGTTTTGCCAAAAACGGTGAAAAAAAACACATTTTTTTCGAAAAATGCCCGCCATTTTGTTATTTTTGCATATATAAATAATCGTATGATATGCGCTATATCCATTAACATACTGAATCTAAAACCGTTTGATTTTTTTATTTCGGATGATCCGTCTCCGAGATTTCATCAACGGCGCAGATCTACAATTCTTTTAGGACATTTTTTTAACTACCCTTTTTGTCTATAAATAGTGACTCAAATCAAGAATTTTTTAAAAATATATTTCGAAAGTGTATTTATTAAGTGTAACTTTTATATCAATATCTGTAATATTAACATATCAAAAAAAATCCTGAAAATAGCCTTTTTAGCGTCTAAAGTGAGAAGACCCCTTAAAAAGTGAGAATGGCGCCTTTTTGAGTAATACGATTTCCCTTTCCTTAAGGGGGGAGAGTCCTTAGGCATTTTTTTCTGATTTTCATATTTCTTATTTATTTATATATTTTTGATTACTTCTTATATTAGTTTTATTACTTCTTTTGGCTGTTACGCGGTTTTTTTTATCAGCCTTTGAAAATTGCGGAGGTATGACACGATCTTCTAAACTGGATTTTCAAAACTGGCGTGATGTGTAGCTAAAAAACTAATCGACCGATTCTGATGAACTTTGGCATCAATCTTTCTAACCTTGTCGTCTAAAACATCACACTAAATGTTTTTGAAAATAAAAAAAAGTATTTTTTATAACAAAATGCAGCCATTTTTTTCGGAAAATTCAATCTTTTTGTTGCAATTCATCGGGCACACCTAGTTGGTATTATATAGATATACCGGGTGTCCCATTTCAATCTTCCACCTGATTTATCTCGAAAAATACTGCTCCGATCAAGTATAATAATAAAATGACTATAAAATTACGTGCAGTAAAAAGAGATCCATTATTTGTGTCTTCAATTTCAGGCAAAAGTAATGGATTTCTTTTTACTACGCCTGATAATACTTTTAGGGTACAAAGGGGATCGTTAAAAAGAATCTTTTTTGTTCCAAAATTCGAAATGGCGACGTTAATAGATCGCCGAAATGTTTTTTTTTTTTCAATGGGGTCATGAATGTTTTTCTTCACCAAAACATTTATCCGGCCAGAACAAACTTTTGTAGGATAAGTTTTTCGATAACGTTCACAAGTTTTTAGGTTAGAATGCCATTTTTTGCTATTTGAGCGCCATCCAGAATGTACGACGAGGGGGTAAAGTTTTCAACAACCCAAGTGGAAGTGTGCGTGTGTGTGTGTGTGTGCGTGCGAGTTTGTTTGGGTTCGTTTGATAACGGAAGTGACGAGCCGAACGGAGCTAATCCTTGTTTGTGTTTGCTTGGGTTATCGAATAAACCCAAACGATCCCAAACAATTTTTCACCCGCGTCAACATCCCTTATGTTGACGCGCACTTACATGAGGGATGTTGAAGATTTTACCCCCTGTCGTACATTCTGGATAGCGCTAAAATAGTAAAAAATAGCATTCTAACCTAAAATTTATGAACGTTATCAAAAAACTTTTCCTACTCAAGTTGTTAGTTTTGGCCTGATGTTTTGGTGACAAAAGGCATATGATCCCAATCGAAAAAAAAATCGTCGGCCATCTTGACGTCGCCATTTTGAATTACAGGCTTAAAAAGATTTTTTTAAATCTCAATACTTGATCGGAGCAGTATTTTTCGAGATGTTTTAAGACAGCTATTTCAAAAAAAACACCTTAAGTTTTTGTCATCTCAGGGCTATTGAACTTGGCTCGTGCAATGCCATTTCGCTAAATCATCTTTTCCAAAGGATTTTCATAAACACGTTGATTCGAACAGACGAACAATTTGAAACAACTAGGCGCACTTTTTTTTACTGTTTTATAGTAATACTCATTCACGTGATATTTCTTACTATAAGTAGAGCATCTTTCTTATAGTGGAGATGATTCTTTCGATTTTTATACAAGTCGCCTGCACTCTCGATCCAGAGAATGAAGTATATCCAGGCGATGAAAGACAGGCCGACGAGTAAGTACGTCTGGAATAAAAAAAAGTTTATATAGTTCCTCCAAAGATACCCTATTAACGGGCTACATCTACCTCGGTCGGTCATAAAATTGCCTTTTCCAAAAATATTTTTATGGGATAGTATCACCTTCCAGCTATTTTCGCTGAAAATTTAATTGAAACATTAGGTTGGGAGATAATGGGTTTTTAAATTCTAACTTTTAACACTTCAGGGTCTACATTGACCGAAATTCAGGTCACATAATTCGTCGTACCATTCTTATTGTGTTTATAAATTTGTGAAAAAAAAAATTATGTTTCGATAGCCAACTAGTTCGGGAAAGAGTGAAAAAAGTTTTGATTGCCTTAACTATTCAGTTTTTCCAAAAACGTTCAGTAAAGACAGAATAATTATCCGTAAAAATAATTTGTTCCCTATAATAAGAAGACACATGGCAACACCGCAGAACGGTATTGTTCAATATTTCGAGAAAGAAGAATTATCGTGTTCCTAAAGTTTAAAACTTTTATCATAATAAAAATATTTGCATTGTAAATATTAAAATTTTATATTGTTTGTTGTCTTCATTAACAAATAAAAGTGTTGGTTAATTAATAACTAATTAAAAACTTTGTTCGATTAAAAATTACTTCCAAATAAAAATTCATGTTGCAGTATTATTTTTGTTAAAGTATGCGCGTTGAGAGAACGAATAAGATATCGATTAAGAGATCCGAACTGAAAAACAATATTTATTAACTGACTGAATATTATATTTAGATACAGAAGATGCGACTTGACACGGCGGAGGCTCGTACACAACTGTCAAAAGAAAAAGGTGACAGCATCAACAGATTTTCACAGCTTACCATATCTTACAGGTGTAGTTAATATCAACAACCCTATCACTATGAGTGCGAATTGTATATATCAACAATTTTAAATATGCCGCGCAAACTTACGTCATTGGATATGTGAAACGAGGCGGTGTTGCGGTCTCCTTATTATAGGGAACAAATATTTTTTACGGTAAATTATTCTGTCTTAATTTCAATGCAGACCCAGCAGTGTTAAGAGCTGCGATTTTAAAACCCATTATCTCCCAATCTAAATAGTCGACTGTTCTGAAATTTCACTCAAACATGCATAATGATATGAACAATGTCTGGTTAAAATTTGAACAAAATCTATAGAAGTCAAGAGCGCGCGCTCGTTCTACCTTAAAAAAGATGATTCGACAAATCGACGATCGTCAACGACTCGCATTTATCGTTAACTGAAATACTCCGTTTGGTTTTTAGATTTCAGATGAATCGTTTAAGCTGGATAGTGTCCACAAGGTCTTATATACAGGTCTGGAAATGACCACCATTTGGTAGGTACGCTTGGCCGATCCACGTTTCTTTACATTTTTCGCCACTACGTGGCATTGCTGTTGAAGGGTACGGTGCAACAAGGAGAGAATAGCTTCTGTCTGTCTCTCTCAATCTCCTGATGGAGGCGCATGCGTCGTCGACCGTGCCCCGTTTAAATGATTCGATTGGTCGGGTAAGCTCTTTTCCAGTTTCTACAGTCTTCGCGTTAATTAATGGCAGTAAGTAAAAATTATGTACATATTGTACGTTCCCAAATTGAACGAAAATTTGTTTTGTAATTAATGCTTTATTTTGTTTTGGATTTTTCTACATTAGTAAAAATGGTACTAATCGGGTCATAATCTCCTTCAATTTTACCGGTATACGGCGATCTATTTTTACTTGATCATAGACGAAAATCAATTAATTGTTAAATATTCGAGTTCGTTAAAGAAATACTTCAAGAGCATGAGATGACACACGGGCCGAGGTTATGGTTCTTCACTTGACAATACGGGAAATAATAAGCGGCAAGGGGGGAGGGTTAGATCACAGAAGACCATGGGTGGGGGGTACCCTCCGATAGCAGCGACGCATGTGACGGCTAGCGGAATAAAACGTGGATGGCTCAACGGTACCACCACGGTCTTAAATACAAGTCTGGAACCTCTAATTCTGGCAGCCGCGATCAGATGCATCAGTTAACGTGGCAAATTTCGGTGCCAGCGCCGCCACTAGTTGTCGCTGCGGTTCCGAAACGCGGACATACATAACCTCAATGCGGCAAGCAACGAAGTGAGCGATTGAAAACCTGTCTCGCTGATAACTGTTGTTTTTTCTGCGTTTTGGACACAGTACGTTTTCGATAAATAGAAAGCATATTCTTTCAAAATGGTGTCGTGGTGCGCCGTACGGCGCATGAAGGGGCAACATAAACAAATTTGAAAGGATTCATTCTGCTTACCTCGATAGGAAAACAAATGCACGTACGAAAATAAAAAATATCAGAGAATTTTCTGAGTTTGTGTTTTCATTAAATTGCATAAAAAACACGGGAATGAGGGAAGAAAAAAATTGAGACAAGTGGCCTTGAACTTACAACAACGCGAGTATGAGGCGAGTACGGAGTACTTCGTCAAAGTTCACACGCAATGTGACAGCTTCAAAATCGTATGTATGTATATGCTTATCGCGCTTGCTTGGCTTTAGAAAGTTTGTTTGAATACGATTAGGATCATATATTTTTTTATTGTATTAATCGATATTGACAGGACTAACGCGTTTTCCTGGCCTTTTTAACAGTGTGTCGAACTCATAATAAATATCCGTGTAACGAACATGAAGGTGAGACAGAGATAGAGGGATAGAAGCATGGCCGACTAGTGCTGTCTCTGTTTGACACCCCCCCCCCGCGGCCGCGCCGCAGCGGGCATTCTGATCGCAACGAACCTAGTGGCGACCAGTGAACTACCAACTCTCTTCAATAAGCTACCTACCCCACGGTTTTACATACAGGTCTTGAAACTCGCTCAAAACTTCAGTGGTGGGGTATGGCCTCTTATTGAAGCACCGACTGTTTCAACTCGTGACCACGAGGATCGCTGCTATAGAGTGATGCCGGCTGTGTGAGCGAGACGGAAATAGATTTCAAAAGTAAACAAAACCGAAACATAACCGCTGATTTACGCGACCACACGCGACGTGCTCTACTTGTAAACTTGTAAAAACGGTGACATTGAAAAAAAAAAATCTATTTTTTTAAGGACAATAAAACCTGCAATTTATGGAATGATTGAAATTATTTTTTTCGCGTTGGAACCGGGAACCTGAAAAAAATGAAAAATTATTGGGATCATTACAATAAATACTTTCCAGGCTGGAAAACATAAAACGAAGTTAGTGAATTATTTGAATTTATCCTACTCAAGAGTCCTTCGCTTAAAGGTCGGAAAATAGGTGTTTTTTTTTAATTTACCAACGCAAACCGTTTCGGAAACTGCAAAGTAGAGATTATTGAAAATGTTTCTTGGGAAATGCATTAAAATTTTTCGAAGAGGAAATAAAGAATTGCAAAAGAAGCACTGTTTCTTAAGTATTTGTTTCGTTTTCGAGAAACACAGCCTGCAAGTGTTTCGGTCTGGATTCCACTTCGATCTGGAATAGTTGACACTTATTTTCCGTTCAATTAAAACAACGCGTAAAGCGTATTTGTTTTATTAAGAGGGAATGATACCTTATCGCGGTCGGTATGGTAGAACAATTATAGATTCTCAAAAATCTCGAAAACGGCTCTTCAGATCCCGTCGAAACTTTGCCAAACGACGTCAAATAGATAGACGAACAGCTGTCTTCCCCTCAAATTTTCTGAATTTAAGAAAAAAAAACTAGATTGGCTTATGATAAGCCAATCTACATTTTTGTCCTCAAATTCAGAAAATTTGAGGGGAAGACAGCTGTTCGTCTATCTATTTGACGGCGTTTGGCAAAGTTTCGACGGGATCTGAAGAGCCGTTTCCGAGATTTTTGGGAATCTATAATTGTTCTACCATACCGACCGCGATGAGGTATCATTCCCTCTTAAAGCTAAAACATGTTTTAAAAAAACCGAGCGCATAAGGATCGAACCCCTGAAAGCAGCATTACGAAGCTTGCATCGAACCCCTCGACCAATACGAGCTCACATTGACACCTGTATAAAAAACATTCATATCCATTGTACCCACTTGGATAACTATAGTCTTTTGGTTTTTTTCAGGTTTACAATAAAGTTACTTTTAATTGTATTTAGGTCCATCATCATTTTTGAGATTGAATATCATAATTTTCCTTCACCAGCCAATTGTACAGCTAGGTTAGGTTCCTATGAGTTAACAATCGATTTCTATCTCTCTCGCACAGCCTGCATCACTCTATCGCAGCGACACTCGTGGCCAGTAGGCGAAACGGCCGGTGCTTCAAACCGAGAACATACCCCCACCACCAAAGTTTCAAGATCTGTATGTAAGACCGTGACCTACCCCTTCCACTAGAGTTTCCAGACCTGTATCTAAGATCGTGCACCCGGCACTATTGAAATCGGGCTTCGTTTCCAGACTTGTATGTAAGACCGTGGTGTCCACCGCCAAACGTCGCGAAAAATATTTCATCATATGCCGGCAGCCATGTTTTTGTTGTTTTTCTGTATTTGTTGGTGATTTTTTTTAAAGACTCTCAATATATGTACAGTTGGGTTAAAAAAATTGCGTTTCTGTTCATCAACCGTTTTCCAGATTTAAAAAATTCGGAATTTGGCAATTTTTTTCGGGCCTCTAGGTAAATGTAGCCCCTTAAGGCCTTAGGACACAGTAACGAGTATAAAATCATGTGCGAATTTAACAATTTTTTTTTTATGCAAAAGTGATTCACTCATAAAATTAATAAAACATGTATTTAGTATGAATATCAAGCTATTAGAAAATATATAAATATATTAGAAAATATATAAATATATATTCTCGAAACAGCTTTTTTCCAATTGGCGTGACGAATAACTTCGACAATGTTCACTCGATTTACTTCAAATTTAAAAGTTATGTTCCTAATTGCATTTCGCAGAGAAGTACGTACGGAATTTCTGATTAATCGAAAACTTTTCATTTTACGAGCAGTTTGTGAGCAGTTATACCGAAATTTTTCACTGAAAACTCATTTCTTAAGTTCAAATACTTACAACTTTTGAATAAAACAATATTTTTTTAAATTCCGTACGTACTTCTCTAGGTATTTTAATGTAGATTGACGAGATTTTTTTTTGTGCTAGGTCAATAATTGTGAATGCTAAATGTCACGCCGTGGAGCGCCTGAAAAAATGATAACAAAAGAAAATATTAATAGTAAATATTAATTAATAGAAAATATTAATACGGTCGGGTATTAATAGTCGGAAAAAATTCTAACAGCTTGATATTCATACTAAATAAATGTGTAATTAATTTTACGAGTGGATCACTTATTCATACGAAAAAAATTGTTAAATTCGCACATGATTTTATACCCGTTACTGTGGCCTAAGGCCTTAACAGAAAAAATATATACTGTAGCAATACTATATTCAAATGTATAACTGTAGATGAAATTGAAGTTGCAACTGTTCGTTAAGCTCAATACGTTAATTCCCTTTCAATATGTATTACGTATTGTGTGTCAATTACTTTTGATTGAATAATAAATGCTTACGTAGATTGGCTGGAGCAACAGTGCGGGCATCGCGTACACAGCTTTGCCAGCCTCTCTGAACAGCTGGACCACCAGAGCGATTCGTTTCCTCATCACGAGTACGACGAAAACCACTACGACCTTGAATTAAAGTACAAGTTAATTTTTTTCAAATACTGGACCAATGTACAAAACAGATTCGAATAAAAAATTATCTTTTTGAGCAATTATCATCAGCTAGGTTATTCCCAGGAAATGTACAGTTAAGGGGTTACCCCCACTTGCGATTTTGAAAAAATCGATTTTTTTTTATTGCATTTTTTTGAAGTATAAGTATCTGAGAATATGTCCTGAAAATTTCAAGTCGATCCGAACAAAATTGACTGAGATATGAGCGTTGAAAGAGAAGAATCCGTTGTGTAAACGACCGGAAATTGAAACTTTAAGGGGTAAGGCCACTGTAAATTTTTTGAAAAATCGATTTTTTTTATTGGCTTAAAAAATAGTTTAAACCCTCTAGAATAAGAAAAAAAAGGTCCTGTGCGACCCAAACAAACCCAAACAAACCCAAACAAACTATTCGCAAAACTTTAAACGCGTTTTTCTCGAAACATGGTTTTTCAAAATGGCACGCAGCATAACTCGAACAATTTTCATTTTTTTTACTTGAAATTTTAACCAGATGTGAACATTTACATTATCTTGAGAATGTCGATCGGAATTTTCAAGAACTTTATTTATTGATTTTTTATTAACAAAAAACTTGCCGTTTTTTTCGTCAAAAATCAATTTTTTTTTTTCAAACGCACGCCAAATCCACAAAAATTGATACTTTTTAAAATCCGATCGACATTCTCTAGCTATAGCCCTCTAGATTAATGGTTTTTTTTTTTGTTCTAGATTCAAAAGTGCACCAGTGGTGCTGCGTGCCGCGGAGCCCTGGAAGCAAAACATGTCCCGGGAAGATAGCTGTGGAACCGCCATTTTGTTTTTTTTTACTGTAAAAAAATTGTATAATAAAGTTTAATGTATGCCCGATAACACCATTAAAAGTTTTTTTTCAAATACCTTCAATTTCGGGAGCAAAAAATTAGTGAAAAAACCTTTTTTTTTGGGCCGTTACAGTGGCCGTACCCCTTAAACGTGTTTTTCTCAAAATGGCATTTCTGAAGTCGGTGACCAAAATTACTCGAACACTAATGAACCGATCGTCTTGAAATTTTGCAGGCTTATTTAATACATAAAAATGTAGTCTTTAATCGTTCGATTTTTTTTTTTCGAAAAAAAAAAAATGGCCGTTTTATAGCCAAAAAACGGCCGTTTTTTTTTTCGTTAAAATCGAACCATTAACTTTGACTGTCCGCCATTTTGTGAAAAATGAATATTTTTTAAAATCCTTCGATTAAAGACTAGTTTATACTTATATTTGACTAAATCCATCCGCATTTTTTTTTCAGATGATCCACTTCGCCGCAATGTTGGTCACCGCAAACCGTGTATATAAAAACATTATTTCATTGACGGCCATTTGCCACTAAACAATGTAATATTTTTCAATAAAAAAATTACTGAAAGTTCTTCAAGATGTGTTCTTTACGATGGTATATTGATCGATTAAAAAAGTTTTGTAGTTTTCTTTAAAAAAATTCACGAGAAAGGCCTTTTTTGCGCTACAAGTGGGGGTAACGCCTTAAACTCTTTAGATGTAAAGAAAATTGTGGGAACGAATTCTGTTTTCATATGAAAATAGTTGTAACGGTAAAAGTGAATTTCAGAAGCGGAGCTCACAGCAACGACAGTCATGATGATTGCATAAGTCATGTAAGACGTGACGCTCCCATCGTCTTCGTGAATTTGGCCGGAAGTGACGGCCTTTTTCTCCTGCCACCACGCAAGCCTGCAATTTCGAAACGATTATTAGCCATATTTTTTTATTCGTAGGAGAAACTATTAGCTCAGCCGTTTACACAAGTCAATTTAAAAAAAAATTCTTAGTGCCAGCAAAATTCGTATTATTTTATGCCAAGCGACTACTGGTGAGACCTATACCAATCTATATTTCAAGTTACTACACAGGGTTTTCAAATGAATTTTAATTTCATACTGTCGTTAGGGGCCGTCCATATATTACGTCATCGATTTTTGCTGATTTTCGACCCCCCCCCCTCTCGCAAAATTGACGTCATTACCAGTTTGGCAAAATTAAAACATTTGCGGATTTGAGAAAAATTGGGTAACATTAAAACATTTTGTTATAGAATCATCTTTTATTATTTTGTACTTTGGCAATGTTTATTAATATAATAATATTATTCTTCCCTATTCTTTAGTTATCTTTGGATAGCTCCCACATTTTGTTATAGAATCATCTTTTATTATTTCGTACTTTGGCAATTTTCATTAATATAATAATATTATTCTTCTCTATTCTTTAGTTTTCTTTTGATAGCTCCCACGGAGTTTTCACCCATTCTTTCAAATCCTGGATCACGGGTAATATCTCCGTATCCTCCCCATATTCATTTTGGCTCCATCGAACTATTTTCATAGGTACGCTGTTATTTGAAGTTCTCGAATATAATGTAGACAAACCTTATGTAATAAATAAATAAATAATGAGTTCAATAATTAATACCATTAGGTACTTGCAAAATATTTTTCATCACTCATGCGGGGAAACCACTCTAGTTGTACAATATACTATTGTACATTTTGAAGTAACTGGTATCACAAGAATGACGTCAATTTCGAAACGCCCCCCCCCCCCCCTCATTCATCATTTACCGTCATCCGCAGACGAACTCCCCCCCCCCCTATTTTAAAATGACGTAATTTATGGACGGCCCCTTAGCAGTTCCTTTAAGGCGGGATATACATTTAGACAGGAAAAAATAAGCAATATTGAGAGATTTTTTAAACTAGGAAATAATTATTCTTCAATTATCAAACTTTAGGTATACTTTAATAGTGTATTTAAGTATACAAAATAATTTTTTTAATTGAATTCATCATTAAAATGACGGAGTTGTGGCAGAGTGTTACAGCAAGGTCGCCGCGGGAGTTGCGAATCAGCGTGCAGTCTAGCTTCCCGTAGACTTTGATTTGCAAAAAAGTTCAAACATTTTTTTCAGTCAGAACATGTATAGTTCCCATGTGACGGTAATTAAAATGAAGAAAATCCAAATTTAAGAAAATGGCACGCATTTGCAAAAAAATCCACATTTCACGCAACATTGTCGATTAAAAAAGTAGTTTTTTATCCAATTTTTTAAAAACAATTCCCGTCAAGTAGAAGGTACCAATATTATCAATATTTGTACCAAGTTTCAACTCAATAGGCTTAATATTTTTTGAGTAATCCTGCAAGGCGTTGACGGGCTGTAACATTTGAAGTTTTTCGAATTTCGCTTTGAAACTTTAGGAAAATATTCTACATATATGGTTCTATCGTTTAGAGAAACAAAAGGAATCGATTTTTTGATCGTTGTAAATGTATATCCCGCCTTGAAGAGTTTTGGGACATTCGACGATATGTTACCATTGGTTTTAAATTTATGCAGTAAATTCTTTGTCATATACTGACTGCCCCCTCGAAATTTTAAATCGATCGTCTACACCGTTCCTATAAAATTTACACTTTTTAAGGGATCTTTTTACTTTAGGCGCTAAAAAGGCTATTTTTATGATTTTTTTGATAGGTTTATATTATAGATATTGATATAAAAGTTGTTACACTTAATAAATGCATTTTTTTTTAAATTATCGATTTGTGTAACCCAAACAAACTTTAAACGCGTTTTCTCGAAACAGCGTTTTTCGACGGCTTGTTGATGAAATCTTCGAAACTACTGAACCGATCCTTATGAAATTTTAACCACACATTCTTTACAACTATAGCTATAGCGCATATCAGGGATTTTTAAAAATTTTGATATTTACTTTTTTTTGCCAAAAACAGTGAAAAAACACGTTTTTTCGGTTTTTTTTTTCGAAAAATGTCCGCTATTTTGTTATTTTTGCATATATCAAAAATCGTATGATGTGCGCTATAGCCATTAACATATTGAATCTCAAACCGTTTGATTTTTTTGTTTCGGATGATTGATTTCCGAGATTTCATCAACAGCGCAGACGTACAATTTTTTTAGAAAATTTGTTTAACTTCTACTTTTGTCTATAAATAGTGACTTGAATAAATAATTTTTTTTTTCAATTTATTTCGAAACTGCATTTATCAAGTGTAATAACTTTTATATCAATATCTATAATATAAAATAATGCTTCGATTGAAATTTAAAAAACTGAACAAACTGCAATTAGTGTTAGGAATATCGCGTTAAAAAATTAAGCGGTTTCTCCACTTGGTTAATCAATAATACTCGAACAAAGATCTGAATTTTGAGCTCAAACGGTTTGTTTTCGAGCATTAACGAAACTTGTAGGTTTCGATGAGGCCAGAGCCTGAATTAGAAGCCCCGAAAAATCGTTTTTTTTTTAAATTGCTTAAATCGATAGTTAAACTATCTAAAAATATATTCACAAAGTTACAGAGGTCAATTTTAAATATTTTCGAAGATACAACGCCAAAAGCAGATTGATATTTGATATCGATATTTCCTCCTATTGAACATTTTGCGGCGCGTTTTCTCCAGTTTTCATTTTCACGATTTTTCCAAATTGGCGGGCGTGATAGCAAAAAAACTAAACCCCCTATTGAATCAATCCAAAGTTTATCTTCTTCAGTATGAAAATCTCTTCTAAGTGAATCAAAAAAGTCGTTGAAAAAGTATTTTTGAATAATTTTTATAGCACGTTAAAGTGGTTTTTTTAAACAGATTTTTTTTCAAGCCTCAAAAAAGTTATAATTTCACGACTTTTTCAGCTTTGTCTTAATTCCGCCAGAAAAAAAATATATGACATTGAAAATTTTATTGTTTTTTTTTCAGCCAAGGATTGCAGAAACAAGACGAGCTGCATCTTTCCCGCCGATTGGGCTTGTTTATTTATTGTTTTATGTTGAAACATTTTTTTTATACATTTCAAATAACCATGAAAAAATACCTCAACGTTTACTGGGCTCACTTGTTTTTTCCCTTCAAAAAAATTGCCCGAAAAACCGCTTTTTTTGGACCTTGGAATTCAGGCTTCCGCCTCAATGTCTAAAAGAATTTTGGTAAATATTCGAGAGTGGGGCTCCTGCTAGAATAAGGCAAATTTAGTTGATTTTGTTTGGATTTCTTTGCTAACCCGAACAAACCCAAACAAACCCAAACAAAAATTAGCCTGATTCTAACAGGCGCCCCGCTTCCGAATATTTACCATAATTATTTCAACAAAAACTCAAGGAAAGGTTAATATTTTTTATTCAAAAAATTCAGTGGCTTGATTGATAAGCGTGAGAATAAAATTGCTTCGTGAAATGGGCCCGCTTCGTTCATCGAATAACCAACCAATTACCAGAGATAAACTGTACCGCCGATGGAAACGACGACAACGCTGGTGAGAACTATGTAAATGACCCACTGTACGATGTAACGAAAAGCGATGAGAATCCCGAGCGAAATTGCTGTCCGAGAAACAACGCAGATCAATTATTTCGATGGAAAAACTTTACGACGAGTTGTAAATTAATTGCAGCGACACTTGAGATGTACCTACCGAGAGCGATCAGCAGCAGGTAAACCAATTCGCGCCAAGCGATGTTCAAATCGCGCGAAGCCTCCTGAAATTTGTCAAATTTTTGTATAGCCGAGAGACCGGAATAATTGAACGAGATAAATGGCAAAAATGTATTCTGAATTTGTCTCGTGAACTGTTTTTTTTTTTTCGGCGCGAGCGTCAATAACATTGGATTATTATCTTACGTAAAAGAAGCTCTGGAGTCCCAAGGATTTGATGACGGAATTAGCACTTTCCGTTATTTTCTTCGGTACGCAACGATTGAGGAAGGCAATGCTATAAATAAATTAATACGGAGGTAGGAATATTGATTGTGAAAATAAAAGGAAAACTAATAGGAGTTAACTCACTGGTCTTCGGAAGTTGTGCAATTTTTAACGCATTGTCTGGATTTCACGCCATCGGATCCGATCTCGACGAGAAGGTAACTGCACAAAATACATTACAGAAAAACAATAGAAACGATAATAAAAAAAACGAAATAATATGACTTTGTACTTGGTACAAACGAAAAAGCCAGCTGAATTGAAAAAATGTCGGCATGTGCTGAATGTTTTTTTTCCGAAATACAGTGAAACTTCAGTTATACGTTTTTCAAGGGGTACATCAAATATGACGTATAAGTGAGAATAACGTAAAAGTGAAATACAGTATGTATCCGTAACTATTGAACATTTGAAAATGGCGATTGGTGCATACTTCCCGATGTTTTTCAATAGCAGTAAGGTAAATGTCCCAATTATTGAACACTATCTTGTATTTTTATTATTTCTCATTCACCTGCATGCATTTACGTATTTATAAAAATTTCATTACATATATGGAACTTTTAGCTATCGAAATGTTACCTTACTTGTGCAAAAAAAGCTTTAACTGATAGAGCAAAAATTATTTAATCAGCAACGGTGACCCGATTTGACGTATCGTGGTAACTGCTTATCGTTTTTGCTAAGACGCGCCGCTTCATGCGTAAGGGCATACAAAATTCAAAAACTGTCGCATCTCAAAAAGTAAAGGCGTTTCAGGTTCCTCAGAAAATTTCTTACAAATAACAATTTTTATGAAATTTTTTTATTTAATTACTTTTTTTTAAAAATACGGTGTTCGATCATTGGGACATAGAAAATGCAGTGTGTCCCAATTATTGAACACTCAAATTCTCCAAGATGGCGTCATTAAACCCATCAAAACATAGAGACAGTTAACGTGTGACAGATCGTGTGAATCGGATTTATTGAAACAAAAACTGTAAGTTCCCGAATAAACTTACCTTTATTCTTTTAATAATAACTCTAAGATCGTCAAATATATTTTTTATTTGTATTTTCGTGCAATAAACATAAAAAGGAAAGTAAAAAGACAATATAACCTAAATGTAACTTAAAAATACGAATGTACTGTTCATTATTTTTTGCTCTCCGATATTTCAGGGAGCCAAACTGCGACAAAATCAAACAAACACAGAACATAAAAACGAGGAAGCTGAAAATAAAAATAAAATGAAGTTCGAGTCGAAAAGCAAAAATAAACCAAATGCGAATGAACCAAAAACCTGTCAAAAGAGTCTATATATATATTTTTGTATTTTTACATGATCAACAAAAGATTATTTAAGTGTTTCATTTTGCTTTTATCTCTTAATATTGTACCCAAAATAATATTTTCAGAACGAAAAGAGAATTCTCGAGAGTGTTCAATAACCGGGACATGCCTGTTCAATATTAGGGACACAGGCACTTCCAGTGTTCAATAATTGGGACATTTGCATGCTTCACATTGTTATTCTTTTTTTTCATTTGAAATCATTTAAAAATACTTTAAAGGGTGATTTTTCGAAAGTAAAAATATCAAAGTATCATTTGAACCTGAAAGCGATGGTTTTTTCTTGATTTTAGATTTTTTTCTCACCGAATTCAATCCCCCAGATCCTTAGCTGTTCAATAATTGGGACATTTACCTTAGTTCTATTACGTTAATGTTTGGTTTTCCAGTTGAAAATTTGATTGATAATAATTGAGTAATGAGCCAACTCATGTTTTCGAATTTCCGTACTGAACTTTTATTTAATGCAAGTTTGTAAACACCAAGCTTTGGGGTTTTAGACTAGTAAATAAAAGACAGGTTCGTATTGATAAGAGATATGTAATCAACGTACATGCATACATTGTCAAGGTCAGAAACATCAAAACATCAAAACACCAAAACGCAGTCACGTGAAATTTTCTCCGGCGAGAGAATATCACGTGTGATTCACTGTCGTCGAATATCCATAATTCGAATATTCGTAAGTCGAATATCCATGAGTACGAATATCCATAACGGGAGGTACCTGAGTAAACGGCGAGAAAAACAGGTAAACTTCGGGAATTTTTATCTCAAATACTAATGTTTCGGTTGGATCCGGGGTTTTTTTTTATTGGAAAATATGTACATTGAGGTATGTTTAGGATTTTTTAAAAATAAATTCATTGTCTGGAAGCGATTCAAACGCGATTATCTCGAAACATAGTTTTCAAAGTCGGTGCCGGTATCTCGAAAACGGCTTGTCCGATTTTGTCCAAATTTGGATACAATATTCTTCGATAGTTTTTCTCGTTCGCCACGTAGGATTTTTTTTGAAATTTTCATTTTTGGCGGAATTTCGACCGTTTTGATTTAACATTCGTTTTTCGTTCGCAATTTACAACGATTTTGGATTGCATACACATTGCGTGAAAAAGCAATGGTTCAATCAAATGAAAAACCCTTGCGTGGCGAACGAGAAAAACTATAGAAGAATATTGTATCCAAATATGGACAAAAGAGGACAAGCCGTTTTCGAGATACACCTGGCACCGACTTTGAAAACGATGATTCGAGATAATTGCATTTGAATCGCTTCCAGTCGACGAATTTATTTTTAAAAATTTCTAACCATACCTCAATGTACATATTTTCCAATAAAAAAAAACCCGGATCCAATCGAAACATTAGTTTTAGAGATAAAAATTTTCGAAGTTTACCTGTTTTTCTCGCCGTTTACTCAGGCACCTCCCCATAAGTACAAATATCCATAAGTTGAATATCCTTAAGTCGAATATCCCATAAGTCGAATATCCATATAAGTGGAACATTCTTTAGTCGAATATCCATAAGTCGAATATCCATATAAGTGGAACATTCTTTAGTCGAATATCCATAAGTCGAATATCCATATAAGTGGAACATTCTTTAGTCGAATATCCATATAAGTGGAACATTCTTTAGTCGAATATCCATAAGTACGAATATCCATAAGTATGAATATCCGTAAGTGAGTATAGAGTAGAAATGAGTGCCGGAAATGGCGGGAGGTAAAGATAAGTGAGTTTGTTTGGGTTTGTCAGAGTTCCCTCTATACTCACTTTTCCTCTATCTTCCGCCATTTCTGGCACTCATATCTACTCTATACTCACTTATGAATATTTGCACTTATGGATATTCGACTTATGGATATTCACTTATGGACAGTGGCACTTATGGATATTCGTACTTACGGATATTCGTACTTACGGATATTCGTACTTACGGATATTCGTACTTATGGATATTCCGTTATGGAAATTCGACTTATGGATATTCTACCCCAATGCGCGTGATTAACGTATAACTGAGAAAAACACGAACCTCGAAACCGACGCTCGGGAATCAAATTAATAACGTATAAGCGAAAACCGTATAAGCGAAAACCGTATAAGTGAAAAACGCAGAAATGAAACTTATTACCATCTTTATGAATGGAATCTGCCGGGGCTACAGAAATTTGCCGTATAAATGATAAAAACGTATAAACGAAATGCGAAACGTATAAACGATCTTTCACTGTATTCTTGAATCAATAATCATTAATGATTGAAAATAAATTGTCATGTAACAAAAAGTATGAAAAAATCTTTTTTAAAATTTCATTTTATTATTCTACAGAAATCTTCGAATACGTCTCTAAAAACCGTTTAACGATACGCATAAAATTAGCCGAGTTATAGAAATTACAAGGAGAAGGAAATTACAAGGAAAATTTTACTATGGGGATACGTTGAGGTGAGGAAAAAATTTGCTGATTTTTGTTATTTTTTTTTTTGTTGAAGGAAAGATTTATTCACCGTTTTTGAGACTTAGGGTATGTTTTATTGCCACATTTGGCTGTTCCATGATACTTTTTTATTTTCATTAATCTTCGAAAATGGCGGAGATATGGCACGGTCTTCTAAACTTCATTTTCAAAGCTGGCGTGACGTATAGCTAAAAAACCAACCAACCGATTCTGATGAAATTTGGTATAAATCTTTTCAACCTTATCGTCTAAAACATAAGCCTAAAAGTTTGAGAAAATTCAAGCAAAAAGTATTTTCTATTGCAGAATATATCCATTTTTTTCGAAAAATTCAATCTTTTTGTTTTAAAGCGTACCATTTCATCGATTTTCAACATTTCTCACTTTTTCTTGCTTCATATTCTGCGTACGAGTGTCAATGAAAGAAAAATCTTTGTAGGTTTTTTTTTCAGATTATTCCCGCCGACGCTACGTGTCACGCCGTCTGACATCTACCCGTTTTCAGGACCGTGCCATACCTCCGTCGTTTTTAGAGATTAAGGGGCCAGTCCACTTTGAAAATTTCAAAAAATCGAAAGCAAGCAAGACTGGAAGATATCGACGACGATGAGCAATCAGAAGGGATTTTGTACGGTGCAGGAATTGTCGATTGAGTTTAGATAAGAATTTTTCATAGTATAAACTTCAAACGCGGTTTTCTCGAAACAACGTTTTCAAAATCTAACTCCATCGTATCTCTAAGACTAATAAACCGATTCTCTTGGAATCTGAACCACATATTGTAAACATGATTCGCAACAAGATGACCCACGATGGTTTTAACATTTTGATTTCACTCTTTTTTTTTGCAAAAAACTGCGAAAAAACGCGTTTTTAAAACTTTTTTCGTTTTTCATCTGCCATTTTTTTTATTTTTTATTAAAACTTTATATTCGAGGGTCATTTTGTAGCTGGTGTCATACTGAATCTAATGGACTTTGATTTTTTGGTTTCAGACGCAGCCGTTGCTGAGTTGTGATGGAGCTACCTAGCCCACCTATTTTTGAGGCGTTGCGTTAAACTATAATTTTTGCACTTAAAAATGAATAAAAATGAATTCAAGTTTTTTTAAAATGTATTTCAAGGCTTTATTTATCAAGGCTTTATTTATCAAGCCCCACGAAAATAGCCTTTTTCGTGTCGCCAAAGTGGATTGGCCCCTTAAGGCGGGATATCCATTTGGACAGGAAAAAATAAGCAATATTGAGGGATTTTTTAAACTAAGAAATAATTATTCTACAAATATCAAACTTTAGGTATACTTTGATAGTATATTTAAGTATACGATTTTTTTTCAAATTAATTCATCATCAAAATGACGGAAGTGTGGCAGAGTGTTACAGCAAGGTTGCCACGGGAGTTGCGAATCGGCGTGCAATCTAGCTTCCCGTAGACTTTGATTTGCAAAAAAGTTCAAATATTTTTTCAATTAGAACATGTATAGTTTCTATGTGACGGTAATTAAAATGAAGAAAATGCAAGTTTAAGAAAATGGCACGGATTTGGAAAAAAAAAACATTTCACGCAAAATTTCTGTAAAATGCGGATTAAAAAAGTAGTTGTTTTTCCCAGTTTTTCAAAAAACAATTCTCGTCAAGTAAAAGACACCAATATTATCAATATTTCTACCGAGTTTCAACTCAAAAGCGTTCGAAGTTCACGCCCGCTCCGAATCCGAACGGTGAGGCACAGAGTTGATGGGCTGTAACGTTTGAATTTTTTCGAATTTCGCTTTGAAACTTTAGGAAAATATTCTACATATATATTAGGTGTACAAATAAGTTTTAGGACACTTCGATTTTGTATCATAACAGCTATTCTAAATTAATTAAAAGGTCCCGCTCACTTATCATAGATGGCGCTTGATATGTAGTATCGAAACGTAAAGGAGTCATAAACTAACCTATAAATTCTGTAAATTAAACATGCAGACCGATAAGCTATTTATTAGACACTGCATTCGCTATGAATTCCATCAAGGAAAAAGTGTTAGGAAAGCGTGTGAATCGATATGTTCTGTTCTTGGAGACAACATTGTATCTAAAAGTATCTGTGAGTATTGGTATAGGCGATTCAAAGAAGGTGATTTCGACGTTAGTGACCGTGAACGCACGGGGCCTCCTGTAAAGGTGGACGATCAGGAACTGCAAGCGTTGCTGGATGAAAACTCTTGTCAGACGGAGAAACAACTTTCGGAACAGCTTGGAGTAACTCAACAAACTGTTTCTTATCGTTTAAAAGCAATGGGTAAGATTCGAAAAGGAACAAAGTGGGTACCACACTTTCTGACTCAAGAAAATAAAAACAGCCGTCTTAACATTTGTGTGAGTCTTTACAACAAGCAACATAGAAAGTCTTTCTTGTGGAAAATTGTGACCGGCGATGAAAAGTGGATTTATTTTGATAATCCGAAACGAAAATATCATTGGGTTGACCCCGGCGAGCCGACAACATCCACGCCAAAGCGCAATGTTCATTGTAACAAAGTCATGCTGTGCATATGGTGGGTACTGTATTATGAACTTCTCAAACCTGGTCAAACAGTTACTACCGATCGCTATTGTCATCAATTGATGCAAGTGAATCAAGAAATTGAGAAGAAACGTCCATTTTCTGGTAAAGGAAAACGTCGAGTAAAATTGCTCCATGACAACGCGCGGCCTCATGTGGGTAAACCGGTCAAGGATACGTTACTAGCGCTTGGATGGGAAGCTGTACCACACCCGGCGTATTCACCAGACTTAGCCCCATCCGATTATCATTTATTCCGGAAAATGCAGAACGATTTGTCTGACGTGCGATTCAAAACATTTGAAGAAGTGGAAAAATGGGTCGCTAAATTTCTCACCTCGCAAGACGAAAGTTTCTTTGCGAAAGGCATCCGCGAGTTACCAGAGAGATGGCTGAAGGTCATTCAGTGCGATGGAGATTACTTCGATGAATAACTGTGTTTTACTTCTTTTTTAATAAATCTTGAATTTTTTTAAAACTGTCCTAAAACTTATTTGTACACCTAATAGTTCCATAGGTTAAAAAAGAAAAAAAAAGAAATCAATTTTCGATCATTGTAAATGTATATCCCGTCTTGATAAATAATAAAAAATCAATGTTTGAGCCAAAAGTGGCAATAAAACAAACCCCAAGTCTCAAAAGCAGCAAAGACAGTTTTCCTTTAAAAAAAAAATCACGAAAATCAGCAATTTTTTCCATTTCCAATCTTCCAATTTAAATCAGTAAGATCAAAAACTCACGGAAGGTTCGTCTTATCGGCGCCTTTGCACGCGAAAAGAGGATTCGTTTCCGGAAGCGTTTTACGCCCGCACACGTTCGCGCAATCATCGTAACCATTGATCACTCGATTAACGTCGCCTTTCTTTATCGCAGTTGACAGGAAGAAACCCTTTTAATAATAATAATAATAAATTAAAATAAAAATTAAAGAAACATCCATTAGTACATTTTATTATTTATTTATTTTGCAGGTGTACTATTGACAACTCACGAAACCTCCGATCAGGAGTATGAGAACGATCAAGGCTACGACATCGGTGCACGATCTATCGCTCGTGAAGACCGTCTCGTTGTCGCCCAACGACGGTTCCTCCTGATCCGGCGTCTGGAACACCAAATTCACGCATGCGCAATTTTCATGAAAATCTTGAGCTTCGTTGTCAACGATAAGATCGAGCTGACAGACGATCCATCGACCGTCGCATTCTAACCGTGTATGGCCGAGCAATTTTCATTTTTCTACAGACTACACATTTTTGCGCGCGCGAAAAAAACGTGTTCTCTCGTGTGCGCAAACGTGCAAGGCCCGTCGATCGCACTCGACACGGTCAGCATCGATTTTGGCTGTGCAGTAACGAAATTCTTCAGCCACGGTAGATCCGAATGTACAAATTACATCGCTGCGTATCGTGCAAAAGGAACTCGCGATGCAATAGCGATTTGACCAATTTTTACTAAAATTTATTTTCACCGCTTTTATTATATTATATTGGTGCGAGAATTTACGTCAACGAGGGAATTGTGCGAATCGTGTTGGGAAGGAAAAACAAAATTGAATCACGTGAGGTATGATATTTCATGGTTATAGAGCCAACACACACAGACACAGTGCCCCCGTAATATATTGGAATGTTGAATAAGTTTTCGCCGTTTTTTTTTTTCGTGAAAATTTATGCTTTATTTTAAAAAGATCATTAAGGGGTAAGGCCACTGTAAATTTTTTGAAAAATCGATTTTTTTTTATTGGCTTAAAAAATAGTTTAAACCCTCTAGTTTAAAAATAGTTTAAATCCTTTTAACTTCTTTTTCAAATTTTTTCCAATAAAAAACTATTCGCAAAACTTTAAACGCGTTTTTCTCGAAACATGGTTTTTCAAAATGGCACGCAGCATAACTCGAACAATTTTCATTTTTTTTACTTGAAATTTTAACCAGATGTGAACATTTACATTATCTTGAGAATGTCGATCGGAATTTTCAAGAACTTTATTTATTGATTTTTTATTAACAAAAAACTTGCCGTTTTTTTCGTCAAAAATCAATTTTTTTTTTCAAACGCACGCCAAATCCACAAAAATTGATACTTTTTAAAATCCGATCGACATTCTCTAGCTATAGCCCTCTAGATTAATGGTTTTTTTTTGTTCTACATTCAAAAGTGCACCAGTGGTGCTGCGTGCCGCGGAGCCCTGGAAGCAAAACATGTCCCGGGAAGATAGCTGTGGAACCGCCATTTTGTTTTTTTTTTACTGTAAAAAAATTTTATAATAAAGTTTAATGTATGCCCGATAACACCATTAAAAGTTTTTTTTAAAATACCTTCAATTTCGGGAGCAAAAAATTAGTGAAATTTTTTTTTTTTTTGGGCCGTTACAGTGGCCTTACCCCTTAATGATGCATTCAAACGTTTCGCAACTGTTGTGTGATCAACTCCTAATGATTCTGCCAGTTCAGTTAGCGTCTGACATGAGCTTTCGTCAAGGGGGTATCCCTCTGTGAAAACTTCAAAAGATCGTTTTTTTTTGCATATTGTTATAGGTTGAACTTTCGAGAATATTTTAAGACCAACCTGATCGTGAAATTCTTAAAATCAACAAGTTAAACCTATTTTGTTGTAAAGCGGGCATCAAAGCACAAGAACACTCAAAAGAGGCCCGAACTGCCCGCAGTTTGCATAGATTAAGGTAATCCTATCGCCAGACTTCAATCCAGAGGATTTTCATATTTTTTTGCTGAGCTTCACTAAATATATTAATAATCGTCTCTGCAAATTTTCACGGTCGGTTATCGATCTAATTACGGCAAAAAAAAAAGTATATTCAAATTGCGTATTTTTGTGAAGGAATTCCGAGACGACGTACAAAAAACCAATTTCCGGTCGCTACAAAAGTGTATACAACAGTGGGAATCCGTCAGATTCTTAAAAATAATCAGATTTACATACTTAACACTTGTAGTAATCCAATGCTCTCAGAAAAAAATTACGCCTATTGACCGAATTTTTATGTAATATCAAGTTTAATTTAAACTTCCGGTATTGGATTTATTACCACGTGCTACGATAAAGATAAGTGACAGCAAGGCAACAGCTGACTGTAGTCCTAACCTCATCTCACTCATTCGAATTTCCACACATATTAGTACAGTCGTGCTGTATATTGGAATCGGAAAAAATTAGAAGGCTAGTTTTTTGACAGGTGATTTTGTAGGTGCCACGGGTGCTAAAACCAAGTTTGTCTAAAAATCGGGGGGTAGGGTTTTTTTTTAGGGGATGGGGCTGGATTAATGCCAAACTACAACCCCCACGAGGTCGGTGCCGGGAGACAAAATGTTCAGAAAAATCCGGGTTTTATTTTTGTCCATAGCGCCGAAGTCATGGAAGTTCATTTTGGGGGTGAAAAAGTGGGGTGAAATTTTGAAAAATCAGTTTTCATTCGATAACTCTTTAGGACAAATTCATACAATTTTTGTTCAAATGGAAACGTTGTAGCCCTTGAAAAGACGCGTCGATCGAGTATTCGATCAACTCTCTCCAATAATATCTTCACCCCCAAAAGAATTGTTGAAGAATTAACAAAAAAATTGTTTATTGAATAACTCAAAAACAATCGATTTTTCGGGGATGGTTCAAATATACGAAATGTAGAGAATAATTTTCTCTATATTTTCGTTCCTATGCACAACTTTTTAATTTTGCTTTTTCGAACCCCTCTCAGGGGTTGAAAATTCAAAATGAAATTCTGGGAAAATTATTGACCGAAACTAAAGAGATACGAGTTTGGCGCTGTGGACAAAAATGTAGCTGAGGGTTCAAGCTACAAATTCTTCCACGGCGGCGAATTCGTGCCGTCAATACTTTTCCCAGAATTTCATTTTGGATGTTCTACCTCCGAGAGGGGTTGGAAAATCAAAATTCAAGGGTGGTTCATAACAACGAAAATATGGAGAAAATTATTCTCTACATTTCGTACATTTGAACCATACTCGAAAAACCGATTGTTTTTGAGTTATTCAATGAACTATTTTTTTTTTTGGTTTTTTAACCATTTTTTGGGGGTGAAGATATTATCGGAGAGTGATGATCGAATACTCGATCGACGCGTCTTTTCATGAGCTACAACGTCCCCATTTGAACAAAAAAACGTACGATTTTTTTCTAAAGAGTTATTGAATTAAAACTGATTTTTCAAAATTTCACCCCACTTTTTCACTCTCAAAATGAACTTCCACGACTTCGGCGCTGTGGACAAAACTAAAGCCCGGATTTTTCTGAACATTTTGTTTCACGGCGCCGACCTCGTAGGGGTTGTAGTTTGGAATTAATCCACCCCCATCTCCTTTAATCCCCTAAAAAAGAACCCTACACCCCGATTTTTAGGCAAACTTGGATTTAGCACCCGCGGCACCTACAAAATCACCTGTCAAAAAACTAGCCTTCATCTAATTTTCTCCGATTCCGGGTTTTTTTCAGCGACAGCACGACTGTACTATATTTCATTTTTAACCGACATATTTCGCCGACACTAATTTTCCACGCTTTTTACCAGTCGTGGCCCGAATACAATGCTTTGTATTTCCCGCACCTGACATTGTTTTGACAGATCGACTTTGAAAAGCATGGAGGTTAAACTCGCCTGGTTGAGTAAAAGGAGACGGAGATATAACCAATGTTGCCAAACATCAAACCTAGAAATACAGCGCGAATCGTTGGAATGACTATTTTTTCATTTTTCTAATTAAATGTGCACATTCATACAACAGTTTACACATGGAAAATTTTAGTTATGGAAAACTATTTTTTTGTGCATATGTTAAAAATATGAATTGTACAAGTCTCAAGTATGATCAGTGGTGTGAATTCTGTGAAGCGACAGGATTGCCTTAAACTACGCGCGCGCAATTATGGTAACGCCATCTGTTGAAAAACAGCGAGAACTTATTCAACGTCCTCATAAGAACGTGCATTCTCTTACCACCGGTACTACCTTGGACACCGTGTCGTCGGAGCATCCGCAGCAGCCCATTCTCGATATGAGGAGTCGACGCGAAAAATGGGATATCCCGAATCGTGGAGATATCTTGTTAACGTGGATCTCGTTAGCGCATCCGGCCGGCGCTTCCGATCCACTTGCTGCAAATAACCGAGTGGAATTGGATTTATACAATTTATTATCATCGAGGTGCTATCAGCTGACGGAAAATTGTATCAACGTCACAATTAGTCATCATTTTTACCAAGGCGTGGAATATTTGCTTCCTATTATTTCTATGATTTAATTCACGGTGGCGTTTATAACGCAGCCCGTATAATTTGGTGCCGCGAAACCATATATTTTTTGTAAATATTATCTGTATACTCGTTCTATTTTAACACCTAATAGTGATATTCTACCCGAGAAGACGGAAATATACATTTTTTAAATAAAATCTCATTTTATTGAATGTTTTTATTTTTATTTTGAATTTTATTGAATATTTTTACATTGAGGTACTGAATATTTTTTTACGTTATTTTTACATTGAGTAAAGATATTACTACAATTATTATTATTGTATTGTTTTTTTGCTCAATATTATATAATATTATTTTTACATTGAGTAAGCTTTTTCGTGATTTTCTTAGACATGTCGAGGCGGTTGCGTATCAATCTCCAAACGTAATCAGCCATCCAAAGTGTGTGTCTCGTTTTCCCTGATTTTTGTGTCTTGGCAAAAGCGTTCTTCTTGCTCCTCAAGCCGAGGAGCAAGAAGAACCAAGATTGGAGAAGATTGAAGATTGGAGAACCTGCAGGAGCCAAGATTTTCTGCGAATTTATCTTAATTTTTTATTTCTATCCCGAAACAAAAAGAAAAAGGCACTTTTCACGAAATCCGTAATAGTTTTTCCATGTTTAAAAAAATAATATACTCTCCGCATATATAACTAAATGTATTGGAGTTGTCCGAATAAGCTCGTCTCCCTTTCCTACTGTCGACATTTCACTGAATTAATTTATAACAGCAAACAATAAAAAATAATTAAAAAATCCCAAACAAACTGGCAACGACACGTACCATGAAATTAAAATTCATTTGAAAACCCTGTGTCGTAATTTGTAGTATAGGTTGGTATAGGCCTCACCTATAGCCACTTGACAAAAAAATCATACCAATTTTGCCGGCGCCAAGAATTTTATTCCCGGAAGAGAAATTCGTTCACATGGAATGGCTGAAATGATCTGCTGTTGTTATTTTATTCATGCTTTTAGCGGGCTACATCTACCTAAGTGGGTCAAAAAATTGCATATTTCAAAAATATTTGTATTCGATAGTATCACCTTTCAGCTACATTCCCTGAAAATTTCATTCAAATATTCCTAAAATTGAATGAGCTACAGCTTCCAACAGTCGGCCGGGCGAGCGGTATCATCACCATGCATACTTCAAACTTCAAAGCAGTATTACCGTCTGGAAACTTCAAAAATTCGATTTTTTTGTTGCATTTTCTTATATCAGGTTCATAAAAAAGTTTTGTCGCAATAATTTCAATATAATTTATTTACTTATATATCCTATACAAAACATTTCTAATCATCAATATATTCGCCATCGGTTTCTATGGCACTCGACCATCTAGTTGGCAACTCATTTATTCCCTTTGCCCAAAACTGCGGCGGCTGGAACTCAAAGAAATTTGAAATATCCCTTTTGAGATCGTCGACGTTTTTGAAAGTTTTGTTTCTCAAATATGCCTTCAAATGTCTGAACAAATGGTAGTCAGATGGCGCGATGTCGGGAGAGTATGGTGGATGAGGAACGGTATTCCAGTGAAGCTCGGTGATTGTTTTGTGGGTTTCCTTTGCGACATGGGGTCTCGCGTTGTCGTGGAGAAGGTGCACAGTCGCGCGTCTTGGCCGTTTTTTTCTTATAGCTTTTGCCAATTCCTGGAGATCCTCGATGTATCGTGTAGAGGAGATCGTCTTACCTGCAGGGAGAAAATTGTGAAACAGCATTCCCTTTGCGTCCCAGAAACAGCACAACAAAACCTTTTGTGAGTGACGATCAGATTTCGGTAGGTGTGGCGGTTTTTCTCCGATGGGAAGCCAGTAGGCTAAACGCGTTCTGTTATCATACAAGACCCAGCTTTCATCTCCCGTCACAAGATTTTCTAAAAACTCCTTGCGATGGTGGCGAAGCAGGAGAGACTGGCAGATGGTCACGCGACAGTTCTTATTGTCGTCGGTGAGACGGTGTGGTATCCATTGAGCTAGAACCTTCCTGTATCCCAAGTTGTGTAAGTGATTGACTATTGACGGTTCGGTGCAGCCAAGTTCTCTTGCTAGCTCGTGCGTACTTGCTTCCGGTTTTTCTTTGATGCAGCGGAGTAATGCTTCATCATCGATGGTATACGGTCGTCCGGAACGTTCCTTATCTTCAAGGCTTGTGTCTCCAGATTTAAAACGATTGAACCAACGCTGGACTGTTCGATGAGAAACTACGTTCTCGCTGAATGCATCCTGTATATTTTTAGCAGTTGTGCTTGCGTTCGTGCCGCGCCGCCACTCGTAAAAAATGATCGCTCGAAGTTGCTCCTGCGAGATCGAAGCCATTTCTGTCCACTAGAACGCGCGCTTGCCCTTTTCTACCCGTCACGCGGAAGAGTAGAAAACATTCTAGAATATTCTCGACATAGCTCGATGTCATATTGCGTCAATACGTAAAAAGACATTTTAAACATTTTTGCGACAAAACTTTTTTATCAACCTGATAGTTTGGGGTTTTGAGAATGTGTCACGAAAATATTAATTTGAAATTCGTAGAACTCCCATAGTTACAGAGGCTTAAAGGTTGCGGTGCGTTGGGGCGTGGCAGGTAGTCATCCCCTCGACCGTTATACCTCGACCGTTATACCTCGATCGTTGTGTCCATTGTATACCGGCTTGGGGAATTTTCCTATCCCTTGGCCCCTTTGCAGTCTAATACCCAAGGTACCCTTACAAATAGTCAGTATACTGTTGAGCTCTGCAAAGCTCTGTCAGTATATATTTGCACTGTGGCAAAAACACCATAGATATTGCTAATTCTTTAGCTGTTGTCATTTTTAATGAAGGATTCCAGCAAGTCCTAATAATGATTGATGTATTGGGAATCAAAATCGGCTCTAACGCAAAACAATACGCAGAGTGTAGAAACAACGAGCGTATACAACGGTCCACCAGACGGGTGTCTACCGCAACTAAAGAGGCGCGGACCACCAGAAGAGAAGCGAGTACGGCTCAATATTCTTTTTTTGAAGCTGAGGAAGGTGGTCTGTATAGTCCCGGTATAGCTGATTAAGGGTAAGTTACTCAAATCAGTTGTTATCAACCGTAAGTTCAACCGTATCGGTGCTGAATGTATGGCAAACTTTGAACGCGTTTTTCTCGAAACGACATTATTCGAGTCGGGCGCACGTTTTTCTCAAAAACTATTGGACCGATTAACTTCGAGTTTTGCACACATTTCGAGGGAGCCTTCACCTATAGTCTGAACTAGAATGATACCGATAGCTTGAATATTTTAGCCCCGCTCTCATGTTTTAGTTGACAATTTTCCGGGAAAATTAAATATTAATCTGCAAACAGCTGCCATTCCGATAAAAAAATGTCGTACTTGGTTCTAGTTTAGACGATAACTACATTCGTATAGATTTTAAAAAAAATTGTTCTTCTGTTTCAGACGACTAGGATCGCTGCAACCCGTGCGCCCGATTGGACGAGCGTCTCACGCCACGACTTGCACAACAGCGCATAACCTGTATATATTTCAATAACGTATTTCATAAAAATTTGTGTTGCTAGCTGAAACATTTCTTAGTATGCGTCAAAAACCCGGACACTGTAGGTTTGATAGTTCTCGAAAAATTAATTCCTAAAAATTATTTAGTAAACAAGCTTCTAGACGGTAATACCGCCTTGAACGTGTTTTTCTCGAAACATTGTTTTCAAAGTCGGTGGACATGATATCTCTACAACTACTTGATGGATTGTCTCCAAATTTACAGGAGATACGCTGCGAAGCATTTAAATGTCGATGACGATCTCACGTTTTAAAGATCGATCCTCATTTTTTTTAAGTTACTTAAAAATGACGACGTTTTTCGTAGATTTTGTATGCTCGAGGTTCAATTCATCGCCACGTTGTTGACAAAAATTATTTTAAAGATCGACGAACGTCAACGACTCGTATTTATTGTTAACTTGAATAACCCGTTTGGTTTTTCGATTTCGAATGGATCGTTTAAGCTGGAGAGTGTCCACCGCCGAAAGTTGCGAAATAAAATTCATCATCTGTCGGCGGCCATATTTTTGTTGTTTTTCTGTATTGTTTGGTGATTTTTTCAAGGCTCTCAATGTGTGTACCTATGGGTTTGAAAAAATGCGTTCCTTTTTCACCAACTGTTTCCCAGAAAAAAATTGGAATTTGGGCATGTTTTTGGGCCTCTAGGTAGATGAAGCCCCTTGAATATCAACTGTAGTTTGAATTCCACCATGTTTATCTTTTCGTTGCACGGGGAATCTCTCCTATCTCATTATGCAGCCGAACGTCGGCCTTAGAGTAGAATCGATCCGGCATCGAACAAACTTCGCAAACACGCGATCATGTCTCACGTGCGAGTATCTCTTGCTGTGATAGCACATATATCCGTAGCCCATCTACATATACTAGGGAATTTCGATGTACGGGCTGTTTCGTCCGAAACTAACGAGTCAGTGACCCCAAACCTCTGATGAATCTATTTTCAACTACTGTTACAAACACACTAAATTCATTTACCTATCAGGTAAATATAGGGTATTTTACTCGATGTAAGAAAAATACTAAGAATGTATAAATAAGGTACTTTTCGCATAAGCAATCGAATAATGTTGGTTCTAATTTATAAAAACACAAAACGTATTTTATAATACAACAAAGAACAAATGAGCTTTTTCCGGACTATGACTTTGGATCTTTTCTCGCAAGTTTTAACCTAGTCTTCCTCATATTTATATCAATTGGCATTTTGATTCACAACTTTCCCGGTCTTTTTACACTAGTATTCTTACATTCAGGAACAACACACCAATGTTAGAGATCGTAACTCACATTTAACCTAAAAAATTTACGTATTCACAATTGGCGCAGCGTCGATGTTTACTACGCAAGTGACGTCACGAACCAAAGCATCATGGCGTTTATTAAAACGTAAAATTGAAATGCATTTTCATGGCAGTTATCGATTTCATAAAATAGAAATAAAAATTCCAGTAGTTTATTACCACCAAACCATCAAATGGAGAGACCTTTCAAAAAAGGTTTCAATACCCTATTATACGTTATATTACTCGTGTAGGATTTTTTTCTACATCAAACGTGTTTCTCAATTATGCTTCAATTAAGTTCAGTTCAATTCCAGAACATTGATTTTTCATTTTCCATTTTTTTTCGTACGTCCCAGGAAGCAAGTCTGAGGGAGGGCTGACTTTTTTTCGATTTTACGAAAGGGAGTAAAACGGCCCATGTATGTATGTGTGTAGGTCGAGCTGTCCATGGCAACGTTCTGTTTTTGCCCTCATTGCTATTTCGGCGGCTCATCGATGCGCTCGTCTCGTCACTTGTAATGTGAACGTAAAAAAGTGCATCTGTGTTCGCAACGAACAGACAAAAGCGCACGATTATTCTTTCATTGTTCTTTTACATGCACGTGCGATTATTATAGCTGATTATGCAAGAAAATCGCGTTTCGTTCTCAGAAGTGACACGCGACACGCATGGTCCGTATATCTGTCCTCTGTACGAGTTTATGGAAATGATCCACGAGATGGATATTCGTATTATCCGTGAATCCACACTGGAACGATATAAAAATACCGCCAGTATTGAATTATTAACGAGCAGAAATGGGAGCCTCTGACAATATCACGTTTACCATATTTCAACTTCCATCTACAAATATTCGCTGTATCAAATATTCAATAATGTTGCACGTTGCAGTTCTATCGAAATCATTTTAAGGGGGGAGATACGTTTGGGCGAGGAATATATTTGCTGATTTTACGATTCTTTTTAAAGGTGCGACTTATTCACCACTTTTGAGACTTAGGATATGTTTTATCCTATTGAAAACTTTAAAAAAGTAAACAATGAACGCCGAGTAATAAAAAAATCGCCTCAAAAACATTGTCGCTTGTTTTGGGTTATAAAAACATTCTCATTTACCTTATAATTATTTTTTACGTTGATTCAAGCTATGGTTTTAATCTATTTTTAAAATTAATCGAATGTAAAGAGAAGTGAAATAATATTTTTCAAACCGGCCAAGTCAGTTTACTAGAAATGTTGTACACAAAATTATTACACATTGAGAAAGATATTTTATTTTCATTGAAAAAATAATATTACTATTATAACATGAAATGAATATCATCATTAACAGTAGAACGTATGTATCACACAAGTATACTGGAAATGCTATGCAACGACTTGGCGTGCATCGTTAAGACCTTAAACCACTCTAGAGGCCAAAAAGGACATATTTTGTGATTTTTTTTAGCGTAACCATAAAACAAATCAGAATTGCAAAATAGGGGTATAATAATATAACTACGTGTATAATAATATTATACCCGTAGTTGATTATAAAAAAAAAAATTTTCACAACGATACATGTCAAAACGGCGACTGTGCAGCATTTTTCCGATGACGCCTTTATTTCTGGAATGTCAACGACCGGACTAACAGGTCCTATAATTGAGTTACGATGAGGCACTAAGGTTTTTTCGATTATATATAGGAATAGCTATAGAAGTACGTATAATTTTTATTATACATTGTTTTTTGTCAAAATGGCGCATTTCTAAAACAAAAAGTATAAAATGGCATGAGAAAATCGTCAGAAAATGGTTCATAAAAAAGAAACTATGCAATATAATAATAAAAATCCTACGTAGTGCCTTAAAAAATGTAATTCTAAATATACAGGTAAACTTTCAAGTGAATCGGTTGAAATTTGTTTGAATTATGAGTCCGGCCGACTTGAAAAATGTAGTTTTGAGATAAACGCGTTTAAAGTTAGTATCGAGGGGCCATTCACTATTGAAATCATCTAATCACCTCAAATGAAATCACGAGCGAAATCATAAGAAATCACTCGAAATCATCCGTCATCGTCGATTTCAAAATATCCCTAAGAATGTTTGAAATCTTCTTGAAATTATATAAAATCACATGAAATCACATGAAATCATGTGCATTCATGAATTCTTTATTTTACCAATAATATTCATAATAGGCACACGTTCTCAAGCGCGATTGAGATCTCCACTCTCGCTACAATGTTGTGCATGGTTTCCCGACCGTTATGTTTTTTCGTTCAAGCCCTTTGTCCGACACTTTGCCGCTTGTTGAACGTGTCTCAACAAGCGAATCTCGGGCGAACCAGTGGATATGGTAAAAAAAACATCTCTATAGTTTAATGCGAACTCCACCAACAGTGCTATAAGCAAGTGGCTACAGTGAGTGGTGGTGGCTCGGGTGGTTGGTGAAAATTCAGTTCCACGCATAAATTCGTGAAGAGAAGTCGCTCATCATTTTTCGCTCGGTTTCCGGATTTTTGCTGGTAAGTTTAAACGCGTTTAAACAAACGGTACATTATTGATATGACTAGGTATGTACATATGGGCTCGCATACCTGCTATAGGAGTGCCACTTGGTAACAAGGATAAGAGCTGGCAAAAAATAAGCATGCCAAATAGAACATGCGTCGAACGATAAATACTTTGTAATTGATTAAACCTTTGCATTAAAGGAAATTTCTGAGGTCTGCATCGAGATTCTGTTCGATTTCACGCAGAATCAATGGAGGAGAACGAAGAGAGAAAAAAAACAACAGCCGAGACAACAAATCTCGCAAAAGATGCTTCGGAAAAACATTCGTTGGCGGATCACTTTTGGAATCGTCTTGAAACTGCGTCAGATGTCCGTATCCCTTTATACGTAAAAAATATTTTGCGATTCAACAACTACGATAATGCAATGGCATTCCGTCGCATAACGGTCGACACAATAAAAGAGATGGAAGATTTTGCGCGAGAAACTATGAAGCTTTTTCTCGAGCCTGACGATGACCGCCAGTCTTTTTACGGGAATTTTCACCGATGTCCGGAAAAGTTCAGATGGATGAGCGGCGATAAGCATCTGATCGAAGAGCTCGTGAAATTTGTACGCGATCAACAACCCGGTTTTTGGCAGCGTCCGTCGGTTTATCACAAAATTGAGGATGACTCGAAAAAAAGAGATACAAGAGATACAAGAAAAAAAAGCATTCATAAAAAAGTGCAATGAGATTTGTATCGGCGATTGGTGCCTATTCAAAAAATCTAATAGCTCCAAGTGTTTCGTGGGCCTAGTATTGAGTTTTGCTTACGCGCAAGGAAATACTCTTCGAAGTCACGAGTATTCCAGTGAGTATGCACGTATAAGCGGTAATACCAAAGAGATTGGAGTCTTATGTAATTGGTATGAATCCTCCAAAAACAATACTGATTTAATTTCCGTGCCAATGGATGTACACGGCTATTTAAACATAAAACAATACCACGTTACAATTTCTCCACCGATTATAACGGATAAAGGTTTCAAAATTGATGACGCTGTGTATAAAAAAATAAAGAATTTATTGTAAACTGTATGTATCTTTTTTATCGTAGACCTAGCCTTCTTTCTTTACGCTAACTGATATTTTGAAATCATGATTCGAATCATATGGTTTTTAACGAAATCACTAAAAATCGGAAACGATTCTTTGAAATCATGTACAGATTAAATTATAAAAATCATACACGAAATCACATGAGATCAACTACTCATTGAAATCATTGGTGCACATAAATAAAGAGTGAATGGCCCCTCGGTTAGTATAAAGTCACGACATGAATAATGTTTCAATACCTTAATCTACGATGCCTGCACTAAAATTCGAAAATCGAGTACTTAGAGATTTTTCACACCCATAATCTTTGGGAATATAATTTTATAGGTACTAAGGTACCTTTTTAACAAAAAAATCTATTTTTGGAAAATTCCAGAGTGGCCTAAGGACTTAGGAATAAAAGCTCGGGAAGACATAGTTTTGTGTTCCTACCGCCTGCATAAACAACCGCTGGATTTGTTAGCAAAGGGATCGACTGTCTCTTACGCTAGTGTGATTCGGATAGGTTACCATTGATATAGGCATCGGTGTGTACGTTGAACTACTCAAGTCAGGTCACAGTGCCGGACGTTATCTCCACTGCAAATAAATATTCGACTGTATTCATTTCAAGCAATCAAAAATAGCGCGATAGATGTCAGCAGTAAAACGGAGATATACATTTTTTCGCTAGGAAGACTACGGCCAAAGTCTATGTGACTAAATACAGGGTGTCCCAGAACTGATGGTAGGCCCTGAAATTGGGGGTTTGGGGTGAAACTCTGAGTCAATTGATATAATCGTGTATGGGTCTCAGATCAACCCCTGAATTATTATTATAGTCCAGGCAATAAGTAAGAAAGTGAGCACTTTTTAGATATCAATTCGCGAAATATTAAAAAAGGTTTAAAACCCGTTTAATCCAGAACCTAATGATTTTATCGAAAAATATGTAAAACAAAAGTTGTTCGGGACATAGGAGTACGTAAAAAAGTATTGAACGTTTATCTTCGTATCTTCAAGAATAAGGGAGAAAAAAAACGAAAAACCATTCAATTGAGGAACAAAAGCCTCGAAGTTAAAAAAAAATATCAAATTCGTAAATATCTCGGGTGTTTTGTTACACATTGCTTTAGTAAGGGTTACTCTAACTTTCTAGAGATTTTATTTATTTTTATTTATTGTATAAGTATTTAAGGGGTTGCCCCCACTTGCGATTTTGAAAAAATCGATTTTTTTTAATTGACCAAAATTACATTGATTTCAATTCAATTTTGAAAATTCAATTGACCACAAATTGATTGAACAAAATTGACTGAGATATGAGCGTTGAAAGAGAAGAATCCGTTGTGTAAACGACCGGAAATTGAAACTTTAAACGCGTTTTTCTCAAAATGGCATTTCTGAAGTCGGTGACCAAGATTACTCAAACACCAATGAACCGATCTTCTTGAAATTTTGCAGGCTTATTTAATACATAAAAATGTAGTCTTTGATCGTTCGATTTTTTTTTCGAAAAAAATGGCTGTTTTATAGCCAAAAAACGGCCGTTTTTTTTTCGTTAAAATCGAACCATTAACTTTGACTGTCCGCCATTTTGTGAAAAATGAATATTTTTTAAAATCCTTCGATTAAAGACTAGTTTATACTTATATTTGACTAAATTCATCCGCATTTTTGTTTCAGATGATCCACTTCGCCGCAATGTTGGTTACCGCAAACCGTGTATATAAAAACATTATTTCATTGACGGCCATTTGCCACTAAACAATCTAATATTTTTCAATAAAAAAATTACTGAAAGTTCTTCAAGATGTGTTCTTTAAGATGGTATATTGATCGATTAAAAAAGTTTTGTAGTTTTCTTAAAAAAAAATCATGAAAACGGCCTTTTTTTGTGCTACAAGTGGGGGTAACGCCTTAAAAAGGACAACTGAACATTAACAAAATTACTGGTAGAGGATCACTGTCAGGGACGCATTATATGGCTATAGCCATATGCGCATGCGTGCAACCCGCTCCAGCGCGTATCTTGCGTTCCTTATACTCCCAGTGGTGCTTCGACTGCAAAACGATTGCGAACAAATTTTCATTCTTTTTCTCCCTCATATTTGAAGATACGAACACGAACGCGCAATACTTTTTTACGTACTTTTATGTCCTAAACAACTTTTGTTTGACATATTTTTCGATAAAATTATTAGGTTCCGAATTAAACGGGTTTTAAACATTTAAAAACATTTTCTCGGAGGTTGACAGCAAAATTATTATCGCCATTTGATTCAGCGTCATCGAATTACCCTTAGATCAATTTTGCGTATTTATATCTAAAATCTACTTACTTGCGAAATGTTTACCGGACTATTAATTTCAAAAGGCGGGCACACTTAATTGGTCCGCCTTCAAAAATTAATAATAATTCAGGGGTCGATCTGAGACCCCTACATGCTTATATCAATCGACTCAGAATTTCACCTCCAACCCCCCTTTTCAGGAACTACCATCAGTTCTAGGACACCCTGTATATTTCATGCAATGTGTAATAGTTATGCGATCAAGTATATATTTTTATATAACTTTACAAATTATGGAATTAGAATAAGATTTCAAGTATCGCATGCCTTGGGAGTACATCACTGGTTTGATCCCTACTTTGCAAAATCATAAATTTGATATCTACTTGCACAACAAATTGAGGGTAACAAACGGTTATCTGAGAAAATAGTAGGTAATATGACTTCTTTAGAAGTAATATTAAAAGTAAATTATGAAAATCACCAATTTTTCCTTGCCTAAAGGTATCTCCCTCCTTGATGTTTCTTTATCGTTCTCCATGTTCAGCGACAGCTTACAAATTCCTCAATTGATAATATATTTTCGCTCGGCTCCATTATTTTGAGAGCAGCAAAATATTCATTTTCATTATTTCATCGCAGTCTCGATATCGGAATGAGTGTCAAAATCTCCATATTGCCACGAATGAATGTGCGATAAATAATTCGGTTACGATGCCCTACCATGTAGGGCGTAACAATGATGCAAAAACAAGAAATACAATTATTTTCTCGGAAACATATTGTCATGCTTGTGGGACAAACACGGGAAGTGACAATTACGTGCAACGTTGTGTGTGCCGATTCTTCGGAAAGGTATTTCGAGGGACAATCAATCCGACAACGTTGATGTTTCACTTGTCAACTTTCGCGCCTATGTGTATTCGATAATGAGTCACGCGTTAGCATTTGTACATTGTCTCCGGTCGTACAATAAGACGCTCCTGTCGCTATTTCGAATTGTCATTACGAAACTCGGTCTGACAAGCGGGTACCGCAACGCGTTTGCGCTCTTTGTCATTTTTATTGTTCATTTCGGCCTCACGGGCCTATATCGCGGTCGAAATTTTAAGTATCCGATCGTATGTGCGCAAAATATTAATGATGTGGCCTTTCGTTATTTATTCGAAAAATATGCGTGTTCTATTGCATGTTTTTTTGTAGCTTTGAACATAGGGGAGTTGTGCTCAAGATGACATAGTCAGATAAGACGAAAAATCCTCAATATCTTTTCAAATATTCGCGCTATAAGAGTAACGATGACGTTCTATGGTCAGTCAATAAGTATTAATAGTAGCGAAATCTAGTATAACAGTCAGTGAACGCGAGCTTTTACGTAGTAAATATTTTCGCGATTTCGAAATAAATAAAAATCTGACCATGTTATTATTTGCTGCTAAAAATACCATTCGGATAAGATTTTTTTCTAGTTGAACCAATTCATAATCTAGGGTCATTGTACTTCACAAATACTGAACAACGGATATTCTAACGCCAAAGTTTTTGTCACGACCAATAAATAAAATCTGGATTCACTAATTAGTACAGTCGTTGCTGAAAAACTCCGTAATCGGAAAAAAATAGAAGAAGGTCAGTTTTTCGACAAGTGATTCTGTAGGTGCCGCGGGTGCTAAATGCAAGTTTGCTTAAACATCGGGGTGCAGGGTTTTTTTAGGGGATGAAGGTAGATGGGGGTGGATTGATGCCAAACTACGACCCCTACGAGGTCGGAGCTGTGAGACAAAAAATGTTCAGAAAAATCCGGTTTGTAGTTTTGTCCATAGCGCCGAGGTCGTGGGAGTTCATTTTGTGGAATTTTGAAAAATCGGTTTTAATTCAATAACTCTTCAGGAAAAATTCGCACACTTTTTGTTGAAATGGGAACGTTGTAGCCCTCGAAAAGACACGTCGATCGAGTATTTGATCATCACTCTCCGATAATATCTTCACCCTAAAAAAAATGGTTGAAATACCAAAAAAAAAAAAGTTTATCGAATAACCGAAAAACATTCGGTTTTTCGGGTATGGTTTAAATGTACGAAATGTAGAGAATAACTTTCTCTATATTTTCGTTTCTATGGACCACCCTTCAATTTGGATTTTCCAACCCCTCTCGGTAGAAAATTCAAAATGAAATTCTGGGAAAACTATTGACCGCGCGAATTCGCCGCCGTGGAACAATTTGCAGCTTGAACCCTCAGCTACATTTCTGTCCACAGCG